>CM039475.1:9053129-9231284 GCA_022433065.1 Begonia loranthoides
CCCCCCCCCCCCCCCCCTCGATAGGCGTATATCGATCCTACAAAGGGATGTCCGTCTTAAGTCAAGTTACGTCCGTTGTAGGACGAGGATTTCAACCTATTCTCAAATCAACAAATAATAAGACTTTTAAAGTGTTTGAGTACAAAACCTAACCCTCACAAATATAATAAAGCCTTTGATTCAACAATTGAGCAATCATGATCCACTTCAAAGTCTCTTTTTCAAGTTGGTTGTCTTCAACTCCAATTGAGAAAAGTTGAGCTTCAAGCAAAAATAGCTCTCTATTTAAGGAGCTTTTGGGGTGGCAAACAAACTTCTAATTTAACGTAATACCCCATTTAGAAAAGCTTGAGATGTCAGCTACATTCTTCACAAAGCATACCTTTTGATATAAAACTTTGAAGATAGACAAATAATCTAAATACTGGTTAGGAGTCAAATTGTAACAGTTTTGGATTGTCCAACACTTCCTCTAAAGTTGTACTTAATTTTTCATTTATGCTTAATCTCGAATAACTCCAACATATATTTAGATGCTTGATGAATATAATTTATCCCTTTTCCTCTTTGAACACCTACAAAATAAATACTCAAAATATTGTTAGAGAATCTTCGTGCTCAATTGTAGATAAAGAGAATCTGTGGCACATCAACACCTGACCACCCCGATTAAAATCTAGGATGAAAGGGTCGTTTAGGTGATTGACTAACTTAATAAGAAATTTATACTAAATGCAATGCACATGTAAAACTGATTTTTCCTTTCTTATCAAACCATGATCAAAGATAATGTTGTGCATGGATTTAAAATCATTTCAAAAACATTTTTTAGCATCAAAATAGGCTCTACGAACTACTGATGAGACAATAATCAAAAAAATGTTGGATACATAGCTAGCTATAGTAAAATAAGTCTACATTATTTTCACAAGTTATAAATAAGAATTTGTGAAAAAAGAGGGTCATTTAAGGAACTCTCTGATATAATCACATAGAAATGCAGCACTTCGAAGATGGCAACACCTCATGAGTCTAAAGGAAGAACTGTGAGAGTGATCCAAAGATCAAGCCACCTCACAACTAGCAAACCAATCAGTGATGACACAACCCAAAATAAATACACCTTGCTCAAGTTTAGGGATTCAAAACTCAATGAGCGTGTCATCACTACCCTAGTACTTACTTTCACATAGCGCATAAACAAAACATCTTCACACTATAGAAGTGTATCGGGATAGTCTCGTGATACTTTGACACCATGACCGTCTAAAGTATCAAGAGGATTCATCTTCCCGTATCAATATCAAAGCAATTTATGAAATATCATGCACATAAAGAAAATGTGTAAAACTCACGTATATATGTAGCATAAAAACTAATGTGTTATCAACCAATCCTCGTCGGGTTTTCATATGTGGCAAACCATAAAATAAAGTTTAAAAAATTATGATGTCATGCAATGCGATAAAGTATAAAATACATATCTCAATGATGATGGAAGCCTAATCGACCAACCACACATGTTGAAAAGAGACACCAAAACCATGAACACTTTTGAAACCTAAAATCAAAACAACGTCAAAACCATAAATCAACACTAGGAATAAAACAAGAGTTCAAAATCATAATTCAAAACTAGACCGGAAGGACTTCAACAAAACTTCCTGGCTCAACACAATGAGCAATAGAAAACTTCACATTGAACTGAGAATCCACACCGACCAGAAACAAGACATGGTTGAGAAAACTAATTGAAGATTAATAAACTCAAACTCTATGGAACAAACAATGAGGTCGACTAAGACCTAACAATAGCCAACCAAGTACCTCATTAGTCTACCCGAAAGACCCATGAGTCGACCAGACATGGCTATGGTCGATAAGCTACAACTACGCTATTCCCGAACAACACAGCAGTCGAGAAGACATAGATGGGGTCTACCGAACATGACTACAGTCAAGTAGGACCACCCAGTGTCGACAAGACACAACGATGGTCAACTGAGACCACCCAGTTTCGACAGGGAATGATTGCAGTCACTTAAGACAAAGCAGCAGCTGACAAAACTCAACTAGGAACAAGCGAAAAACAAGTAGCGATCAAAGACACTACTATGGTAAACTGAGACCACCCAATGTCAACAAGACACGGTGACACTCAACCGAGACCTCGTAGCATTTGAAAAGACACAGCAGCCATATAAGACTCAACAACAGTTGACGGGACCCTGATGTGATCAATTGAGGCCAAGCAGCAGTTGATGACTCACCATGTGATCAATCGGGACCATGTAGGAACCCAAACTGGGAGGAAAAGAACCATGGTCATGAAATTCGTCAAGGCGAGAAGTACCAAGCGGCGAAATTTGACCAAAAAATGTCTGTTGCGATTGTCTGATCCATATAGTGGACAACTGAATAGGTCACCTTGTAATACCCATAATTCATATAAGGTTAAATAATGATTATTGTTGGTGTTGGAATGGATGCTTTAGTGTTTAGAAGGAAAATGTAATTTTGGACAGTGTGCGGGTGTCCACATGTGTAAATGTAAATCTTGAGTGAGCATTTGGGCTTGTTAATATTTTGGAAAAAAAAATGTGGGCTTCCACGATGGAGGCAAACGTCCGCATGTGTAAACATGCTTCTAGATCGAACGTCCAGAAGGAAAAAACAAGGTCTAGACTGGATGACTGAACGATGAACTAATCGTAGGGTTTTAATTGGATAGGCTTACAGTCGCTTGAAGTAGTCGTCTGACATGGCAATTTTGCAAAGGACAAGTCTTCAGCAAAGGATATCTACAAGAAGAAGACTTTCTCCAAAAAAATGAAGAATATGTGGAAGCGGTCACCCAGACCTTGAAATGTGGACGACTAGGAATACGAAAGGTCACCTGAAATTAAATCCAATGATGTTTTGATTTGTGGGAAAGTGGTGACTCATCACCACCACGTCTAGCCTACTGAACACCTCCAGCTTGAAGCTAGAGTGAAGGCTTTATTTATGTAGAAAACTAAGAAAATGATGAAATTTAAAAGGAAGGCATTCCTAAAAAGCTCTCAAGGAAAACTCTTTCTCCCTCTCAAAATTTTGAAGGTAACAAGAATTCTTTTTATGATTCTTAAGAATTCCTTAAGTTTAAGGAAGTTATTATGGTGGGAGGAAATAAGAGATGAGAAAAAATTCATGATTGAGTAGTCATATTGTTTGGATTATGTTGACTATCTTAATGGAATTGTAAGGTAAAACCAATTGAGTATGTTATTCTTGACATCTTAAGGTAGAGAATTAATGAATTTGGTTAAGTATGGAGAAAGTTATGGATAGTCAAAAATAAGTAAAGATTTGAAAATAAACCCTAGAATGTATGCATTTTGGATTAAAGTTTTAAAAGGTGTTGTTTTCGTTTGTGCATATGAAGA
Source organism: Begonia loranthoides (assembly GCA_022433065.1). Lineage (NCBI taxonomy): Eukaryota > Viridiplantae > Streptophyta > Magnoliopsida > Cucurbitales > Begoniaceae > Begonia > Begonia loranthoides. The sequence goes on from CM039475.1 coordinate 9,056,555, forward strand.
ATATTAAATGGTTAAGTACACAATAGTGGTGAAAATTCTGTATATTCGAAATTATGCATACTTTAAGGGATATGTAATTGTGTAGTTATTGGTGAAAGTTTTATTGTGGGTTTTATTATACAAGAGGATATTTCCAAGTGATTGGAACTATGGCAACAACTTCAGGTAAGAAATATGAATGTCTTTAGTCTTTTGACCTATATCACAAGAAATTAGGAATGTGTTGTTATTGACGACATTGTTTGTTGCATTGGATATATGAGGATACTATTACAATATGATGTAATTACTTGTATGCTCATACGTGATTAGTACATAGGAAATATACAATGTTAGTATTGATCTATTTAAAAGACTAAAATATGTATTGTTAATGATAAGATAAATGAAGAAACGTAATATGTTGCTATGTTATGTATTGTGTAGATGATATGGTGCATTATATTGATCATATTCATTTTCATGTATCATGGTTTTGATGGAAATGTATGAAAATATTTTATGCATATGTTTTGAAAAGAAAACTGACAATGAACAAAAATAAATGTAAATAGACGCTGTGAGGTATGAGTTTTTGAGATGGTTGCCCTCTGTGAGTCAAAAGGTGTCCTTCTCCCTTGTATAGTTATACCTCCAACACCTGGATAGATAAGTGGAACTAAAGGAAAATGAAATAAAATGAAAATAAACATAAATAGACACTACAATGTATAGCTTCTTGAGATGCCCTGTGTGGATCAAGAGGTGCCACTCTCCCTTGAAATAGAAACTGCATATGTTTTATAGAGTTGCATAGCATGAACATAATATATTTCTATCTCTTAGTGAGCCTTAAGCTCATAGTATACTTCTTATGATGTAGGTGAGGATTTTATTTGGATGAGGGAATTACAAGGTGAAGATAGAGAGAATTCAGTTGATGGGGCATTGCTATGTTAAGCATTTTGTATTGTTAGGAGACCTAACCGATGGGTTATGGCTCAAGATAGTATACTTTTATATATATTATTTTGATACTTGTATAGAGGTTTTAGGAACATATTTTAAGTATGTGAAGTATGGGTAGTGATAATGATAAATAAATCTGGGGTTATTTTTATCTGACACCTTCAACTATGGGTGTAACAGCCCGTATTTTTTAAAATGGGTAAAATTTAAAACTTTTCTTTTCGTAAAAACATTAGAGTATTTTCCTTTTATAAAACCCGATCATTAAAACTCTTTATTCAAATCATTTATCAATTTTAGCGGAAGTAATAAAATCATTTTATGAAAAGCAGCGGAATTAAAACAAGCATTAAATAATATTAAATAATTTACAAATTCTTTTACAAATAATCTCATTTAATTCTTTAGCCCAGCCAGCCACAATATCCGCCCATACAAATCTTTCGTCAACTGTCTTTGACCTGATCACCTGTGCGTATACCTACATCGCAAGACTTTACTAATGAGCCTAATGCTCAGTAAGTGATATAATGTATGATGCACATGTTATGCAACTCTTAAATCTCTTTTCTTTTAACTATTTATGTTTTTTTTCTTTCTTTCTTTTATTTTCTTTTACCGTTTTCTCGATCTTGACTTGGCTTTCTTGACTTTACTGTTCATTTCTTTACTTAATCGTTACTTTACTTTATCTTGAAAGGCGTTGGAGATGTCTAAACTTGACGAGGCGAACCTCACATCCCCAGACGACCCTGTTTGTCTTTATCTTTTTCTTTATCTTTACTTTATCTTGAAAGGCGTTGAGAATGTCTAAACTTGACGAGGAGGAGCAGCCAACTCAACCTCACATTCTCAAGCGACCCTGTTTATGTTTGTTGTTGTCTTAATCTTAAAAGACGTTGGAAATGTCTAAACTTGACGAGGAAGAATAGCTAACTCAACCTCACATTTCCAGACGACCTCATTTATGTTATCTTTATCTTAAAAGTGTTAGAGATGTCTAAACTTGAAAAATGAGGGGCGGCTAACCCAACCTCACATCTCGTCACACCCACTTACGTTCATTATCGTTTCGTTTCTTCTTTCTTTCCTTTTAACATTTCGTAAACGTTTCATTTCTTATTTGTTTCCTTTATAACATTTCGTAAACGTTTCGTTTCTTCTCTATTTTCCTTTCTTTCATTTCGTAATCATTTTACTTCTTCTTTGTTTCTTCTTTTCAAAACCATGCTTAAAAGTCATTTTCGTATCTTTTTGGAAAACAATTATGTGTGATGCTCGTGAATGCATACATTCTCTACTCGAGGAATCTAATAGCGCAACCAACATACAATTCATGTTTATAAACACTGTAAACAATAAAACGTGCATTTACAACTGTAAACATCGAAACATGCTATTTAAAACTGTAAACACCGAAACATGTTATTTAATACTGTAAACAACGAAACATGCACCTCCTATTTCTTGCGATGTAGGGTCCAAAGACCAAAGCACATGCGTATCACTTACCTGGCGTCCGTGGCATTTAGCACTCTATTCTTTTCTCGTTAGTACCTAAACCATTAAATTCACGTATTATTAACTTTACATTTCACAATCTGCACATGACACAACGGAATAGCAAACCTTATAATGTTGCTCATTCTATCAATCTGTCTGGTTAAATTAACTTTACAAAACCCGAATCTTATTTTATCATGAACCCATATTTTCCATAACAAAGTAGATAACCATTTAATGCCTATTTTAACATACCATTACCAAGTGAATATCACTCATTCAAGCTTCATAGTCAACAATGACATACAGAACCTTATTTATGTCAAGTAATAGAATCCATATCAAACTATTATGTCACAATAAGAATCCTAACATGCTTGATAAACTATAAGTACTAAATAATCCAAACTTATCACCATTCATTCTTAGCAGTATTCGTTTGGCCACATCAATCAAACATCAGACTTTCCCAATACTTACAACCACATAACCACAGTCCTATATAACCTATACTCATTTTATGCCATGAAGCTGAATATAAACAGAGCATTAATCCACAACCCGAACAACCCACACCATATTTGACAGAACAAAACAATAATATCACTAAGAGGAATCAAAACAAACTCATAACAGGGCATTTATCTACTTGCTCAATCCAACAATACACAAGCACTTTAACCACAGTAGAATACCCTTCACAGAAAACAACAAAAAGCCATTGATCATCAAAGGAATAACCACCCTCTTGACCCATAATCAAAACAACTCCATGTCTGAAACTAAACAAAACCCAGCAACAGGACAATCAAATTATAGCTCATTCAGAATAGCAACCTTCACGGACAATAATCAAAACAACAACCAAAGAGTGCAAAACAACACCAGCAGAATATATCCTAGTCTTAGATCATTACATAACCCATGAAACTCATAATGAGAGTGAAGGAAAACTCACTCACCAGACACAGCCGAGAGAAATCTGTCATGTTCCTCTTCTTCTTCTGTTTCTTTTCGTCCTTCGGCCTTCACACCTTCTCCATCCAAATACTGCAATTTACTACTTCTGCAATATGAGGTTCTAGCTTCACCCGACCCCACCTGAGCTCTAGCTTCACCACAACACAACCTGAGAAGATCACAGAGAGCACACCCGAGAGGAAGTCTTCCACTTCTAACTTTTCAGAATATCCAGAGCTTGCCTGCGTTCCGTTATAACCAGAGGCAGAGGCGTACACTGAAGGAGAAAGAAGAAATGTACACCGCTGGAGAACTCACACTGTTTACAGAAGAGCTGCCGCGTGGAGGACTCCCGCCAGCTAATTAATTGGTTAAACCAATTTAGTTGTAAACCAACGGAACTAATCCCAAACTAACCTGTCCACCGAACCAAGTCATCCCCACACACAATCGGCCAACTTTGTCCCTGCCATCACCAATTGACGCAGCCATGCAGCTCTAGTTCGTCCAAGACAGATTACATGGAATGAATCACTAATCAAAACGGAATGACTTACCATAGACGGCAATTCACGGCACCGGGAGTCCATTCCCGAGCCCTAGCTCACCACAACACGCCGGAAATCGGCCGTTGGGCACGCCGCGAGGGAGCCCAGTTCACTGCCGTCATCTTCGTTCGCCCGTCGTCGCCTGAGCTCCGACGCCCAAAGATCTCCCGTCGCGATCTCCCTCTCGCGTCGTCCCAATCTTCCCGCTCCCTCTGTGCCTTTCTCGCTCTTTCTCTCTCATTTCATATGGCCGAAGGCCATTAAGGTAATTGGCTTAAGTTTTGTTTAATTGAATTGATTAATTCAATTCAATTAATCCTTTCTTTTAATTCCAATACATACTCTAATTCCTCGTATAATTGCAATTAAATCTCTAATAAATCTTGAAATTAAACCCAAATTCCAATTATTTCGGAATCGAGTCGAACCAAAACCGATTCATTCCATACTGAGTAATTACGTCATCAGTAATATCCCCATAACTTATTCGACTAATTCGAATATCTCCAATTATTTTCAATTTATTATTTTTAAATTCCAATATAAAAATTCGGGATATTACAAAGGGCACCTTTTTACCTATCACCTTATTGTTTTAAAATTTTCAATTAACACCTTGTACTATGCAGGGTTATCATCTCGCACCTTTTGTTTAGCTCCATCTGTTCTAAACTCCACGAACCTCCAACAGCTCTTCTCTTCTCTCCTCCAGCAGCTCTTTAGATCCTGCATCTCATGGATGAACTAGCACAACTGCCTTTAATTGGTGGGCCGAGCATGCCTCAGAAGAAGATGACAAAGCAATTAACCAGAAAACGTGATGATACTCCATTGCATTCTTCCGTGAGAGCTGGAAATCTTTCACTTGCGATGGAAATCCTCGCCAGAGTCGATGAGGTGGAACTAAAGGAAATGCTATCAAAGCAGAATCAATCTGGTGAAACAGCTCTGTATGTGGCAGCGAAAAATGGCTACGTTGATTTAGTGAGAGATGATGAAGCATTACGATCTTGTCGATGCTGGAATCAAAGCAAGAAATGGGTTTGACGCATTTCACGTTGAAGCGAAACAAGGGGATTTGGGTAAATCTCCATTAAAGACCCTTTTGATCTGATCTCTTAATTTTTTTTAAATGAGATGAATTTGAGTTGTACTTCTACATTTTTGCAGAAATACTCAAAATCCTTATGGAAGCTCATCCAAAGCTCTCCATGAAAGCTGATATATTGAACACGACTGCTTTACACACAGCAGCAATGCTAGGCCATATTGAGACTGTAAACTTTCTATTAGAAGTAGGAAGCAGCTTAGCAGCCATAGTAGGAAGCAGCTTAGCAGCCATAGCTAGAAGCAATGGAAAGACTGCCTTGCACTCTACAGCCAGAAATGGGCATTTAAGAGTTGTTAAAGCAATTTTAGAAATAGAGCCAGGTATTGCCATAAGAGTGGACAAGAAGGGCCAAACAGATCTTCACATGGCGGTGCAAGGCCAATCCATAGAGGTTGTGGAGGAGTTGATAAAGGCAGATCCATCATCTATAAACATGGTTGATAGTAAGGAAACACAGCTCTGCATATAGCTACTCGAAAAAAATAGAGCTGAGGTATTCCAACCTTTTTACCATGACCTTGGATTGAACTACAAGCTCAATGAACTGGATTAGTGTGCATATATAAAAGGAGCTTCCACTGTTAAAAATGGTTGCCTGCTGGTTTTTTCTAGCTACGAACTTGATCTCATTCTCTTTGAATGTCTAAATTAACTGTGTTTTGACATAAAGGCAAAAAGGGCATAACAATGTGAACAGCCTGAGTATAAAAATAACTGCTCATTGTATATATTAGCTGAGCCTGAGAATACTCCTCCAAATTTCATTGTATATATTAGCTGAGCCTGAGAATACTCCTCCAAATTTCTTGCATCTAAACTAACACTAAGAAGTTATTAATTTATTCAATCTATGGTTGAAAACTTAGCCTCATTTTTGTTTAAGCTTCAATTTTAGCCTCATGAGATGGGATTGCTTGAGTTAGAAGCTAATTGAACTTGTTGTGTGTTTACTCAGATGGTAAGATTGCTTCTTGAGCAAAAAGAAGCCGACCCAAAAATCGTTAATAGGTCGAGGGAAACAGCCCTTGACACAGCAGAGAAAGCAGGGCATCCAAATATTACAACCATTCTCAAAGGGTTCGATGTCCCCTATGGTAAAACCATTGCTCCACAAGCAACAAATCCGGCCAGAGAATTGAAGCAAACAGTGAGCAATATAAAACATGAAGTCCATTATCAGCTAGAACAGACTCGCCAAACCACAACTGTTGTGGTTGTCCTTAGAGAAAATTTTGCATGATCTTATAGAAAATGAACGTTTTATTAACTTTCTACTGGATTTTGCATTTTTTGGTGGTGCCTTTGGCAATAAATGTAGAAAATGCTTTGATTTACAGTTTTTTAGTTTCTTATTATGTTTTGAAAATCGCGAATCTTTTATTCATAGTCTAAATGCTAAACGAATATAAGAACAAAGTAGCTATTAAGCAAAACAAGAACAGCCTAGGGTCTTCACCAAAAATATACAAGAATAATAAATTGCTAGAAAGATGATTCCTAAGAACAATGCAAGAGAAAAAAATAAGAAACTAGAATTTGCAACATTGCCAGCACTACAGAATATAGTAAGACTACTCCGAAAGGATGCGTTTTCGGATACTCTAAACTTTTCATCTTTTACTTCAAACTTCTTGCATGCAAAATTTCAATAGGAGAGACTAATGGAGGGCAACAATCCAAAAAAATTTGAATTTGGGAATGTGGGGTACATCAAACCCATTTTTCAACAGGAACCCATGAATTTCCTGCCCATGAATCAAAGAATCAAGTGAAGAACAAGCTGAGAGAGCCATCAGGCAACCTACTCGATTTGGACACACCCCACATTCCAAAATCATGTGGCAAAATTTGACTAAAGAATCAATGTAATCCCCTGATTGAAGAAGTCTAGACAACAATGTGTTCCACGAAACTGAATCTTATCAGGCATTTCATCAAACATTTGGAGTGCTTCCTCTAAGGCTCGACATTTCAAGTACACACCATAAAGAGCATTAGCAACGTATATGTCATCTAGGAAACACAGTTTCAAAACATGTCCATGAATTTTTCTAATCATTTTTACATTATGAAGTCCTCCAAAAGCCTTGATCAAACACGGAAAGAAACGGAACTCCTCAAGTCGTAAACCATGTTCAAACATTTTAAGATAAACTATTATTGCATCTTCAAAAAATTCATCGTTTACATACTTTCTAATCAATTGGCCTTGCTCGAAAACATCCTTAAAATTTAAATTCCTCGAAATCGAAGGTCCTGAAAGTGACTTCTGAGATAAATTTCTTTGGGATTCTGTAACAGCTCTTAAAGTTCTAGACTTTGAGGAGGTAGAAAGTGGAGAATCCCTCAAGAGAAAATGGGTACTAGTGAAACTTACATCAGAAAAGTTCCATGGCGTCGACGGTCGATATTGATCAGCACAAGGATGGTCTAGGACCGAGCGTTGGAGAGGAGAGGGGAGAAGAGCTGCTGGAGATTCCTGGAGATTAGAACATACGGCACTAAACAGAAGGTGCCAGATGATAACCCTGTATAGTACAAGGTGTTCATTGAAAATTTTAAAACCATAAGGTGATAGATGAAAAGGTGCCCATAGTTGAAGGTATCAGATAAAAATAACCCATAAATCTGGTATGTTCATGAAATAGAATGAATGTTTTCATAATAGTATCAGTAAGAAACATGTTTTATAATAAAATAAAAGTCTTCCACTACGCATTTTATTAGAAAGATTTTATTAAAGAGAAAAGTTTTAAATTATATGTGTTTTCTTAATGAAAGTTTCTAATGTCATGTTTTGTAAAGTGTAAGGATTTAAAGAGAAAATTTTATTTACGATTTTATTTATGCCACGCGTTTTATAAAGAAAGAATGTTTCAAATCTCAACGTTTAAAGTAAAGTAAAAACGGGGTCATTACACACCTAGTCCAACACAAACGTCTCGCGCGGACGCCTTGCACTTCTACTGACATTTGTGCTTTAGCGGACGTATGGAATAGATGTCCTACTTCCACGGACGTACGGAACAAACATTTGTGCTTTCACTGACACACAAAACAGACATTCGTTCTTTCGTAGACATGAGGAATGGATGGTCTGCGCTCTTGTGGATGTCCCACATTCTGCGAACGTTGGGGAGGGATGCCCTTGACCTACAGATAATCCTGTGGTCGACCAGACCTACAGTAGTGGTCGGCTGAGAACAATATTTCCAGCATGACCCCAGGAGGAAAACTAGTCCCTTTCATCAATTCTCACCCCGAATCGACTTAAACTCTAAAACTACAACAACAACATAGAAAATAACCAAAGGATTAGAGTTTCCAACCTCGAATCCGAGATCGACATGAAGCAGAAAACTCAAATGGAAAAGACGGACTTAGAAATTGTCATACCAATACAGTTTCTTCACAATAGTTAAATATCTAGACGCCATGAATGTGATTGGGGAGAAAAAATGATGATGTTCACTTGCCGGTCTCCCACCCTCTTTCTCGCCTTTGTCTCCTCCTCTGCCGAAGAGGAAGGAGACTCTTCCTTTCAAAGAAATTGAGTGTAACACCCAGATTTTTTGTACTTTAATTTTAGTGATAGAATGAGATGTTTGGGAGTTAATGAAAATATATACATTTTTAGTATTGCAATTTAGCGAATTTTATATAGTATAAATTTTAGAATTTTATCTAATGGTATAAAGTAAATTAATAAATAAGAATCAAGTATTTTGGCTATGAATGGAAACTAGCCACGACAACTCTTTGTGGTGAAAACATCGCCATTTGTGGAAGGAGATTAGGGAGCGAGTGAATGGATGTGTCTACAGTCATTGGACTGAATTGATGGACCATTGTGATCAAACCGGATTGGAATGGATACTCCCGCCAAAGTGTTGGGAGCCGAGGGATTTCAAACAAAAGTGGAACCATTAGATTAGATTTAAGGGAGGAGCGCGAAACGTTGAATCTGGGAAAAAAGATGATCTTGCAAAAAAAAAAATTCCTTTAGGGAGAGTTCTTGACCATTGGATTTAAAAGAGAAAAGCAAGTGAGTCATCGACCGTCAGATCAGAAGGTGGAAAGAAAGTTGTTGATGTTAGCCTAAGAGATTTTAGGCTCATTTGTATTGATGATGAATGTTTAAGTTATTAATAAGTTGTTTATGATTTGAATGTGCTTAACTTGTTTATCATTATGTTTATAATTAATCTATATTATAAATACCCCTTAATGAGGGTATTTATATATTCTAACATGTTTGTCTAAGTCCATATGGCTAATAGGTTTATTATTGAGACTCTTCAAAATGTACAAAAAAGGGAGTAGAGGTCTCACTGGAAGGGCAGTGTACCAGATTGCTACAGAGAGCCAAAGCAGTGGAAATTGTAGACCAGAGCATGGAAGCGATAGACCAAAGAAATGGCAGATTGCTCGACATATGCTAAAATGTAGAAGATCAGTCGACTGGGACAAAATGGTGGCCGATCGAAAATTAGACAGAGTCGAGGCATTTCCTATAATGCATAGACGCGGTCGATCAAAGACAAAGAATGGGCGACCAGAATGATAAAATTTACAATATGTAACACCCCAATATTTTTAAGTCGGACAATTATGGGGTATTACCAAAGACATTCTAGAGCGTTAAGTTTAGGGGTAATTCCGCTAACATTTCCCTCGTATACGTGATGTAATCGAGTGTTGGGATCATGGGGGTATTGCATCATGTATTTATACGTGTTATTTTGTGACGGGTATTCATAGGGGAATGGTTACGGGATAGGAGTTAGCGAGAAAAATGTGGGAAGAGCTGCTAGAGTGTTTCGGACGACTTTGCGAACGAGTCATGTCATCCGCAAATGTGTGGAATGTCGTCCTGAGAGCTTGGGACGACCTGGGGACGCAATGTCTCGTTCTGACTTCACTGCATTGTGAAGTTTCAGACGACATGTGGATGATACTGCGGATGTAATGTATCATCCGCACTCACGTTGCACACACAGAGAAGAGTTGGAACGAGACTTAGGACGTGATTTGGCGTCCTGAGTACACTATGTCGAAGTGCGGATGAAGGTCCGGACGATGCGGATGAGAGGAGTAGCGTTTGCATTGAATCTGTTCTAAACCTTGATAGTTTCGGACGAGTTGGGATGCTGCGGACGAGTTAAGGTATCGTCCGACTTGCCTCTATCCATTTTATGGACACTTTCGGATGCCACGTACGGACAAGATATGGCGTCCAAAACCCAGCTACGGACGATACAGACAGGACGGGGACGGGTTCTCCCATCCGAAGCCTCGTTTTAGCCTGAGTAATTTAGCCTTGCAGATGACATGCGGACGAGACCTATGCATCCGCACTTGTTCGACTTAGCCCAGACCTGCGAAATAAAATAAGAAGAAAATGATGAAAATCATTGAATAACCCGATTTCTCAACAAGAATCGACCCTCCCCTCTCCATGGGCGACGAAAAATCGTCCCTTATGCCCATAACTGACCTCCCCTACCTTAGGCCATCTCCCTATCTACCTTAGGGCACTCATGGTGTCCCTCCCTCCATCCCAAGTAATAGCTCTTCCTTCCCCTCTTTAGTCTTCAGTCTTCATTTCTTGCGTTGGTAGTCCAGAAAGAGCTGCGAGAAAGAGAAAGGGTTCCAGTGAGTGAGTGAAGTGTGGGTAGGTTGAGTGTTAAGTGTGGTAAGCTAATTGTTGAGCTGAGAGGAGTGAGCTACGTGAGTGAGGTAATGTGGAGTGAAGTGGTGAAGCCCTGTAAGCTGTTGGAACCATGAGGCTAGGAGTGGATAGATGTCCCTGTTTGTTGAGTGTTCTTCAAAATTGGTAAGGACGAAGGGGTGTTTTGGCCAATGAGGCCCTGCACCACAAGTGTGGGTGTGTGAGTTAGTTAAATGTTGTGAGTTTAGTGTTAATACTAGTGAAATGCTTATTGTGAGTAAATGCTTAATGTACGTTAGTTGTTAGTTAAGTGTATGTTAGTTGTTAAGTCTGTTAATTGCCTTGTTTATTGCTAGCAGTGTGTTGTTGCCTTGAAATGCTATTATTAAGTGTGGATAATGTTACTAATGCTCTGTATGCTCTGTGATTTGGTGTTAGAATAGTAGTGAATTTCCTACTGTAATGATTTGCTTGGTTGTTGAATTGCTCTATGAATTGCTCTATGAACTCCTTTATTGGTTGTGTTAGCTTGATGGTGTTAGTTTGATAGTAGAGTTTGAGAATGTTAGTTGAAAGTGAAGTAAGTAAATGATTAAGTGAAATAAGTAAATGATTAAGTGAAATCTAAGATGTGAAGTCTAAGAATAAGTTATAGTAAAATAGAGTAGAAGCGAAATAGAAAAGTTGAGCTAAGTAGGAATGAATTATAAATTCCTTTGCTTAGTTTATTCTCGTGGATGATTTCTCTGTCTGCTGTTAATTAATCCCTCTCTGTTAGTTAGCTATCAGCAAATAAATTAACTAGTTAAATAATAAACTCGAGCATAGCCAACTTAACTAACTGATAAGTAATCTAATTTGAGTAATTAGTTAATTAGCTTCAGCATATTAATTGTTCAGCATTTGTAATGACTAGTGTGATTAAATTAACTTGAACCTTGAGCATGTTAATAACTAGTCTAGCACGTAAATCAATTAGTTAAGCATGTTAACTAACTAGGCTAATATCAATGCGTTAAGTAATTGAAGCATGTTAATTAACTAGAATAATCAACTAAACAAGCATGCTAACTTAACTTAATTTAACTAAACAAGCATGTAAAATAACTTAACTAGAGTCAGTAATTAGTTAGTTGAGCATGTTTAATCGACTAGGATAATTAACGGTAATAATTAGCTTGACTCAAACATGTTCAATTAATAATCGAGCATGTAATTAAGTAGAGTAATAACTAAGATTAGCATACTAAATCAAGTAACCCCAAAAGCATGTTTTATTCATCTAGGATAAAAGCATGTAATTCACCTTAAGCATGTAATTGATTAGAATAGTCTACTGGATCATTAATTAAAGCATGTTAATTGACTAGCGTAATTAATTAATTAAAGCCTATTAATTAACTAGCGTAATTAAATAACACAATCAACTGAGCATGTTAGTTAATTAGTTGAGTAAATTAATTAAGAAATCGGAGCATGTCAATTAATTAGTAAACCAACTAGTTGAACATGTAATTAGCTAGGGTAACAATAATTGTATGAGTATGAGCATGTAATTAACTAGAATAATTAACCAGACATGAGCATGTAATAAACTAGAGAAATCAACTAGTAGTTAAATTAATATTTAAGCATGTAAATTAATAATTAGGTGAGCATGTTTAAATTAGTAAATGCTTGCACGTTAACCAAATTGCTAATCTAAGCATGTTAGTTTAAATAAATTATTTACACATTTCCAGTACCATACCTCTATTGTATGTATTCGTTGTTTCAATCTCATGTTGTATTTGCTTTCTACTGTGCACAGTTCTTTTCCTCTATTATATGTTTTACTTTCCTTTTATGCGCTTTCAATTCCAGTTACTTTTATTTAATGCGCACTTCAATTATGATGAATGTTATGTAGTGAATCATCATGCATCATGCTAGGTTGAGAATGTATGATCATGCATCATGTTAATAGAGACTAATAGGGAGTGCCACGGCTTATTACGCAAGCATGCATAAGTAAGGTAAAAAGGTTAAGAAAAAGAAGAAAAAAATGGAATTGGGAGTGGATGGGTAGCGGATCTAATCTGCAATCTAGGCATAGCCCCTCCCTCATAGAGTATGGGAGTTCTAGATGCGAGGAAAAAGGCTAGGTCCTACCAATATGCCATTACACGAGAAAAACCTCCCGATTCCAGCTCAAAATATGTATGGAACAATGGAATAATAGAATAATGGATCACAAGGGATCGAAGTAAGATTTAGTAAAGTAATAAACAGATTAATGACTTACTGAAAAGATTGGTTTGGGTGGCCCCCATTCCAAAATAGACTAAAGAGTGGCATTCATATGCATTGGACCCTTTTTCCTTACTAAGCCTTCGGGCTTACAGTTGCTTGTGATGTAGATGTAGGTACTAGTACACTATGAAGAATGCACGAACTAGGAGTAGCAAAAGATAATAATCAGATAATAAAGGCAGTGGATGATGGATTTGCACGTGCGAAGGAGATCATGGCTAGCCAGACATATAAAAAGGGATAAAAGAGAAACAATTTTTAATTAAGTTAAGTTTTAAATGTTGTAATTAAATCAAATAGTAGATTGTATAAAAGTGGTATTTCAATGGGTTAATATTTCATTCTTAAACTATTTAATTTCGCTTCCGCAAACATTTTCAATAAAAGACTTTGTTTTATAACGCTTTCGCATAATTTTATTAAATGAGATTTTGTAATGAGTTTTATGAACGATTGGTAGCTATTCGGACTTAGGCGCTATCTAATTTAGTTTCAAAAAGAAATTTCAAATTTTCACGCATTTTCAAGGAAAGATGAAAATCCGAGTCGGTACAATGGTAACATTTCAACAAACGAGAAGTGGTCGACCAGACAAGAGGGTGGTCGACCAGTCAGATGGATTTTATAAAAAAGGGACTCCAAATCGCAATCCAACCAAGAGAGAATTATTATGAAACACTACCAAAGTTTCTACACGATTTCTCATAAGCAATTGAGTATCTAGCCTAACTCTCCTACTCCTAAACTTGAGAGCTTTCATTTGAGAGAGTTAGGTCTCAAAGTTGTAATTTTAATTCCTCAATTTTAATCCGCAACATCTAGGGTGACGTCTCGTAACAGTCAAGAGAAAAGAATGACGCCCCTTGAATTGTCAAAGGAAAGGGTGGCGCTTTGTGAATAATCATGTAAAGGTTTGATTAGCACTATGAAGCTTAAACATTACTAACCAAGGAGGTTAAATGATTAAGGAATCTCCAAGGAAGAACCTTGGAGTGCGGACATAAGCAGCTTTGTCGAACCACGTTAACAAACTAGTGTCAATCTCTCTATCCCTTACTCTTTATATTTGCTATTGTTTGCTTTTATATTTGTGTTAAATCACTTAGCGATAGATTTATAATATCATACAAAAATGGTTAGCTAGCCTAATTCACTCTCCCGCCAATTAGGCCAACATCGGTCCAATAGTTGAGTCGAACGATGTCACTTAGGATTAGAACGCGTTTTCGCGGTAGCATTCATGTCCGCGGTAACAAAATTGAAACGGATAGAACGATGTCATTTGGAAACAAGTTTTCGCTTAAACATTGGGATTTCGTGGTAGTATAGGCTTCCACAAAAGGATCGGCATTTGCGGTAGTGTTGGCAACCATGAATGCAAGGATTTATGTTATCTTGGCCTATTGCCACTGGTCAATTTGGTCTAAACGGACACCCCTGCGACAGCCTAGGTGTCCACGACTCAACAAAACAGAATTTTGAGATTTATCCAGAGTTCATGCAAACTAGATTTTGCCTTCGGGACTAACCGATCACATATAAATCATGGCTTTCACAAAATTTCTATCTTGCTTAACCCTACGTTCAGCCGTCTATTTATACAATGTTATGGGGAAGGAAAACCCTACCTCCTCCATGGCTACTCAGACAAAGAATAACAGTGCTCTTCTTGATATTCTTCTCTTCGTGTTTCTAGAGGTAAGCCTTGCTTTAAAGCTTGGGTTTTGTTAAGAATACAAAATGAAAACCGTGTGTTTATTTTTCAATCTTGGCTTCAGAAACCCTTGTTCTAACTTATTTTCCATTTTTTGTTGAAGTTGAGTATATCTATAGGTTGGAACAGTGGGTTCGGATTCTGCTTATTATCAAAGGTAAGAGATGTTCTAATTGTTGTGATAATTTGTTCTACATCACATGGTGTTGGGTAAGGTAGAAAGTTTGTATCTTTAGTAATTGTTGATGTTGAGGATTTGATGATATGCTTGTTGTGTTTAAAATTTTGATGATACTCTCGAATAGGATGCCTTGCTGGTTTTGTTTAATTTGTGTTTAAAGAGCCGACGATGATTGATGTCTGTTTATTTCCAGAGTAGTCTATTGTTGGGGAACTGTCTATTGTTGGGGAACTGTTAGTGTTGATGGTGAAGTTCAGTTCTTTTAGTTATTTCATGATGCCGATTCTATTTACAAGGATAAGTACACTCGAGAATCTGTGATATTATTTTCCTAATTTATATTTCTCTATACTGTTGGTTGTTGATTTGCTGTTCCATTATTGTTTTGTTTACCTGTTAGTTTATGTTTGTTATATTGATGTTCATGTCATATGCACATTCATGCATTCACTTATAGAAGATAAGAAAGAAAATCAATAAATGCAACTGATTGTTATGGGTGGGGTTAGAATTGGTTATCCCGCATGTCACTTTCCCTTAGACTGATGACCCATACGATCGGACTCTAAAGTGAAAGATAAAGAAAGACTGAATATTGAACATGACATGATTTCTTTATGACTGCATTATTGTTGTATATATATGTTATCCATCTCTTATTGAGTATTAGGTTCATTAGTTGAACCTTGTGGTGTAGGTGAGGATGAGGTCATTTATGAACCGGCTGAGACAAAGAATTAATATGGCAGTTGAAAGAGTGCACTCACGGGGAAGATGCGCTTTGTTGGAGCGAGATTGACCTTGGGTATCAAAGAGAGAGAGAATAAGTTTATAAGAAAAATTATTTCATGCGTTTTCTTTATATTTAATTTTGGAACAGATCTTAGAACTGATTTTGTTAGTTTTTAACACTTTTAACTTTAAATAGTTTTCTATTTTATATTCTTCCGCTGCAAAGAGTTTTCATACTATGAATTTGTTAATGATTTGTAGTATTTTAAACAACTAAAATGAAAAATATTTTAACGCTTTAGGGCGTTACATGAGAGTCATAATAAAAGATAAAATAAAATATAATTATTTTATTTAATATATATAATATAAATTATATATATTAAATAAAATCATTAAATTCTATTCAATAAATATGTCTGACAATCATTGACAAAACTTGAAACTCAAGCCACAATAACATGAACTTACCAAATATAATCCTACAACTTTGGGATGGAATGAAACATAAAATGCACTAGTTGAGCATTGACTAAACTCTTCACACATAGTCAAAAACCCATAACACATGACAATGACTTGGTCAATGCAAAACAATTCGACATCGATTAAAAAAATTACTGAGAAAATTATAAAATTCTAAAATTTTAGATTTTACAATATTTTTCTTGTAAAAGCTTTAACTTCTATAGGAACTCCATCCACATCACTTCCATATAAGTTTCAGTATCTGGTAAATACTCTGTTTCTGTAGTAGATAGAACAATAAATGTTTGTGATAGGAATTTTCAATATGATACTCCCTTTACAAAATTAATCATGCCAACAAATTTATTTTTTTTGTATCGATGTTAACTGCAATATCAGTATTATTGTAACCATGTATCACCAGTTCACTGTTAGTATTGCATAAACATGTCTTGAAATACCTCTGAATCTGATAATCCATTTAATTGCCTCCCAATACTTTTTCCCAGTTAAGAGAGAAATCGAAATACTACTTTAACATCATGAGTAATATTTGCTCTAGTGCATAGTATTGCATACGTTAAGCTACTCACTGATAATGAATTAGACACTTTACACATGACTTCTTTCTCTTTATCACTTACATGACTTTATGTTAAACTCAATTTAAAGCTTTTCCTGGTGGAGAGGAAATTATTTTTTCTTTGCTTATGTCGTTGAATCACTTAAATATTTTTTTAATGTACTTTTCCTAAGATAACCATAATCTTTTATTCTGTGTGTTCTGAGTAACTTTTACACTCAAAATTTTTCTTGTGGGCCCCATGTCATTTATCACAAAAGATTTGCTAAATTTTTTATTTAATATATTAATCTAACACTTTGACTTATAATTAACATATCATATATGTACAATAGTATAATTGTAATGACCTGCATTTTAAAACCTTAACTTTTTCTTAGCCATATAAAATTTCTTTAATTTATTTAAAACGTATGCAAGGAAAACATATCAGAGTAATTTACACGGAAACTAATGATAATTTAAAACATGGTTTTAATATTTTCACAAAAGACCATTGTTTAACAAAACATTTACCGTAATTTAAAACCATAATTAACTATTCAAAACAATCATTATTACTTTCTGTGAGCCATAACCCTCAAGTCAAACTTGGCTGGTAACCCATGTGCTCAACATGCAATGCCTCATCCTCCACATCGACAACACTGATATCATGACAGTCACCTACATCACAGGACAAAACAATAAGTCTAACACTCAGCAAGAAATAGAATGAAATGCAATGCTCAAAGCTCAATGCATGCTTATGCAATCCGTCTTAGAGAAGAACCTATCTTCTCTGTCTTTCCATTTACGTTTCTTATCAATCCAAGCGTTGGAAATTTCTGGAACAAGAGAAAGGATACATCTGTTGGTCAATGTGGACTTAACCATAACTCAATCCCTACTTAGGACGAGCTATCCATCTAGGGTGTTACCACTAAGGACCGTCACCTATTCTCTTGAATCTCCACACGCCTATTTACATTCATTTCATTTGTTTCATTAACATGTCGTGCATATGTCAACATTTTCATAAGTCCTAATCATGATGCATGAATGTCATATCATATTCAGTCCACAACGATATATAGAATATACAAAAGGAAACATAGCATTAAACAACAAATTATGGAAAGCATAGAGGTCTAATTTATTAAAGAATGACTATTAAATAAACCATACAAGTATTGGCAGAGAGCTATTAAAGAATGATTATTGAATAAACCATGCATATATTAGCAGAGAGCAACTCACGAAACACAGAGAACAACCAAACATCTATTATGTTAAAGAATGACTACTAAAATAACTATATAAGGGAATGACTGTTATATTAGCAGAGACCAAGTCACAGCACAGAGGCAACATACTAAAGCACAACAACAACACTTACAGGAATTAACAATACACTTTTAGTACTCTCAAAAACTCATTTCCCATGGCAGAGTAACGATTCATTTTCAACGGGGAAATATTGCGTGTGTAATCAAGGACCAATATTAAAGGATATTATTAACATAAACCATGCAATTACTAACAGAGAGAATTCATGAAGCCAAGGGACAATTTATTATTAATAGAGCAGAGCAACCCAATCCGAAGCAGTAATCCAAAAACAGCAGAATATCAATAACCTTCCTCTTTACCCTTTCCACTTTTCGACAAGTTATTATTGCATAACAAGTCAACCAAGAGCTTTATACATTCTTTATGAACCAACACTTCACAGTTAAGAATATATCACAGAGCAATATCCAGCTCTCATCCAACTATAATTTACAATAGCTAAAAATCATTGATGACAGCATAGAATTTTTCACAGCAAGTAAACAAAGCCATATTAAAAAGCATACATTCCTATGATGTAGGCCTCCACTAGCCACATCTTATTTCTTACCTTCTGCTGAAATGCCACTCCACAGCAGAGTTCCTTCAATGAACCACAGCACCACACAGAGCAGCAAGACACTCCGGGAAATCCAACACAGCGGCTTCCTTTCCTTCTTTCATCCTCACTCGGCTCTCTGAAGAAAACAGAACACTCTCTCACCTTTCTTCCTTTTCTCTCTTCTGTCTTCCTCTCTCTTTCTTGCACTCTCTTTCTCTCTGTAAGAAAACAATAGAATGTATCTCTCCTCCATTTAATTCTTAAATAATTTAATACTTTCTTTTTCAATTAATTAACTTAATTTAATGTCTCCAAATTAAATTTATATCTTAATTTTCATTGCATTATACCAAGTGCACCATACACAATTGCGGAACGTATTTTTCTTTTATCAAAATATTTATTCCGTAATATCCTTTACATTATACATTGAGGGATTTATCCGGACATTACAAGAATGATGAAATCATTGCTAAAGTCTCTTTTCAAAAAGGGTAATATTACGTTAACATTCTAATTTTACACTCTAATGTATATTAGAATTAATATAATATAATATAAATATTTAAAATAATAGATTACATGAATCAATGAGTGAATGACACGTAAGCACTGTGTCGAAGTGTGAGATTATAATGTAAAATTAGGATGTAAATTTAGCATTACTCTTTCAAAAATATATACTAGTCAAAATTTGTCTTATTATACCCTAGATTTTTCATGAAAGAGTCAAAATTTTTGTACTTCTTCCTCGATGCTTTTTTTTTTTAAAAAGTTGTATAAGCTTTTTTTTTAGTCTACAAACAAGATGTTTGTTGTCTTTGATTTTTAATCCTTCTAGTTGTTCTATAAATTTCCTCTTTCAAATCTCCATGAAGAAAGCTATCTTCACATCAAGTTAAGGAATTTCCAAATTCAAACAAGCATCTAAACACATAATTGTCCTAAGAGATGTCATCTTTACAACATGAGAAAAGTTTTCTTTAAAATCAACACATTTCTTTACTTGAATCTCTCGACAACCAATCTAGTTTTGTACTTCAACTATCAAAAACTATTGTCATTCTTCAACTAATATGTCTATTTTCTCATAATTCTTAATTACTAGACGTGTGTTAGTTCGATCAAAACTAGTAGAAATTATAGAACTTCTTTCAACATTTATGTTTATGACTATCTTTTAGCAACTAGGTCTCATAATAATCCAAAAAGATACAGTATGGCTTCATCATCCAACTCAAGTCGCTCATCTTTAAGAACATGAATATAGAACCTACACCCAAACACTCTCAACTACTTGCATGAAACACTTTTCTCGGTTCATATTCTTCGAAAGAGAAAGATTAATCAAGTCAACAATTGTCACGACTTGGAGACGGGCTGGACAGAACCGCCAGGTCAGGCGACCCGATCCTCAAGGAAAACCCGATCACTCAGCCCAAGACGTGAGTTTTAGCGGAAGACTTTAATATATAACTCGGCTCAAAAGATATGGGTCTTGGTCTGTACAGTGATCACGAGAAAATAACAATGCATAAATTAAAATGAAATCCAAAGTACTGTGCAACAAATCCAATCTGACAGTATCAAGTTTTACAAACTCAAATAGAATTACAATCATCCTTATCGATCAATAGTCTCAACTTAAATCACTAAAATAGGAAATAAGAAGTAAACTGGATTCTTCAACTTTGCATCCTCAGTCACTCTTGCCTTTTACCTGAAGTTTTGGGGAGGAGTCGTTTGGGGTGAGTGACTAACTCAGTAAAGTATAGCTATACTAGATGCACCTCATGCAAAACTGGTTTTTCTCTATTTTTAAAAACATTGTTATGTTTCTCTTTTTACCGTACATGAATTTTTAAATCATTTCAAACCTCTTTAACATTTTATCAAACCGGTATGTGGCCCTCGCTGTGGCTGCATCAGAACCCGTTGTATACAAAGACAACTATATCGTAAAAATATGCCAACATTATTTTTCTTACGAAAACATCTTCAGTGAAAAAAGATGGTCACACAAGAATCCATCTGGCACTCATCATCGAATAAGTGGTCACCCGTCAATGACAGCACCTCATGAGGCAAAAGAAGTAACAATGACGGCGATCCATAGATCCAGCACATCACCCGAGTTGCCGACGAACCAATTAGCGATGACATAACTCGTATGATCATATACCCGGATGAGGTTGCCGGTGATGGATTGCTTCTCACTAAGTACCTCAAGGTTCCAAATTAACAAGGGTTGCCGATGAGCAAGCTTAAGTAGTCACGCCACTCGTCAAATGAAATGGTACTAGGATAGGCAAAACTCAGCGTTAAACAACCTGCCAACTCCATGTGACAAACCCTAGCCAGGTTTAGGGACTCGAACCCAAAGAAGTCTCATCACCTTCCTATCTCCACTTTCAACTTTCAAGGCTTGAAACATGAGTACATGTCATCAATGCCCCATCCCCTTTTCGCACATACAAACAATCAACCTTCACGCAACAGAAGGTTTCCACGTGATAGCCTTGTGATGCTTTAGCGCTAGAGTGCCTAAAGTATCAAGAGGATTCATCCTCCAATATATGTACAATAATCTCTAACCATGTACGGAAGTTAAATGTGAGAAAACATACATATACATAAAAACCGACGTGCTACCAAAACAATCCCGTCAATTTTCAAGAGTGGTATCCCATAAAATAATCATTTTGAAAACAGGATGCAATGCAAGAGGTATAGAAATCCCTACTTTTTCGGCATTCCCTCTTGTTGAGCGGAGCAATCGTCTCCTCGAGAATTATAACACACTCGTCGAAATCGTCCAAGCCTGACAAATGTTTCAAACACATGAATCTTCATTAACTTAATTCCAAGAAATGAGTAAGAGGGTCTTATACAGGAATAGGAGCCCAACCAACGTGTAACGACTTATCTAAGAATCCCAACAAAGTTCCAAACTTTATCAGATCCCTTTATCAATGCAGAGCCCAGCATTGGAATAGCAGAAATAAAACCAAAACCAACATCAATTTCTAACAATAGCTCAAATATTTCTCTCCTATTACTATGCAACTATGACTTAATAACGTTAACAATGAACAACAATTACTTCTCAAATTTTCATCATTTTAGCAGTGGCAATCCAAACATTATTCTCCAAATGCAACAACAAAATTCGAAAATTATTCACTTATTTTCCAAAGCAAAAGCCACTGCAAACAGACTATTATAAATCCTGGCACCCAAATCCTCACATTCTCAAATTATCAATTTAACAGTTCAACGGTGAGCTATTTCTCAATCACCCAAAACAAAACATTTCCTCAAATCTCAACAATTTATCGTGAGCTAAACCAAAATACACCCTTGATTTCTTTTCTTCACGGTTCAATGAACTTAAGTCAAATACAGCACACTCAAAATAGAAATCAAATGCTGAAAACTTCAGTAACAACAGAGGCATTTTATCATCAACATTAACCAATTTAATCCAGTGCTTGACATTCCCAATAGAACAGAAAAATGCAGAAATTATTTAATCCAACAACAAGACAAAACCAATTCGGAATCCATCGTCGAAGACAGCAAAACATAGACCAAATTATCATGACAACAATGGTCTTCCAAGCTTCACTCCAAAAAGATGTGAGTGCCTTGGCATCAAAGAGACATTTGATTCTTTCTTGAATCTTTTTATTTAGGGTAGTTAACAAAAAAAATCTTGAATTATGAGGTCACTAACAAGTCAAACCTTAAACTAATTTTGCTAACAACTAAAACTCTAAACTATGAGAATTAACCAGGGCAAACATCACAGTCACGTTTTTTATTAAAAAAAAACATATCTTGGATGTCCCTTGGCATATGAGGACATCATCGCTCGATATTGGAGGATGTTGTTCCTTGTCATTGGAGGACGTCTAAGGTTTGTCCTTAGACGTCATATGAAATTAGAGAACATCTAAGGCTAATTTTTGGATTTCCCTAGGTGTTGGAGGACATCTAATGAGCCTTTGGACGTCTTATGGTGTTGGATGCCATCCAAGGCTGATTCTTAGAAATCCTTTGGCATTAAAGGATGTCCAAGGCTAATCCTTGGATGTCATATTATGTTGGACATCTACCTTCTTGTAAAGGAGTATACACGGATGTCCTTCCTATTAATGTTCATATATTAACGGGCGTCCTTCCTAGGGAGCGAATGTGCGCTGTTTTAGTATGAACGTCGGCATTTATGTAAATACGAAGACACATATGTCCTTCTTATTAGCGTTCACAAATTAACAGACGGTCCTTCCTAGGGAGCGAACATCAACTATTTTAGTATGGATGTCTACTTTTATATAAATGTGAAGCAAAGACGTCCTCCCTATTAACGTTCACAAATTAACGGACATCCTCTAACGCTAAGGGATGTCCAAAGATTAGCCTTGTACATCCTCTAATGCAGAGGAAAGTCCAAGGATCAGTCTCTCAGCAATGGAGGATGTCGAAAGATTGATCCTTGGACGTTCCTCGGCATTGGAGGACGTCTAAGGCTAATCCTTGGACGTCCCTTGAACATCCATGTGCCAACCTTGAACGTCTCTCGATGTTGGAGGAAAACATCCGAGAGATGTCTTTTAACGAAAAATGTGACTATGAAATTTATCTAGTTCATTTTTCATAATTCAGGGTTTTAACTGATAGCAAAATTTGTTTAAGGTTTGACTTGTAACTAATCCTATAGTTCATTATTTTTTTTGTTGATTACCCTTTTATTTATTTTTTCTACCACTCGATTTTGACAAGGATTCTTTAGCATAGTCTTCTCAAGTTTAATGCAATGACTTTTATAGTAATTTTTTAACTGGTCTGCTGTACTCGTCATCATTATCAGCTCTAACACATCTTTGTTTTCTTTCGCTTTTTCTTTCTATCCTAGTATGAAATTCTTTGAAAACTTCAAATACTTCATGTTGGGTTTTAAATCAATTCAAATACATTCCACGAGTGATTGTCAACAAATATGACATTTGTACGCTAAGTGTCTTATCTTGCATAATATAAACATATGTATAGACCAAATCAAGAATCTAATGTTTCCTAGAGAGATAGATACTCCAAAATGCAACCTAGTGAGATTTTTCACACAAATAATGCATACAATTCTTAAAACTTGAGCAACTAAAAGAAGCTAAAGTTTGCTTCTGGACAAGAGTCTAAAGTTTTTTCCCGTTAGTATGACCAAAACTCTAGTACCAAGGCTTAATATTATCTATCTTTATTGTGACATGTATTTGTTCTTGAAATAACTTTGCTCTTCAAGTATCAATGAGTATTTGTCTTCATTCATCTTACTATAATTAAGTTTAGTGAACTTCCTTTTACTTTTATTAAAATAATTGACAAAATTGTCATCATCTAGCTTACCCTAGATATCAAATTCATTCGAATATCTAGAACATGTATGGTATATCTCAATGTCAGTTTGGGGGTTGAATTAGTTTCCAAATTAATATTACTAGTTCTTACTATCTTTTATGCACCCTCATTTTTTATTTTTACGTGATCATAATAACCTCTAATATGAGGTATTCACCATGTGACACAACATGATCCAAAACACCCAAATTAATTATCTAAGTACATAGTTGAAGGGTTGGGTTTACACAACCTGGGTCATCCATTGAAGATAAAGGCAAGAAAAAATATATAAGTAAATAAAGCATTATTACTCACAATCTTATTGTTAGGTTTGCATTAATGTCATGTTGACTGGATACATGAACTACGAATTAAACTTTATACTATAAAGCTATTTGATTTAGACTTTACCATCGACAATAAATAAAGAAAATCTAGATGTTTGAAAAAATTTGCTTTTCAAAAGGAGGCCATGCTAGTAGTGCCTAATTTTGGTAAGTTTTATTTTAGTGTTAAAACCAATTTTCTCATATAATAAATAAAAATAATGTGACTGCCCTACAACAAATAAAATTTTTAAATATATAAAAAAAATCATTTATGATAAGTTTTAATTTTAATAAAAATTGCCTAAATTTTATATATATATTTGATTTGACCGGTTAGCCCCGTGCTCAAATAGTTGTTAATTTTGCCAATGCACAACATATATTTTCAGTCTATAAACATAAACTTAGTCTAATGGTTTGTTCGTTTACAATAAATACAATATTACATTAAGATCAAATAAAGATTCAATATTACATTAAGATCAAATAAAGATTCATATATTGAATATTATTTGTTTAATAAAATACACGTGCTCACATTAGAATTTAAGAAACTTGAATAAGTTAAGGTAGACTTGACAGCCGAGCCTAGAAAAATCTGGCTCGTCGAGCCTACCGAACTTAACAAGCTGAGCCTAACATTTTGGCCTTTCATGATGAGTTACTGAAGTTGGTTCAATATTTGTTTTCAGAATATTACAAGTAAAAGATGAAGAAGATGAAAAACTGTTGTATTTATTCATTATTGAGTTGCCAAAATTTTAAAATAATGAATCAATTATGAAACACTAAAAATCGAGAACCGCTCTGGATTTTGAAATAGTCATGCATGAAAAATATATAGTTTCATAACTACTTTAAAGTCTCAATGTATATGTTTTATAAATCTAATGTTTTTATTAGATTTTTAACCTCTTCAATTTCAAAAGACCACTTTGACTACAGGTGTCAAAATTGACTCCAAAAGGTATCAAATCGAATCTCTCTCAGAGATCTATCACTTGTAATTTTCCCTTTACAATAAATGCAATATTACATTAAGATCAAATAAAGATTCATATATTTGATGATTTATTATTTTGATGATATTTTTATACTTTCAAATAATAATTTTTAAATATACTGAAAACAATAATTTAAAGTACTTTATGCTAGATTTATAAATATTTGAATTTTTTTATTTACCATATTCATGCTATAACTCTAAGTGTACAAATTATAACGAGAGTCGTAACAATAACACGTTGGCAAGTTTGCAATCTTGAATAATTTTTCTATATTTATCTAATAAAACAAATATATTTTTTGCAAAATTGAATATTATTTGTTTAATAAAATACACGTGCTCACATTAGAATTTAAGAAACTTGAATAAGTTAAGGGAATTAGAAGTCAAATCAAGCTTTTTGAGGTGGCTTCAAGATACTTCTTGTGAGGTGGCTGCCCAAAATAATACATATTTATAAATAGAAAAATAACAAATCAACTAACATTCCATTGGTGACAAATCAATGGTTATTATTATTTTTTAATAAATTAACTATTGAACTATTAAAAAAATGTCAAATTCAACATTGCTATCATATTTATCATTAAACGTGATAATATAGCGCTGTGACAATTCGTATACAAACTACCGTGACTCTATAGTTTTTAAAAATTAAGCAAACAATTGTGATGAATCGTGGCGGTCCATCTAGGAACCACAAGGGTGTGTCAATACTAGGGGTGGGCAAATCGATTCTCGGTTCTAGTTCCGGATCTCTTGGAACTGACCATTCAGTTCTCAGTTCCAAGAGTAAGGAACTAGAACCAGAACCAAAACCGTAAGGAACCGGACCCAGAACCAGAATTGAGACTCTGTTCCAGTCGGTTCTGGTTCCGAACTTGATTTCTGAAAAATGTCTAACATAACACAACATTCAAAGAAGATAAAGCACAACATTTTAATCACGACACAAAACATAAAACACAAGGGAAATGGACTAAAATTGAAAAACAAGATGATTCTTTCACTTTGGTAAACAAAATGTTCATTAGTATACATTCCCAATGATTTAATGATGGAAACTCAAAAAACATTCTTCATCAACAAATTAAGAAACGAAGGAAGCTTTGATTCAAAGTCTCGGTCAAAATTGCAAACCCTAAATCCAGAAGCAGCGATTTTTAACCAGACGTACCCTCGGAATCAGGGGAGCAAGGGTCAGAAGCAACGATTTCGCTGGTTCGTCTTCGCGGATTCGCCTTCACAATCGCAGGTTCGCAGGTTCAAGGTTCGTAGATTCGTCTTCTCGCCTCTCGGTTCTAGGTTCGCAGCTGCCGTCTCCTTGTCCCTGTTTTACTTTTTAAAACAACTCGGTTCTCGGTTCTCGGTTCTTGGTTTATGGAACCGAGAACAAAACCGCAAAGAGAACAAAAAACCAAAACCCTAACCATTTATGAATTGTAGGAACCAAGAACCGAAATCAACCCGGAACCGAGCTTCTGTTCCAGGTCGGTTCTCGGTTCTGGTCGGTTCATGCCCACCCCTAGTCAATACACCGTAGCGATCTGGTATGAAGTCGCCGTGGTGTATTGACACATTGCTGTGGCGTCAGCCTAAACCACAGCGGTGTATTGAGACATCGTTGCGGCAGCATCCTAAACTGCAGCAGTTTGTCGTGCTTCAGTCTTTAATCCTCTGTCATTATACATACTCAATCGAGGGCTCTGACATTTTCACTGTGAACAAACAACGAGAACCTTGCTTTGGCGAACAACAAGCTCAAACCTTCGACACCAATGTATTCCTGAGGAAAGAAAATGGCGCCAAAGAGAAAGGATGGTCTGTCGCAATCAATACCAAAGGCAGAAAAGACGGAGTCTGCGGGTCTAGCAATGGTGCAAGAAAGAGCACCCTCCGTGGTCCTTTCTGTCCAAACCATCATGGTGCAAACTATCCAAACTACGGGGGTGCAACATGCAGAAACCGCGAAGGCTGGAGAAACCATGGAAGAATCTCAATCTCAACCTCAACCCAACCCTGCAGCCAGAGGGTCAGTGGTTGGGTTCCAACCCGTTACAGCTGGTTTCCAGTTCCAACCATTTAGGACAGAATACGCCAAAGAACGGTATGAAGATGATATAAAACACCGTTCAATTATTGTTTCGAAAATAGTAGAGTTGGAGTCCCTGGCTAGAATGAGAATTCAACAATTGGTTGAAGATGATGGATTAGGCAGTTTGTGCCCAATGGGGGGAAGTTACTACGAGAGGATTGTCAAACTCTTTTAGGCAAATTTGGAACTGTCCACCCAACCATTAGAGGTGCGAACGCATATGTTTAGACGGGAGTTGAGGTTGATTCCCAACGATCTGAATTTAATACTTGGATGTGTACTAGAGGGGCCAAGCGATCAGTATTATCATGTGTCTCGGGATCCACCTTTCATCAGCCAAGGAGAAGGGCTAGCAGTACTTAGCTTGTTACACCGGGATCCTAAGATTGCCGAGTACAAGAAGCGAAAGGAACGGGAGTTGAATGTCATAGCCTGAGTGATCCACCTCATCATGACATACATGATTTTGCCTTTGGATGGACATCAAGACCATGTTAGCTGCATGGATCTCTATTTGCTGGATAAGGTGTTCACCAGGAAAAAGATGAACATCGGATATGTCATCCTAAGTCACATGCACGAGGTGCTCAACAGCCCATCCAAGAATCTATCGTTCAACTAGCTCATCGAGAGGATTGCTAAGCATATGGGGTACCCATCTCGGAGGATGAGCCGAGAATTGAAGAGACGACCACTGATGTGTACAACAAATTGAAAGTGAACCGAATGGGGGGGGGTCAGCAAAGTTGGAGGGGTATGAGTACGCAAGACCTCGAAGCAGCCACCTTTAGTGTCCCAGCCGGCAGCACCTCCATTGCCCTCAGTGGCTCAGCCTTTAGCACCCTCGGAGGAACATCCTCCAACATCGCCTCTGCAGCACATGGAGAAGGATGCTCCTCAACCGATGCATTCGCCCCCTCCTTAGGCATCTCATTTTACTTTGATACTTGAGGAGACGTCCAGCTGAATGAGCATGATGGAGGAGCTCTGTCATATGGCGCTGACAAGAATACAAATGATGGAGGAGCACCTTCAAATAAAGTAGGTCCAAATAAAAAAATTGGAGGAACGAGTAGAAAAGAGGCATCAGCGAGCAGAAGATAGGCATCGTGAACTGTTGGCAGCACTTTAGATAATAGAGCAGTGAGTAGCCCAAACAGTAGCCTCTCCATCGTCCTCTGAAGAAACAGAAGGCACAGACCGCTTGTAAGTTATTTACTTTATACGCAAAGTCCAATCTTTACCTTATTTATGTTTGAAGTAAAAACATGTTGTTGATTGGCAGCACCATTGCCGTAAGACGTCAACCTGCTCTGCCAGTAGTGCTTGCCGAGTGCAGGAGACAAGTGAGTCACAACCCCAGGCCCTTAAAACTGTGCGTGTGGTACGTCTTTGAGTTGGTTATATATATGTGTCTACAGTTATTCATGTTTTATTAGTCTAATAGCCTTTTGCTATTTTTGTTGCAGTCTCGGGAATTGATGGATGTCATCAAGAAGTATGTTGTGGCAAATACTCGGAAGAACTTAGTGATGTGCGCAATTCTTAGGGGAAAGCTGATCGACAGTGATTACAACATCACTAATATCATCTTCCTGGATCAAGTCGGGATACTAAACATGGTGAGAATCCTTCTTTGTATCTTAGTTTATAAGCTTTTATCTTAGTACTCATCCGAACTTATATGCAGTGCTATGCGGTGAACGACGAAGATGTCTTCGTGTTTCAACAACAAAAATCTCTACTCACATTAGGGTGGATTCACATAAGTAACCATATCGCTTCTCCAGGTTGTCGTTAATGTTCCATGGTTTCTAATGCGTTGTTTACATTTCAGACACACCCAAAGCAACCGTGTTTTATGTCCTCCGTTGACCTGCACACACAATTTGCTTACCAGCAATTGATGCCTGAAGCCTAGAGCAATCTTCATCATTGTAGCGCCCACTGACAAAGAGCGGTATGTATTTTCCCTGATGTAACTCATATTGTTTTCCTCTTTTTTTCCAGCAATTGTTCCCTTTGCATTGCAGCCCATACAACATCTTTCGGTGTATGATTGAGATGATAAAGGTGATCCAAATGTGCACTAATAATGTACAATTCCATGAGCACGACGATCAACCCGTGGAGGGTCCGTTGTTCGCCAATGCACTGAACGTATACTTGGATTTGCAGCAGAAACGGAGCAGGAAGAAGGCGGATTAAGAATATCTGCTTAAGTTGACTTTGTTATAATATATGTGACGTTTGGATATACAAATATATGTTTGAATAAAAAACTTAATTGACGCTTGACATGTTTACGTTTTTTGTTTATATTTTGGATAATATCTAGTTGAAAAATGCATATCTACTTTTGTTGATGTTTCAGAGGGGATAGACTTAAAAATAAGCGAAACTCTTGCAAAATTTTTAATTTTTTTAGTGTGAAATTGACTCAAATGATTCCATTCATCATGAACAAACAAGTAAGCATGGTCATCGCATTCATTGCAACAATTTCAGCAAGCTGTGCATAACATCGAAACATACAAGACATACTAATCATGACAAACCGCTGTGCCTTTTTGGACACGCCGTAGCAGTTTCTGATGAGCCGCTGTGGCTTGCTTGACAAGCCATTGTAGTTAGTTAGCACGCTGTTGCGGCTTTATGGACAGGGCGCCGTGGTTTGTTACCAAGCCGCTGCGACTCTTCAAAAAAACTGTAGCGGCTCGTCATGGTGTTGAAAGACAGATCCAAATTAACAGTTGATACTTTGACATTAGCATATTAATCAATTTCTATTCACCCTCAACAACCAAATGGATGGAACCAATATATCAATTCAAATTTATCAAACCAATTCAAATTTATCAATTTAAATTTTACAACGATAATGTCCATTATAATCACATATATATCAAACCTACTTTATCAAACCAATGTATCAAGGAAGGTTAAAGTCCACATTTCTATATGTTTGTGTTTGTGGACTTTGCGCAACATACTCTTGCAAAACACATTGCAAATGACATTAGCATAGTTCAAATTACACTTGAAAACGTAAATGTGATAATGGGCTCACCTGCGTGTCAGAAACTATTTCAGGAACTCTCTCAGCAACTCTTTGGGGGACTGTCTTGGGTACTATGGCAGGAATTGTTTCGGGGGTAGTCTTGGGGACTCTGAAGCCCATAAATGTGTCCTTCGACCTTCCTCTGCCTCTGTCTCTGGCTCTAGCTCTGTCTCTGTCGCCTCTGCCATCCCATGCACTAGACTCGCCTCCACCTTCGCACTTGCTGGAATTGTGCCCCACACCCCCACACTGAGCACAGGTCATGTTCATATGTCTTCTGGGTAGCACTGTCTGGCTTGGGGCCTCATCCACATCCCGTATTCTACGTTTTCGTGACCTTTCTAAAAGCCTTTTAAATGGTAGTAGAATAATTGGATCAAGATGTGTCACAGGAGGCCACTCGATTTGTCCATTGACGGGGCAGACAAAGTGGGAGTACATCGCCATGTATGTTTCTCGGTGAAAGCACACATGCACAAATTCCTCAAGAGATCTCCTCGTGAAGTGAATGCACGGGACTGCATGGACACACAGGATGCCGGTCAACTCCCACCGAAAACATGTACAAGTACGTCTATCCAAATCGATAGAGTATTGTTCATTACTGTTGCTGACCTCAAACTGGGCAGCTTCTGAAAACTGGGGGCTCCAATTTCGACCAGCAAGATGTAGTTTTGCGAGTCGGTTGCTGATCTGTGGACATAAAAGGTCTGTCGACCGAGCCATCTTTTCATTTTTTTTCACAATTCTACTCATAATGTCCATTCGTATGATCTCAAACATACTTAGAATCGGTTTGTCCCAAGCTGCTAGGATGCAGGCGTTGAAGGACTTGCGGAGGTTGTTGAGGCTTAGATCGCGTTTGGGGATGGAGCAGAAGGCATGTTTAGCTCAGCATCTCACATTTATTCCTCGTAGATAGTTGTGGGTCGTTGGGTCAAGCAAAAATAACTTCGTCATCTCTCTCTCAAACTGTCTCACTGTTGTGGTTCTAGATACGACCCACATTGCATCCTTGAACAACCTGCCTTTAAATTATTTTTGAAAATTACATACAGATGTCAAATGCAAAATCGATGATCTGTTTGCCCTGCCACCTCTCTGACAACTGGCACTAGTCCCTACAAAGATTCATAGTATGAGTCAAACATTGGTACAAAATGCATAACATAAACACATAAGACAAAAGCAATCAACCGCACCTTTTGTCGGTCAGAAATGATTGTCCATCCATTGCCAGATGAAGTGTTTAGATCATCGAGTAACAATTCCAGAAATCAGTTCCAAGAAGCCCTATTTTCTACTTCAACCACTGCTACAGCAATCATATGCATTCTATTGTTCCCGTCGATGGTGACAAAAGTGAGCAGCTTGCCCGGAGTCCCTCCCTTCAAGTGGCAACTGTCCAAATAAATAACTAGTCTACTACAGTTCCCTAGGGTCATCTTGCATGCAACCAAACACATGTACATCCTTCTAAATGCACTCATTTCTAGGTCAACGCGCACTGAGCTTCCAAGATTAGACCTCCGAATCTCCTTGGCATAGGACCATATGAGCTTGTATTGCTCATTGTCATTCCCTTCGTTAATTTTTTTGGTCGCATTTCTTGCTCTTCTAGCAAGGCTGAGTGTGATGTTGACATTGAAGTCCTTCCTGACTGTCTCAATTATGGAAGAAAGGTCCTAGTCGACCTGACTTTTCAATCTGTCCAAGTAATGCGATGCCACCTATTTGGCAGAGGCATGGCGGCTTTCCATCTTTCTTGAGCAAGTGTGAACATCGTTGTAAAACTTTATTTGAAACGTCATTTCACCTTGCATTTTTTAGGTGTGCAGTCGCCAACATGCATCCTTCCTGGCATGCAAGCCTCAACCGATGTGCATCACTGTGGGTGAATTTTATCCCGTACCCATTCTTCAATGCATGATCGACAATTTCTTCTTTAATTTTATTTAGTGAACTATACTTTTTGCCAAGACCCATGCCAACGAAGCTGCATTCTGCTTGTGGTGGATGTCTAGGTCTACTCTCGACCATGTCCATGTCTTCGTCACTACTGGATTGGCATAATGAACAGAGGTCCTCCTCTTCCTCCTCGTGTAGAGTTGCTGAGATGGAGTGCAACACTATTGCAGCTTCATCTCCAATTTCACGTACTTGATTAGCCAAAAATGTGACTATGGGCCCCACTTCAACTTAACGGTTAATAACAGATTCCTCAACACTCTAAGACGCCATTTGCTTTTCAACAAATTCTTCAACTTCGCTAAAATGTAGTTCACTTAAGCTCTCATAATTCTCTAGGGTTCGCTAATCGCTGACAAATTGTCTGAGAAAATCGTGAGGAGTTCTTGGTGTATTTATACAATTCGAAGTAAACCACTGCGGTTTAGGCTAACGTCGCAGCGTTGTGTCAATACACCATGGCGGCTTCATATCAAACTGTTACGGTGTATTGACACACCGCTGTGGTTCCTAGATGAACTACTGCGATTCATCACAATTGTTCGCTTAGTTTTCAAAAACTATGGAGTCGCGGCAGTTTGTATACGAACCGCCGCTGCACCACATCATCACGTTTAACGGCAAACATGACAGCGATGTTGGATTTGACATTTTTCTATAGTTCAGTGGTTGATTTGTTAGAAAAAAAATGATAGTGGTTGGTTTGTCACCAACAGTAAAGGATGATGGTTGATTTGTCATTTTCCCTTTATAAATTCATAATTTATATTTGGAAAATTAACAAAATAACCATTGTGCTATGCGATCAATGACAAGTCAACCACTTAATAATTTTCGCTAACAACTAAAACACTCAACTATGAAAAATAAACAATACAAAATCGTCGTTAACTTGAGAGAAATGACTCGATTATATCGTTTTAGGAAACTCGCAGTGCAAAAGAGTTAATACCCATGAAAAAAATTGCAAGAATTCATGATTTTAGAGACATTTAGTGGAAAAGAGCTAATAAACATAGGGAATGGATTTGAGAAAATAATGTATAAAATTATTGTAAGTTATTTTAGTTTTATAATTTAGAAGATTGTGTAAAAGAATTTATAATGTTTTAAATATAAGATGATTTAGAATTGTTTTACTGCCTATGGGAGAATCACAACTTGTCTATGTTTTTTCAAAATTAAGATAATAAATTTATTTCTTATATGCAGAGGAAAGATGCAAAGGAAAGTCATATTTTTTTAGTTGAAAATTTTATTTGTGTAGTAGAAAGTCTTCTTTCCTAAGTTCTATTTCAAGAATTCAACTTCCTACAGAGGAAACTCATTCATCTGTGGAAAGTTGTCATTCTGGAGCGAAAATTCATCTTTCCTTAATCATATTTCAAAAACTCACTTTTCACAAATGAAAGACAACATTTTGTAGCAGAAAGACAACATTTCACAACAGAACGACAATATTTTTTAATTGAAAATATAACAGCGATCTTTGCTCCATTCATTTATCATATTTCATTGTTTAAGTTATTAATGAAATTGTTCAATGGTTGACTTGTTATTGATTCTATAAAACAGTAGTTGTTTTGTTAAGTTTCTTATATATTTCTTTCTTCTCTACTCTTATTATTTGTATTTAAATTGGAATAATACATGATAATAACAATTTTTTGATGATTAGTTTTGAATGATCTTTTAAAAATCTACAAAACTTATGTTGGAATTAATAAATTAATTGAATTATTTCATTGTTGATAAAAAAAAACCCACAACTTATTGAGTCACTATTAGTAGGGGTGAGACAGATTCGATCGATGGTGATTAAAATTCGTTAGAACTAAACCTAACCATTATTATATAATTATTTTAAGTTTTTTTTAAAATATTTTTTGAAAAAAATTGCAAGATAAAACAGACAAAAAATTGGCTAAAGTGAGTGTAGTTAGGAAAATGGGTCCGCACACAGAAGCACTTTAATTACTCGAGGGATGATATGTATATATTTAATTTTTTTTATAAAATAATCTAAATGTCACTCTCTACCTTTCACTTTAAAAAGGTTATTAATAAGTATATTCACAGAAGCACTTTAATTACTCGAGGGATGATATGTATATATTTAATTTTTTTTATAAAATAATCTAAATGTCACTCTCTACCTTTCACTTTAAAAAGGTTATTAATAAGTATATTTTAATAAATTTTTTATATAAAAATAGATACATTAATCAACATGTGATACACGAGATTTTACTCTCGAAGGTATAATTCAAAATATGTACATATAATATAAAATGGAGAAATTAACAAAAATAATTATTGAACTATATCAAACACAAAATAATTTTCACTAACAAATAAAAAATTGAATTATAAGAAATGAACATAGCAAATATTGATATTACGTTTTCTATTAACCTGTTGAAATAAATATTAAAAATGATAAAATTTTCTAATTTTCTTAGTTCTCTGAGTATCTCTTCGTCGAATACATTGAATTTTAATTTCAATATCGACAGGTTTGTTCAGTTCATCAGTGACGGCGTAATAAATTCAGACAGTTTGTTATTCAACAAATTCAAATATTTTAATAATATGAAGTCACCAAATGAAAATGAAAGATTTCTAGTTAAACAGTTTGTTAAATAATTAATGTAATCCAAGTTAGACATGTTTCTGATCTATTGAGGAAACTCGCCTGAATTATACTAAAGAATGACAAAGAATTCAACAAATAGAGAAGAAAGAGTATTTTCTATAACGGAAAATGAGTTCTTGGAATATAACTAACTTTCCGCAGTTGAAAACTAATTTCCTCAAAAGAAAATATTTTTTCTCACTAGAAACGATTCTTTCCATAACGGAAATGAAACTTTTTTGGAAAGTGAGTTATTGACTTATCTGTTGCAAAAAGAAATTGAAAATTTTAACGAAAAACAAGACAACAATGTTTTCTTTGTTTATTTATCATATTTCAGTGTTTTATCTACTAGCAAAAATTGTTTAATGGTTGTCTTGTCACTAATTTAATAGTTTGGTGGTTGTTTTGTTAATTATCCTATAAAATGTGTATGAATTGGAAATTTGACATTATTAGAACAAGATTATTAAAAAAGGTAAAAAAATATTTTTTTTTTTTTAAAAAAAACATTTTAATAATTATAATTCTTATATCTTTCATCTAGTATGTATTTTTAGTCGAGGTATTTGATAATTTTTTTAAAATGTTTATGTGATGGAGGTTAGAGATTATTTTCTTTTAATAAGTATGGTGTTTATATCAATTTATATAAATTTTTCTTTATTCAACAATTAAGAATAATATAAAAAAAATTCATTGATATAATATTTACTTATAAATAATAAAGTAAAATACTATTTTTAAATTTAGTTTTTGTAATTTTAATTTTTCACTTAAGTTTCTAATTTGTTTTCATCATTAAATTTCAAGGAAAAAGTCACGTGAATTGTTTTTTTTATACATGTCATTTATCCATATCAACCAAAATATTTAGTTGAACAAAATTGACTCTTCTTTTGATTGATTTATAAACTAAATTAAGAAATTTTTTATTTAATTTAAAAAAATGGTAACGAATTTCATCAATACTTACATTAAGTATTTTATATGATATAAATAAATAACTTGCCTAAAGAATTATTGTAACATCTGCGGAAATTACTAAAGTAAAGTAAAGTAAAGAAATTAACATTCAATAAAATAAATTGAATCCATAAATTCTTGGAAAAGACCACAAAATTTGTATTGATATGCAATTTGTGACAGTTATACTGTAAATCTTAGAATTGTAGCACCCAAATTTTTAATTATTAGGATTGTGTGAAAAAATTTTCATAATTATAAGATTATGAAAAATATTAGACATTGTTAATATTTTACTTTAGTCTATTTGATTATGAGTTAGGATAATTATACATTGTAAATGTTAAGTTTTTAACTAGCTGAAATTAAAAATAATAGTAATGCTAATACACTATAAAATTGTATGCATATAACAATTTAATATATTTTAAATAAATCAATTTTATAAAGGAAATTAACAAAACAACCCTTGTACTATGAGTTCAATGACAAGTTAACCACTAAACAATTTTTCATTAACAACTTATCTAACGACTCGATTATTTATTTGCTTTTAAAAATGCGTGAAATTTAAATTTTTTTAAAGCGACTGAAATCTTCTTTAAAACCTTTTTATAATATAATCGAAGTTCTCTTCTTATAATCGAACCGTTAAAATCCCTCTACTTTAACTCGCTACCAAAATCTGTATAAATTGTAGAAAACTATAGTTATAAAAATCTTTTATCAAAATATAGCGGAAGGGTATATAACTCAGTTAAGAAATACTGAACAACATAAAACTGATTTGATAAAATCATTTTTCTTTAAAAACGTAGCGGAAGCATAATTAATTCGTTTAAAGACAATTAATAAAATGTTACTTTAGGTTTTACAAATTTTGTTTCTCTTTCCATTAGTTAGTCTGACCAGCCGCAAGTATCGTCCGTGCAAATCATTCATCAGCTGCTCTCTATTCTGTTCGTCATTTTTTCTTGTACTTGTAGCTACATCGCAAGTAGTAACCTATGAGCCTAAGGCTGAGTAAGTGATAATACCTATCATATTATCATACTATATGCTCATGTTGTGCTCTTTTAAAAACATTATATAGTTTCTATTCTCATCTTTTTCTTATCTTCTTATCTTTCGTCTTTTGCATTTTTAATTATTATCTTTCTGTTTTCTTTTTGTTATGACCTCCAGTATAGCAGCAATGACATAATCCGAAAGACTGCTAATCATTAGCCATTAGGTCCCGGCATAATCCAGGGATTGTCCCAGCATAATCCAGGGACTGTCCCGGCATAATCTAGGGACATAGCAACAGTTATGAGCAGCAATGACATAATCCGAAAGCTAGCTAGCTAGCAACAATGGCATAATTGCTCTATAGTGATGTTAAACCTTTGTTGAGTTATTGAAATTGTTGTTTGGTTACTTGGAAATGGGTTGGGTCTGTGAAGAACATATTATTGATTTGATTCCTACCATGTATGCAATTCTCTTCTGCTTGGTAAATACAACAAGAATATATGTATAATGTGGGTTTTGGAATTATCCTTTGTAAATGCATTTGGTCCTCTGTTTAATTAATTAAGAAACATGTCATGGATTTTATGAAGATGTTATCCTAGGAATTGGTTTCGAAGTGTGCATGAAGTATATACAGATGGTTGTTAAGGTGTTGTGAATATAGACTATTTTGGGATGCCCATGTGGTTCTTAAAGTATTGTCTGTTTAATGATTGGTTGTTAGAAATAATTGAGGATATGTTTGGTATGAATTGTTGATGTCATTTTTGTCGAGCGATGTTAATTTGTTAAATTAGTATTAGCGGATTTGGACGATGAAGAATATGGATAAAACTCATTTAATGAAAATGATCATTTAGTAGTTATTGGTTGGTTGAAATAATTACGGATTTAAGTATGGTAATTTGGTTGGAATAATTAAGAGCGAAAAATGTATAAATTAGGATTACTCTTTTATTGGCTATAAAATTAATAAAGATAAATTAAGGGAAATCGTTAAGTGGTAATTAAATGAGGAATAAAGGTAACAAAGCTGAGATTTATAATTGATAAATATATTAATAAATAAATTATAATTATTTTGAAGGTGTTAACGAGAAAAAAGATAAAGAGTTAAACGCACTAAGGACGCAGGTAAGTTGATACTTACTGTGCTTTGGTCTTCGGACCCTACACCACAAGAATTAGGATTTTGTTTGTTGATTGTTATCGCTTTCATAGAATATTTAGGTTGTTTACAACCTTACCATAAATTGAGCATGTTTCGTATATTGTCCTATTGTTTGATGGATGTTTACTAGATTTTTGTTCTTTTAATGACATGTTTATTAGTTAAAGATAATGAAAATAAGATTAAGTATGTGGCCTCATAGAGGAGATTAATATTGTATGCATCCATGAACATCATGATTTTAAAATGATACGAAAAAATGGTTTTCAGACATGATTTTGAAAAGAAAATGAATGACATAAGAAAGAGAAAAGTAAATGAAATGAAAAATGAATAAAAGATAAAAGGAAGAATGTGAGCTGCTAGTTGGTCCTCGATCGACGTCGAGTCTGGCCAAACGCAACGGTGTATATGAGGCTGCTTAAGCATTGATGCGCACGACCGCTAGTGCGCTACGATTGATGTCGGAGCCGATTGTTGTGCGTTGATGCGTACAACAGCTAGCAAAGCTTACGGTCGATGCCGAAGTTGGTATACCGAGTGTGTGGGGTCACTGTGTATTGATGTATACAGTAGTTAACATGCAGGTTGATCGATATCGAGCCCTTATCACATAGCGGTTACCGATCGACGTCGAAACCGAGTGCATTGATGTGCACAGTTATGACAGTTTGTCGATTGATGTCAGAAACAGGTGTATTTAGGTACACTAGAAATTGAAAAAGAAAAGGAAAAATAAATGTCAAGGGAAATGAAAAAATGAAAAAGAAAATGAAAAGAAATGGAAAAATAAAATACAAAGAAAATGAGAAAACTAAAACAGAAAACGAAAAAGGTTTTAAAGATGCATATCATGTTTACGTTTTTATTTTATATCACTTACTGAGCGTTAAGCTCATTAGTTAAGTCTTGTTGGTGTAGGTATACGTACGAGAACAGATTTGGAGCAGTTGATGAAGGATTTACACGGGCAGATCTTGTGGTTGGTTGGGCTAAAAGAATATAAATGGAAACAAATTGTAAAAGGTTTTGTAATATAATTAATTTATATTCTTAAATGTTTTATTTAACTAATAAGTCTTCTGTAGCATTTTCTATAAGACAATTATTGTTTTAATAATGCATGGTATTAATTACAAACGAAAAGTATTTTATCTATTTCCGCTGCAATTGATATAAGTGTTTTAAGTAAAGAGTTTTATTGACCGGATTTTATAAAGGAAAAATCTTCCGAGTTTTTTATAAAAAGAAAAGTTTTAAATGTTACGCATTTTAAAAGGTAATAAAAATCATGTCGTTACACCAAGGTCATTCTCAAGGAAACTAACAGTTTATTTGTACTTTTTATATCATTCATCATTTTCTCATTTATCATTCACTAATAGTAAAACTAAGGTGAAGCAAAACATTTGAAACAACTTTTACAAACAGAACTATATGGAGCTAACAACCAAAGACAAGTTATCAATAGTGAACTATCAACCAACAAGGAAATAACAAAATTAACCACAGCAAGGAAACAAAACTAACAATCAACCGTAAGGAAAACCTACAGAGCATCCATAAGGAATTAACAACAGTAATTATATAGCGATGAACATTTCCATGAAACTAACACAACTCACGCACACACTTGTGGTGTAGGGCCTCCACATGGCCACGACACGCTCAATTCCTTACCTCAATTCTTTATCGCATTTGTAACGCCCTCATTTTTAAACCTTTTATTTCTTTATATTTTCAATCATAAAATTTTTTCGTTTTCTTTATTCTTAAAACGTGTTCAATAAAAATATATCAGAGTAAATTAGCGGAATAATTTCAAAACATTATTTAATAAAAGTACATTTATTTTACAAAAACGTTTAGAAAGTTCACAGTCCATTATATTACAAAACATTACCGAAATAAAATCATTATTTAAAACAACCCGATTATTTCTATGAGCCATAACCTTCAGGTCGAATGCAGTTGATAACTCAAGACCTCAACTGACAATGCCTTATCCTCCGCATTGACATCAATATAATCATCTGCATCACGGGTAAGAAAATGAGCATAATGCTCAGCAAGAAATAGAATGTATGCTTATGCAAATGTTATCCAGAAAATAACCTATCTTTTCTTCCTTTCATCATTTCCTTTTCCTTTCCTTTCCTTTACATTTCCTTTCTTTATCAGAGATAGGATACATCTGTTGGTATGACTTAACCAACTCCATACTCTACATGAGTTGGATGTTTCCATCAGGGGTGTCACGATGGTAACTCACCAAACCGCAACATTTTGTTCATCCAGAAAAACCCCTGCCGTTTCATCCTGCAATTTCATCCACGCTATTTCCCATCCAAAATCGCAGCACTTATCTTGACAGAATCCAACATAATCCAATTCAAACCACATTCAACAGAGGACTTACCTCGGTTCGACGATTTTGCTACACACGGAAGAACTCGCAGCCCATGGTTCGTCCAAATCCCACGAAAACGCGATCCAATCGTAGCCCCCCGCTCGGTTCGCCTCCATGGTTCGTCACGCTGGCGACCAGCAGACCGTCGGATTCATCACGCATGTAGGACCCGAGCCGTCGTCGTTTGCCGCCTCTTTCGTCACCCGTCTCCCTCACGGCTCATTCGATCTCCCCTCTCATCACTCGGTTTTCTCCTCTCCTCTCCAATCGGTTCCTCTCTCCCTTTCCTCTATTTTCTTCAAAAATCAAAATGCCCTAATTTGTTTTTCCCTTCCCTTTTCTGAAAATAAACCAACCAACTTATCTCTTCTCTCTTCTTTAAACCGAACCGAGCCGACCTAGAATGAACCGAACCGGTTCAACCCTTATATCTCCTTTCTCATTTAATTCCCAATTTCCTTTTAATCTTAATTCCAACAAATCCATTAAGTTTTTCCCTTTTTAATTTTAACCCCATTTTTCACTCAATTAAATCCTCTTTTAATAATTTAATTAAATTATTTTCAATTCAATTCTAATTCTCGATTTATTCCGAATATTGCTTGACGTTCTGTCCAATTTAAATTCTTTGATTCGGTTTCCCAAATTAATGTCCATCAAATAAATCCTCAATAATTATCCAAATAATCTCCAATTGAATTTTCCATCAAATAAATCTTCAATTATCAAATTATACCCAATTAATTTTCTAATTATCTTTACTTAATTTCGTTATGGAAAATCGGGGTATTACAGCATTTGACACATAATCGCTATCCTTCTCTTTCCTTTTCCAATACATTCATAATTAAAACATTTATCATTAACAACTTCTCATCGAATTCTATAAACTTTGACACTTAAGAATTCCCATATTCGCAACTTAGCAACTAATAGTAGAGCACCATTCAACCAATAGTAGTTATCATTAGATCATATAGAGATACTGCCTATTAAATAAGATTTTATAATCTTTTAAAGCTTTAAAAGCCATTCAACCAAATTACAAAACATCCATTCCAAATTGACAGATTATTCCATTCAACAAGATCATCCAATCAGCAATATTGTATCCATTAACTAACTGAACATTTCAAACTAACTAAAGCAGTCCAAAACACTACTCCATATCACTGTCAGACTCCATACAGAAACTAATCCAACACTAACAGGGCATAATTCACACGTTCAACCTCCAAAAATCCATCCAGAATACCAATCTTAGCATAATAGTAGACTAATAACAGTTAGAGGGGGAAATTTCGTTACCTGAATCACCGAGGACAGCCAACCCGAGTTGAGTCAAACTGGGTTGGAGCACTCAGGTCTGGAAACCGTCATTCTGGCCCTGCCTCCCCGATGCCATTGCTCCCTGCCAATCCATCGTCGTTGGCATCGCCATTCATCATCATCGTCGATTGAAATCGATAGAGCGTTGATGTTTGACGCTGCTTCGACGACTCGTATCTCGCCCCAGACCAAAACCACGAAGCCCGATGCTTCGATCATCGTAAGCTGTCACTCGCCATTCGCCTGACCGGAATGAACCCGAGCTCGAGCCCAATTGTGTCTCCCGTCGCCTTCTCCCTCTCTCTCTTTCGCTCATCCCTCTCTCTCTTTCGCTCATCCCTCTCGCAGCCTCCCTCTCTCTCATTTCAAACATTACCCTTAACCTAAAATTTCCTTCTCCTTTTAATTTACTTCTTGGACTGGACCAGACAGCTTGAACCTGTAATATCCTGATTTCCATAATAGGATTAAATAAAGATAATTGGAAATTAATTGAGTATATTTGGATTATTGAGAATTTTTTTTAAAGCCGACTGGATGGAAGTGAATTGGACCACTAATAATCTTCTAACAATCCGGGAATAAATCGACGGAAAATTTGAAGAATTTTAAGTAAGTGGATGATTAAATTGATAAGTGTTTACTATAAATATATATATATATATATATATATATATATATATATATATATATATATATATATATATATATTAAAATGTTTATTAT
Organism: Begonia loranthoides; assembly: GCA_022433065.1. Lineage (NCBI taxonomy): Eukaryota > Viridiplantae > Streptophyta > Magnoliopsida > Cucurbitales > Begoniaceae > Begonia > Begonia loranthoides. The sequence continues at coordinate 9,099,249 of CM039475.1, forward strand.
ATATATATATATATATAATAAAAGAAAATAATAATAAGAATAGGGGGATGTGGTTTAATAGTATTCGCAAATTTATCTAAAATGAGAATAGTATTCACATGGATAACACCGTGTATTTTTCATTCACTTTAACCATAAACTTACATGTGACAATCAATTCAAATTAAGTGACTTTAATTGAATTGGTTGAAGAGAGGCTGATGGAGATGCTTTACCTCTCATCCCAACGTACATAAACACTTTGCTCAACTTCTGGACATTCTTTTATGGTAATTTTCTCTAGAGACTTGCAAATCAATGGTCTTGAGGTGGGACATATGGATTTTAGATCTGGCAGGCCCTCCAACAATAGTGTCTTTAACTTGGGAAGAGTGATTGGTGTCGTACCCTCATTTACATCTTTCTCATCATCCACCCACTCTCCTATTATCTCTTTCTCTCTCTATTTATATTTATATATATATAAATAATTAAAATAAAAAAAAATAAAAAATAAAAAAAGAAAAAGGAATGGCCATTCTGGCCATTCCTTTCGTGTCTGAAGCGAGAAGCAGGGAGAAAGTGGGGAAGGGGAATCGGAGGGGAGAGGCGACGGTGAGACGCGAGAGGCGAGCAGGAGGGGGCGCTCGGAGTGCGACGACCATCCAGCTACGGCGACGGCAACGGCGACGCACGAACGGACGGCAACGGCGACGGCGATGCTGCTCGAGTTCGCGTCGGCTCTGGCCGGCGATGTGTTCGACGACGTTTTCAGCGACAAAATTGGTACGTTCATCAGTTTGTTGAAACTATTGTTGGCTGGATGTAGAAATCAGAGGGGTGAATCAACGTTGATGGGTCCCCTGCGTTGACTGTGTGGGTTCGAACTCGACTCGTAACCCGGGAAGTCCGAGCCGAATCTGGCTAATTCGGGTCGAGAAGTTGTCAGCAGAAGACAACTTCTTAAAGTCTTCCAGCTGCATTGTCGGCAGAAGACCGCCTCTTGAATGTCTTCCAGCTGCTGAGAACATGGAGAAATCAATTTGGAAATTAAAGCATCATTGAGGTGGGTGGATCTGTGTTTTCCTCCTGATAAATTCACTGCAAAGAGTGAGAGGCAGAGAGAGGGTGAGTTGAGAAGGCTGAAGATTTGAGCTCCTCGGGTCTTCGAGTTATTCTGGTGAGGTTTCCTTCTCTCTGTTAGTCATTTGGTTTATGTTTTGTAGTTCTGTTTGTGGGAGTTGTGGTGTTGTTGGAACTCAGTCGAGCGTGGAGTTGTGGAAAAGAAATGTTGTTCTGAATGTTAGAATCAATAATTGATTGATGGAAATTTATGCTCTGTTAAGGAATTGTCCTCTGTTGGTTAAGCTTAACTTGGTGATTTCATTTGGGCATTTCATCGAGTGATAGAGTTGTGAAGGAGAAAGAGATTAAGTGTATTGGGATTATGATATGTGGTTAAGTAATGAATAAGGAGTTTTGGTTTAGATGCCGTTAAGAGTAACAAGTTGTTTAGAGTTTGTGATTATTAACTAATGGGTTATTTAATTATCTCTGAAGGTATTGGAGTGGAAGAACTTATATACCGAATTGCTACAGACGTTAGGTAAGGAATTGGGAGGTTTTGGCCGTCAAAGCCCTACCCACAAGTTGATATGTGTGTGTGAGTTTTGTTTACAACTTATGATTGATTTTCTAATTCTCCTCTTAAGTATGATAAACTGCAGATTGAAGCTATGATGAATAAAAGCATGAAAAATGAGCAATTGACATATGAGTTTGACTTCTTTGGGTGTAGTTTACAACTTATAATTTATTTTCTAATTCTCCTCTTAACCATGATTTTAGAAACGGAAGGTTAAAGCTATGATGAATCAAAGCATGAATAATGAGAAATTGACATATGGGTTTGATTTTCTTTAATTTTTGGTCATTTGTTCTTCAATGTGCAGATAATGCTTGATGGTAAATTTTGTTGCCCTAAATTTAATTCAGTAACATATGGAATATCTATGCTAGTTTAAAGCATGTGGAATATCTAGATTAGATGATGTAATTTAATTGTTCAAAGCATTGAAATGCTTGATTTAGTTTATAATGCTGTTATGGTTCTGGTTAGAAACCTTCTGGTTTAGTCGAATTATTGAGCATGTTTTGGTTGACTTCGTTAAGCATATTGTCATGAAGCATTACTTTTAGTTTTACTCTTGTTATTAACTCGTTGGTATGTTTCGTTAGTTACATTTTGTTGTTATTTGTCGTCAAGTCCGAAGCTTGTTCGTAGGATTTATTCTCCTTATAGTCCACTATTAATTTCCGTTAGTTTACTATTATAATGGCATGAGTTTATAAAGCATATCCGTTAATTCGTTGTCATTCTTTTCGTTATGAGAAGCATGTAATGACCTTCGTTTCATTCGTTGTTTAATAGTATCGCCTAATATATTGCTATTGCTTATTATACATGTTTCGTTTGGTTAGGAAAAGTTAGGTTAAGTCCATGCTAATAGAAACCAAGTAGGAGGGTAACCATCGGAACGGTACCCACATGCATGAGTGAGGAAGAATGAAACGAAAAAAGAAAGAACCCTAAAGGCGGGTATATACCGGGAAAAGAAAGAACCCTAAAGGCGGGTATATGCCGGGAAAAGAAAGAACCCTAAAGGCGGTTATATGTCGAGATAAGAAGAACCCTAAAGGCGGGTATATGCTGGGATAAGAAGAACCCTAAAGGCGGGTATATGCCGAAACTAGGGAGTTGGGGTAGATGGGTAGTCCGGATCTAGCCTAGCTACTAGGATACACCCCTACCAAGATGGGAAAGGGACTAGTAGCCCACAGGGGGTTAGTTTCCGTACAGCTATGCCATCTCAAAGGAAAACCTCCAATCTCCAAGCTCGATGTACGAGTTTTAACGAATGAATGTAGAAAACGAATGAAATGAAATGAAAGAGTTGGGTTGAGTGGCCTTCAATCCAACGAAGACTAAAGAAAGAATGCATAAGTGTCTTTCCCCAATCCTTATTGAGTGCAAGTTCACGTCCTTACTTGTGGTGTAGGTAATGAAGGAGTTATGCCAGCAATTAAGGAAGGGGTCATTCTGGTGGAGCATGGGGTTGATCTGACACAGACGCCAGTGGAGTAGTAGTATAGTAGAGTATGGTACGGTATGAAGAGAATAAGTGTTAAAATTCAATTTGAGTCTTCTTCGCAAACTGGAACTATGTAATATTAATAACGTTACATTTGATTTCAATTATGTATGAACGCTGTTTTCAAGTTATAAATAAATTCGTTTGAAAATGTTAAGTGTCAATTGTTCTTTAATTGAATAATTGGAAACCTTGTATTTTGAAAAATGTTTTATCAGCCATTTATTGACATAATTTCCTACTCGATAAATTAGTTTCTAGGTTAATTAGTTTTCTCATTTAATATGCTTCCGCAAATTTTTATTAATTATTTCTCTTAGGAATGAAACATGAAATGAACGATTTTATTAACGATCCGAATTTTTACGCACTCTGATAACCCTCCGTTTTAAATTAAAATGACCTTAAGTTTAAATGAGTTTTAAAATGGTATTAAGGATCCGGGTCGTTACAGAACCTGTTCAGCAGTGGATCGGTTCAGCTCTCCCTCCTTTCTTCACTTAATTTCTTTTTTAATTTCTCCCTTTTAATCCTAATTAATTTATATTAAAATATATTTAAGTGTTACATATTTGTATCGAATATTAATCGACCCAATTTCTAACTCCCGACGTATTCCAAATATTGTTTAAAGATTATTAGAGGTTTAATTTAAATTTTTCGATTCCATTTTCTTAATTGATTTTCATCAATTAAACTTTCAATAAATTCTTTTAAATTATTACCTAACTGTTGTGACTTTGGTAACACCCCGATAATTATCCAACTTAATCCAAAATTCCTAAATTATACTCCAATTATACTTATTAAATTCCAATAAAAAGTCAGAGTGTTACACTTACGATGTAGGGTCCGAAGACCAAGACACATGCATATTACTTACCTCGTTTCCTTATAGCGTTGAACACTTAATGCTACTCTTTCTTCTTTTTAGTACCTTCACGATTAGAAACATCTATCCATTAATATAATCAATTAATCTACTTATTAGTCTCAACATCTTTTATCTTCTAATTCCTTATACGTTACTTACTAAAATCTCCTAAACGAAACTGCTTTATTAATTTTAACTAATCACCAATATTATGCCAAATTTCCATAAACCATTATCGCTTAACAAATTTCACTATTCAGCTTAATTACTTAACAGTTTCAACAACCAAACATAATTCATTAGTTAGTTCAACTCACTAAACCTCACTCTCCACATTTTTCATCACTTCCCTGTTTGTTCAAGTCAACTACAACAATTAATACCACATAGTCATCCATACAACTAATCCAAATTCAATAATCAATTAAAAGTCTCAACCCTTCAGCAGTTTGTAACAGCCACAACATACAACTAGTAGTACGCGACTGTAATTAACATAGCATATTTCCATCTTATCAATTTATTCCAATTTGACAAAAACAACATTCAATATGGACAGTTCAAATCAACAGAGCCAAACCGATCGTAACCCGGGAGATAAACAATCATCAATGATTCCCATTCAATTAATAGAGAGTATATTCAAGCTTCAACAGAGTATAACACACCCTATTATTGACATCCTCACATTTTTCTCTTTCACTTATAACTACCAGAAATCCCATAAAATCCATAACAACACTTAACAAAGCATACATCCATCACAAAACCAAGGAGTAGAAATCAACCAAGGAGTAGAAATCAACCAAGGCAATTCCAACAACAGAGCAGTAACATCCAACCAAATAAAACATTCCAACAGAATATAACTCTTCCATTCAAAAAAATGTTTAATTGTAACGACCCGATTTTTCTTTACTTTAAAAATATGCATTAAATTTAAAACTTTTATAAAACAACTTAAATCTTCGTTAATTCTTTTAAATTGAAATCAGAGTTCTTTTCTAAAAATTGAACCGTTAAAAACTCTTTTCTTAACCTTGTTACTTAAATCGTTATTAACAACGGAAGATTTATTTATAAAATCTCTTTTCTTAATTTACAGCGAAAGACTTTTTTAAAATATAGCGGAAGCATAAACACTTCATTTAAAGATTAATGAACAAACCGTTTACATTATATTTACAAAACTCATTTTTCCTTTTTAACTTCATTAGCCTAACCAACCCACAAGTATCGCCCATGCAAATCCTTCGTCAACTGCTCCTTAATTTGTTCGTAATTTTCTCTCGTACTTGTACGTACATCGCAAGTAGTAAACTATAAGCCTAACGCTCAGTAAGTGATAGAACTTAAATGCTAGATGCATATGCTGTGCTATTGAAAACCGTATGCAGTTTCTCTTTTCTTTTCTTTTTTTCATCATTTATCTTTTCTCGCTTCCATACTTTTTTTCTGTTTCTGTATCCGTTTCGGTATCCATGATCGTACTCGTTTCTATATCTATTTCCGTGTCTGTTTTTGTATCTGTTTCCGTATCCATATCCATCTCCGTTTCCATTCCTAGAAACTCATTTTCGTTTCTGTTTCTGTTCCCATTTCCGTTTTCGTATCTATGCTCGTACCGTTTTCGTATCTGTTTTTGTTTCTATTTCTGTATTCGTATCTGTTTATCTTTTCATATTCTTTTATTTAATTATTTTATCTTATCTTATCTTTTCTTGTGTTTCTTTATCTTTTGTCTCTGTGTCGGGCGTGACATACCGGATCCACAAAAACTTTATCTTTTCTTTATCCTTTATTCTTGTACCGGGCGTGACATACCGGACTACAAGATTCTTTATCTTTTCTTTTATCCTTGTACCGGGCGTGACATACCGGACTACAAGGTTTTTTTATCTTTCATTAATCTTCTTTTCTTTTGTTCCTGTGTCGGGCGTGACATATTGAACCACAGAAATGTTTATCTTTCATCTTTCTTAATCATTCTTTGTACTTTCTTTTCGTTTCTATTTTGCTTCTCAAAACTGTGTGTAAATACCATTTTCGTAATTTCTTGAAAACCGTGATGCATGATGCTTATGAATGCATACAATTTCTAATGTCTAAATAAGGAAGCTAATTAAACATCCAACATACAACTAACAGAACGTGCTATAAATGTAGTAAACAACGAAACATGCATTTAAATACTGTAACCAACGAAACATTTTATTAAAACTGTAAACATCAAAACATGTTATTAAATACTATAGACATGCTCAATAATCTACTAATAAAGCTGTAAACAACGAAACATGCCATTAAAAACTGTAAACAACTAAACGTGCATATCTTATTCTTGCAATGTAGGCCCCAAAAAACAAAACACATGCATATCACTTATCTCGATTACTTAAAGCGTTCAACGCTTATTCGTTATCATTTTCTTCCTTCTTTAGTACTTTCACAATTTAATAACGCTTAATTATTAATCTATTTATTTCATCAACTTATTAATCTCGTCGTCTTTTTTTATCTTTAATTCTTATACGTCGCTTACTAGAGTTTCTCAAACGAACCTGCTTCATTAATTATAACTTAATCTGATAAATTAATCCTAATCGATAGCATCTAAAAACTAAGTTCAACACATAGCGAAAACCAACGTGATTCCATCCATAAATTATAGATCCATAATTACCAACATAATTTCACCCATGAATTATCGGCCCGTAGATCAATGCCCAATAACAATATCCGAATCGAGACATTAATTTACATTAATCCAATTTTCATAATATTGTATTCTGATTAGTGAACCGAAACCAAAATCAATCGATAACCTAACAATTCACATCACAGAATCAAGTAGCAGAACAATATTGACAAGCATCATGAATAGCTAAATACAATTAAAAGAATGATAACATTCAACACTGTCAATCAAGCTATAACCAAACAACAACTTATTATCCATCAACTAAACATTTCAGACTATCAATCCGAGCAACAGAGTATCGATCCAGATTTTAATCCAACGCACATGACATCTTTTCTTCATAAAATCAAACAGATTCCATAACTTAGAACCAAATCCAATACAAGGTATTACCTACCAACATTTCCATATTCATTAACAGAGAGGAATCACTAAAATCCTTAGGCATATTATTCAAAGTAGTGGATAGCACATAACAAATTCCACTATCCACACATCGAAAGATGGCAGAATCGCAACCCATTATTCATCATCAAAACCCAATTCCAATTTCATTATCACTAAAACAACTAACACCATCAGATTTTTCCATAAAAATGCAGAACAATATACAACAGGGTATATATTCACATTATCCAATAGCAAGGATTCCACCTTACCATGAAGAACACTTGAGAGGAAGTTGCAACAACCTTCCACACTCGGCCACAATCCATCACATGCTCCAGAGAGTGAGTTCCACAACGCTCACTCATTGTCCAAAACCAGAACATACACTCACAGTCCTTCTCCCTCAACTTTGTCTCTCAACTCCCTCTACTCAACTTCCAGAATAAAATCACACTCGACTTTCGGTTAAAAAAGTTCTCATTCTACTGCAAAACGTTATCTTTTCACTAAACAAATTAAAAATATTACTTTCTACACACAGAACGATTACATTCTAATGCGAAAAGACAATGTTTCGCAGCAGAGCAACAACATTCGGCAACGGAACAGATTACTTTCCACGGCGAAAGTGTTACTTTTTGAGGCAGAAAGATTATTTTTCTCTGCGAAAAGTGAAACATTGATGATGACACTGGACGACGATAATAGACCAAGAAGAGGAAAGAGAAGATGATTATCAGAACTGAACGAGTGAAATCGAGAGGAAGTGTGAGTCATGCTGTCATTTGATAGTATTTTCGAAAAACTGAAACTGTGAGAATTATTTCAATGACGAGAAGACCATGTCAGATCTTCCCGACATTGTTTTTGTAGTAAGACTACTTCAATTATTGCGTTTTTAACATAAAACAGAACTATAATTAGAATTGCAAAGAGTATGTTTCTGCATCGTCTTCAGATAATGTTTCTTTCAATAGATAACAATAATGTTTGCGTCGTCGATTTTTCATAATTCAGTGTTTAAATTGTTAGCAAAAATTATTCATTGGTTAATTTATCATTGATCTTATAATACATTGATTATTTTGTTAATTTCCCATTTTATAATAATTGTTCTTATGAATATTGAATGAAATCAAAATTGAATATTATAGTATATTTTTTTAAACTCTCTCTCTCCTCCATCCCTGGTTTTTCTTTCTTTCTTTTCTTTCATTGTTCTTCTATCTCTATACACGCGGCATAACTCAAATCTCCTCTTTGTTTTTATTTCTTTCTTAAAACAAAACTCTCACAAGTTTTCAAGATTTTTGAAAAAAATCCAAACAAAAACCGAACCTTGATTTAAGGAAATTGTTAAGCTCTCACATAAATCTAGTTGAAATTATATTTTGTCTCGATCAATTACTAGATTTAAGTTTATGTATATTCTGAATTATGAAGTTAATTTGGTTGGGAAATAAATCAAAATTAATATAAATATTAGATATATTGTCAAAATAATAAGCCCTAAAGTGTACTTCCGGATCTCTTTTTTTATAAAATTAAATTCTAGATTTTTAATTTTAGTAGCTAAATATTAATTTATACATTTATAAAATAATATTGAATAATTAAACCAAATAACAAGTGTCAATTTGAGAATAATTTATGATAATTAAAATTTTAGAGTGTTACAATTATAAAGTAGAGTTTTCTTTTTTAAAGTCAATGATGATAATAGATTATTTAAAAATAAAATATTAATTAGGAAAAATAACAAATCAACTATCATCCTTTGTAATCAATGACAAGTCAACCACTATCTTTTTTTTGCTAACAAATTAGACACTAAACTATAAGAAATGACGCCGCCACCATCGCTATCATGTTTGCTGTTAAATGTGATGTCGAGCCACAACGGTTTGTATACAAACCGCCGAGGCTCCATAGTTTTTAAAAAATAACCATACAATTGTCATGAACCGCCACAGTTCATCTAGTAACCGCAGCGGTGGCTTCATACCAAACCGCTACGGTGTATTGATACACCGCTGCGGTTTACTAAATGAACCGCCGCGGTGCAACATAACTACTTCGACTTGTACAAATACACGGTAAACTCCTTGCGATTTTCTCAGACATTTTGTCAGCGTTAGCGAACCCTAGAGAATTCTGAGAGCTGAAGTGAACAGCATTTTGGAAAAGTTGAAGAATTTTTTGAAAATCAAAGAGTGTCTTAGAGTGTTTAGGAATCTATTATTAACCGTCAAGTTGAAGTGAGTCCTACAGCCACATTTTTTGCAAATGAAGTATGTGGAATTGGAGACGAAGCTGCAATAGTATTGCATTCTGTCTCAGCAACTCTACACGAGGAAGACGAGGAGGACCTCTGTTCATTATGTGAATCTAGTAGTGACGAGAACATGGCCGAGAGTAGGCCTAGACGCCCACCACAAGCAAAATGCACCTTCGCTAGTATGGGGCTTAGCAAGAAGTATAGTTCACTGAATAAAATTAGAGAAGAAATTGTTGATCATGCATTGAAGAATGGGTACGGAATAAAATTCACCCACAGTGACGCATAATGGTTGAGGGCTACTTGTTAGGAAGGATGAACGTGGCGGCTGTACGCTTAAAAAATGAAAGGTGAAATGACATTTCAAATAAAGTTCTACAACGATGTTCACACTTGCTCGAGAAAGATGGAAAGCCATCATGCCTCTGCCAAATGGGTGGCAACGCATTACTTGGACAGATTTAAAAGTCATGCCGATTAAGACATTTCTTTCATAATTGAGACAGTCAGGAAGGACTTCAACATCAACATCACACACAGCCTTACTAGAAGGCTAAGAAATGCAGCCAAAAAAATTAACGAAGGGGATGACAATGAGCAATACAAGCTCATATGGTCATGTGCCGAGGAGATTCAGAGGTCTAATCTTGGAAGTTTGGTGCGTGTTGACCTAGAGATGAGTGCATTTAAAAGGATGTACATGTGCTTGGTTGCATGTAAGATGGCCCTGCAGAACTATGGTAGACCGATTATTTGTTTAGACTGTTGCCACTTGAAGGGAGCGACTTCGAGCCAGCTGCTCACTACTATCACCATCGATGAGAACGATGGAATGTATCCTATTGTTGTAGTTATGGTTGAAGTAGAAAATAGGGCTTCTTGGAGCTTGTTTCTAAAATTGTTGCTCAACAATCTAAACACCCCGAGCGGCAATGGGTGGACAATTATTTCTGACCGACAAAAGGTGCGGTTGATTGCTTTTGCCTTCTATGTTTATGTTATGTGTTGTGTACCAATGTTTGACTCACTATGAATCTTTGTAGGGGCTAGTGTTAGCTATCAAAGAGGTGGCAGGGCAAACGGACCATTGGTTTTGCATCCGAAACCTATATGACAATTTTCAAAAACAATTTAAAGGCAGGTTGTTCAAGGATGCAATGTGGGCCGTATCTAGAGCCACAACAGAGAGGCAGTTTGAGAGAGAGATAGCGAAGTTATTATTGTTTGACCCGGTGACCCATAACTATCTACGAGGAATAGATGTGAGATGTTGGGCCAAACATGCTTTCTACTTTATCCCCAAATGCGGCCTAAGCCTCAACAACGTCAGCAAGTCCTTCAACGCTTACATCCTACTAGCTCGGGACAAACCGATTCTAAGTATGTTCAAGATTATACGAAAGGGCATCATGGGTAGGATCGTGAAAAAAATGATAAGATGGCTCGCTTGACGGATGTGTTGTGTCCACAGATCAACAACCGGCTAGCCAAACTACAACTTGTCGGTCAAATTGGAGCCCCCAGTTTTTAGGAGCTGCCCAGTTTGAGGTCAGTAACGGTAATGAACAATACTCTATCGATTTGGACATGCGTACTTGTACTTGTTACCGGTGGGAGTTGACCAGCATCCTGTGTGTCCATGTAGTCCTGTGCATTCACTTCACAAGGAGATCTCCTGAGGAATTTGTGCATGCGTGCTATCACCGGGAAACATGCATGGCCATGTACTCCCACTTTGTCCGCCCCGTCATTGGACAAATCAAGTGGCCTCCTATGACGCATTTTGATCCAATTATCCTACTACCATTTAAAAGGCTTCTAGGAAGGCCGCGAAAACGTAGAATACGGGATGTGGACGAGGCCCCAAGCTAGACAGTGCTGCACAGAAGACATATAAACATGACATGTAGCCGGTGTGGGGGTGTGGGGCACAATTCCCGCACGTGCGAAGGTGGAGGCAAGTCCAGTGCATATTGCAGCAGAGGCGATAGAGACAGAGCCAGAGCCAGAGGCAGAGAAGGTCGAAGGGCATATTTATGGGTTTTAGAGTCCTCAAGATAGCCCCTGAGACAATTCCTGCCATAGTCCCTGAGATAGTCCCTAAGAGTTACTGAGATAGTTCCCAACATAGTTCCTGAGACGCAGGTGAATCAATTATCACGTTTACATTTTCAAGTGTTATTTAAACTATACTAATTTCATTTGCAATGTGTTTTGCAGGAGTATGATGTACAAGGTCTACAAACACAAACATACACAAATGTGGACCTTAACCTTCCTTGAGTAGTTAATTGAATTGATACATTGGTTTGATAAATTTGGTTTCATATATATGTGGTTGTAATGCACGTTATATATTTGGTTTGATAAATTTGATTGTTGAGGATGAATAGAAATTAATTAGTATGATTATGTCCAGGTACCAACTTTTTATTCTCCTAAAAATTTAAATCTATGTTTCAGCCCTCTGACGAGCCGTTGCTACTTTTTGGAAGTGCCGCGACGACCTGTCCACAAAGCCGCAGCGGCTCGTCAGAAACCGCTTTGGCGTGTCCAAAAAGCCACAGTGGTTTGTCAGCAATCTTATGCCTTGTATCTTTCGGTGTTATGCATAGTTTTCTGAAATTGTTGCAATGAATGCGATGAACATGCTTACTTATTTGTTCATAATGAATGAAATCGTTTGAGTCAATTTAACTATAAAAAAATTGAAAATTTTGCTTGAGTTTCGCTTATTTTTAAGTCTATCCCCCCTGCGACATCAACAAAAGCAGATATTTTTTCCCAACTAGATATTATCCAAACTATAAACAGAAAATATAAACATGAAAGATCAATTTCTATCCAAACTATAAACGTAAACATCAATTTCTATCCAAAGAGATATTTTTCTATCCAAATGTAAACGTAAACGTAAACAAATATTACAACAAAGTCAACGTAAACGATATTCCTAAGCCGACTTCTTCCTGCTCGGTTTCGGCCACAAATTCGTGATTTCAAAAGCCAATTGTGGGTCCAAGTATACGTTGAACGCATTGGCGAACAATGGACCCTCCACAAGTTGATCATTGTGCTCGTGGAATTGTTCCTTATTAGTGCAAATTCGGATCACCCTCATCCCCTCACTCGTACACCGAAAGATGTCGTACGGGTTGCAATGCAAATAGAACAATTGCTGGTAAATAAGCGAAAAGCAATATAAATCTACACAAGGGAAAATACATACCAGTCTTTGTCAGTGGACACTATAATGGAGATTGCTTCAGGCATCAATTGCTGGTAAGCGAATTGAGTGTGCAGGTCAATGGATGACATAAAATAAGTTTGCTTTGGGTGTGTCTAAAATGTAAACAATGCATTAGAAACCATGGAACATGAACAACAACCCGGAGAACTAAGTTAGTTACTTACGTGAATCCACCCTAATGTGAGTAGCAATTTTTGCTGTTGAAACGTGAATGCATCTTCATCGTTTACCGCATAGCACTTCATATAAATTCAGATGAGTACTAAGATAAAAGCTTATAAACTAAGATACAAAGAAAGCTTATCATCGTGTTTGGCATCCCTACTTGCTCCGGGAAGATGATATCAGTGATGGTGTACGCATCCTGAACCAGCTTTCTCCCAAGAATTGCGCACGTTTCCAAGTTCTTCCGAGTATTTTCCAAAACATACTTCTTGAAGATATTCATCAGTTCACGTGCCTGCAAAAAAAAACATGGCAAAAGGCCGTCAAACTAATAAGGCATGAATAAGTGCAGACACACGTATATAATCAAATCAAACACATACCACGCGCACAGATTTAAGGGGCTGAGGTTGTCAGACACTTGTCTCCTGCACGGCAAGATGAGTAGGTTGGCCTCTTAGGGCAATGGTGCTGCAAATGAATGACATGTTATTACGTCAAACACAAATAAGGTAAAGACTGGACTTTGCGTACAAAGTAAATAACTTACAAGTGCCCTGTGGCTTTTGTTGATTCAAAGGACGCTGGAGAGGCTACTGTAGGGCTGCTCGCTGCTCCATTCTCTGAAATGCTGCCAACAGCTCAAGATGCCTCTCTTCTGCTCGCTCCTCCACTTTTTTTAATTTGGAGCAGCGCCATTTGAAGGTGCTCCTCCATCATTGCTATTTTGTTAGCGCCATATGATGGAGCTCTTCCATCCTGCTCATCCAGTTGGACGTCTCCTTAGGCATCAAAGTAAAATGAGATGTTTGAGGAGGGGCGATTGCATCGGCTACAAAGCATCCTCCTCCATGTGCTGCAGAGGCGATGTTGGAGGATGTTCCTCCGAGGGGGCTGAAGGCTGAGCCACGAAGGGGCTGAAGGCTAAGCCACTTTACCTCGCTTCCTTGGGGTCTTCCATACCCATTCCCCTCCAACTTTGTTAACCCCCATTCGGTCCACTTTCAATTTGTTACACGTCTATGGCCGTCTCTTCAATTCTCGGCTCGTCCTCCAAGATGGGTACCCCAGACTGCTCAACAATCTTCTAGATGAGCAAGTTGAATGGCAGACTCTTGGCCAGGTTGTTGAGCACCTTGTGCATGTGATTCAGGATGACATATCCGATGTCCACCTTTTTCTTGGTGAACACCTTCTCGAGCAAATAGAGATCCATGCAGCTAACATGGTCTTGATGTCCATCCCGAGGCAAAATTGTATACGTCGTGATGATGTGGATCACTCGGGCTGTGGCATTCAGCTCCCTACCCTTTGGCTTCTTGTACTCGCCAATCTTGGCATACCGATGCAACAATCTAAGCACTGCAAGCCCTTCTCCTCAACTGATGAAAGGTGGATCCCTAGTCATGTGGTAATATTCGTCGCTTGGTCCCTCCAGTACACATCCAAGCATCACATTCAGATCGTTGGGAGTCAACCTCAACTCCCATCCAAACATATATGTTCAGACCTCTAATGGCTGTGTGGACAGTTCCAAATTTGCGTAAAAGAGCCTGACAATCCTCTCGTAGTAACTTCCCTCATTCGACACAAACTGGCTAACCCAATACCCTCAAACAATTGTTGAATTCTCATTTTAGCCAAGGACTCCAACTCTACTCTTTTAGAAACAATAATTGAAAGGTGTTTTACATCATCTTCATATCCTTCTTTTGCGTAGGTTGTCCTAAATAGTGGGGGGTGGAAACCCGCTGTATCGGGTTGGAATTGGACCATTGACCCTCTGGTTGTTCGTTGTTAAGGCTATGGTTGAGGTTGAGGTTGTGCCACGATTTCTCCACCTGCCGCAGTTTCTCCTTGTTGCACCGCGGTGATTTGAACAGCTTGCACCATGGTGGTTTGGCCAGCTTGCACAGCGGCGGGTGCTCTTTCTTGCACCGTGGCTGGACGGGTAGACTCCATCATTTCTGCCTCTAGTATCGAATGCGAACGACCACCATTTCACTTGAATGCTATTTTCTTTGCTCGGGAATACATTGGTATCGAAGGTATGAGATTTTCGTTATTCGCTAAGGTTATCGTTGTTTGCGGTGAAAATGTTGGAGCCCTCAATCGAGTATTATGTAGTACGATAGAGGATCAAAGACCGAGACACGACAAACTGCTGCGATTTAGGATGACGCCGCAATGGTGTATCGGTGTATTGCAGTTAAGGATGACGTCGTAGCGGTGTGTCAATACACTGTGGCAGTTTGGTATGAAGTCGCCGTGATGTATTGGCTCACCGCTACGGTTACTAGATGAACTGTGGCAGTTCATGACAATTGTAGGGTTATTTTTAAAAAAACTATGGAGCCGCGGCAGTTTGTATACGAACCGCTACCGCTCGACATCATCACATTTAACGACAAATGTGACAGTGATAGTGGCAGTGTCATTTTCCTATAGTTTAGTGGTTAATTTGTTAGCAAAAAAAAGATAGTGGTTGACTTGTCATTGACTACAAAGGATGATGATTGATTTGTCATTTTTCCTTTAAATTATAAAGTCTTACCCTAAGTAATTATAATAAATAATTTATAATAATATGGAAAATTAACAAAACAAAACTTTGATTTTGGGGTTAGTGACACCAAAACCTTAAAGAAATTTTATGGATAACTAAAACCTTGAACCATGAGAAATGAACCACACAAATTTCGCAATCACGTTTCCCATCAAAAAACGCAGAGGCAAATGCCGCAGTCACATAAACGACAAGGACCGTCCAACAAGGACGTCTAATGATCAACAATGGACATCCTTCAACGATGAGGGACGTCCAAGGTTGATCCACGAGAGTGGCATTTGTATCCCACACTCTTTGTCTTCGAAGCCGCCCTGAGAGTCTTTTAACAAGCGGCGACTAGATCTTTATTCGTTTCAAGGCACATGTGTTAGCCATGAACATGTTGGAAAAAGTTATAGTACATCCTTATATATGTTTCTGCTGATATCATAGATGAACATAATCTTCAATGAGGATGAAGAGATGGACGTCCTTCAACGAGGATGGACGTTCTTCAACGAGGATGGAAATCCTTCAAAGAGGATGGACGTTTGGATGGGAGGAAGGGCGCTGATAGACGATGTCGTAAGTGGAGTGACGTCTGTTGTGGGTTGAGGGACCTCCATTGTTGGTCAAGGGACGTCCGTTTTGGGATGAAGGACATCCATCATAAGTGGAGGGAGTCTGCTCCCATTTAAAAAAGTGTGTGCTTTGCACCTGACCCCCTTTAACATAACGTCTACCAACAGCTTTGGAAAATGACCATCCTCCATTCTGGCAATCCATCCTCGTTGAGGGACATTTGTCCCTCTATCCAACGAGCATGAACCATTATCTTCCAGCACCTTTGGAGGATGGCCTAACTCCATCCTGACCATCTATCCTTGTTGAGAGACATTTGTTCCTCCATCCAATGAGCATGAACCTTCATCCGCCAGTGCCCCTCTTCCCATCCTAGACACTCATTGTCATAACTAGAAGGCAAACTTAATAGAAATGTTAGGCCAAATGGCCTGATCCTCGGAGAAGACATGATCGCCTAGCCCAAGGCTAGTTGAAATTTTGCTGAAGACTTATATAAAATTCCCAACCATGATCTATTTGTGATGGCCCACGATCCATATAGTGATCATAAGAGTTAATAGTACGGAAATATAAAATTACATGGTCCAAATGAAACTGTGCATACAATCCAAAATATCCAGATACCAAATTAAGTATGATATAGTCATCCAATAGTAATCTTACCAAGAATTAAAGTACAACCAAGGAAACGAAGTGATTAAATGTAAAGTCTTCAACTCGATCCCACGTAAGCCTAATTACTCTTTTCTTCATCTGGATGAGAGGGGTTGTTGGGTTGAGTGACTAACTCAGTAGAAAATTTATACTAAATGTAATGCACATATAAAACTTAATTTACTTTTTTGTCAAAACCATGGATTTGGGGAAATCACGCATGTTTCTCAAAACATTTCAAATCATTTTTATCTTTTAAGGAAAATCAACTTCAAATGCTCCTTACAAGACATCAAGAAACAAGGTTGTATACTTAGACAACTACTAATCAAAATACTCTCGTCGTATTTTATACTGAAAACCATGGTCAATGAAAATGGAGAAACACTCAGGGACTCTCTAATTAATCACACAGAAAGGCGGGGCCCTTTTCCGGGTAGCACCTCATGAGTTCGATAGAAGGCAAGGATGGTCCATTAACCAGGCTCATCACCCCAAGTTTGTCGATGAGCTATGCTCAGCGCCGACACAACCCATATCATCACTCGAGTTTGTCGATGAGCTAAGCTCAACGTTGACAAACTCGTAACATAAAACACCCTGATCAGGACCTAAGGAAGCGTCATCACCTTCCTAATCTCATCTTTCACACAATGCACAATCAACCATCTCCACGCAGTATGAGATGTATCGGGGATAACCTCGTGATACTTTGACACCGAGACTATCCAAAGTATCAAAAAGATTCATTGCCCCCACAATAGGATCAAACCGTATCATGAAATACCATGCACGTGAAATAAATGTGTAAAACTCAACTGACGTGTTGTCGAACAATCCCCGTTAGGTTTTCATACGTGGTTGCCCACGAAATATGGTTTTAGAAAACAATGCAATGCAATGCAAAACAACTAAGTATGAAATTCCTACCTCGACGATGATTTCTCCTTTTATCAGAATGAGCAACAACCTCAGGTACCGGCTCGAATTCTTCTGTGCCTAAAAAATGTCAGAGATCAAACATTCTCATCAATGATTCTTAAGAACATTCATCAACTTAAGCAGAATCATCTCAATCATAAAATAGCTATAATAGAACCTCAATCCATCTATTATCGCAATAACCAAACTATCCTCAATATCTGATAGTGAACCGAGCCTCATCTTCATGATACTATAAAACCTACAACTAAACATCATCCATCTTAGCTAACAGAACAAAACCAACAGAGCATATCCTCCAAATATAATAGAATTCTATCTTTAATAGTGAGACTTCTAAACATCTACCGTATTATAGAAACAAAAGAACACACCCTCAAGACAGTTTCCATAGCACACAGTTTCACCCTAAATTCCTCATCATGATTGCCCTCATTATCAAGCATTTATAAATTGGAGTTTATCATCGTATTGGGGAACTAACCAAAATAAAGCATCAATCATTTTGTCCACAGTTCCTTATTAACAAGTGTAATTGAAGATAAACAATCGGCTATCAACATCCTACTTATTATCACATCCACAATTCAATAACGTAAACTAAACACAACAAATGAGCATCATATCCTCAGTCCAAGACGAAATAAACATGATAGCAAGCAACATGTCTTCGAGTCATCCATAACAACTAGAACAAAATTAACAACCAAAATCGTCCTCAACATAGCATCATGCCCTCGGTTCAGTAAGCATGAAATACAGAGCAAGTAAGGCACCATGTCCTCGAAAATCCATCAGTAAAACTGAAGCATAAAAATAAACACGTCATTACTTACTTGAATGAGTCATGGAAGAAATCCTCTCCATCTGCTCACTTGAAATACCCTCAGACTTGATTATCACAGGCGCCCGTGATCAAACAAATCCTGAGCACCGCCAAAATTCCTGCTTTTATACTCACAGGTTAGGGCGCAGAATTTACCATTCGTGGAAGTGTTCACTTTTGTGGATAGATTTTCTTTCATAGGACCTGGCTTTTTCCCTGCTGTTAGAGTCCAAACGACACCGTCTCCTTCAAATTCACAAGCCAAAATGACGTCGTTAGACTTATAGCGCGACCGCAGTTCCCTTTAGAAGGGATCTTTCAATGTCGTGAAAGCATTTTTCCGTGCATCCTAAGATCCACGTTTAATCACGCTTCCATTCGACGGACAACATCTAACCCACTTCTTTAAATCGTTTCCGTTGATGAATTTCGTTCTGCGAACTTTATCCAACAGCCGGTGTTTTATCCACTAATCACTTATTCAATCCAACGATCAACCATTCTCCTGAAGGAATTTTTCCTTTCGCATAAGCATCTTCTCCTCTAATCTGACGGTTGATGCATTACCCGATCCTCTCATCCAATGACTGGCAACTTGTCCACTTCTTTCACCCTCTCCATGGATAAGTTGTCTCTTGCGATATTCATTCGACGGCATATGCTGCATCCACGTCTTCTCCTTTTTAATCCAACGACCATTTTCCCTCCCCTACATAATCTTTTGTTTCTGCGGGAGCATCTTTTCCATCATATGATGGTCTGCGTTTAATCTCGCTTCTTCATCCTATAGTTTGTGTTCTCCTCCGCCCAATCCAAATGCTTCCGCGATCACCCTTTTTTCGCGATCACCATCCAACGACTCACAATCCATCCGCCCTTATATCCTATGGTTGATAGTTCGTTCTACCCCTTCTAGCCTTTCCACGACTCTTCCTACTTCCTTCGGATGAACTCAACACTTTTTCCCTAATTTTTCAACTATACACTTCTCTTGAATTATGATTCCCAAAATCATTATTCTTATTCTAAAAAGCTGCGATGTATTAAATCACTATTTAAATATGATAAATCATACACGTGGCCGCTAAAAGAAAAATCAAGTCAACTTTTCATTGCATTAGCCGATTTTAATGCGAAAAATTTACAAGTGTAATTTATTATTAAAAATTTCACATGGTTTTACATTCATCCTCGTTGAAGACGTCCATCTCTTCATCCAATGGCCAACAAGGACGTCCCTCAAACTTACAATGGCCCCAAAGATGCTCTTCTTCATGGATCAGCCTTAGACGTCCCTCGTCATTGAAGAATCTCGTTGTTGATCCTTGGACATCCCCGTTGGACAGTGCTTGAAGTTAATGTGACTGCGGTGTTTGCCTCAGTGTTTTTGACAAGAAATGTGACTACGAAGTTTGTGTCATTCATTTTTTATAGTTTGAGGTTTTAGTTGTCCACAAAATTTCTTCAAGGTTTTGTGCGTTGTTGACCCAAACTATAAAGTTTTTTTTTTGTTAATTTTCCTAATAACAAAAGAATTGAGAAATTAACAAAACAACCATTGAACTATAGAATCAATGACAAGTCAACCACTAAACAAATTTTGCTCACAAATAAAACACTCAACTAAGGAAAAATAAACTACCCAATCATCGTCGTTAACAATAAACTTACTTTGAAAATAAAAGAGTAGAAAAGTTCCCCTAAAAAATGTCTTCTAACTAATCGCTCACTACAAGAATTTCTTTTGTTGTTGCGAAATTAATTACGTCATTAAATGAATCTAAATTTAGGGTTTTGTCAAGCTCCAATGACTTCAGAATAACCATGTATGCACTGGAAGAAGTCTATAGACAAATAGAGAACTCTTAAATTAATAGTGAAATGAGTGTCCTCATGGATCAGTCTTGGATGACCCTTGTCGTTGAAGGATGTTCGTTGTTGATAATTGGACATCCTCGTTGGACGGTCATTGTCGTTAATGTGACTGCGCTTTTGTCTCTGCTTTTTTGACATGAAACATGATTGTGAGGTTTATGTCGTTCATTTTCTATAATTCGATGTTTTAGTTGTCCACAAAATTTTTTCAAGGTTTAGCGTGTTGTTGACCTAAGCTATATGGTTTGTTTTGTTAATTTCCTTAATAATAAAAGAAATGAGAAATTAACAAAACAACCACTAAAATATGAGGTGAATGACAAGTCAACCACTAAACAATTTTTGTTAACAAACAAAGCACTCAACTATGGAAAATAAACTACGCAACCATCGTTGTTAATAGCGAACGTACTTTGAAAATGAAAGAGTAGGAAGTTTCTATTAAAAAATGTCTTTAACTCGTAGCTTACTTCATGAATTTCTTTGGTTGTTGAAAAATTAATCACGTCTTTAATTTTGTCTAAATTTAGGGTTCTGCCTAGTGGTTTACATGAATTTGTGATTAACATCTCTTTCACTATCAATTTAGGAGTTTCTGCTTGTTTATAAGCTTCTTTCACTGCATATATGGTTATTCTAAAACCATTGAAGTTCAAAAAATGTACATGAACGATGCCATCAAATTACCTAAAAAAATTCATATTTTGATTGGAAAGACGGCGTATTTCTTCTACTGAAAGTTGTCTTTTCTTTTAGGAAAGTAATCTTTCTTAATTTTTATATCAATGACTAATTTTTCACAGTAAAAAAACAATATTTTTTAACAAAAAACATAATTTTGATATTTGTTTCGTTCTTTTATTATAGTTTAATGTTTTATTTGTTAATAAAAATAAGGAAAAATGACAAATCAACCATCATCCTTTACTGTTCGTGACAATGATGCCATTAATATCGCTATTACGTTTGCCATTGAACTCTTTGACAACAAACCGCCGTGGTTTGACGACGAATCACGACGGTTTGACGATGACCCGCAGCGGTTTGACGACGAACCGTAGTGGTTTATCGTGAAACCGCAGCGGTTTGTCTAAAATCTTTGATCACAAATTTGAGGGCTTAAATGCATAATTTTTGGCTCGAGAGATCTTCGATTTGATATCTTATGGAGCCAATTTTGACACCCGTAGCCAAAGTTATGATCATTTGAAGTTGAAGAGGTCAAAGGACTCTACGAATCGTGCCGATTTCACCAATTCTGACACCCGTAGCCGTTGTGGCTTGACGACGAAGCGTTGTGGCTTGACGACGAATCGCGGCGGTTTCACGACAAACCGTTACGATTTCATGACAAGCCGCAACGACTTGATGACAAATTGCGGCGATTCGTCTACAAATTAAAAAAAAAATTCATTGTCTTCTTCGTACAAAAATCCATACAAACTGTGATTCTCCCATGGACTGTAAAATAATTGTAATTCATCCGAAAACTATAAACATTAACATTTTTTTACAAAATCTTCTAAATTATAAAATTCGAAATCTTCTAAATCCATTCTTTTATAAAAATCTAATATAAAATCTTCTAAATTTATTGTTCATGGATATTAACTCTTTTTTATTGAAAATCTATTTTAAAATCACGAGTTCTTTTTATTTTTTATTTTTAGGATATTTGTTCTTTTGCACTGTGACTTTTAGAAAATTAATGATGATGTTTGTGGTGATAATTTTTTAAAGTTCAATGGTTAATTTATTAGTAAAAAAAAAGATGATTGATTTGTCATTAATAATAAATTATTCATAGTTAATTTGCCATTTTTACTAAAAATATCTCCGGATTGTTTAGTTAATTTCCCTAAAGAAATATAGTAATTCACTGCCTCGTCAGGAATTAGAATCTTAATGTATATAATTTTTTTGTTTTTGAGAGGCATTCGCAGCCGCTCTTCAAGTGAAGCAATTGATTTTTGCACGTTGCTCGAAGTTGGATCCAGTTGAAGTTACTGTTAGTCTGGTGCATTTCGATTGTTTTTTTTTCCTTCTCAGATCGAGTTGAACTTTGTTGATTTCGTTATTTTCCTGTTATGCATTGGATTCTTCTTCATTCTGCCTTTCGTTCGTCACTTTCCGGTTTGTGTATCGGCAAAATGGCACTAAACGGAACGCAAATCAGCGGGAACTTGCTCTTGTTTGATATATTCTCGGCATTTCAAAGTTTTATTTGCTTTAAGTTTTCCTGGACTTGGATCTTATTGGACTCACTGAAAATCAGGCTCATTTCGTTGTTTTCGTTTTTAGATAGAATCAATGGATGGTAATTTTGCTAATTTTTGAGTCCGTAGTTTCTCGGGGAAGTAGAACGAACTAGATGTCATCAGCCGGAACACTGTCCTATACGATGTGTTTACATAGTATTTTCCGCTCTGTGATTTTTTTTTTCCTTTCGGTTTTTTCTAGGTAGCCAACGCCAACATTGCTTTGATTTTTTTTTTTTTGTGCACTTCCTATCTACGCACTGTGGGGAAGGCGCTGCAAAACAATAATTGATTCTTCTTTTTCTTGCCTCCAATTTTTCTGAGTGTTGTCGCTAATAGTTTTCTTCAGTGCGACGTACTTATCTATGCTTGTTTTCGAAAATTGAACAGGATCTGATTTCTACTGTCTTCGATTGTTAAGAGAACATTATGTGGAAGTTGAAGATAGCAGAGGGTGGTGGCCCATGGCTCCAATCTTTAAACAATCATGTAGGACGGCAAGTCTGGGAGTTCGATCCGAAGCTTGGATCTGTGGAAGAGCTTGCCGAGATCGAGGAGGCACGTGAAAATTTCTGGAAGAATCGATTTGATAAGAAGCATAGTTCAGATCTACTAATGCGCATTCAGGTGCAGTATCTCCATGCATGTTTGCTGTGTATTTCTTTTATATGGATGTTTAATTCTCATTTGATTATTATTCTAATGGTTGTTAACAAAAGGTGAAAGTGTTAAAAATTAATGAATTTGACGGGAACTTTGTAACTTTTGCTAGTATTTATGGCTTAAACTTGGCAGGTTGCAATGGGTTCACACAGAATGATTACAGAAGAATTAGAACTGATTTTTCGTTTTCACCTAAGCTGTCTTGCATTAGGATTTACATATAGTTGCTTGTGGATGATATTCGATTGGTAAAAGTAAACTGCTTTTTGTTTTGAAATTTTTGGGGTTGGAAGTAGAAAAGATAGGGAGGAATGCCTTTTGTTCGTTATGGTTAGGAAGCTTTTCTAGGCTTTTCAATCATAAGTTGCTATATTGTAATGCTTGGTTTCACTTTACCTTGGGGGAATCAGGTATACTCCTAATTGTGCTTCTTTATGATAAATATAATCTTTGTTTTCTATGTCTAGAAAAGAATGTAAGAGCTTTCAGAATGCTATTGAAGTTCCTGATAAAAAATGAAAATGAATCACGTTATCTAAATATAGTATTCGAAGGAGAGTTCGGGTTTTGTAAATTTACCACCAGTCAAAGTAAAAGAATCAGAGAATGTGACAGAAGAGATGACAACAAATACATTAAGAAGGGCAATAAATTTCTACTCAACCTTACAAGCCCTTGATGGGCATTGGCCAGGGGACTACGGAGGACCAATGTTTCTTATGCCAGGGCTGGTAAATTTGAATTTTCTTTTTGAAAATTTTCTATTCATTGAAGATATTTATATAAATGTCAAAATTTTGATTGTTTCACTCAATGGATGAGATGTGGGTATCCGCATATGTTGAGAGACCTATTTGCTTATTCTTATTAAAAAATAAAAGGAAAAAGAAACTTATGGTTATTCATGTTTTCAGTTGCTCAAAAAATAAAATTATTGGACATGCTTTCTAATTTTTCCTCATAATGAGCAGGTAATTACTCTATCAATTACTGGGGCCTTGAATGCTGTATTATCCAAAGAACATAGAAAGGAGATTTGCCGGTACCTTTACAATCACCAGGCAAGGACTTGTTAAACTGTAACAATAGAAATTATACTAAACTTTTTTCCTTTCTATAACATTATATGATGGAATTTAAATATTTTTTAAGCTTGATTTTATTGCTACAGTTTATTTGCGTATAGTAACCACTAACTATGTAGATATAACTGCAGAATAAAGATGGTGGGTTTGGATTACACATTGAGGGGCACAGCACCATGTTTGGTTCAGTTTTAAACTATGTTACTTTAAGGTTGCTTGGTGAAGGAGCTAATGATGGGGAAGGTTCAATGGAGAAATGTCGTATTTGGATTCTTGAGCACGGTGGAGCTACTGCAATTTCATCGTGGGGCAAGATGTGGCTTTCGGTTAGGGATTCAACCATATTTTAAAAAAAAAAAGTGCTTTCTTCTTTTTTAAGTGCTAATGTTGGAATATTCTACTGCACTGTTTAACTTGTATCATTCTTGTTTGTTAAAGGTACTTGGAGCTTATGAATGGTCTGGCACTAATCCCATGCCCCCGGAGATGTGGCTTCTACCTTACATGGTTCCTTTTAATCCAGGTTCAAAACCTTCATTTATTCTGTTCTAACATATGCACATAACATTAACTCAATGATACAAAATGCAGTACAATACTCCATATACATTAACTTTTTCTATCATATTATAACCTTTTTTGCTCGGAGAAAATAAGACTTAAAATACTATAGAAAGAGTTGGCCATTGTGTGAACTATGCCTAGCCGGTGCTGCTCGGCATTGAAAAGAGTCCACTTGAGGTCAAGAAGACTGGAACTACATAATATTATGGATAATACTAAGACCTTGATCGAAATAGCCTAATTGGCATTAGGGATCTGTAGGGGAGATGAAGCTCAGGAACAACGAAGTCTAATTATATGGAATTCTAAATCTACAAGATTGCTTGCCTTTTGAATCCCAGATGCGCTTTAGGCATACATTTAACTTCATAAAATCAGGCCTTGATAGTAAAAAATATTTGCAACATCTTTTTCAGGAAGAATGTGGTGTCATTGTCGGTTGGTATACTTGCCAATGTCCTACTTATATGGAAAGAGATTTGTTGGTTCAATCACACCAACTGTACTTTCACTACGAAAGGAGCTTTATACTGTTCCATATCATGAAATAGATTGGAATCAGGCTCGCAATCTCTGTGCAAAGGTTGGTTAATTCTGCTATTTTTTCATTACAAACTAAATATTTTAAAATATTGCTAGTAATACTCCTTTTTTACGGCTAGTCAAACCCTTTTTGATCATTTAAGAAATTTGCCAGTAAATACATTTTTTTGGTCTGAGTGTTGGGACAAGATATATTGACTGAATCTTGTATAGTTACTTCCATAGCTTTTTCTCGATCCATTTTTGCTCATCTTTTCCTTGTTGAAATAGCAGCTATTATTGTTCTTAAAAAAGAGCTTTCCAAGATAACTTTTTAAAGAGAGGAGTATTATTGAAGCAATTATAATATTTGGAACTCATTGTTGTCTATTCCATGTCAAATAAGAGAATTTTAGATAAATCAAATCATCATTATATCTTTCCCCCAAAACTTGAAGGCAGAGAAAAGAATGTGCGGTTTCCTCTTTTCGGATGAATGTAATTGGCATAGACCAAAAATAATGCAATAATCTCTTTACCCTCACATGTTTATTAAATTCTACTCCTTGTTCGATGTGATTTTTTTTATAAGAAACTATTATTAGTTATGTGAATTTTGAATTGACGTAAATAACTTGAAGCTTGATGATAATTTTTTATATGCCGAAGTTACTGGATCTGGTTTATTCCTTAACCTTTTTCTTGTTGTTCTCATAAGTGGCGCTTGGGTCTACTCCGCTTAGTGGTCCATATTTCATGCATCTTTAAAAACTAATCTCCACTTTTTTCTGAATCATATTTTATGTAACTCCACACAAGTATGCCACTTGTCATTTTAGTGGATTGAATTCTCTTTGTTTTGGAACTTAATTGCCGCCACTTTATTATTTAGGTGGCCCAACATAAAAATTCTGTGCTTTTGAATTACAGGAAGACTTGTACTACCCACACCCATTGGTGCAGGATATACTCTGGGCATCTCTTCATAAAGTTGTTGAACCAATTTTAATGAATTGGCCTGGAAAAAAATTGAGAGAAAAGGCTATTCAAACTGCAATTGAGCACATACATTATGAAGATGAAAACACTCGTTATCTTTGTATAGGACCTGTAAATAAGGTACTTTTGAAGTTAAACTCTTTGAATTCTTTATAAGCTACAATATGAAGGATTGGAGCTTCACCGATTATGGCTTTCTTTACATCTATAACATGTAGAGAAGCATTTATTTATCTTTCGATAATCTTAATATATGATGGGAACGAGGTAAAGAAAGCCTATCATATTTAGTTCCTTTTGCACCATTGTTTATACTCTTAGGAGTTAATTTTATAATTAGTTTGGAATGTGTTGGGCAAAGCAGAAGATTGTCGAGCAATTGTTGTTAGGATAAGAGAGATAGTGCTACTGTTTCTCTAAGAAGGCAATGCGCAAATTAGTGCCTCATTATATTTTAGGGTTTTAATCGATTGCAAGAAATAGGAGGTTTTTTATAATAATTTTTCTGTGCATGCCGGTGTAGACTTATATGTTGTAGCATTTAAGCATGATGGGCATATTTCTCAGCTCAAGATTCTTGTATCTAAATTTCTTTTATATAATTTATGTTTTAGCTTGTATAATTTTGATTACTTAATTCAAATCAAAATTATACAAGCTAAAACATGGGGGGCATTCATGAAATTTTCTTAACAAACTAAAAGTCTTTGAAATAGGACTAATAATTTCAAACGGGACTCCTTGTTTTGGATGGAAATAACATGCAACACTTATGCATTCAAAATTTTTTCTCTCAGGTTTACTTTCAGCTCTCCTGTCCTGTTCTTGACCTTGTTAAATTTGTATATGTTTTCTTTACCAGAGTACTTTATCATGTACTTTGGTATGATCCCACAGTTCTAATGGTTATGATTACTCTTTGAACTTTATGGGATGTACAGGTGTTAAATATGCTTTGCTGTTGGGTTGAAGATCCAAATTCTGAGGCCTTTAAGTACCATATTCCCAGAATCTATGATTATTTGTGGATTGCTGAAGATGGCATGAAAATGCAGGTTCATTTTTTGTAATTTTAATATTATTGTAGAAATCATGCATATTTTATTGAATTTGAGAGAAACTAATTAGTCGCTTATATTTCATTAAATGTAAGGTACACATAAATATACAACTCTAATTTAAGTAATTCCTTAATTGATGCTAATTGCAAATCATGGAAAATTAAAAGAATTATGACAGCCGCAAATAAGAAATTAGTCATTTCGTTTAGGATTTTTTATTTGTTTCCTAAGTAGGTGGTGTGACCATTATGAATTTGATTGAGAATTTATTTCTGTTAACGTATTTATCTCTTAGTTTTTGAGCCTTGCATCCTATTTTCACGAAATGTAAACATTTCCGAAGTCATGAATATTGGCGAGTTGTTTGGAGAGCTATTTCAGAAAATTTGGGATAATAATACTGATAGGTTAGGAAGGGTATAATAGGAAAGTTACTTAGTTAGTAAGTTTATATAAAGATTTGATGGGTAGTCGAGGGGGGAGATCGGATATTGAGTATTGTGTAGGGAGTCACTAGGGACTCGAAAGCCTAGTCTATTGTAAGGAAGTATCCTATGTTTTACTTTGTTGATTGAGTTCCTATCAATTTGTATCAGAACAGTTTCTTTTCTGGAGAGAAGATGTTGACACGATCGAAATTTTTTCAACACCAAGAACATCTTTCGCGAAGATTGGAGTTGCCGATTTTTGGTGGAATGGATCCGCAAGGCTGGATATTCACAGTGGAACATTATTTCAGTATCAACCGACTTACGGAGGAGGAAAAGATTGAATCGGCGATGGTTTCTTTTGAAGGCTCGGCTCTTGCATGGTTTCAGTGGGAACACAATCGACAGCCATTTCTGAATTGGATGAATTTAAAGCAGAGTCTTTTGGAAAGATTTACCTGCTCAAGAATGGGTTATGGCTTTAAGGAATTGTGGTCGTTGAAATAGGAAGGCACAATGGAGGAGTATCGCATAGAATTTGAATCCCGGGCTTCAAAATTGTTTGGTGTTTCGGATAAAGATTTGTTTGATGCCTTCTACAATGGCTTAAAGAATGAAATCAAAATGGAGGTACGATTAATGAGACCGATAGAATTGTATGATCTGATGCAATCATCTCAGGTTGTTGAAGACCGGAAGGAGTTGTTGAAAACGGGCGGACAGAGGAGAAATATGGTTGTGGAACGATTGAACTGGGAAAGAAGACTGCTTTCTGTATTGGATTCGCAAGAAAAGAAAGTAGAGGAAGTTTGTGGAAAGTGGGTTAAAGAGGAATTTGTCACTTTTCAAAAAGCAGACTTACATCGAGACTACGATGAACAAGAACAGAAGAGAAACGATTTCTAGGCCACGACGAAGAAGTTTGAAGAATCGGAATTAGTTTCCGACCTATTGCAGGAAGCGGCTGAAACAAAAGCGTCAGTTGAGGAAGGAAAAGTGGATTCGGCGGTCGAAGAATTTTGTTGCAAGCGAACAGCCGTTCACGACGAATTGGTTACAAAAAAATTCAAGATAACTTGCGATTGCACGAGAGGAGAAGCCGGCGATGATGGGTCTGGAAGGGCCGGTGACGGTGGGAACGGAAACACTGCCAATCTTGGAGAAAACTGCTTGGAATGGGATGAGCTGGCAGCGAACAAAGTGGAAACTGCAACGAAGGAGGAAACTGTTTGGAAAATGGGTGAGCTGGCAAATTTCGATGGAGGAAACTGTTTGGAAATGGATGAGCTGACAGCCATAGATGGAAAAAACTTCCTAATGGTGGAAATTGTGCTTGCAGAGAAAAAACTTGTGATGATAGACATGGATGAGCTGTCAAAGAAGAGCAAATCAACGAAGGAGAAAAGAAAATATCCAGAAGTTCAAATGCTATGCACAAGAGATATTGGGCCAACTTTTTCAAGGGCCCTAATGCAACAGTCTGGTGGGAAGATGAATTTTGGACCAAATCTGGTTTGGGCCCATTTACATAAGCCATTGGATTTTAAAAAATACAACATTTTTATCCAGATTTTTGGATTACAATAGTTGTTGAACCTTGCAAAGGAAGC
This sequence comes from Begonia loranthoides, assembly GCA_022433065.1. Classification (NCBI taxonomy): domain Eukaryota; kingdom Viridiplantae; phylum Streptophyta; class Magnoliopsida; order Cucurbitales; family Begoniaceae; genus Begonia; species Begonia loranthoides. The sequence continues at coordinate 9,128,658 of CM039475.1, forward strand.
GGCAGAAATTTTTTGCTTAATTCTAACATTTTTTCTCTTAAGACTATTGAAGATGTAATTATTAAATGTATTTTTCATTTTTTTTCCACCTTGAGGACAAAGTGTCTTTTTAGGGCGGGAGTAATGATAGGTTAGGAAGGGTATAATAGGAAAGTTACTTAGTTAGTAAGTCTATATAAAGATTTGATGGGTAGTCGAGGGAGGAGATCAGATATTGAGTATTGTGTAGGAAGTCACTAGAGACTCGAAAGCCTAGTCTATTGTAAGGAAGTATCCTATGTTTTACTTTGTTGATTGAGTTCCTATCAAATACATGATGGCTGCCAATTTGATATTATATAGAAATCTCCTTTCTGCACAATTACCAGATTTGTTCTAGTGAGTGTAGAGTTTAAAGGTCTCATATTATGAATGAACATCTATAAACTCTTAGTTGTTAGTTGGATGAATTCTATCTTATGTTGCAAAACGGATGCTACTTTATTAAATTGAGCACAAATCTGTTGCAGGGATATAATGGCTCTCAAACGTGGGATACTTCCTTTAATGTTCAAGCAATTCTTTCAACCAATCTTGTTCAAGAATATGGTCCAACACTAAGAAAAGCACATACGTTTCTTAAACAATCACAGGTACTTTTATTTCTAGATTATTACAGTTAGGTCAGCCATTCACTCTTCTCACTAAATTGAGAACTGAATATCCTTAGTTTTGCTTGTGGATTGGTTATCTTTGCTCTGAAGGTCGCAGAAAACTGCCCAGGTAATCTTGATTTTTGGTATAAACACATTTCAAAAGGTGCCTGGCCTTTCTCAACTGCTGACCATGGATGGCCTATCTCTGATTGCACAGCCGAAGGACTAAAGGTATGTAGTTGATAAGATAATGGTGGTACTTTAAATTCCTTATTGGTGTTGTGATTACCCTTGTTATTACATTACTTTTCAGGCTATTCTCTTGTTATCAAAAATTCCTTCTGAAATTGTGGGTGAATCATTGGACGAAAAGAGAATGTTTGATGCTGTCAATGTAATTCTCTCACTACAGGTTGTCCACCAACCCTCAATCTTGAAACATAATTATACTGGTTTAGTAGATATTGCATTATCATGTCATTTAAATAGCATGAATTTGAAGCCAGAAGTTGATGAAAAATTATAAAAATGTTTTGGAACTGGTTTTTAGTTTCATTTTTAAACATAATGTATAATTTTTTGAAGATATAGCGTTCTTATTAATAATCATGTTCCAAAAACTAGTTTTTGAAGGAAGTTTTTTTGGAACTTTTTGGATTGTTTCTGTTTTTCTCTCTCTTTTTTTTGGATACTTTTGTGCTGTTTCTCTCGATTTTGATTTTATGCTTATTGTATAGGGTTGAAATTGATCATCCTAGTAGATTTTTGGTCGCTTGCCAAGTTGTCATCCTTCCTTTTATTCTACTAACAAAGTAAGCATGTTATGCTTTTATATTCACAATACTTTCTCCTTGATGTAAATACAGAATCCAGAGGGCGGTTTTGCAACTTATGAACTTACAAGGTCCTACAGTTGGTTGGAGGTAGTCCCTGGATTGTTCATCATAGTTGTTTTGGACTCTTGAGAAAAATTGAAGAAAAACTTTAAACCATTTGACAGCTTCTGTCTTGATTAATGAAAAAACATATGGCTGTTTACAAGTATATATTTACAGCCAGAAGAGGCTAAACTATGAAGGAAAAAAAAAATCCTAATCAAATCTGAACTTGTCCCAAAAAAGCAGGGATTAGAATAACAAATAACTCTCCTATATTTAAACACAATAATATCATCCATAAACAGATATTATGAATATATACGTTCTCACACCACTCTTAATGTCTTCTCTGAGCTTTCTTTCTTTCTATTTTTTTACGCCAGAAATGTTTTTAGTTTGATTTCAATTTGAACTCTTGGGGGTTATAGTAGTGATTTTGATCTTATCATATGGAAAGTGATGCTTGACACATTTTCAATCAGAAATTTTAGGAGGATTCATCGGGGATGCACTAGAGTGATATGACAACTTCATATTATTTTAGTGGTCTAGATTTCTTTAAAATGGCCCTTGGCATTTCATTGTTGGATATATATGTTCGTTGTTTTTAATTTATTGGCTATCAATGGATGAAACAAAATGAATACTGAAAATTTAAATGGCCAAAATAAAGAAGGATAAAAAATTCTCCAAGCAAAAAAGTAAGAAAATCACAGCTTAATAATTTGTTTCTTTCTAATTGGAAAGCACCAAAGGAAAGGATCATTCATAAAATGCCAACATTCACCTATTTTGCAATAAACAATATAATGCATTCTCCCAAAGTCCAATTATTTGGTTATTTATCCTAAAGAAGTGTAGTATTTATTGTATAAATGTCATCCTTTTTTTGGTTTGTTTATTGGTGTCATTCTGGGTGTATTTTTCAAAATTTTATTTCTTGTTTGGAGCCGTAGCATGACAGAGAAATTTCTATGGCACTTTTCTTATTGACCATTTTTATCTTGGAACAGGCTGTATCTTTTTAAAGTTAACTAATTCATATTGCAATATCTGTTTGTTCTCTTAAAGTTGAGTATTACTGAAAGTGGGCTATACTTTCGTATTTCCTTGCATATAAAAATGCCATGTAACACTAACTCAGTTCTTTCTTATTTGGTATCTGTCAGTTGATCAACCCAGCTGAAACCTTTGGTGACATTGTCATCGATTATCCGTAAGATTTATTTAAGGTTTAAGCTTGGTTCAGTAATTGCTTGATTAGATTCATTTTGTGCCTACATCATCTTCGTTTTAGGTACGTGGAGTGCACATCTGCAGCAATTCAAGCTTTGACATTATTTAAAAAGTTATTTCCCTCTCATCGGCAAGGCGAAATAGAAGATTGTATTAAAAGGGCTGCTAAGTTCATTGAAAAGATTCAAGCTTCAGATGGTTCATGGTCTAGTCTTGTTTTAATCTTTTAATATCTGGTTTCATTATTTTATATGTTTATCAATTCTGCAACTTTTATCATATGTTCTCATTTGAATTACTAAAGCTGCTATACAGGTATGGTTCTTGGGGTGTTTGCTTCACCTACGGTACCTGGTTTGGCATAAAAGGTTTGGTGGCTGCGGGCAGAAACTATGATAACTGCTCAATTGTGCGAAGAGCTTGTGATTTTCTTCTCTCCAAACAACTTGCTTGTGGTGGCTGGGGAGAAAGTTACCTTTCTTGTCAGGAAAAGGTTAGTCCATAGAAGTCTGTTGATGGTAATACTTCTTTATTTCTCATCAAACTTAATTACACTGTAGCAGACTATTTGTCTACCACACACCACACACTTCACTATTTTTCATATCCCGTACAATTGCCCATTCCCCTATTTATTAATTCCCTCTACAAAGAGTTACGTAGAGAGTTAGTTATATCACCAACTACTCTCTCCTTCTAGCATAGGTAAACTTTACTAAGGGCTTATCATTACTCTCGGCCCAAAGAAGAACCTTGTCCTCAAAGTTGAAAGAAGAAAATTGGAGGCGAATATAGTCAAAGTCCTCCCAAGTAGCCTCGATAGGTGATAAATGCTTCCATTTAACCAAAACTAGCATTTTTTGAGAATCCCCACACTGTTTTTTAACATCTAACTGCAAATCTGGCTCCACTTTGAAACTATTATTATAGAAGATATCCTCTGGTAAAGTTGTCACCAAAGGAACTTCACCTTTGACTTCCCGTAGCAAGGAGACATGAAAAACAGGGTGCAAATTAGCTGATTCCGGCAATTGCAACTTATAGGCAACCTTGCCAATTTTTTGCAAAATAAAAAACGGATCATAAAATCGGGGTGACAGCTTAAGACTTAAGGGCTTAGTCAAGGATCGTTGCCTTTATGGATGAAGCTTCAGCCATACATAATCACCCGCTGCAAACTGCACATTTCTCCTTTTCTTATTTGCCATCAAAGTCATCTCACCTTGTGCCTTCTTAAGGTTAGATTTTAACAGCTCAAGAACACCATCACTTTCTTGTAATTGTAAATCCACTGCTGCTACTGTAGATATAAGATAAGTTTCAAATCTCAAAATAGTTGGTGGTGCACGCTTATACACAGCCTGAAATGGGGACATTTTAATTGCTGAATGGAAAGAGGAATTGTACCAAAATTCAGCCCATGATAACCATTGAAACCAAGAAGTTGGTCCTCCACCCGAAAAACATCGCAAAAAGGATTTGAGAGTTCGATTCACCACTTCCGTCTGGCCATCCGTTTGTGGGTGATAAGTCGAACTGAATCGTAAGGTTGTACCGTGTAAACGGAAAAGTTATTTCCAAAAATTACTAATATAAATCTTGTCTTGGTCGGAAACAATAGATTGTGGCATGCCATGTAATCTAAAAACGTTGTCAAAAAACGCAACAGCCACTGTTTTAGCAAAAAAAGGGTGACTCAACCCTACAAAGTGAGTATACTTGCTAAGTCTATCCACAATAACAAAAATTATGTCTTTACCATTAGATCTTGGCAATTTTTCGATGAAATCCATTGATATATCCTCCCAAATATTCTGAGGAATAGGTAGAGGTTGTAGGAGACCTGCCGGAGATAGAGCTTCGTATTGTTCTATTGATAAGTCACATAATTATTGATGAATTGTTTGACATCATTTCGCATACCATTCCAATACAATTCAACTGCTAATCTTTGGAATGTTTTAGTGAAACCACCATGTCCACCCACTGGATTGGAATGGAAAAGTGATAGAATCTGTGGAATAAATTTGGATTGTGAAGAAAGAACCTTTTTATTTCTGCAGAACAATTGACCATTGAGAAGTGTATAACCAGTCAGCTTACAACTTTGAGACAAAAGTTGTTGCTTGATGACAGATAATTGAGTATCTTGGAGAACTTCCATTTCCAACTCTTGCAGACCGATAATGCTTTGGCAGGATAACATAGTTAAAGACAAAAAATTATCTCGAACATCAAACTACCTTGACAAAGCATCTGCTGTAGAATTCTCACACCCCGGTTTGTACTGCACCTCAAATTCATATCCAAGCAACTTGGTCAACCATTTTGGTGTTCAACAGCTACCATCCTTTGCTTCAACAAAAATTTAAGGCTTTTTTGGTCAGTCCGTATAATAAAATGCAAACCCCGAAGATATGAACGATTGCCATTAGCTCTCTCTCATAGACTGATTTTAGTTCTCTGTTTCGACAATTGTTGGCTGAAATAAGCTATGGGTCGCTGGTTTTGCATGAGAACTGTGCTGATACCCACTCCTGACGCATCAGTCTCTACGACAAACACCTCCTTAAAATTCAATAAGGCCAACACTGATAGCGAGCTCATCGCCATTTTCAATTTCTGAAACGCCATCTCTGCCTCAGCCGACCAACATAATTTATCTTTTCTTAATTGTTCTGTCAACGGCAGGGCAATTCCTCTGTAGCCAGACACAAACTTTGTGTAGTACCCAAAAACCCACATAGCTGTTTCGGTGTTATAGGCGTTTTCCAAGCCAAAATCGCAGAAACTTTAGGTGGCAGCTCTCACTCCTTGAGCTGAGATCACATAACCCAGATACTCCAACTCTGTTTGGGCAAAAGAGCTTTTTTTTTTTTTTTTGTTTAAGAAAAGCTGATGGAACAACCGAGTTTGGAAGGTGACCTTTATGTGCTCCAGATGTTCTCCCATAAAAGAGCTGAAAATTAAAATATCATAAAAAAAAAACTAAGATAAATTTCTGTAAAAATTTATAGAACACCTTATTCATCAATGCTTGGAATGTTGACGGGGCATTAGAAAGGCCAAACGGTATAACCAAGAACTTATAGTGACCTTCATGCATACAAAAAGCTGTCTTATGTGCATCTTCTTTCCGAATACGAATTTGGTGGTATCTTGATTTCAAATCCAGTTTAGTGAAGAACTTAGCCCCATGCAATTCATCAATGACAGGAATCGGAAATCTATCTTTAACAGTCTCCTTATTCACTGCTCTATAATCAACGCAAAAACGCTAACTATTGTCCTTTTTTTTTACAAGAATAATCGGGCTGGAAAAAGGGATGGAACTAGGCTGTATAATACTAGCTACTAACATTTCTTTGATTAATTTCTCAATCTCAACCTTCTGAATAACTGGATATCTATAGGGTCTGATATTAATTGGGGACACCCTCTTTTGATATAATTGCATGATCACAATCCCTAAGAGGGGGCAATCCGTTAGGAAGATGGAAAATTTGGTCAAATTGTTGCAACAATTCCTCTAACTCTCTATTCTATTCCACCAACAGACCATGTTCCTGTTTTTTTCACAGCCTTAATCAATGCCTTCATTGAAATCTTGGATTTACAAAGACTTGGGTCACCTCTTATATGGACTATCTGATCGCCCAATTTACATTTCATCGTAAGCAACTTCCAATTTACATTTATATCCCCTCAAGATTCTAGCCACTACATTCTCAAATCCAATTATGAATTTTCCAATTCTACGGGTAGAAATTCTTCCAACACCTCTAACTCGAGTAAAATGAGCAAAATATTTTTACAAATTCTGGATCCCTGGATAGCCTCACCATTACCCATCTGAATGTTAAAAGGTGCTGTTGGGAACAATGGCAATTGTAATTCATCCACCAACTGTTTAGCAATGAAGTTGTGAGTTTCCCCACAATCCACCATAACTATGATTCTCCTTGACACTTCCCCATAGCCTCATTGTCCTTGGATTTATTAATCCTATTAATCCAACAATAGAATTTAAAGATATACCCACTTGATCCAGATTAATGCCATTGTCTCCTTCCTTGTGATTCTGCCTTTCATCATTACTCCAATCACTGTCATCTTCATCTTGCAGCATTAAACACTTGCAGTGTTTTCTTTTTACATTGATGGCCCACAATATACCTTTCATCACATCTAAAACAAAGCTCTTTTTCTCTTCTTGTTTTGATTTCAGCTTCTGTTAACCTTCGTTTGCTAAATTCTGGTCCCCTGGGTATTGGTGGTGATACAAAATTCTCTCTTGGAAAATTTTTGTTGATGGAAGAAGAATTCCAACTATTTTTTTCTACACCCAATTTCTTGACCCAAGTATTCTTTCTTAGTCTTTTCGGCTTCAACAATTCATTTATGTCTTCCACTACTTGGGAAGAATGCATTAAATCTGTCAATCCAATTGGCCTCATTAGACGAACATCCCCTTTGATCTCATTCTTCAAGCCATTATAAAAGACACTGAACAACACTTCATCAGGAACTCCAAAAAAATTTGATGCTACAGACTCGAATTTTGTTCGATACTCTTTCACCGAACCTTCTTGTTTTAGGGACAACAATCTTTCGCATCCATAACCCATCTTAGAGTGGGCAAAACGTTCCATAATTCCTCTCTTCAGAACCATCCAGCTCAAAAATAGTTGTTTACCGTTTTTCCATTGAAACCAAGCTAAGGCTGATCCTTCAAAACACACTAGAGCTGATTCAAGCTTTTCTTCCTCTGTAAGGCGATTAACACTGAAATACCGCACTGCCCTAAACAGCCAACCTTCAGATCGACTCCGTTAAAGACCGGTAATTCTAGTTTTCGTGGAAAACTTTTTGATTAACAAAGTGTCTTCGTTCATTACCCTTTGCGCTCTGTTCAGCTGAAGCGTTTCTCGGAACTTCCACTGACTCCACCGAAACGTGTTGTACATCCAGACGGGCAAGAATCCGAGCCATTTGTTCTTGAATCTGTACCATATTTCGATTGACTTTCTCGGTAAGAGCAGCGACTTCTCTCTACAATTCTGCAGCACCCTCTTTCTGAATTTCCGATCGCTTCATCATCTCCCCTCCATGAAAGAAACCGCTCTGATACCAAAATTGATGGTAATACTTCTTAATTTCTCGTAAAACTCAATTACACTGTAGCAGACTACTTGTCTACCACACCACACACCAAACACCACATACTTCACTATTTTTCTTATCCCATACAATTGCCTATTCTCCTATTTATTAATTCCCTCTACAAACTATTACGGAGAGAGTTATATCACCAACTACTCTCTCCTTCTAGCATAGGTAAACTTTACTAAGGGCTTATCCTCTATCTTTTAAGTTAAAGATATGTGCTCTATGTTAAATAATCAGCTTCTCAAGCATTTAGTAGTCCTGAATTGGTATAAAATCTATTGGTTTTCGTCTCATTTGATCTTTTCTATCACGCGGGAGGGGTTCTCATTGGTATGCCCATATTTGTGAAATATGTGCACATTTGTGTTCCTAATGTCCCAATGAATCTGTATGATGATCTGTCATGCTTATTTAACTTTTAAATATGAGGAATAGAGATAATGATGATTGACACAGAATAAACTATTATTTCCTATTGTTAGAATTCGGTAGGATCTGAATTCTATTGAGCTGGGTCTGGAGGCCCGTATTGTAGATCTCATTTAAGGTTTTATTTTCTCTATAAATTTATTTAATCTAGAGTCGTAAAACTCGCAATTGTATTTTGATTTTTATTGTAGATTTATTCCTTTGCCTGTGTTTATTTTTTCGAAAGAGTTTTTCCATGTAAGTTTGGTGTCCCACATCCTATTTTCTTTTTTTGGTTGTCGTTCGATCTTTAACAAGTGGTATCAAAGCTTTGTTTTCGAGAGTTCGTGTGTTCAAATGTGTTGAAACAGATTTTCTCAGGTCATTCTGCTTCGAACAAAGTTTGAGTAATTTTTTCAGAAAATTATAGTTTTTTTGGAAAAAAAGAGTGGGAAAATTGTTCTCTCTGCCATTCGTCTTGTTCATAAAATTTGTTTTTCTCTACTGTCCAACCGCCATAAAAAACAATTGCCTCGTTTGTCATAAAAACTCTCATTTTTCTCTGTTTGGAGTTCGTTAAAGTCGTACTTCTGAGCAACAAGTTTGTCATTGAAGGATTTTTTATTTATCGTCATTCGCCATAAATCTAAATTGGTGTTCTCCATCCTTACAGTCAAACCGTTTCGATTAGGGCTGCTGCGAGAGTCATTTGCAAAGTTAAATTTTTGCCAGAAATAAAAATTATTGAGAATCATATGGATTTTTGGAAGATTTTTGGGAGATTAAATTTGATGATTTATGGCAGATTTGAAATTGTAGGAATATCTCAATCTTAGAGATTGTTTTTGGGTTGAAATTCAAATAAGGTTTGAATTTTTTTTAATATCTGTGATTATTCGGCGATTTGATTTGATTTGATTTTGTAGCCGATTAGTTATTATAAAAATATCCGAATTTTAGAGATATCTTTTAAAATTTTGTGATATCCATTTGTAATGCCCCAAAATTCATTTTCCCAAAAATTTCAAACCCAAAAATTTTTCCCAAATCAATTAATAATTTATGTTTGATTAAGCCATTGTAAAATGTTAATTATCACTTGTAAATTCTTAAAATTTTCAAAATCATTGATTAAGCAAGAAAATTGAACTTTAATTTGTAGGAAGTATTTATTTAATTTTCATTGTTATTTAAACTTTATTTAATAAAATACTTTCATTAAACACTTCTATTAAAAATACTAAATCGAATTAAAATCTCATTTAATAAGGGAATTAAATAGGAAATAATAACCAACAAAAGCTTTATTAATATAAAATTGAGTTTATAAAAATTTTATTAACGTAATATTCTTAAAAATTATAGCAGAATATATTTATATAAAAAAAACATGGAAACTAAATAGGAAATTTATTTATTTGATTCAACAACACATTTCTCTATATGCTCATCTGTCTCCAGAATATTATCGATCAACTCAAAATTTTTTTTCTGTTAAAAATTCACGTACATCACAAAACTAGAGGGGAGATAAATTTAGTAAGTAAAAATATATGCATAATTAAATTAATTTCATGCATTACCAAATTTCCATGCTTATAGTTATATACTGGTTGAAATTCATTTTCCAGCCTACGTTCAAGCTTTCATTAGCCATCTCAAATTTCATGCGTTCAGACTTTTATTAGTCATCTCAGAATTTCATGCGTTCAGTATTTCATTGGTCATCTTGTGTAGCATCTTTTTAGTTATTCCACTCTCATATCATTTTTTCATTCACTTGTACATCTCGACTAACCATCACCTTTTTGTGAATTGGGTCAAACAACTTGAAAGCCTTCGTCTTCTTGTCATACTCGATGAACACATACTTCTTCTTTTTATCAAGTTTGGTTCTGTTTTGGTTCGGTACGTGCGCGTAAACTACACTACCAAACACCTTAAAATGTGATACGGTTGGTTTATGGCTGATCCAAGCTTCTTGCGATGTTTGATTTGTCAATATCGCATGTGGGCATTGATTTTGAATATATACGGCATATTGCATTGGTTTAGTCCAAAACTCTTTTGGCATGTCTTTGCTCTTCAACATCGATTGAACCCTGTTCGATTTTTTCTTTCGGCCACACCATTTTGTTGAGGTGAGTAAGGTGTGGTCAAGAATTTTTTGATTCCTTGTTCCTCGCAATAGCTTGTGAAAGCGGTTGACATGTACTCTCTGCCTCAATCCGATCGTAAGGCCTTGATGTAAAGACCAGTTGTCTTCTCCATTAGCACATTGAATTTCTTAAACACCTCGAATGCTTCCGATTTTCCTTCAAGAAATAAAACCAAGTCTTTCTTGTATAATCGTTAATGAAAGTGATAAAATACCTCATCTCACTAAAAGACTTCGGTGTGATCGAGCCGCATATGTTGGTTTGTACTAACTCGAGAGATCTCCTTGCACGATATTCTGCCTTCTTTTGAATTGTACTCCTTGTTTGTATGCCGAGTACGCATCTCTCGCAAAATTTCTTGGTGTAGTCCATGTTTGGTAGCCCATGGACCATTTACTTCTTTACTAAATTTGTTAGCCGTCATAATGTAAGTGCCCAAACCGTAAATACCATAGTCATATTTTGTCCTTCATATTTACTTGTAAACACATTTCTCGTACGTTCTTCCAGTTGGGTTTGAACATTGGATTCTTTGTTATCTCCACGTGTGCGAGCAAGTGACAATTTTTGTTCTTCAAGTGCAACATCCGGTCTTTCACGAAGACCGAACATCCATTCTTCAATAATTGACCAATGCTAAGAATGTTACTCTTCAAGTCAGGTACATAGTAGACATCTTTCATTGTTCTTTCATTTCCATCTTTTTTTGAAAAACGTATTTTTCCTCGGCCTTTGACTTGGACCTTCGATCTTGCATATCAACAAAGAGATGTTTGTGTCCACACATATGATTGTTAGCGCCGTGTCGAGATACCACATTGTCTCTCTATCCGGATTGGTGTCCTTTTGAGCCATCATGAGAACGCCATCGTCTTTCATCTCATATTTTGAGACTAGATTCACATTTTCTTCCACCTTCTTCTCGGAGTAGCAGTCTTTTGCGTAGTGTCCATACTTGTCGCAGTTGTAACACTCGACAGTATAACGATTCGACCGGCCACCTCTTCCACGACCGCGTCTTCGTCCACGCCAATTTTGTTGGTTGATCCCGCCTTTCTCTTTGGAATTATTTCTGCGATCGCAGCCTCCGCCGCAACCAAAACCATGACTTCCACAGCCGCGTCCTCTTCCTCGATTATGTTGCGCGTACATTGTCTTATCTTCCTTGATAGTCGTCTTCGTTTGTGAGGCTTCCTCTAAGACTTCTTGTGTCTTCTTCTTCTTCCTTTGTTCGTGTGCCTCAAGAGAGCCCGCGAGTTCATTGACGGTCATCTCTTCCAAATTCTCCGACTCCTCGATTGCGCATACAACATTCTCAAAATTCTCAGTCAATGATCGAAGAATTTTCTCCACGACCTTTGCATCCGTAAGGGTTTCTCTGTTGCGTTTAAGTTGATTCACCATTGTTTGCATACGCGTGATGTAGGTTGATATGTCTTCCAACTCCTTCATCTTCATGGCCTCCTATTCGCCATGAAGAGTTTACAGCCGCACTTGTTTAACTCGGTCGGCACCCTTGAACACTTTTTGCAAAGTGTCCCATGCTTCTTTCGAAGTTGATGCACCAGCAATATTCTCAAAACCCGACTCATCTACCGCTTGAAACAAGAGATAGAGAGCAGTCTTGTCCTTCATTCGCGTTTCTTTCAATGCTTTTAGTTGATTTGTTGTCCAGGCGTCAGTGGCCTCCGTCTCCAAGTTTCGACTACTTCTCACGCATCTTGTGTACCAAGCAACGCACGCATTTGAATGCTCCAATTGTCGTAGTTCGTCTTGGTGAGTCGTGGCTGCGGCATTTGTCCCAATGGTGTGCTCCCATAGTTCGACATGCTCTGATACCAATTTGATAAATAAATGGAGTGTTTGTTTTGGAGAGAAAAAAAAAATCACTATTTCAAAGTTTCTTCAATATTTGTATTTCTCTCTGTTTTTCTCAAATGAGCACAATATAATATTTATAAATTCAGATAAGACTTTTAAAATTACCACAATAATTATACTTAAAATAGAATACGAAACATTGCAGTAATTTCTGACCATTGGTTACTAAAAATGTCATAACTTCTTCTAGAGAACTTCAAACGACTTGAAACTTGAACCATCAGAAAGTAGACATCCGGGGCATCAAAATCCATAGGTCATACATTTAATTTAGTCACCATTTGACCCTTCAAATGCTCGTTAAAAAACGCTCCAAAATGCTGATTGTTTGAGTTTAATTCTCAACATAGTTTGCTATATTGATTATTTTCTTTTATGGTATTTTTGAAAAACTCTATAAAAGAGTTTATTATAATAGTTAGAGGCTCTTTTAAACAATTAATACAATTAGTCTATTTTCCTGGTAGTTATTTCTTTAGTTTTCCTTAATACCCTGTTTTAATTATGAAACAAAACTTTCGTTTCATCAAATTGGTATCAGAGTAAGAATTTTCTCCTTGACGTGATAGTTGACGAAGGTTCAAATGGGCAACGAGTCACGAACAATGAATGGCGATTCGAAATCATTGATCAATGATTCGATAATCGATCGAAAGATCAGTGAAATTCATGAAACTCTAAACAATTTTTCAAAGATGATAACTGTCGTGATTAACAAGAATAAATGAAATCATAGAAATCAAAGGTTTGGCTTTGGCAAATTCGACAAAGAGCGAGAACTTGACGAACCTCGGAAGACAAACCACAAAAAAAAATCCACTAGAAACCCTGAAGTGGCTGAGGACGACGAGTCGACGACCAACCGTTTAGGGTTCGCTAGCCACCAGCCACAACCAGACTATTGAACTCCACAAATCGTTGCTCGACGTGGAAAAGGAATGAGCAGTGGCAATCGAGATGAATAGAGAAGTAGACACGTACATCACGTTGTGAGTCGAGCAACAACAACCCCTCGATGAACCAGAGCACCATCGACCAACCATGACGAATGTCTGGATAGCGACAACTTGCGCAGAGGTGGTCAAAAATCGCAACTCCCTTCAGCGCGATCCGACAGTCCGAGAAAACGCTTGGTTTTGCACCTACCAATGTTGGCCTCAAGCGATTCAAGGTCGACCGAGTCTCTTGGACCCCCTAACGAGGTTTTTTGAATGATGACAAAGGCAATTCTGACAACAGAGGTGAGTTAGATGAATTTTTCGACGAGCCAACTTGAGTTTCAACCAACCTAACTCGAAACTCTAACGAACAAATTGTCTTTTTCCCGTTAAATTGATTAAGTGATTATCCCGAGCGGCACCAGCAGGAAAATTTACGACGAAAACTAACTCGGACAATTAATTATTCGTAAGACGAATGAGGTAATTTCCCTGAAGATCGTATTTTCACTCGAAGAACAGATACTCATGAATTCAAGGTGAAGGTGAATTTATCAAATTTCGATAGTCAAAGGAAAACATATTGCAATTGCGATTTGAGAAACCCTAATGTGGTGGACAAGTACAAATTTAAATAATCAAACTAGATTATTGGAGCAACAAACACCAAATTTATATTCGATCCCAGAAGAGTTTTTTACATCTAAGAAACTCGACGACGAGTTTCCTCAAGATGAGGAGATTGATACATGACAAACCATTATCACCTATTTTATTACTTCCTATTTGATTAGTTTTTTATTTTATTTAGATTTTTTATTTTTCTTATCTTCATAATTAATTATATTTTTAATTATTTAATTTCTTAATTATTAGTTTTCTATCATGATTATTTTCTTTTATGCTATTATTGAAAAACTCTATAAAAAGTTTATTGAAATGGTGAGAGAGACTTTTTGATAATTAATATAATTATTCTATTTCCATGATAGTTATTTTTTTAGTTTTCTCTAATTTCTTATTTTGATTACAAAACAAAACTTCCACTGCATCAATTATTGTCAAAACACTTTCCCAGTTTTTGTATGTATGCGTGCATGCATGCATGAAAAATTTTTAGCATACTTTTCAATGATGTTTGACTTGGGTGCTCGCGACATTAGTCTGATTCTTGGGTCGAGGACTATCTAGTTTTTATTTTTATTTTTTGAGAAAATTTGGTTAAAAAAACAGGACTACAAGACAGTAGATAAAGTCAGCTCTCGACTTAAGAAAGAAGAATTTAGAACGAACGAGATTGTAATTCTTTCCAGGTGGGAAGGGAAAAAAGATTGTTCTTAAAATGATCAAAGACTAACTAGTTATAGCCCCATGTGCTCTTATTAGATCATTAGGAGATCTTAGATCCTTATCTTATAGATACATACTGCATGTGTGAGAATGCGAGAAACATTATGTGTTTCATTACCAACGTTAGGTTGGTGTGTTACACCTTAAGATTTGCTATTTCCTGTTATTATGGTATGAGTTCAGAGTTTATAACAATTTTCTGAAAAAAAAAACCGATGTGGGCCTACTTATCTTGCTGCTATGAAGGTGAACTTTAGCTGTTCATTGCCACCATCATAAGAGTTATATACGATCTTCTCAAGAATAAAAATTAAAAATTAAAAGGAGTAATATATGGAAATTTGCTAATTTTCTGTCACATTTTATTTATGAAGTATTTAACGTTCTACCCTTCAATTGTACAATGTTAGAGTTACTCCTAAATTACCATTTGGGGTTTCAAGGAAAGAAATCTTTTGTGCTGATTTCCATCTTTATGTTTAGGAAATACAGTTATAATATTTGATTTAGTGATACCCAAAAATTATTGACGTCTTTGAATTGATCTTGACGAATGAAGTGTATGCATTACTTTTTTATGCAGATATATTCCAGTCTAGATGGCAACCTGGCTCATGTGGTTAATACTGGATGGGCTATGTTGGCTCTTATTGATGCTGGCCAGGTATGGAAGCATGTTTTCGCATTGACCTCTAACTATCATGATGGGCATGGGTTTTTTAATCAGGGGAAACTTTATATTTAATTAGTTTTATAAATTCTTTGAATAGCCACATAATTGGAATTCAGATACACAATCAATTATGGAACATAACTGGCAGAAGCTCTTATATTTATTGAACAAAATTGTAGCTGGAGTGGACACGTGTAAACTTTTATGGTCTTTTTTGGCAATGCATTTTTATTTTCTTTCAAATGATTGGAGCAGGCTGAGAGAGACGTGTCACCATTGCATCGAGCAGCTAGGTATTTGATAAATTCTCAAATGGAGAATGGAGATTTCCCACAGCAGGTATTTATATTCACCTGACCTTTTTATATATTTGATTTATTGACAGTGCTGGATTTAATCCAAATGCATTGCAGTTCATCATTTTCTGTGTCGAATAAAACAAAATATAGTGCAGAACCCAATCACAAGGTTGATTTAGAATAAGCTTATTTTAGTTGATAAACTGATTGTGAAAATACCATCAAACTTAAATATTCCAGGGGCTTGTGGAAGTGTTAGTAAGCTGAGGCTCAAGAAATAATTTCATATTCCAATTCAAAAAACTGGTGAAATTATAGTGTTGTTTGTATGAATATATCAAAATAATAGATCTGTTAATAGTTGGGAAAGGAAGTTAACTGAAGGAAGCATAGGATAGGAGAACTTAAATTTTAGGCCCAAATAGATTTATATGCCATGAAGAGGAGAGATAAAGAAGGATCAACCTAGTCAAAATACCTGTGTAGAAAAAAGGCTAGTTCTTCAACACAAGCCAGGGACAGATTGTAGAGGATGAATCTTGACATAAAACATCCACCTTGAGCATGCGTACAGTTCAATTCTTTAACCTAAATAACCCAAATTAGTATTTTATTTTTTGCTTTTGAGATGAAAAAGTTTAATAATTGTCAATTACAGGAGATAATGGGGGTGTTCAATAAGAATTGCATGATCACTTACGCGGCCTACAGGAACACATTCCCAATCTGGGCATTGGGCGAATTTGTCACTCGGGTATTGCAGTCGCCTTCTTCCTAGCCTTGCTTTTGCAATGTTGCTCCTTATCTTTCCTTTTCGTTTATTGTAAGAAATTAACCGTCTTGAGTGAAAACAAGTCCCAAGGATGGAGGGTGCAGGAATAGTTGTTTTTATTATTAGTATTTATTTTTTGCATGAACCTGAAGTGGAACTTTGAGTCGGCTTTAATTATTCAATGAACATTTCTGGGTTGAGCTTTAATTATGGTTTGAACCCAAGTTTTAAAAAATGTAAATTGCTGGCTCAACCTATGATACAACATTGGAGAAAGCAAGGTGAAACACATACATTCATTGAACGTCTCAAATTTCACGAAACAACCCAACCACAACTGGTAACAATATACAAGCTTTCATCACCTGTAATAAGCTACTGCTTGGGCCGCCACAAAATCTGGAGAAGCATTGTAGGGGTCAAATCCCTTGGGAGCCTCGCTCTTACTCCTTCCACGCCCCCCTCTATCTTTATTGATCTCTTCCTTCCTGCTCGACTTGCTCCTCTCATCAGGCAATCCAAGGGCGTCCTTTGGAATTTCATAGAGCGTCAGGCCACTGCCTCCGCTCAGAAGAAGTTCCTCCTCCCTGCTATCTATAGTTGCGTACAGCGCTTCCAGGATTTCAACAACTTGGTTCATTAGAGGCCTCCCTTTAGGGTTTTGGCTAAGGCATTGGTGGGCCAGGTGAGCCACTTTTAAGGCAGTTGTTGAGGAGTACTGTCCTTCCATTCTAGGATCTAGGATTCTTAAAACCTTCTTGTTGTGACCGAGGATGGGACGCGCCCAATCGACCAGATTGTACTCTCGGCTCGGCCTGCTCTTGTCCATTACTCGCCTTCCTATTAGCATCTCCAGTAGCACCACTCCGAATCCGTATACGTCACTCCGGGCCGTCAAATGTCCTATTTCAAATCAATTGCATACAACTACATTATAAAAAACACACATTAATAACTACCTCTTCCTTTTCTCTTTTCCTCTTTTCCTCTTTTCTTTGGAGAGAGAGATGACCATCCACCCAAGCACTAACAACCCAAGGCTCAAACTTTAATTCAAGCTATATTCTCTATATTTTATACTTTTGAAACTGGATGAAGCCCGGTATTTCTCTCACTCAAACTTCAGTGAACCAATCTGGGTTTAAGCCGATCCTTGGTTTGGTTCTTTATTTTTTAAAAATAAAATCACAAAAAAACAAACCCAAATGTGCCCCTTGATCTATAATCTTGGACAAAACGGAAGCAAACAGGACATCGAACATCCATAAGTATTTCTTAGAAGGGAAACAAAAAAAAAAAACAGACATGTAGATAAACGACCAACTCACCAGTCATCACATATTCAGGAGCTGCGTATCCGTATGTTCCCATCACTCTAGTTGAAACATGGGTTTGATCTCCCATAGGCCCTTCCTTTGCAAGGCCGAAGTCTGACAGCTTTGCATTGAAATCCTGCAAATCATTACCATTTTGAATCGACACGAACCACAGGGTTATTTCTGATTTCTTTCTAGCAATATTTGAAAGAAGAAATCAATGAAATTAAACTCACTTCGTCGAGCAAGATGTTGGACGTCTTGAAGTCGCGATATATAATTGGCCTTTCAGCACCGTGTAGAAATGCAAGCCCTTTTGCCGTATCTAAGGCGATCTTCATTCTTTTCGACCAAGTCAGAGTACAACCTAATCCTACAACCGTAACCAAACCCACCGACAGATGTCAATGTATTCAAATTCATGAATCCAAAAAAAAAAACACTCGCTAAATTAATGTAGTGTCTTGTAGTCTTTCAATCTTTCGATGTATCCATCCAATATATTTTGAGATTATCAACGACACTAAACTAGACTCAAAGCTGAGATCATTTCCAACAGTTGTAGTCTCTTTTCCAAAAAGATTAAGGCAAAACTGTTAATTTTGTTCAGGAAAAATAAAGAAGATCCCTTGATATATAAATGTTCCGCTTTCAAACTATAATTCAAAACAACAATAACATAGCAGCCAAAAGAACGATAACTTCTGACTTTTCTCGTTGTATATTCTGCCCGGTTAGCTTTTCTATTCATAAATTCTGCCGGGTGAGTAAATGTTTCTAATTGGAACACCAAAGTGGTGTTAAGGCTTGCAAGTATAGGTTATGATCAAGCATAATTTGAATCCACAGTACAAGTAGTGTGTTTAATTTTAATAGTAAGTATAGCAGTGTTTTTGTACAGAAGAGCAATACATGGATATCCAAAGCCCGAGTTGTTTCTTCAGTTGTTTTGCCTGTTAAGAAGCTTTTCTTTAGTTGAATGATTAAGGGAAAGATGATTTGCCTTCCTGAAAACATGTTGTCTAGTTAAGCATGAGGAAGACGCAAACCACTTAATGTTACATTTTGATATTAACTATGGTTTGTAGTCTTGAATGTGGAGGTAGCTTGGCATTTGTTAGTTCTTCTATTTGTTTCATTTTCAAGATTCGAGCTTTTTTTTCATAGTTCGTTCGTTCCTTTTTTGTATGGTTCACTTTGTTCAATATTCTTATTTACTAACAAGAAGAAAAGAACTATACTTTTGTCACTAATTGGTAAACTTATAAAATAATCTGTTATCAAAGAAACTAAGAAAGAAAAACAAGGTGGGACTCCCAAATAATTATGAGACCATCTAAACCTAGAAAATAAACGATAAACAAGTACCACAACAAGTGAATTCACCACGTTAAAGTTTGAAACATCTATGAGTTAGTCGAAGTCCTAAGTGGTTGGATAAAGGATGGACTAGTTGGATGTAAGGGAGAGATCAGCTGGTAACTTCAAAACATCTTCCAACAAAATTTGGAATGATGATTATCATCTCTTGGCCATGTGAAATTAAAAAAAAACTAGAAAGCACTTACTTCGAAAGAGATTCTTTTCCAAGCTCCCACTTGCCATGTATTCATATACCAACAGCCTATACTCCTCCTCACAGCAATACCCAATTAGTTTCACAAGATTTGAGTGTCTGAGCTGCCCCAGATAGTTGACTTCTGCCTGGAAGACAAATAAAAAACTGATGAAGCAATTGGATTCCTCTCACGATTGTTCAATTGATAATGTAAATATGATCTGTTTCTGAGATTAAAAGGTGAAAAATATTAACATTTGGTATGATGGCATATTATAAACATTCTTCTTAAGATTGTCGAGAGACATTACTCGTGCAGCAAAATGAACGAAGAGTCGTTCAATCTACTTTATTTTTTTAATAAAATTATGAAAAAACAGATGCAAAAAAAAAAAAAACTCTGTCCTTTACATCAATTAAACAAATCTCATTTTGACAAACATACAACGCTTTCGACATAAAATAAAAGGCCAGGAGTGTGAGATGAATACCAGCCATTCTCTGTCCCCTTGAAAGCCTTCTGGATTAAGCTCCTTGATGGCTACTTGCATAGTCTTGTAACCTGGCCTTACATTACAATCTATAACACCTCTATATACAATTCCAAACCCACCCTCACCAAGAATTAAATCTGGTCGAAAACCTTTTGTGGCCAACTTCATCTCCTCGTACGTAAATATATCAACATTACTATATACCGAATTTTGGCGGAGATCTTTGACATCCTTTGGACCAACTGAAGCGCTAGTGTTTTTATCCGGTTCTGTTTCTAGATCATAAGGTGTATACCCTGAAGAAGAAAGAAATGTGATTAGTTAATGAGAAGTACTAACAACTTATCTCAAAGTAACAGGTGCAATGGAACATTTGTCTCGAAATCGAAATAAAAAAGTAAACAATAACAGAAATAATTTTTCAAATGGGGAGTTTGTATCAATTGTCAAAAAAAATTTTCCACTATTGCAATAAACACTTTTATAAAAGTTTTTTCTAATGATAACATAAAAGGAAATAATCATAATAGAAAACTAAAAAATTAAAAAACTAATTAATTAGAAAACTAAGTAAATAAGAAACTTAAATAAGGGACTAATTAAAATAAGAAACTAATTAAGTAAAATATGAAATAATAAAATATAAAAATTAATGGAATCATGACTTGTACCACATCACATTAACTTTTTTCACTAATGGAGCAACCTCCTTTCTTCTCAACCCCAAACAATTATTCCATTTTTTTTCCTTTTTAGATCGTGTGAATTAGCAAGGGGATGATGAAATATATTGAAATGAAGGTAATGGCTAGCCTACAAATATCTAATTAGAAGCAAAATGATTTCCAAGAAATATATTCTGAGTTGTTAAAACAATGAACAAAACACCAACAAAGTGGGTCCAAAGTTCTTGGAACAACTGTAGTGAATATATAGTTTTGTGATATAAAAATAAATGGATATTTCAGTCCAGGAGATACAATCATAATTGACAGTCCAGGAGATACAATCATAATTGAAGGGTCCTAACTTTACATTTCGATCAAGTCAATCATTTTGTACAACTCAATTAGCGAAATACAAATTGTGGGAGCATTTATCTCAAACCTTAAACTGCAAACTCCAATTTGTTAAGCAATGGAAACAAATAGTTTTTAATGAACAAGTACAGTTAATTTAGATGTCATTGTGAAAATCTTCTTATCTATGGTTGTCAGAGGGAGAACTTCAACAAGAAGAACAAGGTTCTTTGAAGGAATGAACATTCATAGACTTTTTGGGAAGTTTGAATCAAACGAAATGCTACATTCCGAGGAAAAGTTGCCCAACATTAGTGCTTCGATTCAGAATCAATACCTGGATTCCTCCTTCCAGGACCTTGTTTTTTTTCCTCGATGCTAAAGCAAGTCCCCATAAAAGATCAACAAAATTCCTACATTGGCTAATGGGAAGACTCTCTTGTCTAAGTATAGATCTCTCCACCGCCTCTTCTTAACAGCACTAGATCTGAAATTGGGTCTAGAAATTACTCCAAAATCCAAAATGGGTATCCAACCATTTCACAGAACTTCCCGATTACCGATCTGGGTGATTAAATAATCAAATGCACAGTCAAAGGAGACAGAAAACACAGAGAGGAGAAAGAGATTAGAGTGAGAGAAGGCGGCGATCTTTTTTGCAAGGGAGAAGCAGAAGGAGACGGAAGGAGAAACTGGCCCGTCAATATGATGCCAATTGGCGCAGAAAGCGCCCAACCATGACTATCCGATCATCTTGGTCTGGCGTCTAGAGACACTCTCAATCCGCTGCCATTTTTATATCCCCAAAGAACAACAACCTTGCTTCGCCAGCCATTTCTCTCTCTAAATTATATAAAAAATAATAATCAATACCAAGAATGGTCAATGATTGATGGTTAATCATAACATTTATCTTCTATTTTTCATAGGATCATTTTTTTCTTAAAAAAGTAATTAATTTAATGTCATTAATTGTCAAGATAGTCCAATTTTTATAATTTAACTTCTTTGTTCTTGGTCTTGTCCAGGTTTGGAATTCAATGAACACATTATATTATAAAATTAGAAGGGACAGTTAATTTTACTTTTCATGTCTTTTATATGCTAAAAAAAAGTCGGCTAAAGTAAACTATAATTAATAATTGTGGCTAATTAAGTAAAAAAAGTTTACGAAACAAGGTGGTTTTACTGACAGGACAACCCTTGTTTTTATCTCATTGGCAACTTCTTATATTTAACTTTTAATCTAATCTTTATAATTTATTTATGAAAAAATGACAAATCAACCATCATTTTTTGCTATCAATAACAAGTCAACAACTGAACTATTTTTATTAATAAATTAATCACTGAACTATAGAAAAAAGTCACAGCAAACATCGCTGTAATGTTTGCTGTTAAACGTATTAATTTCGTTTTGCTGCAGAATGATATTTTTAAAAATAACATTATAATATTGACATTCCGCGGCGAATTGACTACGATTTGCAATGGATTGAGTACGTTCCGAGGATTGGAGTGCATCGCTTTGCGTTGTTGTGCCTTACTGTATAAGAATCGGTTGTGCGCTCTGACGAGTACCACGAACCATGAAATCCTCAGCGAACTGTTGAAGTCTCACACCTTCGTTCCTCACTATTTCATCGATTCTAATGGATTCAAGAGCAAAGAAATTGACACTGAAGTCAAAGGAAGGTCCGTCGCAGGCTCAGCCGCGGCAACGACCAGAAACAATGAACTCTGGCTGTGAATGAAGTCAGATTGCAATCGAGCTCATTGTCAATCAGTTGCGCCGCAATGAAACCGCCGCAGTGCAAGGTGGAGCACCCGTAGTAGAAGGTGCAAAAACGCAGGTCAAGTTGGAAGACCTGCGGCTACCCCTGTTGGCAACGTTGAAGCACAAGCTGAGGTTGAAGCACAACCTCAACAACGACCGATAGTAGGTGCATTTGTCCGTTTCCAACCCTTTACAGTGAGGTTTCACTGCCCACTCTTCAGGACAGCTGACGAGAAGGAACGATATGAAGCCGATGTTAAACACCATTCAATTATTGTTTCTAGAAGAGTGGACTTTGGGTCATTGGCTGAATATGAAATTGAAGAATTGTTTGAGGGGGCTGGCTTAGCCGGGTTGTGCAGATTGGGTGGGAGTTTCTGTGAGCGGATTGTCAAACTCTTTTATGCCAATTTGGAAGTGTCCACCCAACCATTAGAGGTCTGGACTTACATATTTGGACGGGAGTTGAGAATGACTCATAAGGATATTAACGTGTTGCTTGGATGTTTGGCAGAGGAACCAAGCGAGCACTATCACTACGTGTCTCAAGAGCCACCTTTCATAAGACGAGGAGAAGTTCTGGCAGTGCTTAGATTGTTGCACTGTGATCCCGAAATTAAAGCGTACAAGAAGCCAAAGTTCAATGATTTCAATGCCATAACCCGAGCGGTCCACATCATCATGACACACACCATTTTGCCTAGGGATGGACATCTAGACCATGTTAGCTGCATGAATCTCTATTTGTTGGAGAAGGTGTTCACCAAAAAGAAAGTGAACATCAACTATGTGATTTTGAGTCACATGTACAAGGTTCTCAACATCCTGGCTAAGAGTTTGTCATTCAATTGACTCATTCAGAGGATTATTGAGCATTATGGGTACCGATCTCGGATGAGGAGCAGAGGATCGAAGAGAAGGCCATCAACCGTCTACAAAAAATTGAAAGTGGACTGAATGGGGCTCAACAAAGTTGAAGGGGTATGAGTATGTAATACCCCAACTTTTTATATCAAAATTTAATAAGGATAATTGGAGGGTATTTGGATTTATTGAATAATTATCGAGGTATTACCAAGAACGTATTCGTAGGTTTATAAACTAAAGAATTTATTGGATAAATTGGAATTAAAATATATGTTAATTTAATGAATTAAATTATTGTGTTGGGATAAATTATTTAGAGGGAATAATTTTAAAATGAAAGAATTAAGAAAAGAGGAGTGGGTGAACCGGTTCACTGGGTGAACTGGTTCACTGAATGAACCGGTTTGATCAGATTAAAAGAATGGCCTTTGGCCATTCGCCGAGGGAGAACGAGAGAGAGAGAGGGAGGGAGGGAGGGAGAGAGAGAGAGACAAAGAAGGAGAGGCGACGAAGACGAAGGAAATTGGAGAGGCGAGGTGCGAACGATGGTGCTCGGCTAGGATTCAAGCTCGGGGGGCGACATCCCAGCGTATGGTGAGCGACTAGGGCTCCATGGGCGTCATGCTTCGAGGGACGAATTGGCTCTGGGTCGAGGGACGGAAGGACGACGACGACATGGCTGCCATCCGGTGTGATGTCTGGTGACAACATGGATGGCAACGACGATGGATGGCATGGCGAGGAGGCTGGCATTGGGGGGCTGCGATTTCTGGCCTCAGGTCGTGAGGTTAGTTTGGCGGTTCGTGCTGGACTAGCCGAAGGCCATGGTCCTGCTTGTGGTTCAGTCTGAACCGGTCCGACAATTCAGACGTGAGTGAGGAATGGGTTAAAGACGGCATGGCTCTTGGCAGTGAAGGAATGGTCTCTAGAGGAACTTAAATGCCGAGAAGGAGGAGAGAATAGCAGAATGTGCTGGGGGGAGGAGTGATGGCTGAGTGTGGAGAAAAAGCTCTCGGGTGAGCTTTTGCTAGAAGATGAGAAGAGAAGATGGGAGTAGTTGAATGGCTCTCTGGAGAAGTTAAGCTGAGTGCTTCCCTACATGCTGGTAAGGATTTCTTCTCTAATGTTTGGTTATTGGTTTCTGTTTTGGGTGTTAAGTCCAGTGTTGATATTGATTATTGTTTTGGGATCAGTTTGGTTAATCTTGAAATATTGCTCCTCTATTTATTCTGATAATGGTTGTGGTGGATTTCTGGACGTAGGAAGTTGTTAGCTAATATCCTGAATTAATCTATTGAATCAATTGTTGGATGACTGATTTCCCCGTATGAACTGCTCTGTTGTTTGGTTAAGTGTTGTATGAATTGCTCTATGGATTTAGTGAGGACTCTCTATGATGGATTGTAATACCCCGATTTTTGTAAACAAAACTAATTAGGGATAATTGAGATTTATTTGATAAGAAAATTTATTTAGGAAATGGAATTGGGATATTTAAATTGGACCTGTAACAATCGTTAATTGATATTTGGAATAAGTCGAGAATTGAAAATTGGGTCAACTAATATAGTTGATAATTATAGATTTATTAAAGAAATTAAAATAAATAAGATGAAACTATGAATTAAAAGGAAAAATGGGAATTAAAATTAAAAGAGAGATTTGGACTAATGGATAAATGGAATAATTGAATTTAAAATGAATAAGGGAGAATTGTGGATTAAAAACCAGTTCAAAAGTGTGGTCCGATTCTTGATGAAGAGAAATCAGAAAAAAAGGGGGAAAATATATTGGCCCTGGCCTTCGCTGGCGATCGAAACAGGGAGAGGAGAGGGAGATCGGGAGAGAAGGGAGCGATCGGGAAGGACGACAACGAGCGAAGGACGACGACGACGAACGAAGGACGACGGCAAGGCTCGGGTGCGCGCTGTCCGGCGTGCTGGCTACTGGCGACGGCCACTGGCGCACGGTGAGCAAACGGCGAGCTAGGGCTCGGTGTGCTGCAGTTCTCTGAGTCGGAATTGGAGCTGCGAATCGCCGGTGGAAGTAAGTTTGGACGATTTCCTTCTCCCCTTGGCAATTTTTGTTCGACAGGTTTGAATCGGCGTCGGCAGAGGCGTGATCGGTGAAAGGCTGGAGCAGGGCATCGGTCTGGGTCTGTTAGTCCATAATTGGACCGATTTGTTCCAATTGCCCTGGCTATCAGGATAAGGATTTCCACGCGGCTTTTAGTGGTTGGACCACTCTCCTTGAAGTGGGCAATCTTCTATTAGCATTTCAGGTTGCAGGTTTCCTTGCCTATATAGGAATGGCAGGGAATGGAATTGGACATTGTGATGGCCTGGTGCTCTGGTGAGGAACAAAGAAGAAGAATAAGGAGTGAAGCTACTGGATTTGCTCTCGGGTCTGTTCCTGTCTTCAGGTAAGGGAGATGTTAGTTTGGGTTAAGCTTTATGTTATTAGTTGTTAGTGTACAAAAGATCTGCTCTGTTTTGGAGTGTTCGATGTTATGATTCTGTGTGATTTCTGGATGCGTTTTGTTGATTTGGCTATCTAATTGTGTTGGCTGTAAAATCATAATAATATGTTCAGATTTTCAATTCGGTACACTGCTCTTCACAATAGATTTCGTGAATTTGTCTCTGATGGGTACATGTTCTAGATTGGATGGTTTTCTTGTTTAGTTGTTGCGTTAGTTCATTGTGCACTGCCCTTAATGTTGGTTCTAATTGTCTAATGCCGTGAAAGTTTTGATCTGTTTGATGAGAGAATGCTGATAGTTTTGGCCTCTGTTTCACTACAGATTTATAGAACAAGGTTAAGAATATTTAGGACTTGCAGTTCTGTTTAGTGCTCTTAAGGATAGGCTAAATACAATGTATTGTCTGTGCTCTGTTGATCCGTTTGGGATCTGATCATATTCTGCCTTTGATGTTGGAGAGTTGTGGTCAATAATTATTGGTTAATTGGATGTTATGTTCTGTTTACATTGAGCTATAAATTAAAGAAAGATCCGAGAGATTTCGAATAGTTGAGATAATGGTTAGATGGATGGGCTATTTGAATGCCAATTAGTTGCTAGTTTTTAGTCTTGATTTTGGAAAACTGTTGAGTGATTAGTTGGGTGCAGAAAGGCCTAAATGTGCAGGGCGTGATTTTGGGTAATAAAGTTAAATGAATTCTTTGTTGGTTCCAATGGACTTTCATTAAAAGATAATGAATTGTATTGTGAAATAAATTTTTTTTATTATCAGGTCACATTGATGGAATGAGCAACTATTGTTGACTATCGTTATCATGTTGCACACGTTAAGATATTAGAATTGTTATTGTGTGGTTGTTAAGTAATTAAGTTGACTAATGGGATTTGTTAAGCGTTAAGAATTATGGAAATTCAATGATTGTTATTAATGAATAAATATCGGTTAAATTGGATAAGTGTGATTTAAGGAAAAATGTATAAATTAAAGTTATTCGTTTATTGACCTTGGAATTAATGAAGATAAATTAATAGAAATTCGTTAAACGATAATTAAATTATAAACGAGGAATTACGGTATCAAAGTTGGGGTTCATGATTGGTAAATATATTGATAAATAAATGTTAATTATTTTGTAGGTATTAACGAAAAAAGAATAGAGTGCTAAACGCGCCACGGACTGCAAGTAAGTGATACGCATGTGTTTTGGTCTTTAGACCCTACATCACAAGAATTAGAACTTTGTTTGTTGACTGTTTACTGCTTGAATAGAATATTTAGGTTGTTTATTGCTTTACCAGATATTGAGCATGTTTCGTAAATTGTACTGCTGCTTGCTGGGTGTTTATTAGAATTAGGTTCTTTTAATGATTTGTTTAATAGACGAGCACATTTCGAGATTATTTAGAGATATGATATGAATTGTATGCATTCACGAGCATCATGCATTATGGTTTTCAAATTTATATGAAAATGGTTTCAAGCAAGGTTTTGTAAAGAAAACGGAATCGAATATTAAATGGTTAAATAATAAAGTAAAGAAAAAGATAAAGGCTTGGGCGGATTGTTTCTCTATGGTTAAATAATAAAGTAAAGTAAAGAAAAATATAAAGGCTTGGGCGGATTGTTCCCCCATGGTTAGAGAGGCTTGGTTGACGCACACCCCATGGTTTGACGTGCTTCCCATGGTTTAAGGATTTGGCACGTAAACCCATAAATAGAGGCTTGGTGGACATGGTCCCCATGGTTAGAGGCTTTGGGTGGATTAGTCCCCCAATGGTTTGGTTATGTTTCCAATGGTAACCAGTTAAGGCTTTGGCATGTAACTCATAAATAGAGGCTTGGTGGACATTGTCCCCATGGTTAGAGGCTTTGGGTGGATTCGTCCCCTAATGGTTGAGTTACATCCCAATATTAGACAGTTAAGGCTTTAGTGTTGAACTCAAACTCATAAATAGAGGCTTGGTGGACATGGTCCCCATGGTTAGAGGCTTTGGGTGGATTAGTCCCCCATTGGTTGAGGCTTGAGTTGAATACCAAAGGCAGAACAATAAATAGAGGTTTGGTGGACATGGTCCTCATGGTTAGAGACTTTGGATGGATTAGTCCCTCATTGGTTGAGGCTTGAGTTGAATACCAAAGGCAAAACAATAAAGTAATAAAGTTAAAATCAAGAAAACGGTAAAAGAAAAAGAAAAGAAAGAAAGAAGAGAAACAGAAACAGAAAATAAAAAGGGATTTAAATGTTGCATGACATGTGCATCATACCTTTTATTTTATATCACTTACTGAGCATTAGGCTCATTAGTTAAGTCTTGCGATGTAGGTACACGCACAGGTGAACAGACTAAGAGACAGTGGATGAAGGATTTGCACGGGTGGAACTTGTGGTTGGCTGGGCTAAAGAATTAAAAGGAATTTATTTGTAAAAGGGTTCGTAAATTATTTAATATTCTTTAATGTTTTATTTTAATTTCGTCTGCGTTTTCATAAAATGATTTTATTTCTTCAGTTGAAATTGATAAATGTTTTAAGTCAAGAGTTTTAATTATCGGGTTTTATAAAAGGAAAATACTCTGATGTTTTTATAAAAAGAAAAGTTTTAAATTTACACGATTTTTAATATAAATAAAATCTGGGTCGTTACATGGATAATGTGAAGCATGATAGTGCTGTTGTTGGATAAATTGTTGATCGTAGGCAATGTTAAAATGTTGATGTTAGCATGAAAGGGATTAACCTTGCTGTATGGTTAATGAATGATGCCTCTGTTGATGTTATGGGAAATCATATTGTAGCATACTCTTAACCATTAGTGCGTAACGTTCTCTGTTGTATTTCCTTGGAATGTATTAGCCAATGATGGTTAAGTCATGATAGGTTAGGTTCGTGTAGGCGTCAAAGAAGTTCTTAGAATTATTGTTTTAGTAATGGGTCGTAATCATTAATGGTAAATGTTTTAGTTGTGAAGGTATTAGAAAGAGAAAAAGGGACAGCGATTAAGTGCTAACGCAATAAATATTCGAGGTAAGGATTTGGGTAGAGTGTTGGCCGTCAAAGCCCTACCCACAAGTAGTGTGCGTGAGTAGTGTTTCGTTGTTGTTGATATTCTTTGTTAATTTTGCGTAATTTCCTTTATTGCAATACATACTTTACTTTGATAAAGAAGTTGATAATGGTAATACTTGTTGTTAGTTGATATTATTAGTTGATAGTTCCTTGGTTGATATATTGCTATTATTCCTTGGTTTATACTGCTGTTAATTTCCTGTGATTCTTTCTTGTTAATTTCCTTAGTATAGAATGACAAACTGAAGAGAAGAACGTAGGATAACAGTAAAGAATGAATGAAAGAGTTTTCATACTGTTTTGTGAATGAATATTATTGATTTAGTTGTTGTAACAATAGCCTCCTTAGAAGCAAGTGTTAATTGTCTTGCTATTAGTATTATTAAAATCTTTGTGTTGTTATTCTCTTAAATCTGAGCATGTTTAACCAATTAATCTAAGCATATTTAA
Organism: Begonia loranthoides; assembly: GCA_022433065.1. Taxonomy (NCBI): domain Eukaryota; kingdom Viridiplantae; phylum Streptophyta; class Magnoliopsida; order Cucurbitales; family Begoniaceae; genus Begonia; species Begonia loranthoides. The sequence continues at coordinate 9,158,086 of CM039475.1, forward strand.
CTTAACTAATTAAGTAGTAATCGGATCCTGTTTAATTAACTAATTAGTAATTTGAGCAGCATGTTTAACGAACTAATTTGAGCATGCTAACTAACTAGGTTAATATTCTGTAATGACGACCATGTTTTACTTATAATTGATTTATGTACCGAGTTAGTGTACTTGGTTAGTGTCAATTTGTTAAGCACGTTTAGATTAATCAAAATTATTAGCATGTTTACTTTATATTAGCTTGTATAAATGATTAAGCATGTTCCCAGTTGTGTTCGAATTAATAAGCATGTTTCCGTATTTATTGTCTAAGCATGTTTCCATTTAAATTACTAATGGTCTGAGCATGTTAGTTATCAAAATTATTAGCATGTTTACTTTATATTAGCTTGTATAAATGATTAAGCACGTTACCAGTTGTATTCGAATTAATAAGCATGTTTCCGTATTTATTGTCTAAGCATGTTTCCATTTAAATTACTAATGGTCTGAGCATGTTAGTTATGGCAATTATTAGCGTGTTCACTTTTCTGTTTCTTTACTTCTATGCTCTGAGATTAAGTACACCCTTCGCTGTTTCAATTAGTTATTACAATTATTCTTTGTTATATGCTTTCAATTGCTGCTATCCAATTATAAGCACTGCTCATTTATCGTTACTTTTTCTTTATATGCGCTATTCAATTGTGGTTATTTACTTCCATTATATGCGTTATTTAATTATTGTCATTTACCTTCTTTCATATGCGCGATTCAATTGTTACGTTATACTGCATCATGCATCATGTTATTTGGAGAATGTATCATTATGCATCATACTAATAGAAACAAATAGGATGTACCACCTTCGGGGTTGGTACTCATATGCATTATGTGAGGAAAATGTTAAAGAAAATGAAGGAAAAGAAAAGAAAAGAAATAGGAAGTTGGGGGGCGGATGGGTAGCAGTTTTAGTCTAGCAACTAGGCAAAGCCCCTACCTTGTCGGGAACGGGAACTTAGTTGCCAACAGGAGGTTAGATCCGATCAACTATACCATTCCATATGGGTCCTTCAATCTTCTGCTCGATGTACGAGTAAAGAACAAACGAACGAACGTAATGAAAAGATTGGTTTGGGGCGGTACCCATCCCAAAAGAACTAAAGAGAGACATAGCATATTGCATAAACTCAATTCCTTACTGGGCCATTAGGCTCACGTCTTAATTGTGGTGTAGGTACAAACGATGAACATATCACGAAGTGAGGATGAAGGATTTGCACACGCGAGACTCGTGGCTGGCCAGGCTAAAGAGAGTAAAGAGAAAACATTTTGTAATTTAATTGCTTAGTTTCCTTCACTAAATTATTTGCACTTCCGCTATGTTTTAAATAAAGGATTTTTATAACTGCTTCCGCTTTATCTTTACAATTTTCACAATGAGTATAACGAAAGGTTTTGGACGGTTCGGCTTTTGAAATGCACTCTGATATTATTTTAAAAAGAGATTTCCGTAGGTTTATAAAAGTTATAAATTTAACTCATTTTAAAAAGGGTTAGAAAAGTTGGGTCGTCACAGGGTATGCAAGACTCCATCCAAGCCTGCCCTAAAGAAGCAAGCTACAGTGTCCACGCTACTAGCCTTCCCCTTTCCCTTTGTACATCCTCCATCCCCTCAGTGGCACAGCCTCCAGCCCCCTCAGAGGAACAACCTCCATCATCGCCTCTGCAGCACATGGAGGATGATGCTCCGCAGCCGATGACTCCGCCCCCTCCTCAGTCATCTCACTTTACGTTGATGCCTGAAGAGATGTCCAGCTAGATGCGCATGATGGAGGACGGACTTGTCCTAATGGAGGAGCTCCATCAAATTGGTCTGTTCAGAATAGAAATGATAGAGGAGCACAATCAAATGAGTAGGGCTGGGCAATAACCGACAGGAACCGAGAACCGAACCGGAACCGACAATCTGTTCCGGTTTGGTTCCGATCATCGGTTCTAAGAAAAGAGTCTCTGTCGGTTCTCAGGTATTGGGGTTAAAAACGGGTTCGGTTCTCGGGTAGTTGTGAGAAGAACCCAGAACCGACAGTCCCTCTATTTCCTAATTATCTACCCCTAACCCTCTGCTACCCCTAACCTCATCCCCGATTCTGGAAGGAACCGAGAAGGCGACGGCGATTCCTGTGAAGGTGCGTGTGAGTTGCGACGACGACAGAAGCTGCTAAGGTGCAGTGCGACGAGCCGACGACGACTGCGAAGTTGCGTGCGACGACGACAGAAGCTGCGACGACAGAGAAGCTGCGACAGATATGTTCTTCGCGGAGTCGGGAGACAACCGCATCCCCGATCTGAAAGCTCGACATTGGAAGGAACGGAGAAGTGGGACGACACTACAGAGGTGCGATGACTACAGAGGTGCAGCGAGGACTACAGAGCCTGCGACGAGCACTGCGACGAGCCTGCGATGAACCTGCGACGAGCCTCTGTTTGATTTCTCCGACGAGCCTCTGTTGGATTTCTGCAATCTGTAATTTTAGGTAGGACGCTTCTCGGAACAGAGAACCGCCGGTTCCGGACCCGGAACCGACCTCGGTTCCAGGTTCGGTTCCGTTCCCCATCGATTCCGGATTCGGTACCAGCTTCTCGGAACCGAGAACCGATTATTCGGTTCCGGACCGTCCAGAACCGAACCGAAACCCGAAATGCCCACCCATCAAATGAGGCTGCTCCAAATGCAAAAATGAATGAGCAACATCAAATGAGGCTGCTCCAAATGAAAAAAATGGAGGAGCGGGTAAAGGATCGCCATTATGAGATGTTGGCCGAATTGCAGAGAATGGGGCAGCCAGGGGCCCCTCCATTATCCTCTCCAGCAGCCTCTCGAGCAGCCCCTTCAGCAGCTTCTCCATCGTCTTCTTCAGCAAGTGAAGCCACAGGCTGCTTGTAACTTATTTAGTTTTTATGCAAAGACCATTTTTTACTTTACTTTATTTGCATGTGACGTAATAAAGTGTTTGAAATTTGCAGCACCATTGCCCTCAGAGGCGAACCTGCTCCTCCTGTCGTGCTTGCCAAGGTGCAAGAGATAGATGCGTCGAGTGGATCGCAACTTCCACCACTTAAAAACTGTGCGCATGGTACATTCTCAATTTGGTTATCTACATGTGTTTGCACTTATTAGTCTGACGGTCTCTTGTCAGTGTTTTTTGCAGCCAGGTCAACTGATGGATCTTTTCAAGATGTATGTTGCTGGAAATACTTGGAAGAACCTGGAGACGTGCGCAATTCTTTCTGGAAAGTTAGTCCAAGATGAGTACAATATCACTGAGATAATATTTCTGAAGCAAGAAGGGAGGGCAACCACGGTGAAAATTACGTTATGTTACATATAGTAGTGCAGAAGATGTTATCTTAGTACTCATCTGTGCGTTGCATTCTTTTTATGTAGTGTTATGCTGTGAACAAAGAAGAATACTTCCAAGTTTCAATGGAAAAATCGCTCCTTACAATAGAGTGGATTCACTTAAGTAAACTTCTCGCTTTTTCGGTTTTTCATTCATGTTTCAAAAGTTCTAATGCGTTCTTTCTTTGCATTTCAGACCCACCCAAAGCAAGCGTGTTTTATGTTATCCGTTGACCTGCATACTCACTACCCTTACCAACTATTGCTGCTTGAAGCAATTTTGATCGTTATAGCGCTAACTGACAAAGAGTGTTGGATTTTTTTCCTTGTGTAGTTTCATATTGCTTTTCACTTATGTGTTGATTTTTTCCTTTACATTTCAGCTTGCACGGCATCTTTTGGTGTACGAATGAGAGGTTAGGAGTGATTCAAGATTGCAAGAAGAAGGACTTTCACCATCACGATGATGTACCCACGAAGAGTCCGTTATTCGCCAAAGCAGCTAACATATATGTGGACCCGCAGTTGTCATTTGAGATCACAAATTTGCAGAAGAAAACTGGCAAGAAGGCAGCTTAAGGTAGCTGAGATGTGTAGGGATACAAAGTGAGATACTCATTTTGTTGTACATAATAAACATGTTGATGTTGATATTTTGTTTTGTTCACTTGGATAATATTTGGTTTGGATAATCTCTGAGAGTGCTTCGATTTGATACCTTCTGCAGCCGATTCTGACACTTGTAGCCAAAGTTATGGTCTTTTGAAGTTGAAAAGGTCAAAAATCTAATAAAAACATTGGATTCGTAAAACATATATATAGGAATAAAAAATCAAGAACCGCTGCAGACTGTGAAGTAGCCATGCATGAAAAACAGAGAGTTTCATGGCTACTTCAAAGCCTCAAAATCACGCGTTTAAGCCCTCAATTTTGCGATAAAAAATTTTTCCAGTAACAAACCGCGCGACACCGCCGCGGCGTTCTGATGGACGCCGCTGCGGCATCCCGGGAAATTGCAGCTTCTCAGCGGCGTCCAGGCCAAATTTGGCATTCTTTCCACGGACCGCTGGGCTCCATATCAGCTTGTTAACGGCAAACGTTACAGCGATGTTTGCTCTGTCATTTTCCCATACGTCAGTGGTTAATTTGTTAGAAAATAAAGGATAGTGGTTAACTTGTCATTGATCGCAAACCACGATGGTTAATTTGTCATTTTCCCTATAATTTTTTATTGGATCGTTTTAAATAATATTTTTTTATCAAATACATATCATTTTATATATTAATAAAATAATTTTGTTAATTAAACGATTAACTATTGTAAATTTAAGCATTATAATAATAAATAATTATTATATTTTTAATAACTAAAATTTTAAAAAATATACAATATATTCATATAAATTAAAAACATTTATGTATGTTTGGCTAGGGTCGAGTTGAAAGTTTTTTTTGGGTAGAGTCATTAGACTAGGCTCTTTTAACTTGCTAGACTTGATGTGTCGGATTTTTTCAAGCTCAAGTCGGTGCGGCCGCTCGTTTGTGACCTCTATGTGCTATGTGATCACTATTTGGGAAATTATCATTTATTTGATAAGAAAAAATACCTGTTACGGGAAAGCTCATTTTCCCCCCAACTAGATGAGTCGAAATTGTTGATCCTTTATTAGATTGGTAGGAGAAATAAAGTAAAAGAAGAAATAAATAGTGATCACATAGCACTTAGAGGTGAATAAGAGAATATGAGATTATTCAATCTCCATTTGGAACTAAATATTGGGACAAAAGCTTGGGGGAAGATGTTGCCACATTTGGGATTGTTTATTCTTCTTTTCACCTCTTTTTTTTTTTTTTTAATTATTTCAATCTTTGAAAGTTCTTCATTTAGTAGTAATCTTTTCTTTGAAAAGGGATCTCCAGTGAAAGTATATGACGATAATAACCCAGCCAAAGTTTTGTAATTGTTCTTTAATGTAACGTTCTTCCACATTTTTAGTCTTGTAAGTTGACTATTCGATTCTCAACTTAGTTTATATGCAAATTGCTAAATTAGGCAATCAAATACATCAATTTAATATTTCAAAAATTTAGCAACCAAATCAAGTTTGGATCTTTGTTCTTGCAGTTTAGTTGTCTTCTTTTTGATACATTAAAGGAAATTAACAAAACAAACACTGAACTATAGACTCAACAACAAGTCAACTACTAAACAATTTTCGTTAACAAATAAAACATTTAACTATGGAAAATGAACGGAACAAATATCACTGTTATGTTTTTTTTGTTAAAAAACGTTGTCTTTCCATAGCAGAACGTTGTCTTTCCATTAAACAGATTTAAAAGATTACTTTTTCTTGCAGAAAGATAATGTTCCACAATTGAATGATAATATTCCGCCTGCAGAAAGATTACTTTGCGCAAAGGAAAAATCAGTTTCCTTTGTGAAAAGTGAGACATTGGTGATGAAATCTGGACGACGACGACGGACCAAGAAGATAAAAGAGAAGATGGTGATGAGATTGAACGAGTGAAATCAAGAGTAATGAGTCACTGGAAGATGTTCGGAAAATTGAAAATTTGAGAAATGTTTTCGGCGATCATAAGACCTTGCTGGAGCTTCCCATCATCATCTTTGAGAGAAGATTGCTTCAATTATTGCGATTTTTGCATAAAACTGAAATAAAATTAGAATTACAGGATAGTAATGTTTCAGCATCACCTTTGTGATAATGTTTCTTTCAACAGTTAATAGTAATGTTTATATCATTCATTTTCCATATTTAAGTATTTTATTTATTAGCAAAAATTATTTAGTGATTGACTTGTCATTGTTTTTAATTTCCTTACATTAAAAAAAAATGTTTATACTTGAAATAAAAAGTTCAACAAGTATAAACTTCTAAAGTTAAAAAAATATTTCACTTAAAAAAAAAGAAGACAAGTCACATAACATACGTCTAATTGTGGGATAATATATGGAGAGTAGAGAGAAGTGATTGGAGATTTATTCATAAAATACAACTTAATGTCTAATTGTGGGATAATATATGGAGAGTAGAGAGAAGTGATTGGAGATTTATTCATAAAATACAACTTAATAAATTTAGGGTAAATGACAAATCAACCATCGTGGTTTGAGGTCAACGACAAGTCAACCACTATGGTATTTTTTTTAACAAGTTAACCACTGACGTATGGAAAAATAACAAAGCCGACATCGCTGTACTTTCTCCGTTAATAAGTTGACGTCAACAACTCGTAGGAAGAAACCGAGACTGCAATAACGCGGTGGCTTCGGGAGACACCTAGTAAAAGGCGGTGTCTCTTGGAGACATCCCGTCGCGGTGTCTCACACGAGAGACCGCGTAAAACGCGGTGTCTCACTCACGAGAGACCGTGTAAAATGCGGTGTCTCACTCACGAGAGACCGCGTAAAACATGATGTCTCACGCAAGAGACAGCATAAAATGCAATGTCTCACTCACGAGAGATCGCGTAAAATGAGGTGTCTCACGCAAGAGACCGCATAAAATGCGGTGTCTCACGCGAGAGACAGCGTAAAACGTGGTGTCTCACTCACGAGAGACCGCGTCAAACGCGGTCTCTCCTATCGTCTCCAGCAGTGTTCCAGGAGAGCGCAATTTACACAGCATCGAAGTGAAGAAGGCATCTTAACACTTGGTCTTTACTCCCTCGTCTGATTTTTCTATCGGAATTGGTCGGAGACGACAGCGCTGAAGGGAGAAGATAGATGAAGCCGAAAGCATAACATATTTAAGGAGAACAAATGCAAAACCGTGGGTTCAGTTTAACTGTTTGAGGCATTATCTTTCTTTATTTCAACTTGTAATATATTTACGTTTTCCACAAGAGAGAGATACAGAGAGACTTTTAAACGCAGAGCTTTTGCTGGGTTCTGCAAGTGGATAGCCAACTTGCAAGTTCCTTTGGATTGTCTCTTCCAAATCCACTGTATTAACTAGTTTACTTAATCTAATCATTTAGTTTAGTTTCTCTTTCTTCAATTTTGACGATGGCAGAAAAGAGATAGAGAGAGAGAGGAAACAACCAGGCCGCTTACACCAGGCCGCTGCACCTCCCCCACGTCAGCCGCCATTGTTGCTTCTCTTCCTTTCTGTCAACGTCTTTGACATCAGGTGATGCAAATCTCGCAGCTGCCTTGAACTGCTTTGAAGACGCCATTTTTTCTTGATTAACGGCAAAGTTTCCAAGCAACTTGTTCTCTCACAGATTGAAAGCTCAAACGATTCAGCTACCATATATAAAATCACCTAATATTTTGGATTGAGCAATGAAAATGGGAAGTGCTACGTGGCGCTTTTGTCAAGCTGTCGAAGGCGGATTTACGTGTTGTATAAATTTCTTATTTTTTATGATTCAACGCAAATCTAATCCAAACCAAAACCATAGCGAGTTATAAAAGCTCTCAGGACTCTTTTACACTTTGGAGACGTAAAAGCTTGATGATATACAGAAAAAAGATGGAGACTTTCATGCTCCCAGTTTCGTCATTCAACATTCATAAATCATAAGGCATAGACTCCCCCTTCAGATAATATTATATCACCAACACAAACTTCAATGATAAGGAAATCATGGCAACATTCTGAGCTCACCTCCGTTGTTCTTCATTCCGTCGAGGAGGATTTGGCCAAAACTCTGGTGCAAATCAATGCATCAAAAGCTGGAAGTTTATGTCGTCGGTTACGGCTGCATAATTGTATCCGAGACTACTAGCCCGAAAGTGGAATTCATTCATCTCAGAGGATGGGACCTGAATTCCAACCAATACATTTGCACCAGTCTCACCCTGTTGGAGCCATAACCAATTAATTCAAAGCAAATGCACATTTTCTCAATGGAAACAGTAGTGATCTGACGAGCATAATGAAAGAAAGAAAAGAAAAAGTTCAGATGGCAACCTGTCCACGGTAATGGAACAAGCTAATATTCCAGCGTGGGCTGAAAGAGTCCAAGAACTTCATTAAAGCACCTGGTCGCTCTGGAAAGACGAAGCGACAAAGAACTTCATTTCGACCCAAACGACCCGAAAGTGAAGAACACACAAATGAAATGGAAACGAACGCTGTTTTATAGACGTTTTCGACGGGACACGGAAGGAGCCGGTGGATAAGCGGGGGATGGGAGAATCAGAGACGAGTTTTAGGTTTTACCAGAAACCTCTCCAGGACACACTGCCAGACCGCGTAAAACGCGGTCTTTGGAAAAGAGCCGGTCTCTCCTACGCGGTGAGAGACCACATTTTTACACGGTCTCTCTCATTTTACTGGGTGTCTCTCGAGCCACTGCGTTAGTGTCTCTCGAGCCACTGCGTTATTGCAGTTTTGGTGTCTTCCAATGACTTATTGACGTCAACTTATTAACGGAGAAAGTAACCGCGATGTCAACTTTGTTATTTTTCCATACGTCAGTGATTAACTTGTTAAAAAAATACCATAGTGGTTGACTTGTCATTAACCTCAAACCACGATGGTTGATTTGTCATTTACCCATAAATTTATAGGTCTAACTTGCACTTAAATTTAATACTTTTACTCTTAACTGTTTGTAATTGATATAACCAACTGTGATTGCTCTAAATTTATTCATAAACTGGGGATAAATTAATACCATCAATTTCTTTTCCTAATTGCCTCAGGACAAAACTTCAACTCATTCCTAAATACAAATATTCACAAAATGAGCACAAAGCTTCTAATCTAAAATAATTTATGAAATTTTGAGATAATTAAGGTCATTGTTGCTTATTTCCACTAACCCTTGATTTATTCATCTTTCCAAAAGCTCAATGGTTAGCAGCTTTCAGAAGTTCCTCCCATGTGCATAGTTTTTCCCTTGGTTTGTTCTTCAAACTCCCAAGCACTCTTTCTCTGGAGTCGATATTTTCCCACCCACTAAGTGTTACAACTTCAATATTTCTTTCATTCATGAGATTAAGCAGGCCTTCTCGGCCACCCTTTTGAGAAGTCGATGATGACCATAATACTCCCTTCTCGAGGTCTTCACTTATGCTTATTACCTGCAAAAATGCCAATAAATCTACTTAATAGATGCAGAAAGCTCGAAACTTTAAGCTTGAGAATACGTTGAGAAGCACATTGAGGGCTTACCAATTAAACTATCCTTACAAATTTAGATTTATTCATTGAAATCACTTTTTAATATGGAGGAACCCACATAGAAAAACATCCTGAAGAGATGTAATGAGTGGGAGTATAGTTAAATTTCTAATAGCACCAATGAATCGAATCTGCTATGAAACGGAAGAGATTACTCACAGTTTCTTCGGCGCAATAGAGATTTGTACCGATGATCCCAGTGGGTCCTCTCTTCAACCACCCACAGACATACAAACCTTCTTCAAATTGCTCTTGATCCACTGGTGAGGTTCTACGAACTCGACCTCTCACATTTGGGATCACTCCTGGAAGATATTACCATTAGGGAAATTCATGCAATTCTTCACAGCAGATGGGTGATAGAAAAGGTTGTGAAATCATGAGCATAAAAAATAAGTTGACTTAAAGGGGAGACCAGTACATCTTTATAATAAAAAGGGGAGGCCAGTAACTCTTTTTATGTTTTATACAGAAATAAAAATGGTGATTTTAAATTTGCAACAACCATTTAAAAAAAACAACGCAACACCTATTTCTTCTGTTACCTCTCTGATGATCAAAGGCAACACCATTGGTTGGTTTTGATTTATATCCAATGCTCTTCAATACCATCCTTCAAAAACAATGAGTTTATTAGCAACCAATGGAGTGAAGTAGAAATGATGATCTTCTATATGAAACCATTCAATGTTTGATAGAGTTAATTTAATCATTATATACGTTACAAGTCACCCTCCTGCATATGAACATTGAATTTTTTTTAGCGAAGAAAAAAATTGATGGACTAAGTTTTGAACTCAAAGACTTTTTCCTTAGATGCCACAATTATCTTTCAATATTCTCAAAAGATCTAAGAAATTTGTTACTAGATAATATTTTGTTATTCAAATTATTTCTAGCAATAAGTATAACCAAAATGAACATCTTTACAGAATCTAGCTCTACTTTTCAATGAAAAAAAAAAAAGAACAGATGATTCTCCAGGTAAGAATTTGCACATGCAAAGTGAAAGGATCATCCTCCCGGTTAATGATGCCAACGATAGCAAATACGCTCAAAATCAGTTAATGATGTCAACAATAGCAAATATGCACAAATTAGATAACGAAAAAAGAGATAATAGAAAAGTTTCCCATGTATAAATAAACAGTCCAAACAGCTTAGATATAGCTATTAAAAAGTGAAATTTGAGGGCCACAAAAAATTACTGGCAGTTAAGGTCAGCAAACTTTCCAGTGCCAACAGCAGTCTGTTTTTCAGGCCCAGCACCTGCAATATGATGGAATATGATTCAATTAATCACCAAGAAGTCAGGAACATATAAATATGAGCTTAACATTTTGTTTGTGTTAATGATATTAAATAACCTGTTAAAACTGTTTTCTCAAAGTGCACACCAGCAACATGGCTTCTACTTTCCTCTGAACTTAAGAAACTATCTGGATTGTGATAGAAAACAAAGTGCAGCTCCCGTTGACCCGATCTAGGTTGGAGAGGCCCAGATGTTGCTGCCTTAGAAAGTAATTCATACACTCTCCTCCGAATTCGATTATTCTTCACCTCTTCCTTTCTCAAGTGAAAGCAAGAAAGATATTGATAAGATCCAAATATACTAAAGAAATAAGCCTGATTTTCATCATTGCTGAAAAAAACTATTTCCAGGTGTACAAGCCTTTGAATATGCTAGTTATACCGCACGTGGTATGTATAACACAAGTGTAGAAAAAAGTTCAACTATTGTTAATGTTAAAAAAATTATCAATTTTTACTCAAGAAAAATAATTATTGGGAAGAAATAATCTTGAATAGAAAAATAAGTCTTACAAAGGAAACGCTTTCACTAATTAGTAGAACTATGCTTACCAACTTGGTTCATAAAATACTAAAAAATGTGTAAGTGGTTAGTTTATTTCGCATGCACCTTGGACGTGTCATATAACAACAAAATAACAATGGACATGTGCAGGAGACAATTCAATTCATAGCATAGAGTTTTGATGATAAAAGATTATCAATTTTTATTTGTAAAGAAATGATGATCAAAATTGTTTATTCAACATAAACTCTTCAAAAAAAAAAAAATACACGAATAGATCTTCCATTACTAACAACACATGAATGAATCCAAACGATATTTTTCTCGAACAATTAAATATAATATGATATAGCATATCAATGATAGCCATTAATAAAGTCCATAATCAATAAATGTTTTACCCAGTTAGTATTTTCAACCAATAAAAGCTTGCAAGTTCTAAAGAGAGAATAGTCACGCACCTCATCTGCATGGGTTTTGAGCAGATCTGATTCCTGAATGTGAATATACAAGTCCTTTATACCTGCACAACAATGCATAACTTCATGAAACAACTACATAGAGTTTGAAATAATGTGAGGATTATACATTAAGTAGGCTAAAAATATGCCATAAATGCGCTAATGAAAAGAATACTCACATGGTTTACAAAATGCATTAAATTGAGATATCAGTTACCTACATACAATAATCATATGTATAATTTCTATTTTTGGGACTGTTCCATGATCATTATGAGCAAAATATAGTAAAAAACTAGTTATTTGTGAGTCTGAAACAAAGGCTTCTGAACAAAATTCTTCAAAAACTAATCATCCCTTAATTAGTCCCCATCTTATGAAAGTTTCAATGAAGTTTCTAAATGCAAAAGTAACCCAACTCATGCCCCTTGGTATAAGACCAATTCTAAATTCTGGGTCTCAATACAAGGAACTTTGACCTCAAAATGTCTCATCAAGTTTTGAATAGCTTCATCATACAAATAATCTATCCTTTTGTGAAAAAAACTTTCAGCCATCTTAAAGTATAACTATGTTTGACGATTGTAAGCATATTAGAAGCGAGCAAGTTGCAACATTATGAGGAACCTAACTGAACAAAAATGAAATTTAGGGTATAATTTATTATGGAACACAAAATAAATGATGGCCTACGTTGAAAATTTTTTAGAAAATTTTTTGATGAGCAAAAAAAAAAAAAAAAATTTCACAAGATCAATAGATCATTCCAAAAAGTAGTATGTTCCTTTTGTAATACATGATGAAGGCACTTAGTAAAGGAATGAGCAAACAAAAATTAATAAGAGAAGGCATTTCAATAGCATTATATATGAAGAGTACGTGTTAATTAGAAAATTGGTAACATGCCAAAAATACGATGAAAGCCCCACACAAAAAACACTATCTACATGGTGCCTTGACATTTGTACACAAGACAAATCTAGGGATAAATGTCCCAAAAGAAACTCTAGTTTGTTTAAAAAAGTTCTTATGTTGAAGATTATCCAAAAAGATTCCAAAATGGGAGAACTCTTTTTCATTAGGTCACTTCACGTCAGTACATATTACAAGTGAAAGGGGGGCTTGTCATGATGACTCTTATCCATGAGGTAATCTATGGTGTTTTTGTTTTCAACTCTAGGCAGCCTTAAACACGGTACATTCATTCTTTCCACCATCACACAACAAATTGAATGAGTAATACAAATGACTCCCCTAATTCGATAACCAACATATTTATACTGACGCTTTCAAATTATCGAAAGATTTGTTATATAATTATGTAGTTGAGTTGAATTATAAGAAACTATTTCTATCATTAAACCACTTCTCAATTTATAATTATATAAACTTGCTCGGCCAGGTTATGCTTATAAATTAAAATTTTTACTCAATTGGTAGTGTGAGATACATATGTTACTTATACATCTTTTCTAAACCTAACCACTACTGATTCATTCTCCTTTTCTACACATATATCACACTATTAAATCAAATTAAGCATTAAAATACACAAAAGAAAAATGATAATCCAGTAAAAATTAAAAAAAACTAATTACAGTTACCAAGAATTTCTCGTAGCTCTTTAGCAGTACAAGCAGCTTGGACTGGTCCACGTCTTCCAACCAAGTACACTTTCCTGGAAAAAAAATATGCACAAGCCATAAAAGCCAAGTACTTCATGTTGCATTAACCTATCTTCCTTCAAATGAAAGCGCACATAAAAAAACCTTATAGAGCTCTCTTCCAATGCATCCAAAGCATGGCTAGCAATATCAGTTGTTGACAATTCTTTCGTTGGTCGTAGAAGAATACGTGCAACATCAAGAGCTACATTGCCCTGAAAACAATTATGAGACATCACTACAGATATGCAATATCCCATTAATTTTTAAATCAATGTTCCAGTATAGTGTTCACATATTTTGATTAACTCTGAAAAATATACGTCATTTTATGCATTTATTCAGGCTTCCTGCACTATGAACAGAGAAAATCCTAATCAACTTGCATTTCATTCCAATATAATGCTATTGATGATTCACTTACAATCCCCAACACATCAAATGCCATGTTTACATATCAAGAACAGATGTGTATTTAGTTCATATATTCACCAAAGATTTTGTTGGCATTCCATTAACCTGGTAACTCCTGTAGTGACCCACCATTTTTGTTTACTTGTCAAAAAAAGCTAAGACTAAATTCCTGTCTGATTGATATTCCATTCTTTCATCACGATTGCAGATATACTATCCAACAGCAAAAAAGAAGGGATCAAAGCAGACACGCATTAAAATGACTGGACTACAAGTCCCCATGGTTGAAAGTTTCGTTATACAGGACAAACTATACTAAACAGCCATTTCCTTTGTATAATAGCTGCTAATTAAATTGTTAGGTATCCAAACAAGAAAACACAATTCTCTAGAGACAATTTTCCACTCCACAATATTCTTTGCATAATCATACACCCTTCCTACCCTTTTCCTTATCTAATCCACTCCTAAATCTCGCCAAACACAACTGAAATTACAAGTTTTAACCAATAAAAACACACTTAAACAACAACTACATATAATTGGAACCATCTAAGCGGTGTAGCCCTTATAACCGGCGCTACAGCACTATAATTTTACGCCCAACACATTTTGACAGCGCTGTTAGTAAGCCCTACAGCACTTCATAATAGCCCCCAAGACAGGGTTCAGCGCTAGTGTTCTGCTTCCAACGCACCAGCGCTGGAGTCCAGCGCTGGTCTTCTGCTTCCAACGCACCAATGTTGGAGTCCCACGCTGGTGATCTGCTTCCAACGCACCAGCGCTGAAGTCCTCCTTGTCTCCATCTTCTGAAGGTCGTATTCTCCTCCATCTTCTCCCAGCCCTTGAAATCTTCTTCTTCCATAAGTTAACTTAAGTAGAAGCCTATCCATACCCCCGGTGTTGAAAAAGCACCTTGTCCACAAGGTAAAAATCGGAAAATTGATTTGAAATATCATCAGCTACTTCCCTTGTGGCTTCAAATTCTCATAAATTCTTTCAGGTTCCACAATCATAGTTGCCCCTTGTTAGTTGTTCCCAAGATCTTTTGAAACTTATTTAAGTCTCTCGGGTTCAAGCCTCATCCTTAATCGGTCCCTCCATTCATATCACATCCTCTAATTCATATCACATAGCTCATCAAAGGATTCTGCAACACTCCTGTCATTGTCCTTAAAGTAATGTTTGATTTTTCTTCATGATGATTCCCGCTTAAGGTCACTATAGAACTCTCAACCTTAAACTTCATCATTTTCCAATCAGACTTCCATATCTCCTAAAGAACCTAACAACTGCATCCCCACGACAAACATCATTGGTATCCAAATCCAAGGGTAAATAATCCCCTATTCCAATTAATCCTCGCATCGTGAGCACTACACCCTTGCATACTCCCCATCCTTGCACTGAAACTTTTGTACCCATCTTCACTCCATAGTTTGTTGTAGACGACCTAGGAAATTCCAACTCTTCAACTAACTCGATCGATATAAAATTATGAGTAGCTCCACAATTGAATAACAAAAGTACATTCCGAGATTGAATTCAACCTTAAATTTTCATAGTTCTATGAGTACTTAACTCCACAACAGAATTCAATGATAACTCGATTTTCTCCGTTATTTGTAAGGGTAGAGTTTCTTCAGTACTAACCACATCATCTTCTTCCATTTGTTCTTCATCATAAACAAGCATCACCTTCAACTCTTTCTTGCATTGATGACTCACAATATAACATTCATCGCAGCGAAAACATAATCCTTTTTCTTTTTTTGCTTGCAATTCCGCTACTGACAACCTTTTCTAGGAATTTTCTTTTGAGTTAGGAAATTGTTTAGCCAAAAATATGTTTCGGGTTTGAAACTGATTATCCGTTATATTGTCTCCCCTTATAGAATGAGCGTATATTCTATTAATCTTAATTTCACCGATGTCTACTTTTGTTCATAACATTATAGTTTGATTTTTAACACGTTGTGCTACATCCATCACTTAGGGTCAATCCTTGGGGTTGTAACATCCTCACTTCTGCCTTATTTTTGGTTATCCCATTAATGAACATGTTTTTCAACACTTCTTCCTGTAACTATTTTAGAGGAACCGCCAAAAGTTTCAAAAGCTTGTCAAAATTTAACTACTGTAGTTTCTTGTTTAACAACTAAGAATTTCTCACATAACCACTATTCTTGAGTAAGACAGAATTGTATCAATAATTGCTTTTTAAAAATCTTGCCCATGTCCAACTCTAGATTTTACCCATTGAAACCAAATCAAAGCATTGCCATCTAAGCAAATAGCAGCAGTTAAAAGTTTATCTCGTTCATTAAAACTATTTATCTCAAAATATCGTTCCGCTCGAAACAACCATCCATCAAGATTTTTACTATTAAACACAGGCATCTCTAAGCATCATCCTTCTGTCCAATCCCCCAATCCCCAATCATTGAATTAGATCTCTTGCCTTGATAAGTAATCTCTTTTTTAGATCCTTGTGCCCACTTTCCTCGATTAGTATCTTGGATTTCCATTGGACTTTGGAAACTTCTCCGCCACATTACCGAATTAGATAAGTCCCATAGAGATTTTTTACGCAAGAGATTTTGGTTCCAATGAAACTCATTCTACCAGAGATTTTTCCGAAACCACAGATTTGAGGATTCGTTGTTGATCCTCCATCGATTGCACAAGTTTCCTCATATTCTGAGACATTAATTCTATAGACCTTTCCATTCTGGGAATTTGTTGTAACTCACGTTTCATTTCTTCCATCTCCTTCTCCCAACTTTCAGCCGTTTCATCCTGCTGGTTCTTTCTCCGAAGAACCCATCATTTCATCATTTTTCTTTCTCACCGTCAAGATCGTCGCTCTGATAGCAATTTGTTAGGTATCGAAACAAGAAAACACAAATTCTTTATAGAGAATTTTCCACTCCACAATATTCTTTACATAATCCTACATTCTTCCTACCCCTTTTCCTTATATAACTACCCAACAACCCTAAATCTCACCAAACACAACTGAAATTACAAGTTTTAACCAATGAAAACACACTTAACCAACAATTACATATAATTGGAACTGTCTGATTGTTGTAGCCCTTATAATTGGCGCTACAACACTATAATTTTACGCCCAGCACAGATTGACAATGCTGTAGTGCTGTTATTCAGAGCTACAGTTCTTGATAAGAGCCCCCAAGTCAGAGGCTCAGCGCTGGTGCACCGAAGACAGCACTGAGTCTTCTGCGCACCAGCACTGTTGTTCTGCTTCCAACGCACCAGGAGCTGGAGTCCCAGAACTCCAGCGCTGGTTCTTCCTCCTTGTCTCCATCTTTTGAAGGTTGTATTCTCCTCCATCTTCTCCCAGCCCTTGAAATCTTATTTTTCCATAAGTTAACTTAAGTAGAAGCCTATCACAAATCAACACCTAACATGAGCATGGAATTTCACTCCTATTTATTACCCTTCTAAAAATAAGTAGGGAAACTCAATATAATTATAGGCATGAGAAAAGAATAACCCTAAGAACCATCTACCACAGAAAGATTGTCACTCATAGAAAACTAATTTCACCATCAAATAAAAATACCTGACCAAGTACAACCACTGTGTCTGTGTTTTTCAAATTGGGATTTAGGTTTTGACAATCTGGATGTCCATTATACCACCAAACAAATTCTCTAGCTGAGTAAATCCCTGTCATAACCTAAAAAAATTTACAATGCCATAAGGAACACAAAATATCTCTATAATTGACAAGCACTGTACCAACCCTTTATTCATACTAAATTTATCAAAACAAGTGGATTGACTGTATATATTTAGCACATAGGTACAATATAAATAAATAAATATATAACATTAAAGTAGTTTAATGAGCATATTGATAAGCCTTTGGTTAGATTTACCTATTCTTGAAGGAAAAAGTAAAACAGTTACTTACGGTTACAGAATTGTATATTAGGAGGATGTAAAGAAAGGAAAAGGGGGGAAGTTCGGGAGATAGGGTGTCCTAGAGAGAGAGCTAGGAGGAGACGGTAATATAGGTCATCCTATCGAGTCTGTAAGATCCAATTGCTAGCAATAAAAGTACATTCTTACAATTCTTAACACATACTTCTCCAGGAATTCCCAGAACTCTGTCACTTTCTGCCCCATACGCAAGTACTACCTGCTCAAATGTCAAGAAAGATGTTAGACCATTTGAATGACAAAGATGAAATAATGATAATGAGATCATCTAAACATTGCTACATCTGAACATAGTAACTCACCACATGATACAGCTCACGGAGCTCCAATAAAGAAACAGAGGATCCAAGAGTGATATTTCCAAAGAATGAACACCTTTCATTTTGCACAACTCGAGAAAATTGATTGACAGCTATCTGAATTTTTCTGGTAAATTAACCACAATTAATGAATCCAAAGTTGAAAATGAAAGGTCTAAATAGCTTTGAACAAACAAATGGATGTCAAATTTTTTAGATAGAATAAACTACATGCCATCTGTTCTACATTGTATAATGCCCCAAAAAGATAAGATCTCATGGCAAATCCTAATTTACAAACTCAAAATCTTTTCTTTAGCAATAGGAAATAATATAATATATTTGTGTTATAGTTTAGTGTAACCTAAATTCTGTTTGGGTTGGGCCGGTGTCCCCGCATTGTAAATCTCATTTAGAGTTTTGTTTCTCTATAAATTCATTAGTCGAAATTCACAGTTGTATTTCAATCTTTATAGTGATATTATTATCTGCCCGTGATTTTTTTCCGTAAGAGTTTTTCCACATAAATCTGATATTCCACCTTCGTATGTTTTTTTTTCGGTTATCGTTCGATTTCTAACAATTGGTATTAGAGTTTGATTAGGAGATAGATTATAGAATCTGGGTTACAAAATTCGTTGAAACATCAATTCTCTCCATTTGTTCCACATTGAACCCATCAAAACAAACAATTTTTTTTTCTTAAGAAAATTAAAATTTTTTGGATAAAAAAAGAAAAAAAAGAGAAAAAATTGTTGCCATTGTCATTCGTTTTCTTTGTGAAAACTAGTGTTTCTTTGCCACACAAAAATAGCTGCCACCAATGGTTCTCAATCAGCCTAGCCACCTGTTCGCTCATTGAAGATTGATATCTCTCCATCGACTATCTGCCATATCTGGTCAGTGTTCTCCTTTTGCAGGTCGTCTTTCTTGAGGAGAAGAAACTCATCAACTTGACCTTGTGATTTTGTGCATAATTTTGTCTCCAAGGTTTTGATTTTTTAACATTAATATCATATTCCTATTTCTGTCTAACACACAAGAGTTTTGTTGGAAAACTTATGATTTGCGAATTTTTGGATATTTTGGAGTTGATTTGTTATTACAGTAATATCTGATGCTTGGGATATCTTTTGGGATCTAGGGATATCTGTGATTTTGGACTGCAATTTTTTGGAGCGGATATTTTATTGAAGCTAATGATTTTGAGTTCAGATATTTTATTGAAAACTCTGTGTTTTGGAGCGATGAGATCTTTAAAGTAAATCTTCCACTTTTGAATTGAGATTCAAATTATTATGGGAGGATAATGATAGTGGAATTGTAAAAGATTTTGAAGGACAAATTTGATACTACATGTCAAGAAACGAGATATCTTCGCACAGATTTGAACGACGCTTTGTGAGATTAGAAGATGCCTTTATTATGGTTTAAGTATTTTCAAACCTAATCAACTGTTGAATTTACCTTTAAGAACTTTAATAGTTTGGTGATATGTGTTTTTCTTTGTAACGGGTAGGTGGGCTTGCGTTGCAAATTTCTTTAAAGGATTTGTGGAAGAGAATATTTATTGAAGTTTTGAAGATTTGGTCCTTCTATCAAAATTCGTTTCAAGATAAAGATTTTTACAGTTTAGTGTTCTAGATTCGTTTTAGATCAAGCTAACGCTCTGCTAAGGAATTCCTGTTAAGGTAGAAATTGTTTGTAACCTGAATTTTATTTAGGTTAGGTCAATAGGCCTGTATTATAGATTTCATTTAAGGTTTTGTTTCTCTATAAATTAATGTAAACTAGACTCACAAAATTCGCAGTTATATTTTGATTTTCATTATGATATTATCGTCTGCCCGCATTTTTTCTTATATGGGTTTTTCTATGTAAATTTAGTATTTCACATTCATACGTTTTTTTTTTCCATTTATGATTCAATTTCTAACAAGTTGAAATGTGGAAGAGAAAGAAAAGACATTAACATCACACCATAGGAACATCACACCATAGGAACTCAAAAAACCACTCTTATGCCCTTAGGCACCACACCAAAAGTTCATTTCCATCCACAAACTCAAAATAATTCCAAATTATCAAAAAATTCTCCTCTATTACATTGTTGCACTTGAACAAAATTCACAAATAAAACTAGTTAGAAAAATGATTAGACATCCTTTTTGGACATACTAGCAACAAGGAGTAGTTAGTTAACCTTCTAGGGACATTTAGCATTCTTTAAGAATAAATATACCAGTAACAAGCATTATGAACTTTTAGCCACTTTACTGGAATTTTTCTAACTGTGATGATCCGGCTTCTTACTCTTATTAGATCAAAAGCAGGTTCTCTTCATTTGAATAATATCATAATCAAATCATATTAAAAACGATCTACCAGCACTATAACATTTCTAAACTCTACTAAAAAATAATTGTCAAAGTCGGGACCTTTGTTTCAGGATGGTCAGGGGCAACACCAGATCGAACTAAACCAAAAGGTGTAGGCAAACGATCAATAATGTCAACTCGCGCTTCTTGATGAGTCTTCAGCATCTAATTATATAATCCGACAAAGAAAACCAAATTAAAAAAATAAAATAAATAGCTCGTTATGTTATATGCTCTTTAGTATTCCTTCAAAGTAATACAGCAAGTTTGCACAAATGACAGCACATACATATGGATCTACCTTCTCAGCTGTGTAAAATCCAGCAGGTCCACTTCCAACAATACAAATTCGAGGGCAATGAGAAGCAAAAGTGGAAAAGCTTGTTGATAAAAATGTCCTTGCTCGACATATTGCCATTTTCAAACCAAAAATAGAGCTTCAGAGGATAAGGAACCAAAAAGGGTTTAGATAACTTATAATTTGAAATCAAATAAATTATAAAAACACAAGATTTAATGGAATGAAGAATAGCAAGAACATAAAAAAAAAATACATCAAAATTCTGCAGGCGAATGAAGCATGGTAACAGTTAACTGGAAAAGGCGGCATTGGGCAACTGGACAGAAATCAGTCAGATTCATGGCAAAACTTCAATTTAAGTAACTCTAATTCTGGTTTTTTTTATCATTTTATTTCTCGATTGCATAAAATTGTTTCAGCCTGCATGCTAAATTCATCAAAGTATCGTAATTGAATACCTAAGAAATACTACCATAATTCCTAGGAAATCCTTAAAAGCACATATCTACTCCACTTGTAATATCGAGAAACTTAGGAAAAAAATCAAAATTAAAATCTGTAAACAAACCCTAATCTTTGTAAAATAAAAATCAATTAAGATTCAACCCCTCTAATCAAATTGAATTCAAATATTAGATTACATAAGTTTATGCATACCTTTAAATATTCCCTAAATCTAACTGAACATACAAAAGTAACAAGATTGGAGCAGATTGTTCCTAGAAATAATTCACCCTCTTCTATAATGTCAATTGCTTCAAATAAGAGAAACCATTTTCAAACCCCATAAATTCCTTTGTTTCCTGCTACTAAAACAGAGTAATTGGAGAAGAAAACTTCAAGCTTTAGGCTCTTACCCCGCCCTGGAATAAAAAAAGAACCGTTAAAGCCCTACCAAAGCTTCCTCCCTACCAATCTTCACGCCCTTGTTACTCAAGAAAATCCTGTTCCCATGTATTTCTCTCAGCTTCAGAAAAACAGAGAAAAATAAAAAGAAATAAATGAACCACTAACTCAGCCACCCCAGAAGCTGCAGACTTTCAACCCTCTTCAGCTAAGAACCACTGCATCAAACTTCATGATATTCGGCCGAAATCAGAACCAACTGAACCAGAGGAATGAATTGCCCGACCTTTTATTATCCGAACGAGAATCAATTCTGGAATTGGCTCTTCCCTGTTTGATTGAAGAACAGTCCGACCTCAGTTCCACCAAATAATCCTGAACAATAATATCACCACAAGACCGATCTGATCTCACACACACGGCGAGAAGTTGATCCAACTCCTAACCAACTAATCCATTTAGATTCTGGTTGAGGTTGAGACTAAAAGAGAGTTGTTTTACGCTTGACAATCAATTTTGTAGGACTGTGTAGAATCCATGGAAGGAGATAGTGAGGGTTAGATTTAGGGTTCAAAGTTTGCTCGGAAATCGCTTTGATTGGTGTGCTATATTCAAAACGAAATGTAAAGTTATATACTAAGGTTAAGAAAGCTCAATCGTCATACATATTTTCCTCAGCGAAATACACGTTTCTGTTGAAGAAACTAAGATTCTGCAGAGAAAGACAAGTATCTGCTATAGAAATTACACTTTCTGCTGTGGAAAATACTTTTTTCATAGAGGATATTTGTCTTCCACTGAAAAAAAACAAGTCCTTGGAATTTTACTTACTTTCCACAGCATATACTTATCTTCTGTTGCGGAATAAGTTATTGATTACAACTACTTCATGTACAGGTCCATTACAGAAAGATAACTTATCCACTGTGGAAAAAATTTAAAGTTTTAACAGAAAACGTGACAACGATGTTTCCCTCGTTCATTTTTCATAATTCAGCGTTTTATTTGTTAGCAAAAATTGTTTAATAGTTGTCTTGTCACTGTCTCCACGATTCAATTTTTTTTTTTTGTCAATTACCCTAAAAAATAGTATTTTTTGTTTTACAAAACTACAATAATTTTGGTAAACTGAAAGCTTTTCAGAATTTATTGTTAAAAAATTTTTAAAATTAAAGTGAAAAAACTCTGAATTATAGGGTCAATGACAAACCAAACCTTAAACTAAATTAATTTTATTAAAAAAAATAAAACCGTGAACTAAGAGAAATGAACAATAGGGGTGTTCATGGTTTGGTTCGGTTCGGTTTTGATACAAAAGCGAACCGAATCGATTAGTTTCGGTTTTTGCATGCAAGAACCAAAACCGAATTTTCTATTATTCAAAACCAAAACCAAAACCGAACTGAATTTTCAGTTCCGGATTGACATATATATATATATACATATATACTTTAATATAAAAATAATAAATAGCCTCCATAATAAATTAATAAGCTGTTTTTTTTTTAACTATACACAATGACAAATCTGTTGTTTTTTTGTTTAATATTAAACAATATATATCAAATGAAACCCTCTAAAACACAACAAAATTACTGCTGTTTTTTTTTACTAAGGAAAATTCGGAGGAAAATCAATAGAATCACAGCAATTCACAACAATTACTAAGGAAAATCATAGCAATCTATAGAATCACAGCAATAATGAATCACAACAAAGTTTAGACTACAATAATTACATAAACAAAGCACAAAAGTTGAACTCTAGAGACTACTTTCTAATCAAAATCACAATAATTTTGAACTATTTCAGAATCAATCACAGTTCAGTGAACTGAGTTCACAGTTCAATCACAAAAGCACAGGAGCTAATCACAGTTCATTTTCACATAAAACAAGCGAACAAAAATCGAGCAGAGAGAAGACTACCTTCTGAAATTTTACCGAGGAAAATTGAGCAGAACAAAAATACTGCAATGCCAATACAAGAATCTGGAAATGTAGACTCTGGAGATCGAACACTCTGGAGCCTAGCAGGACACAGAACTGGAAGTCTGGACTGGAAGACTCTGGAGACGAAGACTGGAAGACTCTGGACACGGTACGCCGGGACGAAAACTGGAAGACTCTGGAGACGAAGACTCTGGAGATCGAAAATTGGTGGGACACGAAACTAGAAGTCTCGCCTCTGGACTTTGGAGACTGGAAGAAGAAGGGCGGAACACGGGACGCCGGGATGAAACTAGAAGAATCTGGCGATGAAGAATCTGGAGACGAAGACTCTGGCGGGCGACGGAGGATCTGGAGAGTGGAGACGAAGACCGAAAGAATGAACACTGAACAGCTGCGCTGCGATTTGTGAACGCGAAGAAGAGGAAAAGAAGCTAATTCAAACAACCCCAGGCTAGTACACGCTTTGGTCCGGTTTTTTCGGTTTTGAGAAACCAAAACCGAAAACCGAACCTAAATAACTCCGTTCTTACCCAAATAAACCAAATTTCGGTTTTTAAAAGTACAAACCAAACCAAAACCGAACCAAAATGACCGGTTCCGGTTCGGTTCTTCGGTTTCGGTTGGGTTTGCACACTCCTAATGAACAAGGCAAACATTACAGGCACATTTTTCATTAAAAAATTTGTCCTAATTATCTGCGTCAACCCACAGACGTCTGTATATATGCCTTTAAATAAAAGTAGCCAAATGCACTTATATACCAGCATCAGCATCTTTGCCTTTCCATAGAAGCAAACAACCTAACGTTAAGAGTGAGCGTTAGCTCTCTTAAATATTTTACTTTCGGATGACCGTATTTATATAATGGATGTTCAAGTATTGACTTTAAAGAGAAGTGGATGACCGCATGTAAGAGCGAACGATTGCGCTTTCAAATATATAGGTTCTCACTTTCATATATAAGTCCGGATGATCGCATGATAAAAGCAGACGTCTACTACTCTAACCATATACGTTGAGTGGACACCTTTTGCGCAAGCCGTGAGACCTAGGTGATTTTTTAGCAATTTCCATGAGACCTCCCATCGATTTCAACTTCTTCAAAGCGTTTCCTAGCAATTTAAAGTTCTAAATTTGATTATCTCCTCAATTTTTATGTTCTCAAGTCACAAATTTCTAAAAAAACCGAGTCTCAAATTTTTGTTCCTCCAATCATAACCCTAAAATGGCTTTAAAATGATCTTAAAGCTTAAAGTCGCCCCCCTCCCAATCTCAAGGTGATTCGACTTGTCCCCATCTATTGGCAACTGAATTCTTTTCACTGAAGTTCAGGATGGTGTCATTCAACGATAGCTATGACAATGATATTAAACATCATTCAATTATTATCTCTAAGAGAATAGAATTTTATACATTCACAAATTTTTGAATAGAATATATTTTTCAGCATATTGGAATTGTTGGGTTGTGCAAAATGGGGGTATTTTATTATGAATGGGTTGCTAAACTGTTTTACACAAAGTTGGAGATGGACGCCTAACCTATAAAGCTTAAGACATATATGTTTGGAAGAGAGATCACGGTAACTCCCAATGATTTAAATGAGTTGGTTGGATGTTCCACAAAGGGGACAAGTGACGAGTATTACAATGTATCTCGGGAGCCAGATTTTATTAAATAAGGAGAAAGTATAACATTGCTTTGACAATTACACCTTAATCCTGACATGGGAGCTTTTTACGAGCCAAAATCCAAGTACCTAAATTCCAAAGTTTGAGGGATGCATCACCTAATATTGCACACAATTTTATCTCGGGATGGACATCAAGACCATGTCAACTGCATGTATCTCTATTTGATGGAAAAGATATACAACAAAAAGAGATTCAACCTTGGATATGTGATGATGAATCACATGAATGACATCATCAACAACTGCAAGAAGAACTTGTTGTATAATTGGCTTGTTCAGTAGATTGTTGAGTGTAACAGGATAGCACTACCTTGGACAATCCAAGGTGCAAGGAAAAGGCAGTGGATGTATCCAACCATGTGACCTTGACACAAATGGGGATGGCCAAAGTCAGAGGGGAGTGAGTGTTCAAGGTTGCACATTCTCCTTCGATGTTGGCTGCACAACCTCCATTGACGTAGGCAACATTGCCACTAGCACCCTCAGATCATGTGGAGGATGATACGGTTTAGCTTCCTCCTTAGTTATCTCTCTCTATGTAGATGGTTGATGAGAGGTGGAACACGATTGTAGGCTGCTTAGAGAGATTGACTTCCACGTTTACAACATATGGCAGTCGAGTTGAAGGAATGGATGGTCTCCATGAGGCAATGGGCAGGCAAATCGAAGAGCTCATTGCTATTCAACAAACACTTGCTAATGAAATAAGTCTTTTAGTTTACATGCACTTTCCATACATGTAGTAATACTTTGCTTTAGTCTATTTGAATGAGATATAATAATGTGTTACAACTATGCATATCTCTTATTATCATACAACCGTCCCCTTCTCCCACTCTTACCAAAGTTCAAAAGATAATGGCAACTAGTTCTCCATCAAATGAAGCAGTTCCAAGACCTACTTCACATCAAAATTTGCACATGGTATGTTTTCAATTTAGTTTTGTGTAATGTATCAAATTTAAAGGGTACCCTTAGTTGCTTGATGGTAGTGCTTAAACATATCATTTTAGCTTGTGAAATTAATGGAGGATTTCATGAAATTAATAGATGTTTTAATTTTGCTCAGTTTTGTTTTAATTCAATTTTAGTTTTAGATTTTCTTTTTAACTTGGAGTCGATTTTAGCCGGCTTACACTTGATCTTGACTAGTATTTGTTGTTTAGTTCGGTTTTTTGTAATTTTTAAAATTTATTTTTTGAACCAAATCGAGTGAAATCTAAATTCTTGCTTCAATTCTCGATTTCTTTTTTCAAAAACTAGTAACAAGTGAATATAACTAATATTAATATTAGTTCTATTTGCTTCCAACCGATTTTTGAAAAAAGAAATCAAGAACTGTGTGAGAACTGCGATTTCACTCGATTTGGTTCAAAAATCAATTTTTTTCAAAAATTAAAATTGAACCAAACCAAACCAAACTAAAATCATTGGTTCAATCAAGTTTACTTGGTTCAACCCAAACCGAATCAACCCCTATATTAAATGCATAGTAGAGAAGCAAGAAATAGATGTTGAAATAGAGTGGTTACAAGAAAATAATAAGAAAAGGCTAAGCTAACCCCGTAATGTATACATCACTAAGAGCTACTTCGTGAAAATCATATCTTAAGAATGACATGAAGTGATAAGGGACTAAACAATAGATGTTCTAAATTATAAGAATCTTGATGAGCTAACTGATACTAGGAGTAATCTATGCAAACGTTTCTTTTAATCGATCTACGAGGTAAACTATGCAAAAATAAATATAAACCTAAGATATGGTAAAGGCAATAAACGTTAAGGTTTATCAGAAGGCCTTCCACTCTGCTCCACATATAATAGCGGTTAATACATCCATATGAAATTTCTTTACATAGTTTCAAGACAAGTTGCTTATTCAACTAATCCATACCCTGCGTGTAGCAATGAAACATGTCCTATATATCGAAATGCTTTCTATAAACACAGGTTGACGAACCTCTAGCAACAGCAGAAATGGAAGGGCTTCTTATGTGTTTGTCAATGGAACCATGGTATGGGAGCAGGTGAGTTCGGGGGCAGCTGTGGAATCATGCAATGTTTTTGCTGCCATCTACTGTTCGTTGCACCATAGTCACGAGATTGTTGTTGTCCCCAATTGTTGTTTTGTTCTATATCCATGGCATTATCGGCATCTTCTTCGGCATCCATGAATTCCAGTGGTTTTGTCATGATTTGAGCAGGAAAAAACTCAGATGGAACCCATGGAACAACTGCCATACACACATTGGTTGCATTGTCAGACGCACTGCCTGATCGATCCTCATCCTCAACTGTATTCAGGCTACCAAAGTGGGTAGCACGAAAGAATTCATCTGCAAATCCATTGCTACAACTAAATGTTATATTTAACAAACTCATCACCTGTAGAGATCAAACTAGTTGAAAGAGAAGAAACTTAATTTGTTGACAGCAAAAATTCATTCACCGCTTCAATGAGAAGAAGAAACTGGTTATAGTGGTACGTGTAGCAGAAATTCTACGGAAGTTATTCCCCAAAACAATGGATCACAAAGAACAATCCAATATAAGAGTGACCAATTCCTTCTAGTCATTGAAGAATAAATACGTTTTCTTCCAGTAGCTCCTGCGCAATTTATCTGATTCTCCCATAACAAATAAATTTCCTTTCCAGACAAAAATAAATTCAAGGAAAAGTAACAAATTATAAACTTACTCTTAAAACCGGAAATGAGGTTGGAGTCCACAGTAACAGATAAAGGAGAAGCAGTAGAGGCTTGAAAGAAGTGTTCATTAACAGGCTTAAAGAGCACTATAGCCCTCTCTTGATTAGCACTCATAGCAAGGTCGCCTCCTACAGAGTCAGAACCAGTTTCAGAGAAAGGGAAAGAGTCGTGCGATGCCGGAATGATGCGTCCTTCACTTAACATGGCGATTTCCGGATGTTCGTCTTCCTCCATGATCGGAGGCAATTCAGCATTCTGAAAATTCTATTCAGAGACGTGAGTATCCATAATTCAGCACAGCCGTAGAAAGATTAAAATTCTTGTAAGAGAAAGACAAAAAAGGAAACCAAAACCGAGTAAATTACCAGTCGACGAATCTTCCTCGCGGGTGAAGAAAGAGAAAAATCGGAAAAATCAACATTAAATTGGTCGAAATCCTTCCTTTTCATCTTCATCTTCATCGTCGTCTTCAAATCACTCTAAGTTCTTCTCGTAAATCTTAAATCCAGCAAAAGGAAAACAAATATGAACACAGCCGAAAATATTAACAGTTCATCACCACAATGCTCACAAGCTTAAATCAATGACCGAGGCAGCGATCGAAAAACCAGGGATCGAAGGAAATCATAGAAGCAAAGAGTAAGAAAAGGGAAAGAGCGAAGAAACTTCAACTCCAGAGTCTCGAGCTTTCCAAAAGATAAAAGCCCTACTTCCAAAAAGAAATTAACACAACAAACCTTATAGTTTATAATCAATTACAAGTCAAACTCTGAAAAAAATTTTCTAAGAACTAAAATCCTGAACTATAGAAAATTCTCACCGGCGACATTGCAATCTACCTATATAATCGCGAAAGACGTCCTTTGCCCTAGCTATTGCCGTGAGAAATT
The DNA here is from genome assembly GCA_022433065.1 of Begonia loranthoides. Lineage (NCBI taxonomy): Eukaryota > Viridiplantae > Streptophyta > Magnoliopsida > Cucurbitales > Begoniaceae > Begonia > Begonia loranthoides. Next base: position 9,187,017 of record CM039475.1, read on the forward strand.
TTGACTTCCTTCGACCAACTCAAACTTTTGATATCTATCCTCACATTTGTTGAAGCGAAAAATGTCGTCAAACACCGTTCAAGTGTCGAAGAAGCATAAAGTGGCTCCCTCCGAGGGCGAAGGTCGAGCACGCGTGTTTGCATGGGCACAACCCATGGTTTTTAGCTCAGCACCCTCCAAACAATAGTACGATAATGGCATTATACCCCGTGCCGTAATTATATCTAGAAGGGTAGATTTCAATGCGTTTGGTGACTTTGGATTAAAGGAAATGTTTGAACGCATTGGTCTGTATAGATTATGTACGATGGGGGGCTATTATTATGAAAGGGTTGTGAAATTATTTTACGCAAATTTGGATGTGGGCAGCCTCACTGAGCTGAGGACATTTATATATGGGAAACAGATTAGGCTAACTATGAAGGAGTTAAATGAGCTTATTGGATGCTCCATGGAGGAGCCGATGAAGGAATATTTCCTCGTATCTGAGGACCCAGACTTCGTAAAACAAAAGTCATCCATCATATGATTAGCCACACAGTTTTGCCTCATGATGGACATAGAGACCATGTTAGCTGGATAGATCTCTATGTAATGGAGAAGCTCTACAATGGGAAGAGGTTCAGCGTTGCCTATGTTATTATTAATCAAATGAAGGCAATCCTGAAGAGTCCAAGGAAGAATCTCCCCTATAATTGGCTCATTCAGCACATCGTTGACAACAGCGGGTTTGCTGTCCCTCCCAAAGAGCGACGAACCAATGAAAAGACACTTGACATGTACAATCAAGTGACATTGGCTCGGATGGGGTTGCACAAAGTAGGAGGGGAGTGGGTATTCAAAGGAGCAGACATTCGCTCCACTCAGCCTGCACATCCTCCTTCCACGTTGGCTGCACCTCCCCCATCAAAGTTAGCTGCACAATTGCCTTCAACGCCAGCTGCACCTCCTTCTTCCATGTCCACTGCACTAATTTCATGGATGTCGGATGCACAACATTCAGATCACGTGGAGGTGGAGGACAATTTTGTTCATCCTACGTTGGACGATGCACCTCCCCCTCCTCCGTCCTCGACCTATGTACTGATCAGTGAGGAGAGGTGGGAGTGGCTTGTCGCCAAGTTGGATAGACAGGAGAGCCAACTTCACAAGATTCAAGCCAAGTTGGATAGACAGGAGAGCCAACTTGGGGATATTCAAGCCACTGTACTACAAATGAAAGAAGTACAGACGAGTATCGCAACAGCTCCTCCAGTAGCCTAGCCAACTCCTCCATCAGCTCCTCCTGCATCTTTCGATGCCGATCCAGACGGATCAAAGTATGTCTTTTAACTTACATGTACTTTCCATATATGCATTAGTATTGTTGATTAACAATGTGTTACAATTGTGCAAGGCTCCTATCATCAAGCAACCCTCCCCTCCTCCAACCCTTGCCAAAGTTTAGAAGATATTGGCAACGAGTCCTCCTTCGACGGAAGCAGTTCCAAAGCCTGCTTCACTGCTAAAAGTGTAAGTGGTATGTCTTTAATTTGGTTTTGTACAATGTGTTGAATTTACACTTAAGCTGATTTTTTATTACAGCATGTGAAGTTGATGGATGAGTTCATGACAATGACACAGGCAAATACCAATAATAACGTGGAGACATGTGGTATACTTTGCGGCTCTAGGGTAAGAAACAATATGATTTGAAAGTTATTCTCAGTTTTGATTGTATACTGAAGGCATTGTGCAACGTGTTGTCATTTTTCATAGTAAAGAAGTCTGTTCAATAACAACCCTCTTCATTCCAAAGCAATCAGGAAGTACGGACTCGGTAAATATTTGAGATGCTGTTATTGAAAATAAATAAATATCTTGCGTTGTTAACACGCAGTGCATAACATTGAATGAGGAGGAGATAATTGAGGTTCAAATGATTGAGGGAGTGCTGACTTTTGGTTGGATCCATGTAAGGCACTTGTATTCATTCATGCAATATTTTTTCTTCGTATAATATATCGATTTTATTTCAGACACACCCGAAGCAATCATGTTTCATGTCATCGATTGACCTGCACACACGGTATGAGTACCAAGTGATGTTACCAGAGTCAATTGTAATTGTCATGGCACCTACAGATAAAAAATTGTATATTTTCTCACCCTGTGCTGTGAAAGAAGTGACAAACTAATTTCGCCTCTCAATTGTTGCCCACATTCCATATTTCAAGTCTCGCACCTTTTAGGGGAGTTGGTGATTGCCTAGTATCCACATCAAGGCTTCCATCTTGACGACCCGCACAAACCGAAAGTCCTTCGTGAGCACAACACTCATGTCAAGATGAACCTCGACTTGCAGTTCAAGGTCATCGATATCCAATGCAACCTTGTAACAACTGCAAAAGATACAAAAGATGCAAAATCCGCAAAAAATGCAAAAACTGAAAAAAAATGCAAAGATTTTAAAAAAGTGGCTCAATTGAGATTTTCTATCTCTGTTTATTGGTTTTGGTTTTGGTTGTTGTATCTCTGTTTATTTGTTTGTTGCAATAAAAATGTTGTTTTTTAGGCCGAGGGACGTCCCCTGTAGGCCATGGGTCGTCCATTTGACAGCGAGAAACGTTCGTTATAGGGATAGGGACGTCTATTGTACCGAGGACTCATCAATCACTAAAGGAAAATAAGACATATTCGAACGTCCAAAATAAGAGGGATGTCCGTTCTGCAATTTCCATCGTCCATTGTCTCGGTCCGTCTTTGGAAGCTTATAACTCCATCATTTTTATAAGATTTGAATATGAAATTTGGAACATGCTTTATTTGATTAAAGAAGAATGGAAAGAACATCCACGGATTAGGAAATATGTTCGAGAGAATTTGAGTGGTTGGAAATATCAAGCATGCACACTTATTCAACTCCAAATAATATTCCTAATGTACACCACATATCAAAATTCCAACACATTCATGGGCATAACAATGAAATGATAAACTCTTAATATATATATAGACGGATTCCTGCAAAACACAAAAACAATATTATTTCATACAAAAACGCACATAGGTAGAACTATAACATCCCGTGTATATATATATATATTTTAACATTTTAAAAACGGTCATAAATTTTTTGTTTTCTATTTTATCAGATTATAAACTATCAAAGTCAAACGAGCGACTTTTCATTACACGAGTCCCATTTTTAAACTACCAATTTATCATAAAACTTTTCAAAATAGTCCGTTTACATGTTCAAATTTTATAGATAGTCTATTATTATAGTAGCAAAATGCCCATTTTTCCAAAGTCCCTTATATCAGTCATCCCAAACCAAAATACCAAATTCTATTTGTGATAGTACTATTATGTCAGATGTCCCAACACATACCACCATAACACATCTATGATGCACCACAACCGACAGGTCAAAATGGCTGATAATCCAAAACGTCATCCTGGAATACTGCCTCCACATCATGATTGTCATCCAAGGCATTATCTACATCACGGGGGAAAACAATGAGCTTAACACTCAATAAGAATTAGAATATAATGCAATGTAATACAATGTATGACCATACAATGCAATTAAGCCAAGAGTGTATACATGACAAACACCGTGGGACCATGAGAAAACCCACTCACTCAAAAGAAACATATATATATCAAAGGTTTTTCAGGCCGTATACACTCCTTTGTTACGAGAACGTTGGGGATTTCAGAAACAGGAAATAATGAGCCCTCGTCTAATCCATCCAACATGGATCTAAGGCTTCCTAATCCATCCAACATGAACCTAATGGGTCATCATAGATTCAATATGTCATACAAAGTGGAGCAATTTCATAATTCCTAATATGATGCATGTATGCCATTTAATCAAAAAAAGAAGTTATACTCAGTTAACAACAATTTCCCGTTAATCTACACATGCTTTTAAAATAATGAGAACAGTACATGCTTTTAAGTAAAAGAACATCCCAATCACAATTCATAGGATTACCTTAACTGTGTTGAGTTTATTAACAAGGCATTGAAGAACAACATATAACATAACACAACCAACGTTTTTCCATAATCCATAATACTTCCATTGCTATAGTTTTCCAAGAGGATAATGCAACAGCAACTTATCTAATTTGCTTTTGAATACTGCTCACAAAACAATTCTTCAATACCAGTTCAATAGATACCCCACAACAACATCAATCATGCTTGCAAATTTTTCTATACCTTGCACATAACCAAACTATCTTCCACTAATTTATCATGTTGAGAGAATCCAAAAACAATAACAACTTAATACTCTTAACAAAGTTCAGGATTCAACAACATTAACAACTAAGCAGGATTTCACACTCGTTCATGAAGATAATTTCAACGACAGTTCAGCTTATAACTATAATAAAACATGCATAACCCCGTGATGTAGGCCTCCACTGGCCACACATTATTCTAATTCTTACCTCACGTTTTGTAGATGTTTACGTAGCTGTACCACTTCTTCAAAACAACACAGCCCTCTACAAACAAAATCTGGAAACAGAGTAAAATAAAATTTAGAGTTCACCTCTCATTCATATATACTTGACTACTTATCACTTTCAGTATTCCAGTACCCAGTTCAACTATTGATTAAACCGTACTCCCTCCAATGATGCACTGTTCACTTGCAGAGGAACAAACTAACTGAAGAACAAAAGAATATGTTTCACACCCATATTCAGTTCAAGAAGTTCACAAGAGCTTACCTCTTCTCTCAGTGCTTCTAGCTATTCTACAGCTCCTCAATCAACTCTTTCCTCTCACAATGTATCCTTCATAGCTCTTCCCCCTCTCCACCTCAACCGACTTTTATAACCAAGTATGATACACAGGGAGTATCGATTCCCTTTCCAAGGGGAAGGGGTCCATCCTCCATAGGCCATGTACGCCTTCACCGAACTCCCCCAAAACGTGTCTTCATCAGGAAATTTGAAGAAAACTAAAATTTGAAGAAGAGAAGTTGCCGATTAAAAATGGGTTTTTATGACATTTTTGACCTTTCGGACTCGGTGTGTAGTCCGCAATACCGTCCGCAATCACTTTGGGATGACAAATCGCGTCTCCAGTCCTTCGTTTGTACCGTCCGCAAAGCTTATTCGGACGCTAGGAGGCATCCGCATGCAGCATCCACAGTCGTCCGAATGTGTCCAGTTTTAGGACAGATTCATTCGGACGCCAGCTTTTCGCATCTACAGTCATCCGTAACAGTCCGAATTGTCCCAGCACTGTACAGATTCAATGCGGACGACCCTGTTGTTACCTTCCGCAGTGTCCATTAGCATCCGTACTGTGACAAAACAGCATTCACACTTTGATAGATAATAGTTTAGGACGCAAAATGTCGTCCCCAATCGTCCTAAACTCCCAATTTTGCATTTTTCTTTAACTTTTTACACTACATTTGATTTGCCACATACCATAAACCATATCATTAGAACATGAAATCCTATTACAACAAAATATATGGATTTATACAGTATTTTCATATTTTTGGGACATTACAAGAACAACATATGAAAGCACAATAATCTACGCACCTTTGTATCGACGACAATGGTAAAACCCATGAAGGTGTCATGTGAGCGTCCTGCTCTATCACTACCACTGCCACTTACCACACCAGTGGCTGAGCCACCACCTTGACAAGAGTGGACATTGTAGCCCACACCATGACAACAGCTGCATGTCATGGGGACATGTCTCCTACTGACTACCGTGTGTATACGGGGCTCGTCCGCCTTCCACACTCTTTGCTTTTGAGGCCGACTTGGGAGTCTCTTAACTAGCGGCGACATAATTGGATCTTGGTTCGTTTCAGGCCACATGTGGTGGCCACTGATAGGTTGGGCAAAGTGAGAGTACATCCTCATAAATGTGTCATGATGATACCATACATGCACATAATCCTAAGCTGAAATCCTCATAAAATTCATGCATGGGATGGCATGCAGGCATGGGATTCCAGTAAGCTCCCTCCGGTAATAGTTACAAGTGCGCGTGTCCAAATCAACTACATACTGTTCATTACTGTCACTGACCTGAAATCAATTAGCTCCTGCAGGTGTTGGACACCAATTACGAGCCGCATGTTGTAGATTGGCAAGCTTCTTTGTGGTCTTAGGACACAATAGGTCTGTCGACTGGGCCATCTTGTCATGTTTCTTAACGATCCTACACATGATGTCTGTTCTAATCCTCTTGAACATAGTGGGGATCGGTTTGTCTCGGGCTGGTAAGAGGCAGACATTGTAGCAATCGCTCATATTATTGAGGCCCATGTCACATTTTGGGACAAAACTGAAAGCATGTTTTGACCAACACCTCGAGTTGATTTTCTGCAAATATGTGTGTGCTGACTGATCGAGCGCAAGTAGTTTATTCATCTCTTTCTGAATTGAGATGATGTTGTGGCCTTAGCTGCCTTCCACATGATATCTTTGAACAAATTTCCTGGAAATTTTTTTTTTGAAATTGGCATACAAGTGTCTGAGCTATAAGCGATGCTTAATTGCTGGTGCATATTGTTTGATAGCAGGCACCAACCCCTTCTGTCGATAGGAAATAAATGTCGACCCCCAGCCTATAGCACTGTCTAAGTCCAAAAGCAAGCAACATAAAAACCAGGTTCAGGAGTCTTTGCATTCTGATTTAACAAGTGCCACAACAACTGGATAAATTCCACCATTGGCATCAATGCTGACGGCTGTGAGCAACTAGCCTGGGCACGACCCCTTCAGGTGAGCCATCCAGGCAAATGATGGGTCTACCAAACTCCCTCAAACCTCTCTTGCACGCATCCAAACACATGTATATCCTTTTAAATATTAGACTTGGATGGGCCATCAGATCAGGCATATCAGCCACCACCAATAATGTACTGTCGTGATTGGATCATCGAATCTCTTCTGCATACGACCACAGTCGCTTGTATTGTTTGTCACCATCACCTTATTCAGTTTCAGGGCTAAATTCCTGGCCCTTCTGGCAAGACTCAGGATAATGTTGACATTAAAGTCCTTTCTAACAGTCTCAATAATAGAAGGAATGTCCCACGTGGGCTGACTTTTGAACCTATCCAAATATTGGTTTGCTACTCATTTGTAAAAAGCGTGTCAGCTTTCCATTTGTCATGCACATGTGTGCACCTCATTATAGCTCTTAATTTGAAAGGTAAGTACACATTTCATTTTTGAAGCGTGAAGCCTCCAACTGCATCCATCCTTGCACACGGCAGTCAAACGATGACATTCGCTTTTGACGAACTTTATCCTGTGCCCATTCTTCAAAGCATAATCAACCACTTGTTCTCTAATTTCGTTCAACGAACTATACTTCTTCCCCAGACAGAGCTCTAAGGACGAACATTCTAGTTGAGGATGAATACTCTTTGCCCAATCATCATCATCTGAGTCATGTATTGGACGAAGCTCCGAGTCCAGAGATGCCGAGATTGAATGCACATCTATACCAGGTTCATGATGGAACCAATGGATTCGACTGCCAAAATTGGATCCACCTCCATTTCACAATCAATGGATTCTTCAGCAATAGGTGGTGCAACACTCCTCGACTGCATGTGATGTGCAACACTAAAAAACTTCGTTGTTCATTCGATTGTGTTAAGGGATTTAAGGTTGCTTGCGCTCGCAGGGATATCCTTCACGAATATATGGTATAATCAATAGAGATGAGAGACGTTAATCAAGAGGATAAACGTTGTCGTTTAGCATTCAGAGAAGGACCTTTGGTCAAAAATGGACGTCCCTCATATAAATAAGGACGTTCGTTATTGCCTGAATGACAAGGTCTTAATACAAGAGACGTCCATTGTGGGCAAAATGATGTAGTCTTGGGGTGAAGGATGTCTGTTATGGGAGAGAGTCATCCGAAATAGGTTGAGTGACGTCTGATTTGAGCGAGGGACGTCTGTCTTAATTGAGGGGATTTGTGAGTTTTAAAAACGCGTGTGCCTCATGTGACCCTTCATAGTTACAGAATTTGGAGTCTATCCTGATCGTTCATTCCGATCCAAGGTCCTCCCTAGCTCGATCCAACAGCCATGGAATGTCGTCGACCATCGCCTTTGGAAAATGCAGATTCAATTCTGGCCATCAATCCTTATAAAGGATGTCCCTCCCTCAATTAAACGGCCATGGACGATCGTCTGCCATCGCCTTTGGAAAATGGCATATTCAATCTTAGCCGTCAATCTCTATAAGGGACATCCCTCCCTCGTGTTAGCCTAAGTGTATTAGGCGTATTTATTTTGATGATGATTATATTGATTGTGTTTATAAGTTGTTTATTAAAATAAGTTATTTATTATGAAAATATAATGTTTATATTAAATTGATATTGGAAATACCCTTAATGAGGGTATTAATGTTGACTAATGAGTTTATCTAAATCCATGTAGTGAGTAGATATCATATTGGGACTTAGAGAATTCGAGAAATGGGAATCGAAGAGACGAATTTCACTCTAGAAGTTTTCATACGCACCATGGACAAATGGGTGGTCAAAGTTTTTGTCCGAAATGATATATAGAATGCACTAAAAGATTACGGACGCACCTGCGGTCAAATGGGCTGTTGAAGTTTTTGTCCAAAAACATACACAAATTACTCCCAGAAGTTTCGGGCGAAGACGTGGTCTAAGACCCGGTAAAGAAGTGCATCCCAAATGCTTTACAGATTCATTGTCGAAGTTTTGGACGAAGATGAGGTCACAGCTACAACGTCCAAAAATGTATGTTGTGCATTTTGGAGTTTTTCGGTCGAGGATGTTGTCAAAGCCGTGGTTGAAGACCTCGACCAAAAAGGTAAACATATTAGTCTGTGAGTTTTTGGACTCCAGATTTAGATGAAGTCGTGGTTGGAGAATGCAACCGAAATTATACACAGATTGTTCCTGAAGTGTTTTGAATGCAAAAGCGATTGAGTGCGAGGTCAAAGAGTGCGACCGAAAAAGCGCAAACCAACGCAACGGCTAGTCTTCAACAGTCGGATGAGGTCCACCAAAAATGAAGTGGTCGACCGAAAATAGAGAAATCTATAAATAGAAGTCACTCCAAGGCTGAGGTAACCAATGTGAAAAAGCGCTAAAACTCTACTGAATTTTCGACACGAATTCTAGCTTGCAAAAAGAGTATAAAACTCAACCCTCACATACACTCGAGCTTGAGAGTTTTATTTTGAAAGATTTGTAATCGAATGAGAAGGGTAACGCCATAAGAATCAGTTGTTGTAATGGTTCGATTGATGTTCGTGAAGCTCAATCAATTGTAACCCAAGCAGTTGAAGTGAATAGATCTTCAAATGAGAGCCTTGAAGCGCAGACGTAGGCATGCTTTGCCGAACCGCATTAACAATTCGGTTTTGTATCTTCTAACCCTTCTCTTATTGCTCATTGTTATTGTGTTTGTTTAGCCAATTAATTGTGTTAAATCACTTAAGTTAAAAAAATTAATTATGTCAGAGAAGGATCTTCGGTCGAAAACGAACGTCCCTCGTATTAATAAGGACGTTCGTTATTGCCTGAACGACAAGGTCTTAACACAAGATACGTCCATTGTGGGCAGAACGATGTAGTCTTGGGGCGAGAGACGTCTCACATAGTCTTGGGGCAATGGATGTCCTGTAATACCCCAATTTTAGTAAACAGAATTAATTAAGGATAATCGAGATTTATTTGATAAGAAAATTGTGGATTGAGGGAAATAATTGGGTAATAATCAAGGATTTATTTATTGAGAAATTAATTGGAGTATAATTGGATTATTCAGAGAATTTATTATGAAATATATTATCATGAAAATGAGTTTAGAAAAATAATTGTTGAGAGATAATTATATCAATTATTGGATAATTATTTTGGAAGCTGAATTGAAAAATTTTTAATTGGATCGATACTTATAATCAAGCAATATTGGGAGAAAAGAAAATTAGAATTGAGATGATTAATTATGTAAAAGAAAGTTAATATATGGAAGATTGGATTTAATTATTATGTGGAGATTAATTATTGAATTTAAAATAGAAAAAATGGGATTAGTGAACCAGTTTAGTGGGCGGAGAAATTGTGGTGGTTTTATTTTAAAATTGATGGTTTTATTTTAAATTGAAATTAAAGAAAATGAGAAGAAGAAAGGGGGAGAGGGACCGAGAAACAGTGAGAGAGAGAGGGATCGGAAGAGAAGAGGAGCGATCGGGAATGGGAGATGTCGTCGATGCTCGAGTACGCCCTGTCCGACGTGCTAGTTACAGGCGGCTGCTGCGGGCGACGTTAGGTGAACGGTAACGGACGACGCGACGAACGGAGAACGCGAGCTAGGGCTCGGTGTGTGCCTCAGCCTTCAATGTTGAATTTGGAGCTGCAATTTTCGACCATGGTAAGTCGATTATTGCTGTTGTATTCCTTCTCTTCTTGGCGTTCTGTCGCTCGGTGTTTTGGCGTGGCAGGGATGGCTGGGTGTGATCGGAGATTGGCCTGGTGGCAGGGCATCGGTCCGGGTCTATGATTTCCAAATTGGACCGGCTTATTCTTCTCCCGAAAAGATAGTAACTTTCCAGCATGGAGTTTTGGTCATTGGACCACCTCCTTCGAATTGTGCGATCTTCCATCAGCCTGGCGTCCATGGGGTCTCTCGTCTATAAATTTGGACAGATTGGAAGCTGGCAGTGAGATTGGAATTGGACAGTATGGCCATCGGGTGTGCTTTCTATGACAGGGCCGAGAGCTGTTGATGGAAGTGAGCTCCTGTTTGGTGTTGCTCTGGATTTCTACCGTGAAGAAAATGGTTTGTGTGCTCTACAGGTAATCCTTCTTTGTTCCTTGGTATACCTTCTGTGATGACCAGTTGAAATAGATGAAAATATTGGATACTCTACTGTGTTGAAGTTGTTTTGGATTTGAAGTTCTGTTGGTGCTGGGATTGTGTTTGAGTTTCTGATGAAGTTCTGTTGGTGCTGGGATTTGTGTTTGAGTTTCTAAAGAGATTGATGTGTTGTTCTGGCCATTGCTATCTTGATTAATTATATCCTGTGCATTGGTTGGTTCTGTTGCCTTCTCTCTGTTTGCCTTCAGGTTTTAGGTTGTGGTTTCCTAGTTATGGCAGTTATGGATTTTTGGATGTTCCTAGCTTAAATTGTGTTATGTTACTAGGTTAAGTAAAGTTGCAAATTCTGTAAAGTAAACAACTGTGGGCGTGGTTCATGTATGTTTACAACTCTGATGGATATATTTCGTTATTGGAAAATGCTCTCTTTGAATTATGCTATGTTAATGGATGATTTTGTCGAATGGTATTTCCTGTTAGCAGCCTTGTTGATAGTTACATCCATTAAGATTGAATTTATCTTGAAGAATTATTGTTGGATATAGGTTGTTAAGTTGGAATTGGACTTGTGCTACTAAATTGGGATATTTGGATATATTGATGATTGATTTCTTTGAATATTATGTTCAGTTTACATTGAGCTATAAATTAAAGAAAGATTCGTGAGACTTCAATTAGTTGAGGTAATGATTGGATTGTTGGACGTGGAAATATGTCGGAGTGATATTCATTATTGGTCGTCGTTGAATGTTACTGCTGTAATTGATTTCGGATTAAATTCATGTATTGTCTGAATTAAGTTGAGTATTCTGCACGTTAATTCACGCTCTATACATTTGGTTGAATTACCTACAGCCTTTCTAATCAGATAAAAAGGATAAATAAATATTCTATGTTGGTTGTCATTTGGATAAAAGGAATTAAATGGTTCTCTACTCTGCTATGGAAAATATGGTTTTGTGATCAAATACTATTCGGTTTTTGTAAAGTAAATTCTCTCTATTTTCAGGTCACATTAATGGAATGAGCAACTATAAATGGTTATTGCTATTTTCGTTGCACATATTATTGCAAGGTTACTAAGCAATTAAGTTGACTAATGGGAATTATTAAGCGTTAAGATTTATGAAAATTCAGTGGTCAATAATTATTGGTTAATTAGTCGATGAAAATAATTAGACGAAAATGTGAAATGAACTAATAGAATAATGACATAAAAGTTAAGGTTTATAATAGGTAAATATATTAATAAATAAATATTAATTATTTTGAAGGTACTAACATGAAAAGAATAGAGTGTGAACCGCGCCACGGACGCCAGGTAAGTGATACGCATGTGCTTTGGTCCTTAGGGCCCTACATCGCAAGAATAGGAGATGCATGTTTTGGTGTTTACAGTTTTAAATAGCATGTTTCGGTATTTATAGTTTTAAATAGCATGTTTTGATGTTTACAGGTTTAAATAGCATGTTTCATTGTTTACAGTTTTTATAAACATATTATATGAATCTTATGTTGGTTGCGCTATTAAATTCCTCTAGTAGAAAATGTATGCATTCACGAGCATCATGCATCATAGTCTTCAAAAGATACGAAAATGGTTTTCATACATACTTTTGAAAAGGAAACAAAGAAACAAAACGATTTCAAAATGACAAGAAGGAAACAAAGAAGAAACGAGACGGTTCTGAAACGTAAAGAAATGAACGTAAATGGGTGTGACGAGATGTGAGGTTGTGTTAGCCGCCCTTCCTCGTCAAGTTTAGACATCTCTAATACCATCAAGATAAAGATAAGCATAAACGGGGTTGTCCGGGGATGTGAGGTTGAGTTAGTTGCTCCTCCTCGTCAAGTTTAGACATATCCAACGCCTTTCAAGATCAAGACACACAACAAAAATAAACGGGGCTGTCTGGAAATGTGATGTTGAGTTGAGTACCCCTCCTCGTCAAGTTTAGACATTTCCAACACCTTTCAAGATTAAGACAACAATAAACATAAACAGGGTCGTTTGGAAATGTGAGGTTGAGTTGGCTGCTCCTCCTCGTCAAGTTTAGACATTTCCAACGCCTTTCAAGATAAAGTAAAGATCAAGATAAACGAGGTCGTCTGGGGATGTGAGGTTCGCCTCGTCAAGTTTAGACATCTCCAACGCCTTTCAAGATAAAGTAAAGTAACAATCAAGTAAAGAAAGGAACAGTAAAATAAAGTCAAGATAAAGAAAGTTAAGATTAAGAAAATGGTAAAAGAAAAGAAAAGAAAGAAAGAAGAGAAACAAAAAAATAGAAAACGAAAAGAGATTTAAAAGTTGCATGACATGTGCATCATACATTTTGTTTTATATCACTTACTGAGCATTAGGCTCATTAGTTAAGTCTTGCGATGTAGGTATACGTACAGGTGAACAGACTAAGAGGCAGTTGATGAAAGATTTGCACGAGTGGATCTTGTGGCTGGCTGGGCTAACGAATTAAATGAAATTTATTTGTAAAAGGGTTTGTAAATTATTCAGTATTCTTTAATGCTTGTTTTAATTCCACTGCATTTTCAGAAAATAATTTTCTATTATTTTTACTGCAATTGATAAATGTTTTAAGTAAATGGTTTTAATGACCGGGTTTTACAAAAGATAAATACTCTGATGTTTTTTATAAGAAGAAAAATTTTAAATTTACACAATTTTTAAATTAAATAAAAACTGGGTCATTACATGTATGTTATGAGAGAGAGTCGTCCGAAATAGGTCAAATGACGTTCATTTTGACTAAGGGACGTCTGTCTTAATTGAGGGGATTTGCGAGTTTTAAAAATGCGCATGCCTTACACGTGACCCTTCATAGTTAAAGAATTTGGAGTCTATCCTGATCGTTCATTCCGATCCAAGGTCGTCCCTCACTCGATCCAACAACCATGGAATGTCGTCCACCATCGCCTTTGAAAAATGGCATATTCAATCATGGCCATCAATCCTTATAAGGGACGTCCCTCCCTCGATCCAACGGCCATGGACGATCGTCCGCCATCACCTTTGGAAAATTGTAGATTCAATCTTGGTCGTTAATCTCTATAAGGGACGTCCCTCCCTCGTGTTAGCCTAAGTGTATTGGGTGTATTTATTTTGATGATGATTATATTGATTGTGTTTATAAGTTGTTTATTAAAACAAGTTATTTATTACGCAAATATAATGTTTATATTAAATTGATATTGGAAATACCCTTAATGAGGGTATTAATGTTGACTAATGGGTTTATCTAAGTCCATGTAGTGAGTAGATATCATATTAGGACTTGGAGAATTCGAGGAATGCAAATCAAAGAGACGAATTTCACTCTGGAAGTTTTCGGACGCACTGCAGACAAATGGGTGGTCAAAGTTTTCGTCCGAAATGATATATAGAATGCACTAAAAGTTTACGGATGCACCTCGGTCAAATGGGCTGTTGAAGTTTTTGTCCAAAAACATACACAGATTACTCCCAGAAGTTTCGGTCGAAAGACACTGTCTAAGACCTGGTAAAGAAGTGTGACCCAAATGCTGTATAGATTCATTGTCGAAGTTTTGGATGAAGATGAGGTCACAGCTACAACGTCCGAAAATGTATGCTGTGCATTTTAGAGTTTTTCGGTCGAGGATGTGGTTGAAGTCGCGGTTGAAGACCTCGACCGAAAGGTAAACATATTAGTCTATGAGTTTTTGGATGCCAGATTTAGATGAAGTCGTGGTTGAAGAATGCGACCGAAATCATACACAGATTGTTCCTGAAGTGTTTCGGACGCAGAAGCGGTTGAGTGTTAGGTCAAAGAGTGCGACCAAAAAAGCGCAGACCAACGCAATGACTAGTTTTCAACAGTCGGATGAGGTTGACCAAAAATGAAGTGGTCGACCGAAAACAGAGAAATCTATAAATAGAAGTCACTCCAAGGCTGGGGTAACCAATGTGAAAAAGCGCCGAAACTCTACTGAATTTTTGACACGAATTCTAGCTTGCAAAAAGAGTATAAAACTCAACCCTCACACACACTCAAGCTTGAGAGTTTTATTTCGAAAGATTTGTAATCGAATGAGAAGGATAATGCCATAAGAATCTATTGTTATAACGGTTGGATTGACGTTCGTTAAGCTCAATCAATTGTAACCCAAGCAGTTGAAGTGAATAGATCTTCAAGAGAGAGCCTTCAAGTGCGGACGTAGGCGTGCTTTGCCGAACCGCATTAATAATTTGAGGGCTAAGCTAACCTTAATTCCTAAAATCACAATTTCAATATCTCTATAAAAATTGTTCTTTTAGTCATTCAATAAAATTTCATGGTTTTCTAATAGATTTCGTAAAACCATAATACTCTCTCGAGTTGTTAAATCTTTATGTCGTAATATTCAGATCATATTTAGAATTATCTCTCTCGAACGTCAAATACTAAATATAAAACCATTCAATATGTGACCAGCAAATTGAAAGCATGAAAAACAGAATATTACAAATAAATAATTAATCAAACCAGCAGAATATTCAATTAGAAAAATAATACTTTAAATAAACGTTTCATCTCTCCTCTAGAAGGAGAGAATTAGTTCAAAATTATCGTAATAAAAACACTGAAAAACATGATGAACTTAAGGAAATCAAAGAGAAATAAGGAGTAGAAAGGAATATCTATCTTTGGATGTCACTGTAAAAGTGTAATCCGTGTGTTGGTCTCCTCATCCGACGTCAAAAATTCACTTTGATCACTCTCTAAAACTCGTCTCGAGGCTGCCGAAGGTCTTCTTTTTTGTCAGGTTATTATGTGTTTATAGAGCCTCCATTAGGGTTTCCAAAATCCCTTAAAAAAATTTCAAAATGTGTGGGATTTTGCAATTTTGAAAAGTGAATCTGATCTTGGGCCGCGACTTGAAATTCGCACGCCACGATTCGGGGTCTTTTTTTGCACTTGGGTCGCAGCTTGAGAAGCTATTGCTCAGGGTCTTTTTCTGCACTTAGGTCACGGCTTGAACTTCTCAAGCCGTGGCTTGGACTCATTTTTCTGCACTTTGTTTCATTTTTCTACTATGTGACACTGATTTTCTTCCCTTTATTTCTCGATTTAAATTTCCAAATTTCACTATTTTCCATCTTCATTTCACCTATTTTATTAGTTATCTGCATTATAACTTAAAATAGATTAAAATTACCAAAAACTCGAGAATAAACATTAAATCTTTCTTAGAATTATGATAATACTTTTAATTTTCATAGAGTTATCACTGCTAATGAGAGTAAATAGTGCTGCTAAAGAGAGTGAATGGTACCTAGGGAAGAGTGTCCATTTCGACTACTGTGAGAGTTAAGGAAATCGCCAATGCCCATTCAACCCTAAAGAGACTTCTTGGGTAAGCTTCTCTTTATCCCTTGTGTGTCCTAGTGTTGATTCTCTGCATGGATTTCATATTTGAGGTCGGGAAGTCAAAACCATGGTGTGTCTCTACGTGGAATGGATTTGGAGTTGTGCAGAGGTTCAGGCCGTTTGGAGGCGAGAACCAACACAATGTGGAGACAGCGGATCAATTGCGTCCGAGGAAGATAGGTTTCCGCAAAAATGTGTGTGTGTCGAAGGTAGCTTTTGCGAAACACTCATGTCCATAGAAGCGTAGGCTTCTGCGAGAAACTCATGTCTGCGAGAGGAGTGTCTCTGCAGAGGACACGTTTTCGTGAAAATGTTTAGGGTCCGTTGAAGCAAAGGTTTTCACGGAAACATTTGTATCCGCGAGAGGAATGTCTCTACGGTGGTCACATGTCCATGAAAATGTTGGCTTTTGCAATGAAGCCAGGTTTCCACAGTGGAAGTGGAATAAGTAACACTAGGAGTACACGTGTCCACAAAAGCATAGGTTTTTGCAATGCAACAAAGCCCAGTTTCCGCAGCAGAAGAGCAAGCTTCCACAGTGGAAACAAATTTAAGTGACACATATGTTCACGGAAGGCAAATTTCTGCAACACACACGTGATAACAGAAGGTTGGATTTCTGCAAGTGTTGTGTGTCCGATTGAAGTGAGGGACACTTGTCCGCATAACACAAGCTTCCGCAATAGAATGCAGAAGCACAAGTTCTATAGCGGAAATATGAAACTCTACACAATGTGGAATTTTGCGAATATCGTTTTTATGTCCTTGCTACAACTCAAACCTTTGATTTGAGTCCTTACTGCCATGGCACCACGCGCCTGGTGATGGTTGCAACCACTATGTCATTTTCGAGTTTGGGTTTCGTAGTCTGGCAAGAGACCTATTCTTTTTCATTTTTCTTGAATTGATTTGTGAACTCTATTAGATTGAATCTGTATAGGTTCAAACGAATTTATAGACTGTGAATCGACACCTAAAGTTGCTGTTTCTTTTGGAAAAAGGAGAGACCATCGCTGATGTAGGGATTTTATATTTAGTTGCATTGCATTGCACTCTTTTTCCAAAAGTATATTTTGTTGGTTGCCCCATATGAAAACCGATGGGGATTGTTTGACAACATGTCCGATTGTATGTTATATATATTCAGATTTTACATGTTTACATTTTGGCGTGCATGATATTTTCTCTGTTGGTGACTCTTGATTTGGGGGATGAATCTTCTTGGTGCTTTGGACGGTCTCGATGTTAAAGAATCACTAGGCTATCCCGATGCATCTTCTGCTGCGTGAATATGGTGTTTGCACGTTATGAAAATGGGTAATAAGATGGTGATGATGCGCTCTTTAGATTTCAAATTCATAAATCTGATCAAGGTGTTATGATTATGTACTAGTTGTGTCATCGTGGAGCCTTGCTCGGCAGCAACTCGGGTGATGTGTCAGGTCTTCAGACTACTGTTATTTCTTCCTCCTGGCTCATGAAGTGCTGCCCCAAAAATGGTCACCGCCTTTTTATATGTATGATCGGATGAGTCCTTGTGTAATCCTACCTTTTCACTTATGACTAATTTCAATATAAAAATAGGACGAGAATATTTTAGTATTAGTTGTCTATGTATACATCTATATTTTTAATTAATATCTCTTGAGGGGCCTTTATGCCCAATTTTTCTTAGAATAGTGATAAAGATTTTGAAAATGATTTTAATCGATACACACTTCTCTAGATAATGGTTTTGATAAGAAAAGGTAAAACAAGTTTTACATTGCATTGCATTTAGTATAAGTTTCTTACCGAGTTAGTCACTCACCCTAACAACTTCTCCCCTCCAGATAAAGAAAAGAGCAGATAGGATTGTTGGTACTTGTGCCGAGGAGACACCATCCATTTATTTTACTTCCTTGTGTTTGTATTGAATCACTTGGTGATAATACTGTTTGGATTTGTTATTTTATGACGTCTTGGATTATACTAGATGTTTGAGATTTGGTTGTACAGTATTGGATTTGATATATATTGTTTGCACTATCATATCTCGTAATCACTATGGAGATCTATGTCAATTTCGTGTGAGTTATGACTTTGATTATGTTCAATTCTTCCACTGCAAACCTAGCCTTAGGCTGGACGATAGAGTCATTTCTAAAAATCGGATCATTTGACCCGACGTTTTTGTTAGGTCTGATTCCGGGTTGTGACACATTCTTTGTTTTCTCTGCTATTTCTAGCGTCACCAACGGCGGCTTCATCCCTACCAAGAAGAATATGATGATTTTCAAGGAAAATTCAGGCCTTTTGCTAGTGGTTTTACCTCTGATTCTTCTGGGAAATACATTATATCCACCATTTTGGAGGTTTATGATCTGGATTTTGAAGAAAAGGACGAAGAGAGAAGAGTTTAGTTTTGTTTTGAGGAATCATGAAGATATGAGTTTTGATAATTTGCTCTGTCATCTTCTGCTGCTCTCTTGGTTGCTACTGTTCTTGGGTTCGTTTGCTTTCAGCTGATCGTTCTGTGGCGTATGGAGTAGAACTAGGCAGCCATGGATGGATTGAGTTCTTGCCAGAAAGTTGTGGCCTCTTTTTTTCAAGTGGTGAATTCCAAGCATAGTATGGAATCTGTGTTTGACCTCTTCGTTATATCTCCGACTATTTTGGTGGTTTTTGTTCTCATGATGTGTCCTCACTCTCTCTCTTTATGTTTCTCTCTCTTTATGGAATATTCTCTCTCAAGCTAGTATTTTGTCATCTTTCTGTAGGTGCTATAATTTGCTGTTTTTGGATCTCTCTGTCTAAACTTTTCTATCTGTCATCGTGGCACGTCTCTCATGTCTCTCTCGCCTTTCCCTTTTTTCGCTACCCGTGAGAGTTCGATGTTTTAAATTGTGTTCGGTCCAGCATCACTTTCTCTTCATCGTGTTTCGTGTAAGAGCTTGATGACTCAAATTGTGTTCAGTCTATCATCACTTTCTCTTGAACGCATTCATCTTTGTTTCCCCCCTCTCACTATTTAAATCATGTTCGCTTCCACATGAAATAATTTTTCGTTTAATTTAATGTCTTGTATTATTGTACGAAGATGTTCCGTTCCGTTCCATGGTAGTATTATTGTTAGGAATTAGTATAAGAATCTATAACTGCATGTAGTTTTTACCATTATTGTTATTATTTTTTCTTTATCACTTGAAAAGTAAGATTGCTATTAAGCTACTCTTTTAACTATACTTATATTGCAAAATCATTAAAAAAATTTATATATTTTTTTGTCAATGTAGTCGTCTCCAAATATGGTACTTGGTCAACAATCTCTATCGAATTATGTGCTAGTTGAAATGCATTAGAAATTTTTCATGAGTTTTTTTTTTTATAAATGTACCATCTTATCCTAGGTAACCTTGCTTATGTTATGCATAATTTGGGAAAACCTACGAATATATTTTTATTTCCTTAAAGCCACTATATATATGGTGTAACCTAGTCCCGTTAATAAGATATTGTCCTCTTTGTCCAGATGATGACATGAATTTATTCTTAGGTCACATCTCAGAATGTGTATTTTGTGTCAGAGTGGCACAGTGGAACTACACTCTCGATCTCAATCAATATTGTTGGATTTGGGATGTGGCCAGAAGTTGTCTTTCACGCTTTGTTTCTTGGTGTCTCCGTGTAACACCCGAGAATTTTACTTACAATTTGATATTTCATGACCGAACAAATGACATATCACTAAAACTTCTAGAACATAATATGTCTTGGTTGAGGTTTTTCACCTTAATAGATGTCTTGCTAATTGAAGAAAGAGAAGAGAAGCTTGACACCTTAACTAACACTTGGAAGCGCCATACAAAACTTGTTGACACTTAAAATAGTGCGTCACCACTTTGAACTTGTATAAATAGACGGGTTTGGTTCTTTAAAATCTCAAGCAAGAGATTCACAACTCCAACAGCTCTCTAAAGATTAGTGAAGTTCTCTCTTTCAATTTTAAGTGATTTAAGAGTTGATTAGTAGAAACGTAAAGAAAAAATAGATATTATAAAGTGATGCTTAGAGTTTTAATGAAAGATCACAAAATTGGATTTTTATGATATAATAATTGTTTTAATATGTTTTAATAAACACTTTGATGGAATTATGGGTGTTGAAATCAAGAATTTGGACATGTATAATGAAATATATGAGTTTTGAAAATTAATGATAAAGAGTGAGATAAAAACTAGATATTGAATAAGAAAAATATTCTGTTTGGAATGTTTTACTCATGGCAAAAGAGGTTGTATTTCTAAATTGATTTTATATGATAATTAACATTATCTAAGGGAGTTATTGGTTCAATAATCACTTGAATTGGATAATGTACAAAAAGATATGCACATATATGTATGCTACAATACTAATGTGAAGATTATCATATTAGGTCCTCCAACTCAAAGAAGAAATTGGATAATTGGTAATACTTGTACTAAGACTCCAAAGTAAGTAATATTTGCATGTGCTTGGCTTAATAACCTACATCACAAGGTGCTAAGATGTTTTCAATGGTTATAATGGTTATGATAATATGTTGTTCGAGGATCTATTACATTGTTTTGATGAAATTGTCTGATAGTATTGACATTGATCGATGATATGTTATGATTTGACAATACATTAAGATACATATATGTTGCATTCATTCTCATTTATCATGTTTTTCAAGAAAATAGTGTAAATGATTTATGTTTTCATTAAGAAAGATTGAAAATAATATGAAAGATACGTAAGAAGCTTTAGCAATACGATACCAATAGAGTTTTGGTGGCTTTAACCCCAATGAACTTTGGTGGGCTTGTCCCCTAATGATTTACAACTTTGGTGCCATGTTCCAATATCAAAAAGAAGAACAAGAAATAAAAGAACGGAAGAAAGAAAGAAAAGAAAAGAAACCTGATACGTAACATTTTATAAAAATGGCATATCTTATTTATGTTATATGTGCATTACTTACTAACCGTTAGGTTCATAGATAAATCTTATAATGTAGGAAAATGAATTAGATGATAAGACTCACTATGGATAACCAGGCAGTTGATGACTCATACTTGTGAAGAGTTGTAATGATCCGATTTTTCTTACGTTTAAAATCACGTGAAATTTAAAACTTTTTCTTTTATAAAAATAGCGGAAGACTTTTCTTTTTTAAAATCATTTAAAAGGTGATATTAAAATTCTTTTATTAAAACCCTTTGTAAAACATAACGAAAGACTAAATGAATAAAACACGTTACGAATTAAAAAATATTTATTACATCACTTACATAAACTTCTTTTCTTTTATAATTCGAATACTTTACAAAACTCTTTCCAAAATCTTTTCCTTTCTCTCACCCATTAGCCTAGCCAGCCACAAAATTTGCGCGTACAAATCTTTCATCAACTGCTCCATCACCTGTTCTCATGCGTGTACTACATCATGAGACAAACAATGAGCTTAATGCTCAGTAAGGAATAGAATGAAATATTATGCATACTCATGTCTGATTATGTCAGAAATGAATCCACTCAATATGTCTTTTACTCATAGTCTCATATCATTAAACTCATACATTGAGTTGGGACATTGGAGATATTTCTCACAGGGAAAATAGTTCTTCGTTGAAAACTAAACCTCGGCTAACAGGCTCGCACATCATGATAAGGGAAGGGTTTAATCTCGAGTCTACCGGTTAGAATCTGAACTACCACTCCAACCCCCAATTCCCATTACATTCATTTTGTCTGGTTTTTCTAGTGCAATGCATGTGAATACCAACCTCATGGTATCCCTAATTGTTTCTACCATCATGATGCATGTTCATACAAGGCTTATGAATGCTATAATAACATAGATCATAATATAGCGGATAACAATATATGCAATATCAACAAGAATCACAATATAGTAAAAAACAATACATGCAATAACAACAGGAATCACAATAGGATAATGTATGTCAAGGAAAGTAAGTCAAAAGCATGAAATAACGCAAGTCAATAGCAAGGAATAAGTAAAAGAAAAACAGGCAGAATATCACATCACATGTCATTATTTCTTTTTCAACTGGATTCCTTATCATTTTAAGTCTTTATCCTCTAACTTTTCCTCTCTATAGAACATGCATATTCTTATTCACTATAACGAATTACATGCACAAGGCCAATTAGTCAACAACCAAGTAAAGAAGCAAGAATATACAAACAGAACAACTATCTCAATAATATAGGAAATTAAACTCTGCAGAAGCATGTATCAAAACACAACGGAGATAAAATAGGCAACTAACAACATGCAGTTAAACTAATAATTAATAACTGAGAGCCAACTACTCAAAGGGCAATATCTTTTCAACTTTCAGATTATGCATTAAGTAACAAATAGCTAAACTAAGCAGGAAATTCAAGAAACATAACAACTTAAACACACAAACTCTAGTCCCATGATGTAGGCCTCCACTGGCCACACACATGCACTATTCCTTACCTGTGTTCGTAGCATTTTTGCACTTTATCCTTCTTTCTTTAATACATTCAATGCCTTCAAAATCATCACATAACAACCATCAATAATCATAGTTCCTTATCCCCATTCCTACAGTTTATTATACCCAAATCCAATTAATCATTTAACAGCTCTAAAGTCCAAAACTGAATAACAACAGTAGCAAAATAAGGAACCAACACCCATTAATCCAAGCACATACATATTCCTCAGCAGAAACCAATTCCTGAACCAAACTATACCAGTAGAGCATACCCATTATCAATACGCATGTAGCAGAACAATTCATCAAAATCTCCAGAAGCTCAAAACATAAATCCTAACATTTTCCTTCTCCTTCTTTTATCATAACATAATCCATTTTAACATAACTCAATCTATAACTGAAGTCGTAAGTAAAAAAAAGGAAGGAACTCCTTACCTGAAAAATACCCAAAGAGAGCTGAATGAAGAAATCCAAAGAGAACCGAGAACAGAAGCAGGGAGCTGTTTCTCCTTCAAAGCTCACACTCTGATTCTTTCTTCTTCTTTTTCTTCTCTACACTCTCTTTTTTCCTTCCACGACTCACAGCTTTCTCCACTCCAAAGAGCACTCATCTTTCCTCCTCTTCGTTTCCTCGGCCTTTTCTTCAGCTCCAGAGATCTCCTCTAGCACCCCCACGGTTCACAGCTCTCTGTCTCCCTTCCCCTTTTCCGTATTTCAATTCCACCAGAGAACTTTCTCCAATCCCAAGGTCTCACCTAACTATCCCTCTATTTTACCATCTGTAAATTAAACCACGCAAAGAAATCACAAGAATACAACCAATTGGGATTCACACCCCAACCGGGAAAACAGTCAAAACCCAAACTGCCAATCCATCAGAGTGGAACCGGTTCTGGCCCAACATGAAGCTCACAAGAATCAGCCGTTATCCCATCCCCTCGCCTTAGCCAATTTCTTCCTCACCAATTCCCAAATGCAGAACCAAATTACAGAGCACAAATCAACTGAAATACTTACCTCAGTTTGGCAAGCCGAACATCGTAGCTCGTGGTACGCAGTTCGTTCGTTCCCGCGGGTTTCGTTCTATGAACCCTAGTGCTTCGAGCCCTAACCCAGCGATTTGTTGCACTTCCTCCTCTCGTCGACACCCGCAGTACGCCGGATAGCTCCCTGTTCATTGCACTCCCTTCGCGAAGTCTCGGTCAAAGGAGACGTTTTCTCCGCGTCTCCTGAGTCTCCCTCTTCTCCCTCTCTCTGAAATTTTGGTCGCGGGCCATTGTATTTCCCTTTCCCCCCTTTTCATTCAAAACCCAGACCAAACCGGCGGAGAGAACCGGTTCACTCCCCCATTTCTTTAATTTATTCTTTTCTTTTAATTCCATTTACTTGACTTTAATTTATTTAATTAAGGGAAAATGACAAATCAACCATCATCATTGTTGGTGACAAACCAACCACTATCGTTTTTTTCTAACAAAATAGCCACTGAACTATGAGAAAATGTCAAATCCAACATCGCTGTCACGTTTTCCATTAAACGTGATGATGTGGCACCGCGACTGTTCGTATACAAACCACCGCCGCGCCATAGTTTTTAAAAACTAAGAGAAGAATTGTGAGGAACTGCAACAGTGTGTCAACACACCACGGCGGTTTGGTATGAAGCCGCAGCGATGTGTTGACACACCATTACAGTGTCAGCCTAAACTGCAGCAGTGTATTGACACACTGCTACGGCATCAGCCTAAACAGTAGTGGTGTACTTCAAATAGTATAAATTCACCGAGGACTCCTCACGTCTTTCTCAAACAATTTGTTAGCGATTAGCGAACCCTAGAGAATTCTGAGAGCTGAAGTGAACCGCATTTTTGCGAAGTTGAAGATTTTGTTGAAAAGCAAATGGCATCTTGGAGTGTTGAGGAATTTGTTATTAACCGTCAAGTTGAAGTGGGGCCCACAGTCACATTTTTTGCCAATCAGGTACGTGGAATTGGAGATGAAGCTGCAATAGTGTTACACTCCGTCTCAGCAAATCTACACGAGGAGGATGAGGAGGACGTCCATTCATTATGTCAATCCAGTAGGGACAAAGACATGGACATGGCCGAGAGTAGGCCTAGACGCCCACCACAAGTACAATGCAGCTTCGCTGGTATGGGTCTTGGCAAAAAGTATAGTTCACTGAATAAAATTAGAGAAGAAATTGTCGATCATATGTTGAAGAATGAGTACGAGATAAAATTCACCCACAGTGACGCACATCGGTTGAGGGCTGCATGCCAAGAAGGATGCATGTGGCGGCTGTACGCCTAAAAAATGCAAGGTGAAATGACGTTTCAAATAAAGTTCTACAACGATATTCACACTTGCTCTAGAAAGATGAAATGCCGTCATGCCTCTGCCAAATGGGTGGCAGCGTATTACTTGGACAGATTTAAAAGTCAGGCTGACTGGAACCTTTCTTCCATAGTTGAGACAGTCAGGAAGGACTTCAACATCAACATCACACTCAGCCTTGCTAGAAGGGCAAGAAATATGGCCAAAAAAATTAAGGAAGGGGATGACAATGAGCAATACAAGCTCATAAGGTTCTATGCCGAGGAGATTCGAAGGTCGAATCCTGGACGCTCGATACGCGTTGACCTAGAGATGAGTGCATTTAAAAGGATGTAGATGTGTTTGGCTGCATACAAGATGGCAGTGCGAAACTGTGGAAGACCAGTTATTTGTTTGGATGGTTGCCACTTGAAGGGAGCGACTCTGGGCCAGCTGCTCACTACTGTCACCATCGATGAGAACGATGGAATGTATCCAATTTCTGTAGTAGTGGTTAAAACAGAAAATAAGATTTCTTGGAGCTGGTTTGTGGAATTGTTGCTCGACGATCTAAACACCCCCTCTGGCAATGGATGGACAATCATTTCTGAATGACAAAAGGTGTGGTTGATTGCTTTTACCTTTTGTGTTTATGTTATGCATTTTGTACCAATGTTTGACTCATACTATGAATCTTTGTATGGCCGATTACGATTGAGGGAGAGGTTGAGTCTTTGGGTTTTTCACTGCTTGGAAATCCCTAGAAAAGGAGGGGATTGGCTCTTTAACAGAGGAAAATCACATCTCGAGTCTTGAAGGTGTCCGATTGGTAAATTGGTGGAGTATTCCTTGGAGGTCTTGGATTGGAGTGCTCCTTGAGGATTTTTTTTACCTATAATTAGTGGAAGTGCCCTTCGAAGGGTTCAACACAGGAGAACCAATTCTTAATAACTCATAGTCACTAAAATCTTGAGGTAATCAATAGTTGCATGTGTTTGACCTCTTAGCCTACAATACAAGATGTTAGGAGAATAAGTAGAACCGTGAATTAATTGTAGTTATTGTTAAGTAACTTTGGAGCAATTGATGGATTGTCTATGATATAAGGTGGAACTATTGTATGATTTACTGGACTAATTGGGTTAAATTAATGAAATATATGATAAGATATGGAACTGTTGGATTAACTTAATGATAGATGTGTTTGCTATGTTTAATATGGTTGGCTTCTATTAATTGAGACAGATTGATGTGACTGCCAAGGTTATGTTGCTTTGTTTTAATATTGTTATTGAGAATATGTTTTCATACATCATATTTTCCAAAAAAGAAACAAAAATATTTTACATATAAATGTTTCATTAAAAAAGAATTAAATAGAATTAATGTACGTAAATAGTCTTGTATGAGCATAGCTCGAAGGTGAATAGAAAAAGAAAAGATGACATTGACAAAGAAAGAAAGACTGAAATCGTTGTGGGCTGGGACTGGACTATATTTTATCTTCCCTGAATTGTTCTCCAACGATCTGGGATCATTTTCAGGTGAGATTGACTGTACTGTATTTTATCTTCCCTGGACTGTTCTCTAACGATTTGGGATCATTTGCAGGTGAGATTGACTAGAATGTACCCCAACAATTAGACTGGTAAAAAGAAAACAAAATAACGCTAATTGAAAACATAAGACAAAAGAAAATTTTTTTAATAAAATTACATGTTTTGAACTGCATATTGCACGATTGCATGAATTTTATGTTAATGTTCAATTTAAGTTAAGATATACATTACTTACTGAGCATTAGTGATGCACCAGTGGAAGAGGTAAAGAAATAACCTGTAAAATATGTTGTTAAAATGTTGTTGCAAGTGTTGAAGAAGGAAGAATGTTGGAGAAACCAGGTAGGCAGCTCTTAGAGGAAACAGTCGACTGGGCAGTCAACCTCAAAAAGGTCAGAAACAAAAGTAAATCGACCGAAATGAATTTCCTGTGCTGGCGGTTGAGTAGGCGGTCGACCTGTTCTTCTTTCCTTAAATTTCTGCAATTTCAATTATGGAAGGTCCAACTTTAGAAGAAGCTTGTAACTCCTTCATTTTATAAGTTTTTGAACTGAAATTTAGACCATGCCTTTTGAATAAGATAAGAAAAGAACCCTTTAAGAATCACATAAATATCAGCCACGGATTAGAAAATATGCATGATACAAAATCGCCATAAATAGAAAGTAATGTGACGAATGCTCCCGTATGGATGATTTATCGATAATGTGCTTTTGGAAAGTTGGACACCACTTCACACCTTTTTCCTCCAAGGATGAAGAACGCGGATGCCAATGAGAAAGGCTACCTAACTTACAAGTAACCTTAATCTCGTGATAGAAAACACACGATGGAGGAACTTTGGATATAACTCATTGCTCTTGAACTTCCACCTATGCTTAACCTTGAATCTTTTCATAATATTATTTGCAACTTGATTAATAATAGAATGAACCCGTAATCCATCAATTAGGCTCACAGATGAATTTTGTGTTGTAGGTGAAGGAAAGTTAGATGACGAGACAAATAATGGAAAACTTTGCAGTTGATGGTGCATGGCTTGTGGGGAGTGACTGGAGTTGTTATAGCAACTTAATGTATAAGAGGACTCACGATATGTAAAGAAAGAAATGTTATAATAAATTATGAACTTTTTGTAAAACTGTTTTTGAATTTTATGATGATTGATTTAATTGTTACTGTACACCCTAGTAATACAATATTTAAAAGAGAAAAGTTTTCTGCAACGCAAAGTTGTTTTAAAAAGTTAAAAAAATGTCGTATTAAAAATACTTGTATATTTGACAAAAATGATCATGGATTTCGGGGTGTTACAAACTCCTTTTATCTAGTAATATGCTCTTAGTTCGGTTAATCCATCCATACTCGTTTATAGTGGCAGATGTGAATGAAATGTTCTTGAAAGTTTGACGTCTGCGTGTTTGACAACTCTAATTTTTGTTATGGATATATTCGTGTTAAAACAACGTAAAAACTCTACAAATTCACGTATATTTACTAATTAGTTTTATATTTTAATAAGGGAAATTGACAAAATAAACTCTATAGCTTGGCATCTGCAACACGGCAAACCTTAAAGAAAAATTGAAAACAACTAAAACCTTTAACTATAGAAAAAGAACAATGCAACCTCACAGTCAAGTTTTCTATCAATATTGACATCTCTCAATACTAAACAATGTCGTTTCTCAACATCAATGGACGTTCCCTAGCATCCACGGATGTCTCTCAATGCTAAATGATGTTGTAAGTGCAGGGACATTCGTCTTAAATCGAGGGACGTCTGTTGTGGGATGATGGACGTCAATCTTAAGTCGAGGGACGTCTGTTGTGAAACGAAGGACGTTCGTCTTAAGTCGAGGGACGCCCGTTGTGAGGTGAGGGACGCCCGTTGTGGGATGAGGGACGCCAGTCTTAAGTTGAGAGTCTTCTAACTATTTTATCTCAGTCGTTCATCTCTTGCGTTAAACGTCCATGTTTTGTATCAAATATCCCTTAATTTAATCCAACATTCATATTCTTTTATTCCTTTATCATTTTCCATCTGATCATTCGTTATTCCTCCTTATCTGCTGATCACCCTATTTCGGTTCGACCTCCCTCTACTCCTATTATCTTATTCCTTAATCCATATTTTCTATATTTATTATCCAAGTGTTTGGTTTGTCGTCGATTATGTTATCCATCATTTGGAATCAAAGCTATTTTGATTCATATCATTTGATATCAGAGTTAATCTGATTCCCATAAGATGTTCGTTTCCTCATGGATCAGCTTTGGACGTTCATCGTCGTTGAAGGACATCCAAAGTTGATCCTTGGACGTCCGTTGGAGGTTCAGGTGATGTCCTTGGCATTTTCTAAGTAAAAAATGTGACTTTGGCATTTATCTGTGTTTTTTGACGAAAAACGTGACTGCGAAGGTTGCGTTATTCTGTTCTCATAGTTCAAGATTTTAGTTGTTCGCAATTTTTCTTAAAGGTTTGTCATGTTACTGATCCTAAATATAGGGTTTGTTTTATTAATTTTTCTTTTAATAATTAATTCGAGATCAATTTTTTATTAATAAACAAATAAATAATGTTAACCATCGATTTAAGCAATGGTTATTGAAAATAAATAAAGAAAAAAAAAAGACGTTACCTTAAATGGATCATAGAAATAATACAATATTTCACATGCAAACGTTGATTATGTTTGGTTGGTGAGAACGAAGCGTGATTTTCTCTCGCTCATTTTCTCTCTCTTTCTCGGGAAAATTTTGTTTTTTGTTTTTCCGCCAATCTCGCTCTAGATTTGCCACGCGCCTTCTTTTTTACTCTTCTCTTCCTTCACTCTCTGCACTACTAAATAATTCGCTTAGCTTTCGCTTGATTCAATCCCTGTCCTTTACGTCGCTGCTTCCTCTTCCTTGGATTTTATTTGGACTCTGATTCGGACTGGGTCTCGGACTCGGTCTTGGACTCAGATACTATCGTGCTCTACTCCTTTTTCTCTCCTCTGTTTCTTCTTTTTAGGGTTTTAGAAGACCCAATATTTACCAAGTTTCGTTTGTTCTTCGCCATTTGAGAGACTTATTGTGGTTGCTATAAAATGCTGAAGTTCTTAATGAGAAAAGATGTTAGGAAGATTCTCAAGCGGAAGGACAGTGATGTTGGCGAAAAAGGTTGAATTTTTTACTTTGCATTTACCTCTCTATTTGATGTCTTTTATTGCAAGACTTTACTAAGATTTGTTCACGTATTTTGAGCTCTTCTTCTCTCGTCGTTCTCCATGGAGTTCCTCTTTACTTCATTGGCAAAAAAAAGTGTATTTTGGCAATTCATTCTGCAGAAAAATCAAGGAATATTCTAGAAATTTTAGATTTTTCGATGATTTTTCTTACTGCTGCTCTACACTCTTACCACTTTTCCAACCAATTTCTGGTAAACTATTTCGTGGATTTTTCAGCATTACTGCTCTCTTTGATCTCTTGAATTTTTGGTTGAGGTTTAATGACCACATTATGACGAACTCACCTCCTGAAAACTGGTTTGCTAGGATAGGGAATAACTTGTAGCTATAAACCCAATTACCTACCCCAAACTGAGGATGATCCCTATCGTAGAGGAATTGAAGAAATAGAAGTGGCAAATATAAAAACATGCAGAGATTAACTGCTGGGATAGATCTGCAAAAAGATAAATAATGCGGAAGAGAAGAAATACTTTGGAGAAGATTTTGTGAAATTTCTGATTGTATTTCAACAGTGACAGACTATCCTTCTAACGAAGATAACAATACAGAAATAGGAAAGTAATTAGTAAAGGGAGACAATTTGAATAGAAAATAACTTCTTTTTAATAAAATGAGAAAATACAGTTCGCTGGTTTCAGACCGTCACTAACAACTCTTGCGGATTGCTTTTGTGTCCTCACCATTAGACGCTTTCTTCAAGTGAACCACAGCAAAATCTTCTTGGGTGGAGTGTTTTGGTGGAAAATAAAGGATCCTGCTCCACACACTTCGTCTAACTCCTTATCAAGTCTGATAGAAGAACACAAACACTTCATCTCTTTGACTGTTTTTTAGACTGAGCGAGGGCCCCTTCCAGATTATGAAAAACCGAATCAACCAACCATGTTTTATGCAATTTGAAGGAAAACCATTGATTAGCTTTAGATCATGCAGAACCCATGAGATGTAGTTCTGAATTTGATTCCTTGATGCTTCACTGTAAAATTGTGGACTTCAAAAAATTTTTCACCCAACACTTTACTTTTTTTCAATTGTCAAAAAATTTGTATGTGACATAAAGAATATGTGCTCTGGTTCTTCTTCTTGGCACCACTTTGCTGGTTATATTAATGCAGGGAGAGCTCTCGAAGACTTGCGGAGTGCCCTTTTTAATGACTTTCGCTCTTCCGAGGGCGCAAAGCGTCGACAGCAACGGCTGTGTGGCCCTGTCACCGCCCTCACCTTTAATTTTGTGGTTGCTGTTGGTATAATTTTCATGAACAAATTGGTTAGCATTCTGACTTTTTAGTACCAAAATATTTTAAATTTTTTTTTATTTTTTGGCTTCCAACTTTGTAACTTTGTCTCTGTATGTCCTTTTCAGGTTCTAAAAAATGTTGGTTTCAAGTTCCCCATATTGTTGACATTTATTCACTATATTATCAGCTGGTTATTAATGGCTATTCTTAAAATTTTTTCAATTCTCCCGGCTTCCCCTTCCTCAAAAACCACTCGATTATCATTGTTAGTTGCCCTTGGCGTTGTCATGTCTTTTTCTACAGGCCTTGCTAATGTGAGCTTGAAGTATAATAGGTAACATATGTGAAATCTCATTTCGTATAGTCTGTATTCTATTTAACATTCAGCATCTTAATGTCTGTTCTTCAGTGTGGGTTTTTATCAGATGTCTAAGATTGCAGTAACGCCATCAATTGTTCTGGCAGAATTTATATTGTACAGAAAGAAAGTTTCATTATTCAAGGTACGTGATTTCCTCCTGACTTTTGGACAGTATGGCAAATTGTAAGAGGCATTTTATTTGCATATGCTTGGTTATTATTGTGACATTTTTTGAATGTGCATATATGTGCACACAATATTGTATATTTACATTTGTTTTGAATTCTAGTGACATTAATGATCTTTTTCATTTAAAGTACCTTCAGTTGGGTTCAAATCAAGTTTTTTTAGAAAAATAAACTGAGGAAACTTCTAAAAAATGCAAAACAATGGAAAGAACAATGGTTGAGAAAATAAAAATAAGTGTTGTAGCTGATTCTTTTCAGATACCAAAGGCAATAATGTGAGATTGAGTGATTTTCTAACAATGATATTGGCTTTTCTCACTCCAACAAGAGGAAAGAAACAAACTCTGGTCTTCCTGATTATTAGTTTTAACCAATATGCTCTAGCTTCTTTGGGACCGATGATATAATGGAGTTCAAACTTCAGTTCACTATTTTTCTTTCATATGCAATTTCTTGATTAGTAACTGACAGGAACTGATAACTTATTCTGGTCTGTTTTTGGAAAACCTTGCAGAGCTTTTCGCTCATAGTGGTGTCAATTGGTGTTGCTGTGGCTACAGTGACAGATCTGCAGTTCAACCTTTTCGGTGCTTGTGTTGCTTTGGCATGGATAATTCCAAGTGCCATAAATAAGATTCTTTGGTCCAATCTGCAACAGCAGGAAAATTGGACGGCATTAGCGTATGTGCTTTTTATTCCTTTTATCCCACTCTTTTTATCTTTTTTTTTTTTTTATATCTTTCAGCTAACTAGAAATTGAAATGTTTTTATAGGCTAATGTGGAAGACTACACCAGTCACATTGGTTTTTCTGGTTGCTTTAATACCTTTATTAGATCCTCCTGGTGTCCTATCCTTTAGTTGGACCCTTAATAACACATTGGCTATACTTCTCTCAGCTTTGCTAGGCTTCCTCCTTCAGTGGTCTGGTGCTTTGGCACTTGGGTATGTAAATCTATTCATTGGAGTCTCTGATTTTGCATTGTCAAAGTTTACATATTTAGAAAACTGATTTTCTTGTCTGATAGACTAAAATGCAGGTCATCAATTTGAAGTTTAAGGGAGTAGATTAAGGTTCACATAATGAAAAAATAATAAAATTATGTGAAAAAGTTAGATTTTCAATAACAACATAGATCTAGTCCATCATAGATAAAGAAAGAACAAAAAGGACAGGATCTTTTACCTTTCAATAGTACTTTGGTTTATGTGCTATGAGTGAGATTTTCTATTTTCTCTGTGAGATAGCATTTTAGATTGATGGTTGTTTATCCATAGAAATTACAACAATTGATGAGTTAAATGAAAACAATTCACCTTAATTTAGCACTCATCTTATATGATTAAGCTAAATAAACCCTTTTTTTTTTGTGACAAAATTGACAGAGCTACGTCTGCCGTTAGCCACGTTGTTCTTGGGCAGTTCAAAACTTGCATCATTCTTCTCGGAAGCCATTGCATTTTCGGTTCCAATCCAGGAGGAACAAGCATTTTGGGTGCATTCACAGCCATAGCTGGTATGTCCTTTTACACCTACTTAAACCTTAATTTGAAAAATCAGCAATCTAGACAAACCTCCTCCTTACCTAAGTCTAAGTTGAGCAAAGAAAATGGTGGCACCCATGATGAAGATTATAGCCAGGAATCTGTCTAATTTTCATTTCCCACTGATTCTTCTTCTTCTTTTTTTTTTTCACAGTGAATGATATCTAATTTACTTTGTTATTTCATTTAATTAGAGTTCATCCTTTTTTTCAGTCTCCAAAATTTGATAATGGGTCTGCTTTCAATTTATTCATTGTGCTGACTGCTTGAATTCCTAGAATTTATTAGAGTTTAGCAGACAGTCACATTTTTAAACTGAGTATAGTAAAAAAGAAGGATTTATAGTGCATGTACTTGGTTGTATATAAATGTTGTGATATGACTATGATAAAGAGCATTTACAAAAGACGGCTCGGGATCTGTTCCCCTCGAGGGGAATTCTCCTCCCGTTAGAGATGTCATTCTAAACTGGTGCAAAAAGATAGATGTTGGAAAATCTTTCCTCTAGCTTTCAATATTCAGTTGGAGATTATCTGTCAATATTGAGAATTTTGGAAGAGGCCTTTTTTTTTTTAAGCTATAACTATCCAAAGTGGGTTATGGCTTTAAGATATTATGCAATACTTGGATTTTTGTTTCCATTAATTTTGATTTCATCAAATGATTAAAGTCTTGTGTAGGGCAGGTTAAAAGTGCTTATTGAAGAATCCAAACTCTATTTCAGTATTTGGTTTTGTAATTTTGACAAATTAAAAATGTAGTTTTTTGAGATTTGATTTTTTAATAACGAAACGATGCTAATTTTTATTTTCATCCTTTAAATTTTTTAATACAATTTACCATGTTTTTCATATATTTTGTTATGTAATATAATAATTAGTTAATTATTAAAATTAATGAATTAATTTATAAAGCAGTTGTTTATTTTTATCGTTAATTATTTTAAAAGCGCGATTGATATTGAAAAATTCACGAATGTAATAGCTCTATGAATCTTTTTATTTGTGCTGTTAAAAAGAATCAAAATAATACATCATGTATTAGACCTCTCTTTGTAATATTTACCTCGATATATTTGTACTCTTAAAAAGAACCAAACCCGGCCTACTAGACCCAACCTGACACGTACGCATCTCAAATTTGTATTACCTTAATAACACAAATTATTATTATTTAATCCAAAATGGGGCCGAGCCCATTCGTAAACAGTATTAATAGCATGGTGGGGAGTTTGCTTGAATGCTCATTCTTCAAAGCTAGGACTGAGATGTTAGATTTCTACGGCAGACGTCAAGACGTCATTAATTATATTCGTTTAATAATTATTATTGGCTCAAATGTTAATAATGAGCAATTGCATTGAATGATTTCTAGAGTTAGTTAATTGATATTGTTGTACACGACAACAGAAAATATAAAAATTGAGAAATTGAATCTTAATCAATTTTTTTTTTTTTTTTTATATATTTATCTCACTTGTTTAATTGTTTTTATTTTATTTCTTAGCTTTTGATCACTCTTTGATATAAAAATTTAAATTGATTTTATAAGAAATTTTTATAAATTGTTCTACACTCAATCTTAATTATGATATTACTTGTTACAATAATATATATTTGCGCTTGTACCTATTTTGACAACAGTAGATCCATTTTAAGTATGTAGTAGTTTAGAACTAGGAGCAATAGAAGTTAGCCGTGTATCTATGATATGATAAGAAAGTCAACAAGACACTTCACATATTCTACATTGCAGAGAATAGATCTTCAACCAGATGGTGACAATTGAAGAATTTGTAGCAATTTTGAATACACAAGATAAAGTGTTAAGAAACAAAGTAGTCGAAGTTAAAAGTATCATGGAGACGTTGAGGAACAAAAGAAGTTACTTTGGAGCTAATGACTAGAGTTATGATTAGTAATTAAGTAACTTAATTACTATGTTTGTAGAATTATTGTATGTTCTTTAAAGTAGACATTCCTAAAACAACAAGTAAATAAACATAAGAGATTGAAAGAATAAGAGAGAGTGTAAATAATTTGTTAACGCAGTTCGACTAATCTCGCATACATCCGCGTTTCAAGGCTTCTCCTTGAATATTGTTTAACTTTAATAACCGTCCAAATTACAAAGGATTGATCTTTTGGGGTGTCAAAGTTGTCTTACAATAATTATTTCGAGGCGTCACCCTTCAAGTGTGTCACAAAATAGAAGTTCGGAAGATTTTGAAGCAAGAAACACTCAAACAATGCCTAAACTCTCACAAGAGTATAATATCAAATTAAGGTTGAGAGAGTTAAGCTAAAGGCTAAAAAATATAAGAGAGATTTCGAAAATCAAATTGACAGCACTTTTGTATGGTTTCTCTTCTGGTGCAAGTCAAGTTCTGGTCTACCACACTATTCAACCTATGCTTGCTCCGGTCGACCGCTTCAACATGATTAAGAAATCTATTCCTCTTTATCATTTGTTTGGTCGACAGTGACTCATATTGGTCGACCACGTTCTGCACTTGTTCTCTATAATTTTTCTAATCGACCATTACTCCTCATGGTTGACTACTTTCTGTACTTCAGAAGTTTTAGAGCACTCTGTAATATTTCAGGTCGATCGCGCTACTGCCCTAGTCGACCGCCTTTGTTGATCACCCAAATTCCATACTCTTTGTAATATTTTCGGTATATCGTGACTTCCCTCAATTGATCGATTTCTGTATTTTGAAAAAGCTCAAGCTTTTTGTAATCTTCTTGGTTGACCGCCACTTCATATTTTTCTGGAATTAAACCTTATGAGCCCCAAGAATTTAAGCATTGACCATAAGGACTTCAACAAACATGTTTACACACTTAAATACCCATTTTGAAGGTATTTTCAATGAAGATCAATAATATACTCATTTAGAATCATACTTTTAATTTATAAACAACTTAGAGATAGCTAAATTACACATTATCAAAATAACTAATCTTAATTCTTAAAGCTAACAATCTCCTCATTTTTTCTGATGACAAGATATTATAAGTTGTTTATACTATCTCTAAGTATGTGCATTAATTCTTATTCTCCCCTCCCCCTTAATGTGTCAAAGCTTTTTTCTTTCTCTTAAAAAATGAAAATTTTGATAGAATTTCCCTTGTTTTATGTCTGTTCCCTTTTGACATTATAAAAAAGAAATCAACATCCAAATAGATATTATAGCAAGTATCCAAACAAATATTTCTAGACGATAAAGTTCATAGCCAAAAATAAAGATAACACATCACCAACAACTCAAAGCCAAAGATAACTCAAAGCCAAAAATATATAGGAAAACACATAAACAATTACTCAATGCCAAAAATAAATGTTAAGAACAAGTTCATTTAAATTGTTCATCAAAACAACTAGATACAAGATTACTAATCATCTTGAGGAGGAGCAACATTTGAGGATGGAGAAATAACAGAATCACTTGCAGATGTTGGATCTAACCCTGTGAACATAACTTTTCAAGACGTCTATCAAGAGCATTAAATCTCGATCGAGATTTGGCTTGAAAATTCATGAATGAAGAGGCTTGTTCATAAAACCTATTCTCCATATAGATGCTAAAGCTGGAGAAATAGGTTGTCAACATATCTAGTTTCTCTTTAAGCCGAGAGATACCACCCTGATAGGATGTTGGAATTGAGGAAGTAGAGAGTGATGGAGGGGGAATATTAGGTATAAGAATGTCTTTAGCACCAATGGGATCCTCAGGCTTAGTTGTAGAAGTGGATGAGATTTGAAGATCCAATTCCCCTGATCATCTTGCACAATTCTCATTTGAGCTAGAGAATGAATAGTGTAAATATCAACATTTCTTACTTGTAAAGGTGGCTTGGAAGGTGGAATCATAATACTACTCATCTAAAGCAAATAGGTCATAAGAAGATTGAATGGAATAGATTTTGATGTGCTCTCTATAATTTCGATCATTTGATGCAGTATGATATGTCTAACATTAAAACAAGTCCTATCAAAAACCTTTTCAAGTACATACAGATCCATATAGCTCACTATTTCCAATGACATCTCTTGGTAATAAGTTGTACATGAAACTGTGATGGATAACCCAAGCACGCACATTGAGATCTTTTGCTCGAGATTCGAAATATTTTAGTTTTTAAGGACTTATTGAAGAAACTCAACTCCAGGATCACAATTGAAAAAATCTAGATCTTTTGAAGTATTATAATAGTTCTCACCATCGTCACCCATTTCAAAGTCCAACAACATATTAATCTCATGGGCAATCAAAGTGATTTTCTTTCCATATAATTGCTTAATTTCAATGGTCGGGGAGAATACATCAAATTTGCATAAAATAAACGAATAGCTTTCTCAAAGTATGGTCCGACCAAACTATATAGCTTGTATAAACCCATATCCTTGTAGATGTCCTCCAAATGCAAACTAGCTAGACTAGAAAAAGAAAATTTTCATACAATAATCAATGGTCTATTTTTCAAATCTTCGTCTTCATCGTATTGTTGTTTGCATTCAGCATCCAAAAATAATCTGGAGGGATATTTTGACGGAACTGGAGGTTTAGATGAACTACCTCATGTCACAGACATCTTCCTCTTGTTGGTAATTCTTGATGCCAGGAGATGAAAAGATCAATTGAGAGAAGCAAATCAGATTTCTAAAGGAAAGTTGAGCCCTAAGATTGGGACTTGGTTTAAATCTTAGAGTATCGGAAAATAAATAAAAACGGAGGATTGTGAATGTGAATAATGGCTTGATTGAAGGTTGGGTAGGTCGAAGAATGATGTTTTGGGTAGAGTGATGCTCGAAGAAAGAAGAAATTGCCTAGAGAGACAATAGACGTTATGCGGTTGAAGGTTTTGATCGATTTGTTTTTCTTTTAAAATTGATGCAGTGGTCGACCTATACTACATTCGGTTGACCAAAATCTTCAAAATAGAATTGGGGGGTAATTTGAAAGTTTTGCGGTCGAGTGATAAATGTATGGGTCGACTGATTCCTTTAAGAAAAATTCAAGGCACAATCTGTAATAGTGGCGGTCGACCAGTGTATTTGAGACTTTGACTGAATCCTTCATATTTCCCAATCAATCGACCGACTTATCTTATATGTTGACCAAAATCTCTATCGATGGTCAACCAAATTTCTTTTGGGGTTGCCTGAACACTGTACGACTTTTAGAAAACTACTTACAAAAAACTAACTTAGTTAGACTCCAAGCGTATCAATCCTAAATGTATTTTTATTCTACTAAAAGTCTTTTCATCTAAGAGTTTAGTAAATATGTCGGCCAATTGGTTTTCGGTATTGATGAATTTGAAAGATATGTCACCCTTTTGAACGTGATCTCGAATAAAATGGTATCTAATGTAACACTCGGATAATTTGCACAAATAGTTTGTCAGTGTAATGTGACATTTTGTAATTTAATAAATAATGTCACAATTTTTAGAAATTTATGAATTGTGAATTGTATTTAAAAACATTGTAATTGTGAAGAATGTTACGCTGCGCTAAGGATTTTATTAAATATGGAAAATTGTTGCGAAGGGACGCTCGTGAAAGGTCGGAAGAAGGCTGATATGAATCTACCTTATTAATGTTTCCACGAACGATGCTCTCACCTTCGCGTCCGGTTTGAATCTGTCCAATTTTGGTGTCGCGGACGACATCATGCAGACGAGGCGGACGCATGTTTGGGACGACATTTTGTAGTGTAATTGTGGACTTGCGGACGACTGTACGGTGTCCGCAATCGTCCGAATGATAGCAGATTTGCGAAAAATCAGGAATAAAAGTCAACAAATCGACGAAAATTACGATTTTATGAGTAAGTCTCGCGCGATTTTTCTCCGTAGCTGCTGTGTAGCCACCCTACAAGCACGTTTTGTCCCCTAGGTAATTCTTCCCTTTATTTCTTCTGTATCAAACTCTTCTCCTGCATTTTCTTCATTCTCCCTCGTTTTCTGTCTTCTGCTATGAGAGTGAGGGAGTGAGTTGCGTGAAGAAGAAACTTGGGTGAGAGGCATGTTACGTGAAGAATGGGAGTTGGGCAGTAAGCTGGAAGTGGGAGCTGGTTGGTGAGCTGTTCCTTGCCTACGTGGGTCTCTCGGTTCAGGGTGAGGTTTCCTTTTCTCTGTTAGTCATTTGGTTTATGTTTTGTAGTTATGTTTTGTGGGAGTTAATGATTCGGTGGTGGTGTTGGAACTCAGTCGAACGTGGAGTTGTGGAAAAGAAATGTTGTTCTGTATGTTACATATAGGATGAGAGTTGTTTAGAATCAATAATTGATTGATGGAAATTTATGCTCTGTTAAGGAATTGTACACTCTGTTGGTTAAATCTGAAAAGCTGGATTTGGGTTATACTAAGGGGAAATAAATGGGTTGGATGGATTAATGTATGAGTTCTATAGTGGGTCGATTGTGGCTAGAAGAAAATGAACATGAGTTGGGATTGGGTTTTGTAGTTAGGCTCTATCAATTTTTCCTCTATTGGTTTATTAATGAGAGGGATTATGTGATTCAATTGGTTAAGGCTATGTGATGCTCTGATTGATTCAGGTATCGGAACGAGGAAAAAGGGTAGCGGTTAAGCACGCTCGAGGTAAAGATTTGGGTTGTTTTGGCCTTGTGCCCTACACCCAAGTAAAGTGTGTGTGAGTTGTTTCGTGGTTGGATTTCGGTAAATGTTATAGTTATTCTGTTTTTATTGAATGAATCAAAGAAATGATAGTTAAAATGAATGAGAAAAGAGAACGGGCCCTAGACAAATTTCTAGTGACGTTAAAGAGAAAGAAGAGAATATATGATTAGCATGAATGAACGTTGTAAGTCATTTCTGATTTTCATTGTTTTCTTTAAATATGGATTTTGATCAATAGATTCGATTGACCTTCAA
Organism: Begonia loranthoides; assembly: GCA_022433065.1. Classification (NCBI taxonomy): domain Eukaryota; kingdom Viridiplantae; phylum Streptophyta; class Magnoliopsida; order Cucurbitales; family Begoniaceae; genus Begonia; species Begonia loranthoides. Next base: position 9,227,121 of record CM039475.1, read on the forward strand.
GCCTAGTTCACATGATTAAAATGTATGTCTATTTTCCATGTTTAACCTAGTTTACTTTATTGTCTTATTGGGTCCACCGCTGTTATAAATCGATATCATTGTTCTTTATATCTATATATGCTTTCAATGGCGCAAGTTTAAGTATAGTATGTTTACTTCAATATGCTTTTCCTTTTCATTAAAGTATGCTATTTCTCATATGTGATTTGTTTGCCAGGAAAAAGTTAGATCGAGTCCATGATAATAGAAACCAAATAGGGGGTAACCTCCGGGGAGGTACCCACATGCATAAGTGAGGAAAACGAAAAGACTATGAAAAGAAAAGAACCCAAAAAGGCGGGTATATGCCGAAATAGAAAAGAACCCAAAAAGGTGGGTATATGCCGGGATAGAAAGAACAAACCCAAAAAGGTGGGTATATACCAGAACTAGGGAGTTGGAGTAGATGGGTAGTCCGGATCTAGCCTAGCTACTAGGATACACCCCTACCAAGACGGGAAAGAGACTAGTAGCCCACAGAGAGTTAGTTTCCGTATAGCTATGCTATTTCAAAGGAAAACCTCCAATCTCCAAGCTCGATGTACGAGTTTAAAGAACGAACAAAGAAAAAAAATGTAATGAAAGAAGTTGGATTGGTGGCCCCATTCCAACAAGAACTAAAGAGATAAATGCATAATTGTTTTTCCCCTATCCTTACTGAGCGTAAGCTCACGTCCTTACTTGTGGTGTAGGTACAATGACGAACAGATAGTAAACGAATGAGACGAAGATGATAAACGCATAATGACGCAGAGATGGATGATTTCGCATGCACAGGATTCGGACTGGCAAGGCAGAGACAAATGTAAGTTAACGGCTATGAAATAAATGAAAGAAAAAGATAAAGAAAAAGATTACGAATCAATGAAGTAATGGTTCAGTTTTAATTGATAGACGAAATGTTTGAATCGCGTAGTAATTCCTTTAAAAGATTTCTTACGCTTCCGCCATGATTTTCAAATGATTATTTTTAAAGTTCATGACGAGTTTTCATATAGAGTTAGTAGCGATTCGGATTTACGCACTCTGATTTGTTTTAAAAAGAAAATTTTAAATTTTTACGCATTTTAATTGCGTTAAGAAAATCCGGGTCGTTACAACCACCATGAATTTCTACCCCAAAATTCGTGGGCCAGGACTAAAAACCATTTTCTTATCAGGGGCAGCTCCTATTACTATTTACGACTATTTCCAACATGGCCTAATTGACACTATTTATTCCACAAATATGAAGGATTTCGAGGATTTTCCAATGAAAATCAAACAAGTGATCAGAAGCTATTTTGATAAATTTGCCAAAGGATGAGAAATATTCCTGTGAATTCATTCTTCCTACCCACTTTTCTAGGAATCCAATGGCGAAGTCATCATACCATCCTTAGCAATCATCACAATGGGAATTGCCAGTCGAGACTATCCTACCAGAGATACGTATGAAAATTTTAGTATTCCAGCAGACATGGAAGCAAAATTATTAGCCGAATTTTTTTTTATCAAAGTCAACGAATCACTTCTGATAGTACAACCAATATTAATTATGTAAGCACCACTCAACTCATCTACTCACATGGACAAAATATAATTTCATTCGAAGAATTGGGCACCCTAACAGCTTTCGAACAAATGTTCTATAACCTAGACAAACCCCTTCAACTATTATCCGAACAAGTCCAGAAACAATTATGCAATCTCATAAGCAATAATAATCTACACGAATGTATATATTGCATTGAGACTCGTAACAGAAACAGTAGCAAAGGTAGTAATAACAACTTAAGCAATCATATCAACCACTTGCAACATGACAAGAAGACTACATCTACTATCTGAAACCATATTTGCTTTCACTATCAGACAAGAAGAATCTCCATACAGACAACTCCACTCAAGCATCTACAAAATAAATTATTACTTTTGCTTTCTTTTTATAAGTGTGTAATGTAATATTGTACTTTGATTCCCATTATCGGACATCTTTTCTTTTACTTTTGTCTTTTTCTTTTTTTATGTAAAATTTGTGGTGTGTCAGAGAATATATTCTCTACTATTTTTAGCTTTATCTTTATGTAAAGTAAAGTGTGTTGTCAAGGAATCTATCCTCGCGGGTATGTAGGGAGCCTTAACCCTCTCTCACTATAAATAAGGGTGTTCTCCTTCGAGAATATTCAGAGTATGAAACAGATTGTTTACTGAAAACTCTCTCAACCATTGGGTTGATGTTGATCTTTGAGTTCACTCTAGAGAGATCATCCTAACATCCTATCTATTCCTATCATCTCTTCGAAACATTTATCAGGTACATTTACAATTTCTTTAAGTCGGATCACTTATCTTCTACATCTACAACTATTAATGATAATATATTTGAATCATTAGAAGAACAAGAATACTTAAGATATATGTTTCATGGTATAATTAATAACTAAAAGATTAGACAAACAAATTTAACATTAACAGAAAAACATAATTTTGATATATCTCTTCTTAATAGTATTAAGCAGAAATAATAAGAAAAAATATAATTAAATACGGGTTTATGATAGGTAAAGAAGGCATACCTATTGAACAAACTTGAGGAAATATTATAATCACAATCATTAATAGACATCAGATTCTGGAAAAAATAAGCAGAATGGGACAAGAAGAACGACAAAAAATATCATATTTACATTGTAGCACTATCCAAATACTATTTAAAAGTACATTTATGGAAGGGATTAACACTCCAATCGAATTAGAAATAAGAGACGATCGTATACTTAATAATAATGAATGTATTATTGCAAAAGGATTAGGTAATTTATCTCATGGAAAAATAAAATTCGATATTAATATTCAGTTAGGACTAAACCTAAAAGATCAAGATCTAAGTCACTTCATAACCCTGCGATATGAATTAAAAAGACATAATTTTATGAAAAGCAAAAATCACCATTTTACTATCACATATAATATTAATTATGCTTTAACAAATAGTCACCATAGCTTAAGTTTTAGACAGAATGAAAAAATATCCATAGACAACTTATTCAAAACTCTACTCAAATTAGAAATTTCCCCAAGCCTATTTCTCCAAAATTTTACTAAATAAACCTTCATAATAGACGATAGAGCTCATCTAAGAAGTATGTCTTTCTCTGAAAGATTAACTAATTTCATTTCATATGAATTTCCTAAACATTAAGTACACGAATCCCTAGGACTCTTACACATAGGGACATCAAGTCTAGATAACCAATCATCTGAAGAAAATAAAGAACCCATAATAAAATAACTAAAAACAACAATTAGATCATTAAGCACACGAATTAATTAACATGTCACTATTTAGAGAAAAATTAGATTACGACACTATGATATATATAGATAATTATATATACTTAGAACAACTTTTTGATTTTCTTAATTATTACTTCAACGAATATTTATCCGATAATGATTATTTTGATTTATATCCAGACAATTAATAAGAAACATTGGTATATTTATACATACAAATATATTCGAAATATTCGAGTTAATAGCATTAAAATAATAAATCAAAGTTATCTAATACAATGACTAGAAATTACGAAAAAATAATAGAAAAATTAGAATATATTAATTTTTATAATAAAAACGACGTTCAAGGTTTAATAGATTATGTAACAGAATATTTAGAAGATTTTCCACAAGAAATAGATAAAAGATTAGATGATTTAACAGAATTAGAGATAGCTGAACTTAATATTATACGATTAGAATACGTAGCATTAGAAATATTTTTTTATAAATTCAAACAACTTTTAAAAGAACAATTAAAAGATTGCCCAGATAATAGTTCCGATCAAAATAGACCCTGACCACAACTGAACTCTTCGCCAAAACCTCCCACTCGCTATGACCATCCCACGAATCGAAGTCGAGAACTATCCACGCGCATGGGGCGGAGCTGAAGGCTGAGTCTTCAAGGTCGTCCAACGGCTGAGATCACTTCATCTAAATCCAAAATGATCCGACAGCTGGAGATCAACCTAGCCCAATAAATCATCAATAATCCAATGGCTCCTTATACCCCTTCCCATAAATTCCTTAAATTAATTAAATCCCACCTTCTCATTTTTATTTTAAATCACCAACTATACT
>CM039475.1:9236281-9425056 GCA_022433065.1 Begonia loranthoides
GTGTAAGAGCAGAACGCTCATACGACACCTTCATGGGGTTTAACATTGTTGCCGATACACAGGTGCTTAGATTGTTATGCTTTCTTACGTTGTTCTTACTATGAGCGTTTCGTCTGACATGAACTTCCTTTTGTGTTTTGCAGGAGTCCGTCACCCCACACCCACATCCTTAATCATGGAGCTTCATCTACGTATTTGTTTTGTTCATGTATAATACACTCAAGTTTTGAATACATTGAAGTTTATTTGTTCATTTACGTAGTTGTTTGGATAATATTTGTTCATGTATAATACACTGCATGTGATGGACGTCCGTCATGTTAAGACAGAGGTCCGTCATGTTAAGACGGACGTCCATCACATTCAGACGGCCGTCCGTCACCTTGAGACGGACGTCCGACCCCCTTCTGACGGACGTCCGTCACATGCAGACAGACAGCACTTGCCCTGTTTTGGGCGCCCCTCGCGCCAACACAAAGCAGATTACAGCCTACAACAAACCACAAAGCAGTATGAAGAAAACCACAAAGCAGACTACAGACTACAACAAATAATTGAATTCAATTTCAATTGAGCCACTTGTTCAACGTTTTTTCTATTCTTTCAACTCTTTCACGTGCTGCACCTCTTGCACGTCCTGCGTTTCTTGTATATCTAGAATACGTTACAGGTGGTACCGTTGCAAGTGGCTGAACAGGTGGGGCCTCTGGGAGTGGCTGAACAGGTGGGGCCTTTAGGAGTGGCTGAACTGGGGCCTCTGGGCGTGGCTGAACAGGTGGTGCCTCATCAAATATGGAAGGCTCTGCGTCCCGGATGTCGATGATGTTGAAGGGCAAATCGGAGCTCATCTCTACACTCGTGCACTCCTCGTAGAGTTCATCTCGATCGTACGGATCGTGGAGATGGAAGCCCTGCCCATTGCATTTGGACATCACCGACCACCCTATAGGGCGGGAGACTTGAAATATGCCGTGTTGGCTGCAATTGGAACTGCAAATTAGTTTGTCACGTCATTCAAAGCGTAGGTCATTCAAAAATATACCGTTTTTTGTCCACAGGTGCCATGACAATTGCAATTGAATCCGGCATCAATTGTTCGTACGCATACTGCGTGTGCATGTCAATCGATGACATGAAACAATCCATCTCCAGGTGGCACTGTAGGAGGAAGAAATATTAAACCATGTATGATTTCATGAATGAATAGAAGTGGCTTACATGGATCCAGCCAATCGTCAACAAACCCTCCCTTATTTGAACAACGGCGGTGTCCTCCTCATTTGTCATCACGCACTGCATTTTAAGAACACGATTTATGTAGTTATTTTTAGTAACAATATAATATAAGTTGGTTAAACATTCTCACATAGTCAGGAGCGCCCGATTGCTTTGGCACAAGGAGAGTTGTGATTGAATATATCTTGTCACCCTGTAAATCAACAACACGACGCACAACATTAATTTTCTAATCACAACTGATAATAAATTTCAAATGACGTTGCTTCTTACCTTGGAGCCGCAAAGGAGAGCACACGTCTCCTTGTTATTCTTCGTATTGACCCGTGCAAGTGCCATGAACTCTTCCATCAAATTCACAGGCTGCAATGGAAATTCAGTGTAAGTGTAAATTCTACACATTGTATAAAACCAAATAGAAGACATACCACTTGCACTGTCATCCTCTGACGAGCGGTAGGACCCACCACTGAAGGACCTGGGGCCAAAATCTTTTGAACTTTAGCCAGGGTTGGAGGAGGAGACGGTTGCCTGATGATCGGAGACCTGCATAATTGTAACACATTGTTAATCAACGATACTAATGCATATAAGGAAATTACATGTAAAATCAAAGACATACTGGCATCCGTCTGGACCAGCATCGGAAGATGTATGAGATACTGATGGATGAGATGGCTGGGCGGTTGTGCGAGCAGTTGCCATATGCGTTTGTACTTCTTGCATCTATAGTACAGTGGCTTGAAGCTGGCCAAGTTGACTCTCCTGTCTATCCAACTTGGCTTGAATCTCGCCAAGTTGGGTGACAAGCCACTGCCACCTCTATTCGCTGCTGAGTACGGAGGGCAACGATGAGGACTGGGGTGGGGGAGGTGCATCATCCTCCATAGGACGCACAAAATCATCATCCATAGGACGCACAAAATTGTCATCCACCTCCACGTGATATGTCGGTTGTGCGTTTGCTGTCCACGAAATTATGGCAGTGCACATGGAAGGAGCAGGTGGAGCTGACGTGGATGGCGGTGGTGGAGCTGACGATGATGGCCGTGGTGGAGCTGACGTGGATGGCGGTGGAGCAGCTGAAGTGGAAGGACAAGGTGCAGGAGGTACAAGATGTGCAGGAGGTGCAGCTGCCACATCTCCTCTGAATACCCACTCCCCTCGTACTTTTTGCAACCCCATCCGAGCCAATGTAACTTCATTATACATGTCAAGTGGTTTTTCGTCTGTTTGTCGCTCTGTGTGAGGGACAACCAACCCGTTGCTGTCAATAATACGCTGAATGAGCCAATTATATGGGAGATTCTTCCTTGCACTATTCAGAGTTGCTTTCATTTGCTGCATAATGACGTATGCAAGGTTGAACCTCTTCCCATTGTATAGCTTCTCCATTACGTACAAATCCATGGCTGTGACAAGGTCTCTATGTCCATCACGAGGCATAAATGTGTGCGTGATCATGTGATGGATGACCCTTGCTTTCGCATCGAGGTCTTTTGATTTAGGCCGGAAGAAAGACTCAACGGCTGTAGGATTGCGAACCAATTGCTTAAGCAATGCAAGACCTTCTCCTTTTTGGACAAATTCGGTCCTTTGTCGCATGGTAATACTCCTCCAACGGCTCCTCCGTGGAGCATCCAATGAGCTCATTTAATTGTCCTAGAGTTATCCTAATCTGTTTTCCAAACAGAAAACTCCTCAACTCTCTATCACTTGATTTGTCTAACTCCAAATTGGCATAAAATAGTTTGACAGCTCTCTCATAGAAATAACCTCCCATTGTGCACAGTTTATCCAATCCAATTCGTTCAAACATTGCCTTCAATCCCAAATCAGCAAATGAATTGAAATTTACCTTCCTGGATATGATTATTGCACGGGGTACAATGTCCTTCTCGTACCGTACGTGGGCGGAGGCTGAGCTGAACATCCCAGGTTCTACAGACTCCACTGGACCCGTCGTCTCGGTGGGAGCCACCACCTTACGCTTCTTCGACGCTTAACTATTCCTCGGCGCCATTTTCAGATTCAAAACTCGGGGGTTCGAGAATTCGTCGGGGGAAATCAGGAGTTCAGGAATTCGTCGGTGGAAATCGAGAATTCGCTCGCGATTTGAAGTACAGGGTGATTTCTAGGGCTTCGACGCCCTTCGCGAGTATAAGTAGCGTTTTGTCATCCATCAGGACGAAAACACGGTCGTTTTGGTTATGAGGGACGTCCATCATGGTCCGACGGACGCCGTCCAGATGCTGATGACGTGTTATTTAAAGACGGACGTCCGTGGTATTCCCACGGACATTCGTCATAATGGGGAATTCTGGCGATTTAGGATCGCATGTGACCCGCACGTGACCCAATTAATTTGGAGTCACTACTGACCGTTCGATCCAGGAGAGGATCCAACGGACAAGGATCGACATTCGTCTTCGCCAGGCGGATTAAATCCTGGCCGTCGATCCGAGGCACGTCCCTCGCTCGATCCAATGGCCAAGGATCTTTGTCCGTCATCGCATCTGGCAGGGACGCCAGATTCAATCTTGGCCGTCGATCCAGACGAGGGACGATCCTCGTCGATCCAACGGCCAGCGAATGTCGTACTTCGGTCGGCTCTGGACGATTTGACCGTCGGTTCTGCCATCGCCCTTCGACTCCGTTCGACGCCGCTAGACAGGGTACAAACGGGGCGTTAACCTCGATGGCTCTAGACGGAAATCGTGACTGCGAGGTCACCGGCGACATTTTCTCATAGTTCAGGGTTTTAGTTGTTAAAAAATAATCTCCAAAGTTTGACTTATCGTTGATCGCAAACTATAGGGTCTACAGTGTTCTTTACCCAAAAGTTTTTAAGAGATTAAAAGAAACTGATAGTCATTATCTTGCTGATTTGTGTAGGGAAAGACCTTCCACAACAAAAGATTTAGCGAATGTTAGAGAACTTATCAAGTTCTTAAAATTTTTTTATGATACAACTGTAATTGTTTTGGCCTCCTCACAAATTATTTCGAATATTTATTTCAGTAAAGTATGTAATTTAAAAATGGTTATCCAGAAGTACACTTAGTGTGATAATGCATTATTGAAGAAAATGGCTATTGGAATGCAAGAAAATTTGATAAGCATTGGGAAAGTTGTGATAAAATTAATTTCTTCGTGTAAGTGATAGTTGTATTAGATCCTAAATGTTAAACAAAGCTTTTGAAACATTGTCTTACCATGTTAGTTGATAATGAGAAGACAAATGATTTGGTGAGTCAAGTAAAAATTGTGATTGAAAGATTATATCTTCAGTATAAATGTGATTTGGGTTTTGAAAATTTAGAAGATAATTGTAGTACAAGTATCGGAGCATCATCATCATCTACAGAGAAGAGACATATTATTGGTTTGGCCCACAATGAGATATATGAGATATTTTGTAACCGTCATAACAAGTAGGATGTTTCAGATAATAAAACTGAAGTTGATCAATATTTATCTGAAAGGTTAAAAGTTTGTTTAGTCAAATAAGATATTTTAATATGGTAGAAAGTGAATTCGTTAAAATTTTCAATATTAAGTAAAATGGCGAGAAATGTATTGGTTACTCTTATTTCAACAGTTGCTTTAGAGTCAGCTCTTAGTAGTGGAGGATCTGTACTTGATTCATTTCGTAATTCTTTATCAAGAAAGACTGTTGAGATGCTTATTTGTACTCAAAGCTGGATTTGATCATCAAAACATCAATCTATCAAACCAAAAGATGTAGTGGATAGTATTGACAAATTCGATCAATGTGTGTTTTATATTTTTCTTTTCTATTCATTTCCATTCCTTTCATTTATTACCATCTTTGACATAATTTGTTTAGAACTTATATATTTAACGATGAATTAGAATTTGTATGTTACTATGTTTAAATTTTAATAACGAAGTAGAACTTACATTCCTTGTATGTTTAATGGACGTCTTCCAACACTTGAAGGACGTCTTCACCTAGCGTCAGATGTCCCCCATCAATGAAGGACGTCAATCACCTATCGTTGGACGTCCCCCGGCTCTTGAAGGACGTCCATCACCACGCGTTGAACCTCCCCCATCAATGATGGACGTCCATCACCTAGCATCGGACATCCCCCATCACTGAAGGACGTCCAACCTTGCTTATCCAACGACCAACAATTCATCCGCTCTCTAATGAGTCTCATTCAACAGCCATCAATTCATCTGCTCTCTCATCCAATGACCATAAATATATCCTCTCTCACATCCATCCGCTATCAATTTGTCTGCTTCCGTTTAAAATATTTTTGTTAAATTTACATTAGTAAAAATTAAATTCATATTTATATACATAAATAAATAATATTATTTTATGTAATGAGTAGGACCGAAATTGAAATAAAACCGAACCGAAATTTTTGGTTCGATTTCAGTTCAATTTCTTTTCTTAAATAGTTCGATTTTATTTTCATTTTGTATAAACCGAACAAAGTTGGTTGAGTTCCAATTCAAATCTAAAATCAAACTGAAGATTCATTTTGTTAAATACACTCTATTTCGAGAGAAGATTTTGTGAAAAACTAAGTAATTAGAATAAGCGCCGCAGATTTGGAGAAGACCACTTAATGAATATATAATAAAACTAATATTTTTACATAGTCAAAAGAACACGTGGCAGCAGGATATAGGCCTATGATCGTCAAACTCCACCAAGACTCTATAAAAGATCTTCCCTCGTCTCTGTACCCAATCCCATTGCTCGGTCTTGAACGAAAACTCCTCCCCTTCTTCCCTTTCCCTTCGAGAAAAATCGCAGATAAATACCTACCCCCTTCTTCCTCTTCGTCCTCGATCGAACCTCTCGTCATCTACGCAGTCTTAAAGCAGTGAAAGAGGAATTCTCACCTATGGCATACGTAGACCACGCTTTCTCCATTACTGACGAGGACATGATGATGGAGACGTCTTACATGATGAACAATCGACCTCCGGTGAAGGAAATCGCTCTCGCCATTTCACTTCTTGTCTTTGGAGCTCTCGGGATAATAATCGGTGTTGTCATGTCGTATAATCGTGTCGGCGGCGACCGAGCTCACGGTAATTTGATGAATTACGTTGTCTTTTTGTTTGATTTCTTTTGGTTTCTTGTAGTCGGAAAGTGACTTTGCTTTTATTTTTCTCATTAAGGTATCTTCTTCGCGATTTTGGGCTGTATTTTGTTCATTCCGGGATTCTATTACACTCGGATTGCTTACTTTGCTTACAAAGGATACAAGGGCTTCTCTTTCTCCAATATTCCTCCGGTTTAAGTGAAGTTATTGGCTCCTTGATGACTCTTCTCGTCCCTTGTACAGATCTTCCACTCACTTTTACTTATTTTTTTCCCCCATAAATAGCAATGGTTTATACTCTTTTATTTTGTTTTTTCTTCATTCAGTAATTATGAACTAAATTTGTACTAAACATGGAATGCATCTGTGTTATTTTATGGTGATTGGTTGACGGTTTGATGATTGTACAATGAGTAGACTGAAGTTTATAGAACTCTAACGATGGAGTCGATTCTATATTGCCACATTTTTTCCGTATTCTTTACGAACTCCGTAGTCTTCTTTAACTTTTCATAAGATTATTGGGCCAATTAGACTATAATGACAAATAACTGAATTTTGGTATCATCTCTATCGCCAATTTTAATCATACCTACTTAGATAGTAGTTATCTGCTATATCTGTTGTCCTAATATACTATTGCATACTATCCTAATACACCTCACATACAAACAAACAAAAAATATAACAGCAGCAAAGTAGATGTTGATGTCTGACTGAAACCATGTCTATATTTGTTGGATATAATTATATATGACAATGAGCAATGCTCGGAGGTCACTGGAAGTATATGTTGGCTTTCTATTCTATTGTAGCAGTTGAGTTTTGCAAAAAAACAGAACTCTAAACTTGGCTTGTGCTACAGGCTACATTACATGTGCTGCTTTGCGGAATATGTAGCCTGAGGTATTTTTTTTTCTTCTGAAAAGAGCCTGGGGTATTATTTTGATTTTTTCAACTTATATGCATTTAAGTTCGTTCATTTTCCTAGTTCTTCTGACCACTTTATCTTGTGAGCGCCCGAGATAATTTCAAGTATTTTACTTCTGTTGGACTGCTTTTTTTTTTTAAGAAAAGAATATAACTATTTAAATTATCTGGTTCTTATGAGATGCTTAGTGTTGATCAAAATAGCTGTCTGTGGATCATTATTTTGGGAAATTATGTTAATTCTGATATCTATCTTTTCCAGCTTATCTCGGACATGTATTTAAATATGTAAAAGAGGAAGTAAAATGAATATCATAATAGGAAGGAGGATATGAAAGAGGAACAATAGAAGATCTCTTTTTTTTTTTCTTTTTGGAGAACCTGAGCTTACCTTATTCCAAAGGAGAAGGTTTGATAAATGGTAGCAGGTGTAGGTCTTTCCAACTGGAGTCATTGATGCAATGGAACTCCAGAATTTTAAGAACTGGCAGAAATTTTGGGAACAGCACTCTTTTTTATCTTATTTAATAAAATTATTTGTCTTGCTTCGTTCTACTCTCCTTTGATTGTTTTCATAACCCTTGAAATCTGGCCAGACCTGCTTCTGTTTTGACGTGGAAGATTACCTTACTTTTCTACACAACGTTTTCTACGCTTTGTGCAGTCAAACTTTAGAAAAATGGAAGAGCAACAGAAAATAAGTTTTTGAAGCTGCATTATTCATAAGGATGTTATCTTAAAACAATAATCAAAGTTCACGTATCTTTTGGGATAAGTTATGGAGTCTCATCTACCCATTGCTCTCTTTGCAATTTGCTAATAATTACTTCAAAAGTTGGAGTTGGAATAGTATGTAAATTGTGTTTTTCTAGATTTTTCTTTCTCTGTGTCATCTGTTTACATTGTTGAAATGTATTCCATATCTGCATATTTGAATTCCAGACTTTCCTGAATTTGATAATGTGGACAACTTCATAACTGATGATTGAGTATCACATTGAGCCTCTTTGCCTATTATGCCTCGAGATTGCAATGCTATATATGTTTAAAGCTTGAAATTAATATCAGTTGGATCAGTCATTATTGTTATATACACGCAGCATGCATTGATCGGGTCTCAGAAAATCATCTGCATTCGATTTCTTTGCTGCTCCTGAATAGTTTACTGCTTATCTGTGCTTTCGAAATTTCTTTGCAAGTTGTACTCTCAACCATGGGCACATCTATTCTCTTCTAGAGTAATCGTGAGAAATTTCAAGAACTAAATTTTCATTACCGCTCTTTAGAATATTGATTCAAACTACATAAAACTTTATGCTTGATGATATTTGTGGTTGTTGCTTGGAAATTGCCTTTCAATCAATAACGAAGACCATAAATATAAAGTTGTGCTTACTAGTGGCTAAAAACTGTTTAGTGGGACAATGGTTTCTTTTTTGTGACATTCAGTGATCGTTGTCCTCCTCATTAGTTTGATGTCCCCAACGAAGTCTTTCTACCCTTGGGGTGGAGCTCTAAGAGTTTTTGCTCAAACTAATTATTCTCGTATCTTTCAAGCCCAGAGTCATTATGCTCTTAATTTGTCATTGAGCATTTTTGTAAAACACTACTAAACCTAATGGAAAACTTAACTATGAAATGTGACCAGATGGATTCAAGACAGACATTTTGGAAGCAGTAGTGTTATGTAACAAACTTAGTTGTCAATAAAAAATTGAAAATTACACAATATCGCAGACGATCGAGAGGTCTACTAAGTCTCCCACAAGTGAATTCTCAAATTTTCTGATCCCTCAATCTTTTACAACTGCTTCTTTGGAAAACCGAAAGACGTGAACATAAATATCTAGGAATACTAATAGACTGTCTAAAAATCCTAAAAGACACTATAATTTAAGTTGTTCTTTTTGTCTTTCTTACATAAGTAAATTTTAGAGGTGGTGACGTATCAAATAGTTGGAGGGCGTATATGGTCAAGTGGGTTGTTGTGCTTTTTTTGAAGGACTTACTGCTTTATCTATGATGTTTGTTCCCCCTGCTTTTGACAACTATATTAAACCTCCCTTTGTCTGTTTAGAGTTTAAAGGTTTGCTATTACATCAGGAGGTCGTTTTCCCTCTCTGTGGCATGTAAACATTACTTTTCTTGCTTAAATAATAGGTCAAAAAGATGATTCTAGAGTTCGATACTGATCTTTGGTTTTTTTTTTTACGAACTACGGATTTGTGATTCCACGATCTTACAAAATTTTCAATTTGTTTAGCTCTGATGTTGTTGAGTTGGGGTACCCTAGTGTTATTGTACATGTTAAAAAAAGTTCTTGCTCCTTTCCTCAAATAATCACAAACAGATGCAAAACAGTTCCATTCCTAAGATCCGGGTGATTATCTTGACTTTTCTATTGAGATGTCAAATAGGCGACTTGATTGATTTTGGTGGTGGCAAGATTTTCATTTATTTTGGAATTTCAAGAATGAGAAGTCGGATTGGATTTACTCTTATGTCCGATGAAACCATGATGACCTGGAACTTAAATCGGCTTGGGGATTTCTACCGTGATTTCATTGCCCAGAGTGTAGAGAGGAATTCTCATCATTTTGATTGGATATCGTGAGTCGACTCCAAGTTTGGACAATCGTCAAAAGAGGTTAGCCTTCTTAATCTATGCATATCGTATCGTGTATGGTAAGGGGGAGAATGAGAATCATCTTCTTTTGTTAGAGGTGGAGATCACTTCACTTTGAACCATGTAACTGAGTTGAACCGAATCATTCGATTTGGTTTAATTTGGTTCAATTTTGAAAAAGGAAAAATTGAATGTAGAACTAAACCGAATATAACCAAAATATTCAGTTTTTATTCTTGGTTCTCTAATAAAGGAAAACCAAATCGAATTGAATCGAATCGAACCAAACCGAATTGAACTGAAATTAGGTGTATCCTTGAAAACGTTGGTGTTCGCAAAACCGTTAGTTTCCATAGATGTGAGGTGGAATTTGTGGAATAAGGTGTGTCTATGGAAAGATATGTGAACATGATAGATTGTGATTGACGAACATGTGAGTGGAGCCGATATCTACAATAGAAGCGTTGGTGTCCGCAGATATGAAGGGAAATTTGCGAAATGAGGTGTGCGTGTGTTCACGGAAAGATATGTGAACATGACGGATTGATTGACGGACAATGTGAGTGGGGCGAATTTCCGCAATGGAAGCGTTGGTGTCCGCAGAAAGATATGTGAACATGACAGATTGTAATTAACAGACAATGTGAGTGAAGCAACAGAAGTGCACATGTCGTCGACAACTATAAAGATGTTCATGATGCGTTTATTCGTTGAATTTTCATATTTTGAATATAAAAAAGGATATTTTAAAGAAACACTAGTTATTCTTACTTTGGGAGTCACAAAGTTTTGCCTTTTCTCTCAAATTCATAGGAGGAAAACAAAATGCTTTGTAAACGAAATGAAATAAATTAGAAGTTGATTAAATAATGGTGATTATCCATAAATGAATTGAGGAAAGACAAATCTTAACCAACATCGAATTGAGGAAAACCAAAAACTGAGGTTCAGTTTTTTATTGGGTTTTAGGTTGAGCCATTTCAGTTTTGGTTTTCCTTTTTCAAAACTGAAATGAGTCAGTTCGGTTCTAATTTGGTCCAAAACCGAACCGATTCAACTCCTATTCTTAATCATTGGGATGTGGTCATCTTCTCTTTAGCCTTGAAAATCCTTTGGTTGGCCTCGAGGTCGTGCAATGGAAGTTTTATTTAATAATTGAAAGAAATTAGAAAAAAAAACTAAAGAAATAACTCTTAGAAAAATATAATAATTCGATATCAAAGTCTAATAGCATAATGTTTTTCACAACTCTTTAAATAAAAATAAAAATTAAGCGAATAAAATAAAATAATTAAAAATAATAAATCCTTAGAAAATTTATTAGACTTGGTTAGACTCGAGAACATCCCACGTCATGAGGTATTATGGGTTTTGTTAAGTTTCAGTATGACCCGGATTCTAATTGGGTTAGGCCGGTTTGGGTCCACATTAGGGGTTTCCTATTTCCAGGAGGATTAGAGTTTCCTATTTCAATTTGACTAGGTTTTCCTGTATGTTATAAATATAAGCTTGAGTAGCAAAACTCATTGTACCGATTTTAGTTAGTGATTTTTCTTCTCTGCTTGTGGTTTTTTACATGTCTTGGGTTTTCCACGTAAATTCAGTGTCCATTATTTTCTCTTTCTCTTTTTCGATTTTTGTTCATTATTTCAACAATTGGTATCAGAGCATAGTTGAAGATTTTTGAAAATCGAGATTTTCGATTTATCGGAGGTGGAACGATTTTGTGTTCTTGGTTTTGGAAAAAGAAATTGAAAATAAAGAAAAGAAAAACAAGTGTTGCCCGCCTGTTGCCCGCAACTCTTCTTCTCTAGGGTCGTTGCACGATTGCTTCTGCCTCTTCGCTCGCGAAGTTCTCCATCGAATAGAGATGTGCTACTGTCGACCGAAGACAGAGACGAGAGAATTCGTCTCGTGCCATTTATTGGTTGATTCAGAAAAGAGAGAGAAGAACTCGTTGCCATCATCGCCCTTGCTGCCATCCATCGCACGAAGAAAAGGAGAGATCTCCTAGTTGTCCGTCGTCGACCGCTGTCCATCATCGTGCGTCCACCGACCGTCTCAAAGCACTGAATACAGAAGCCCTGCAGCCATCGACGGTCAGTCATCTGGCCTCCTTCAAATCTGCCCTACTGCCTCCGACTAGAAATTCAGTGACAGTGAAGGAGAATTATGAACTTGCCCGATTGTTGAAGTTGGTATTCTGAAAATTGCTGAATTGGTAAAACTTCTGTCTTGGGTTTAATCTGGTATTGTAGGTTGGATTATTTCTGAAATTTTGGTTGCATTAATTAGTTTGGAATATCTTGGTTGGGTTATTAGATTATTTTGGAATATTTGGAGTTTGAATTTTGGTGCGGATATTTTGTCAGTTTTTTAGGGAAAATTTTGAATTTTGGGAGATGGTTTCGATGAAGTATGAAATTCTGATGTTGAATTGGAATACGAGGTTTTTGATATGGCAGGTAAATATGCGAGATGTTCTTGCTTAGATGGAATTGGACAATACATTATTGGGATTCGATAAAATGCCAGCGTCGTGGACTAAGGAGGAGAAATATCTGAGAGACAAAAAAATATTATCTTTGATTCGCCTTCATTTATCACATGCAATTTTGGAGAATGTGTTGAAGACGAAATTTGCTGCTGAAATATGGTCAAAATTGGAAGAATTGTGCATGCATAAAATCATGATGAGTAAACTGCATTTGAAGCAGCGATTATATTTTCATCATACGGGAGAAGAAACTTCGATTGAAGAACACTTGGCTACATTTAAAGAAATTGTTTCGGATTTGGAAACTATGGAATGCAAATATGATGAGGAAGATTTGGGTTTGATTTTGTTATGTTCATTGCCTCCGTCATACAATATTTTCCGTGATACTATTCTATACATTCATGACACGTTGACTCTGAAAGAAGTCTATGATGCTTTGCTTTCAAAAGAAAGGATGAAGTACCTTGTAGTTGGATCTGGAACTCAAGGAGAGGGACTGATTAGTCGGGGTAGAACATCAGAGAGGTCCGATAAAGGAAACAGTAACAGGAATTGTTCAAAAGGCATATCAAAGTCCATGAATAAAAACAAAGTTTGATTTTCTATCAGAAAAATGGGCATATAAAATTCAAGTGTTATAAATTGTAGAACAAAAGAAAAGAGGAAGCTGATCAGAAGGGAAATCAACCAATGAAATCTAGTGAAGCAGTTGTCGATGAAGAGAACGATGATGAATCAGAAGGAGATCTTCTTGTTGTGTCTGACGGAAACTTAAAGCCATCCAAAAAGTGGATTCTAGATTCAGCCTGCACGTTTCATATGTGTCTCAATCGAGATTGGTTTTCAACATATGATCCTGTATTAAAAGGTGTTGTATTGATGGAAATAATGTATCGTGCAAGATAGTAGGGATTGGTTAGATCAGAATTAAAATGTATGATATAGTTGTGAGAACACTTAGTAATGTGCGACACATTTCTGATTTGACGAAAAATTTGATCTCGTTGAGTACTTTTGATCTGAAAGGGTACAAGTACACCAGTGAAGGTGGATTTTTGAAGATCAGTCGTGATTCTCTTGTTATGATGAAAGGGCAAAGAAAGTCTGAAAATTTATATGTTCTGCAGGGATCTACAATTGTTGGAGATGCTGCAGTTAGTACTTCATTGTCAAATGAAGATTTTACCAGATTATGACATATGCGTCTGGGGCATTTGAGTGAAAATTGGATGAATGAACTTAGCAAAAGAGGACTTTTAAATGGTTAGAGCACAAGTAAATTGCAGTTTTGTGAGCATTGTGTTTTTGAGAAACAAAAGAGAGTCAAATTCACTTCAGCCACTCACAGTACGAAAGAAATACAAGATTATATTCACTCAGATCTTTGGGGTTCAGCACCAGTGTCTTCCAAGGGAGGGGCACATTATGTGCTGACTGTGATTGATGATTTTTTCAGAAAAGTTTGGGTGTTCTTTCTAAAGAAGAAAAATGATGTATTCGCTATGTTCAAGGAGTGGAAACTTTAATTGAAAAGCAGACAGGAAAGCAGGTAAAACATCTACGCAACGATAATGGGTTAGAGTTTTGTTCGGAAGAGTTCAACTCTTTCTGCAGGTCAGAAGGAATTATGAGGTATCTGACAGTCCCAGGTACTCCACAGCAAAATGGAGTGGCAGAGCGAATGAGTAGAACTTTAATAAAAAAGGTTCAGAGTATGCTTTCAGATTTTGGTTTATCTAAGTCATTTTGGGTTGAAGCTGCTGCTACTGCTTGTTATATTGTGAATCATTCTCCGGTGAATGCTTTTAATAAGAAAGCTGCTGAAGAAGTTTGATCTGGTACTCCTGTTGATTATTTAGTTTTGAGAGTTTTTGGTTGCCCTGCGTATGCTCATGTAGATAGAGGAAAGTTAGAACCCAAAGCATTAAAATGTATATTGCTTGGATATAAGTGTGGTGTCAAGGGATATAAGTTATGGTGTCCTGAATCCAAGAAAGTCAGATTTAGCAGAGATGTGGTATTTGATGAAGCTGTTATGCATGTTAATTCATCTTCTAAAAGCTTGATAGATAAGACTAATCATCTATCTAGTAGCGAGGTTGAAGTTGAATTGAATCAGGGTCAACATCATATTCTTCGGGTCAAACCAGCTCAGATAATCAAAGTGATATCGTTTTCGCACAATCACCAGTATTAGCTTTGCCAGAGTATTCCATCGCTAAGAATAGACCAAGAAGATAGATTATACCAACTCAAAAATATGGTGAGCAAATTTAGTTGCTTATGCTTTGAGTGTAGCTAAAAACATTGATTCTAGTGAAAAACCGTCTTCTTATTCAGAGGTAGTGAATTCAGAAAATTCAAGAAAATGGATGATCGCCATGCAGTAGGAAATTGAATCTCTTCAAAAGAATCACACATGGGACTTAGTTAAATTACCAAAAGAAAAGAAAGTTGTTCATTGCAAATGGGTGTTCAAGAAATATGAAGGTACACCAAGTGTTGGAGAAGACAGGTACAAAGAACGTTTGGTTGTTAAGGGGTACAGTCAGATTCCAGGTGTAGACTTCACTGATGTATTTTCTCTAGTGGTTAAACACAGTTCGATTCGAGCTTTGTTGGGTGTTGTGGCTATGCACGACTTTGAGCTTGAGCAATTGGATGTGAAAACTGGATTTTTACATGGAGAACTTGAGGAGGACATCTATATGCACCAACTTGAAGGTTTATTGTCTCAGGAAAAGAAGACTATGTTTGTTATTTGCAGAAGTCCCTTTATGGTCTGAAGCAGTCGCCTAGACAGTGGTATAAGAGATTCGATTCATTCATGCTTGCTCAAGATTTCAGAATGAGTAATTATGACAGTTGTGTCTTCATAAAGAATAGTAAGAATGATTCAGTGATTTATCTGCTCTTATATGTCGATGATATGTTAATCGTAGCTAAAGATATAGAAGAAATCAAAAGAGAGATGAAAGATTTGGGAGCAACCAAAAAGATACTTGGTATGGAGATACAAAGAGATAGAAAAGTTGGGAAATTGTACCTAAGTGAAAGGGGGTACATTCAGAAAGTTATCTGCAGGTTTAACATAAATAAGTCTAAACCAGTTGGTACTCCTTTAGCAGCTCATTTCAGTCTTTCATCCGACTTATGTCTGCAATCATATGATGAAATTAATTATATGTCATGAGTTCCATATTCTAGTGCAGTCGGATCTCTCATGTATGCTATGGTTTGCACGCGTCCAGATTTATCTTACGCAGTCAGTGCGGTTAGTAGGTACATGGCAAATCCGGGAAAGGAACATTGGAAAGCTGTTCAGTGGATTCTTGGGTATCTGTGTGGAACTAGTGATGTTTGTCTTCAGTTTGGAAGAACTAAAGATCCTGTTATTGGATATGTTGATTCTGATTATGCGGGGGATCTTGATAAGAGGAGATCTCTTACCAGATATGTTTTTACAGTTGGAGGTTGCGCTATCAGTTGGAGAGCTACCTTACAGGATACTGTTGCGTTGTCTACTACAGAGGCAGAATATATGGCTATTACAGAGGCTTGTAAAGAAGGTATATGGTTAAAAGATTTGTTTGGTGAGCTCAGCGAAAACTTGCAAATTGCCACAGTGTTTTACGATAGTCAGAGTGCTACCTTTCTCACTAAAGATCAGATGTTTCATGAGAGGACGAAGTACATTGATATTCATTATCATTTTGTTCGTAAAGTGGTTGCTCGCGGTGATTTTGTTGAAAGTAAAATCAGTATTCATGATAATCCTGCTGATATGATGACCAAGGCTTTACCCACACCCAAGTTCAAGCATTGTTTGAGCTTGGTTGGTATTAGCTATTGATTTCGCTCTCAAGGGCTTTTATGGAAGAAGAGATTTTCTAGAGTTTTGAAGATATATTTAGAGAGTGGAATTCGTGTCAAGGTGAAGATTGTTAGGGTTCAGTGTGACCCAGATTCTAATTGGGTCAGGTTGGTTTGAGCCCACATTATGGGTTTCCTATTTGCAGGAGAATTAGAGTTTCCTATTTCAATTTGACTAGGTTTTTCTATATGCTATAAATATAAGCTTAACTTGCAAAATTCATTGTACAGATTTTAGTTAGTGACTTCTCTCCTCTACCTGTAGTTTTTTAGCCGTCTTGGATTTTTCTCGTAAATTCGGTGTCCATTATTTTATCTTTCTCTTTTTCGATTCTCGTTTATTATTTCAATAGGTTTCGAGGGTGGCTAAGCTTGTCACGTTTTGCTCATTTGGTGTCAACGAAATATGAGATGCGTGGGTTCTATTTTGTTATGCTACTTTTTTTTATACCACTGTTTTGTAGGAAGCTGAGTATGTTTTGGTAATTCTGCTTTTATTGATTTATAATTAACTTTTTGAACCTGGCCCAAAAAAATGCTAGTTGAAATAAAATGCAATCTCATCATCTAGGCCGCCTAATACAAAGGATGTATTAGCACGAAATCCTTGATCCATGATCTGATAGCCAAGTGGGATCATGGTTTTTGAGTTTGTGGAGTTACTGTTGCAACTATTGCTCTGAGTTACTATCTTCCAATTTCATTTCCAAGTCTATTACTGTTGTGATTTTACTGAGTTTTTTTTATGCTAATGAAAGTCGGGATAAAGTTAATTATTTTTCATTACATTTTAGCCTAGTCTCGGAAAAAAAGAGTTAAATAACAATTTAATATTAACATTTCAAGGCATGGTTGTTTCAAATGAGTTATGAATTATTAAATAGAATAATAATAACAAATGCATGAAAGTTGAAGCAGGATGATCTCCTCCTAAAATGAACCTTAACTGACCAATTACCCATTTGGATTTTTAATTTGTTAATTTTGATTAGATCAACCTAAGAATAGGCTAGAAAAATAAAGCAATTAATTAAAAGAAAAATAAGTAATCAAAGTAATATCTTAATAGATTAAGCTATGTATGCCTTCTAAATTACAACCCACCTAATTTCCATAGCATATGCTAATCATATTCTATAATAAGAGAGTAAATATTTATTAGTCCATTTTCATTCCAATTTTATGCTTCATTAGCCAACTTGATTATCCCTTGACGATATGAAATCATTAGTTACAAAAAATAATTAATATATTTTGACTTGTAAGATTAATGAAATTAATCAAAAACACTTTCTGTAAAGATAATTATTATTATTAGAAATCTAATTTAGTTATAGTTTTATAAAAAAAGATAATTAACAAAAAAAACTTGAACTTAGGAGTAAGTGATAAGATAAATCTTAAACTAAGTTTTCTAACAATTAAAACCATGAAGTATGATAAATGAATGACACAAACTTCGCAGTCACATTTTTCGTTGAAAGACATCTTTTAGACGTCCGCACCACTAGCAGACGTTCGATTATAACTCTCTACACGAAGGTGGACGTCCGTACTTATAAAATACGCCCGTGTATACCCATTCACAAAGAAGCGGACATCCATACTAAAATAAGCGAACGTCTGCTTCCTAGGAAGGACATCTATCATCTGCGAACGTTAATAGGAAGTACATTCGTGCTTTCAAATATATAATTTCGTGCATTTTTTATATAAGGGTGGACGTCCCCGTATAGAGCGGACGTCCTTTCAACTCTATCTATATAAGTTGAAACGTGAAAGGACATACGCTGCAAGCAAGCAGATTGACCTAGAAAATTTTTGAGCGATTTTCCAGTGATTTCCCATCGACCTTTCAAGTTTTGAACCCTAAAATGACATCTAAGGCTCCAAAAACCACCATGAAGAGTAAAATCGCTCGCTCTGTAGCTCAAGGTCAATCACAAGGTGATTCGACCCGTCCCTGCCTATCGGCATAAGAATACCTTTCACGAGTTTAGGACAACGTCATCCAAGGAAAGGTATGACAATGATATCCGACACCGGTCTATTATTATCTCTAGGAGAGTAGAATTCAATGCTTTTGCAGATTTTTGGAATAGAAGCTATGTTTGAACACATTTCACTTGTTGTGTTGTGCAAGATGGGAGAATATTATTGTGAGCGGATTGTGAAACTGTTTTACGTGAATCTGGAGCTGGGCAGCAAACTCTTGGAGCTAAGGACATATCGGTTTCGGTGGGAGATTATGATAACTCTAAATAAGTTAAATGAGCTGTGTGGATGCTCCACATAGAAACCAACCGAGGAGTATTTTCACGTATCCAATGACCCATATTTTATTAAACAAGGAGAAAGTCTGACATTGTTGCAGCAGTCGCATCACAATCCCAATGTTGGATCTTTCTATAGGCTAAATCTAAGGACATAAACAGCAAAGCAAGAGTCATCCATCACATGATAACCCACACAATTTTTCCTTGCGATGGACATAGAGACCATTTAAGCTGCATAGATCTCTATATGATTGAGAAGTTCTACAATAGAAAGAGATTCAACATTGGATACGTGATCATAAATCTCATAAAAGACATCCTGAACAACCCAAAGAAGAACTTTCTCTGGAACTGCTTGTTCAAAAGATTGTTGACAGTAGCAGGTTGACACTCCCTCCCAACGAGCAAAGAATCAATGAAAAGGCACTTGATGTCTACAATCAAGTGACCTTGGCTTGGATGGGGAGGCCCAAAGTTGGAGAGGAGTGGATATTCAAGGGCATAGAGACTCTATCCACGTTAGCTCCACAATCTCCTTCAATGTCAGCTGCACAACCCCCTTTGATGTTGGCTATACAGAGCTCCAATCAAGTGGAAGTGGAGGACAATACTGTTCAGGCCCCTCCTCAGTTCTCTCACTCTATGTCGATAACTGAGGAGAGGTGAACTTTAGAGCTTAACACCACTCAATAGTTGCTCATGGATGAGCTGAGGAGGGATGTGGATCCTCTTGCAGCCCTCCAATAGCTCCTTTAGTAGCCTGCTTAGCAGCCCTTCTAGCAACTCCTCCAGCAGCCTTGCCAATAGCCCCTCTAGTAGCCTCTCCATCTTTTGACGCAGGACCTAACGGATGCTCGTAAGTCATTTAGTTTTTATGCACTTTCCATCTATGCATTAGTTCATTGGTTTAGGCTCTTTGAATTAGATATAACAAAGTGTTATAATTGTGCATATCTCTTATCATCATTCAACTGTTTCCTTCTCTAACACTTGCTAAAGTTCAAAAGATATTGGCAATGAGTCTTCCATCGATTGAAGCAATTCCAGGACTTACTCACATCAAAATTTGCACGTGACATGTCTTCAATTTGCTTTTGTGCAATGTATCCAATTTAAACTTAGTAGTGCTTAAACTAACCATTGCAACATTCTTCATTTATGGAGGATTTCATGAGATTGACTCGTACAAATACCAAAACAAACCTGGAGACATATTGTATTCTTATGGGTATTGTGGAAAGAAATGTAATCAGTTGAACGTTATTCTCATTTTTTATTGCAGAGCTAATACATCTTGCTTCATGTTATATTTTTTCAGGAAAACAGTGTTTTCAAGATCACAACTCTCATCATTCTGAAGCAAAAATAAACATCTGACCCAATGAGAATAATTTTTTACCAATGTTTAAATAATGTATAAGAAGTTAATATTTTAAATAAATCTCTTGAATATTTTATTTTTATGCAGTGTGACATATTGAATAAGGAAGAGATAGTTAACGTCCAAGTGAGAGACTCACTTGTGACTCTTGGGTAGATCCATGTAAGTCACTTTTAATCCTTCCTACAATACTTTTGTCCCTATTCAAACTACGTATAATATATGGTTCTAATTTCAAACACACTGAAAAGCATACATGTTTCATGTCATCAGTTGACCTAGTAGTAGATGTTACGAGAAGCAATTGCAATTGTCATGCCTCTCATAGATAAAAAAAATGATATATTTTCTCACACTTTGTGCCATAATCATTGTACTTTTAAATTACATACTAATTTAGCTCTTCCAATTTCAGCCCACATGGCATATTTCAATTCTTGAAACTTGTCGGTTTGACGGTGATTTGCAGATGTAAACAGAGTGGATTCCATCCTCACAAAGAGCCTCTGGAGTCTCTTTTCAAGCACTCCTCACATGTATACATGTGCCCCAATTTGGAATTCAACTTCGTCGATCTTCGACAAGTGTGATTGATTCATTTGTTATTAATGTAATTTATTAATATACATTTTTTCTACTACTGTAATTGTGCATTTAATAATGTTATTGTTACATTGGATACTGGTTTTGTACATTTGGTATTCTGATTGATTATTCAGGTTGTCTTTTTTACTTCATTGTAATTTTTTTTATCCTGATTTGGATATTTTGGTTGTGATATGGCACATGGACGTCCAAGGGTCAGCCTTGGATGTCCTTCAACGACGAGGGATATCCAAGGATTGATGCCTTGGACATTCGACAAAAGTCAAGGGATGTCCGAGGCTGGCCTCAGATGTCTGACAAAAGTTGAGGGACGTCCGAGACTGGCCTCAGACGTTTGAAAAAAGTCAAGGAACGTTTGAGGCTAGCCTAGAACACCTGATAATGTCTGAGGCATGTCTGAGGCTAGCTTGGGACATCCAACAAAAGTCGAGGGACGTCCAACGCTAGCCTTGGATGTTCTCCAATGCTAAGGGATGTTCGATGTTGACCTTGGATGTCCTCTAACGACGAGGGATGTCTAAGGCTGCACATCCCAATGAAAAGGGAAGTCTGATGTTGGCCATGGACTTCCTGTTATGATGAGGGTTGTTTGTCACAACCTAGAGGTGAGCCGGACAGAATTGCAGGGTCAGGAGACCTGATTCTCGGAGAGGACTCAATCGCCCAGCCCAAGTCTAAGGAGAAGAAGAGGAAGTCCTAATAGAAAAATTAAGTCTACACTCAAATCACATGGGTTTGGGTCCACAAAGTGATCAACTAGAGACATGATAGTATAAATAAAGAAACGTACTGTGCAGAAATTAAATCAAATAACACCAAAACTACAATCTTAACATACTAGGAAAGAAGGGATTGAACTGACGAACATCCACCCATCCACAGAAAGATTGATACACCCACCAGAGGGGTATCGGCAACGCCCCACGATGACAAGTGTAGATCCCATGCACCGAGCCTACACCCTAACTTGAGAAAAATATAATCTAAGGGGCGAGTGACAAATTCATTAGGGAAATCGATACTAAATGCAAGGCATGCTAAAAAAAAAATTTCTCATCCTTTTGAAATCCATTTCATGCGTCTCATTTATCATACATTTAAAACATTCAAAATCCTCTTTATCATTTTATCAAACCGACCCATGGCCCTCGATGTGGCCTCATCAAAACCCGTTGTATACATAGACAGCTATATTACAAAATATACCAACATCATTTTCAACAACCAAAATGAGGATCCGTGAAAAAAGAGGGTCGCAAAAGGACCCCTCTGAAAATACCACAGAAAGGCGGTCTAGAATGGCCATGCCTCATGATCTTGGAGGAAACAATGACAGCAGTTTGAAGACTCGACTCGACACTCGGGTTTCCAGTGAGCAAGTTCTGCGACGTCACAACCCTTACGATAAACGGATGAGGTTGCCAGCAACTGATTGCTTCTCTACTAACTACGTCTTAATTCCAAATTGACTAGGATTGCTGACTAGCAGAGCTACGAGCCGTCATGCCACTTGTCAAATGAAACGGTACCAGGATAGGCAAAACCCAGCGACAAAACAACCCACCAATCCGTGTGACTAACACCTTGATCAGGTTCTGGGGCTTGAAACCCAAGGAAACATCATCACCTTCCTATCTCCATTTTGCACGTACAAACAATCAACCATCACGCAGTAGAAGGATTCACAGGATGGCCTCGTGATGCTTTAGCGCCAGAGTGCCTAAAGCATCAAGAGGATTCATCCTCACAACATAATGCACAAAATGTCACACCATCATATGTGCGCAGCTTACCAATAAGTCTACACTGTATGATAAAGTAAACGTGAGAAAAAATACATATGCATAAAAACATACGTGCTGTCAAAACAGCCCCCGCCAAGTTTTCAAGTGTTGTATCCCACAAAATATTAGTTTTAAAAACATGATGTAATATAGTGTAGAATTATAAAGATCCATACCTCGATGACGACCATGACACGCTTATCGACAAGCCAGTTCCATGTGCTATCGGAAGTAAGGGTCGTACCACTGAAATCTCCAGAACCTATGACAAGGCTGATATTAACATCCTAATAAACATATAAGGGATACAATAAAGATCCTAAACTGGAAACCAATCTCGACCGGAAGGATCAACACAAGACTCCCCGGCTCAAACGAAGAATGATAGGTTCCCTAGACCTCGAGTCGAGAATCTACACATTGCAGAACAAGGTATGGTTGACAAAGCCGAATGGAGTTTGCTAAACCCCAAAGGATTGCATGCACGTACGAGATTGCAGTCAGCTCCCACCTATAACAATTATAGGTACGTCTATTCAAATTGACCATGTACTGTTCATTACCGTCATTAACCTCAAACCAACCAGTTCCTGCAAATGTTGGACACCAATTTTGAGCTGCATCTTGTAGCTTAGAAACCTTCTTCTTGACCTGTGGACACAATAGGTCCATCACCTTAGCAATTTTGATATTTCTTAGCAATCCTACACATGATGCCTTTTCTTATCATCTCAAACATAGTCAAAATTAGTTTGTCCTGAGCTTGTAGGATGCAGGCGTTGAAGGACCCGCTTAAGTTGTTAAGACTTATATCACACTTTAGGATTGAATTAAAAGCATGTTTCGACCAGAATCTCGGGTTGATGTTTCACAGATATGTGTGTACTGTCAGGTCAACCAAAAATAGCTTCTTCATCTCTCTTTCAAAATGCATTGATGTTATTGCCCTAGAAGCATTCCACATCACATCATTATACAACTTGCCTTGAAATTGTTTTTTGAAGTTAGCATATAAGTGTTTGAGGCAGAAGCAATACTCAACTGACGATGCAAGCTCTTCAATTGCAGGCACCAACCCTCACAAAAATAATCATACCTTTTGTCGATTGGAAACAAATATTCATCCTTTGCCCGAAGCACTATCTACATCCATGAGCAACAATTACAGAAACTAGGACCATGAGTCTCTTCATTCTGCATCAAGCACTACTATGGCAAGTGGATAAATTTTTTCACTGGCATCCATGCTAATGTGAGCAACTGGCCTGGGCACGAGCCTTTCAAGTGGTCGTCATCCAAGCAAATGACAGGGTCTATCGCACTCTAACATATCTCTCTTGAACATAGCCAAACACATGTACATAATTTGAAATATCGAGTAGGGCATCAGATCATTCCTATCTATGCTAACAACCAATGTGCTGCCATGATTGGATCTACAAATCTCCTCTCTGTATGACCATTGTTGCTTCTACTATTTTTTGTCATCCCCTTTGTTTAGTTTCTAGGCTTCATTCCTTGCCTTTCAGGCAAGACACGAGATAATGTTGACAGCATCAAGCAGGACGATGGGGCCCATCATGTGTACCCGCTGCTTTACCTTTCTCGCTCAATAAATGTAATATTTTGCAATGGTGCTCTGCACGTAGAAACACTATAAGCAGAACTCACTTTCTAAATACAAAAACCCTGTTTGCCTATCTTCCCTCGCTACTTCTGTTTTCCCTCCCTCGCTCTTCTCTGATTCTGACTCGCACGTTTCAAATACCTTTCATGGAGTCTCTTCCTTCTCTCTACCACGCTATCACCCTGGTATCAGAGCCACGACAAGGTATTATGTCTGGCTAATTTCTTTATCTAGGAGACCTATAAGGTAACCACTATTTTTCAAAGCACTGGTAATCTCTTTATCTAGTTTATTGTTTCTCTTTTAACTAAATACCAAAAGACTGCAAGAAGTACCCATTGGGGAAAGAAGTTAGGTGAGGTCTTTTAGTTATTAAGAACAATTAACGAGATTTATAGAACACTTGTAATATTTGTGGAATCCCTTATATCTTCTCCTAGATCTCATAATTTTTCTTCCTAATTCCTAGTCCATGTCCTGGAGAGATACAGAACAATCTTTCTCATATCAGTTAGCATTATCTGCAGTTGCTGAAATAGAAGCTCCTCCTATTGGTTTCCATAACCCTTGTGACACCACCGCTAACACAGTTGCTTAGAATTTAGCAACTCTGATTAAGCAAAATAATACTCAAATCCAGCTTCTCTATTCTATTAAGTCCGATACTGAACAAATCTTACGAGCTATCAAAGCCAAGGGGCTAGTAGTTGACAACGACTTCAGTCAACAAATTCACCAACTTACTTCTCAGTTATCCTCCTTGCAGCTAGGACCAACGGTGAACCCACCAAAGAAGACGACAGCCAATCAAAAGCAATATTGCTTCAAGAATCCGCAACAAATTTTTGAAGACGAGAAGGCTAAAGCCCAAAAATGAGGACAACCTCTGAAACAACAACAACGGAGATGGGCACTTCCGTTTATGATGATCAGATTCGAGGCTATCGACAACTGCAATGTATGTTGCACAATACTTCTCGATTTATCCGAAGAAATCGTTCAGTCCGTACTTTAGAATCTCTGTTAGACCCTCAACAGCAGGTTCTATTATCCCAACAACAATGGGCTAGCCTAGTCCCCGCTGAGATCTTGTATGGATCCCAACGCAATGATTCAATTCATCGAATATATCAACACTATTCTGAAAGGCGCGTTCGCATAGTTCGTAATGATGAACAACTAGATCTACCCTTCATAGAGCATGAAAGTCATGATCGACTCTTACAGGAAAGATTAGACCATATACATATTGGTCTTGTTATGATCCGAGTCCAGATCCTATATAGACGAGCAACAAGAGTTCGTTGTCTTATAGTCTTGCGCGACACAAGGTGATCTGATGACTGCTCTATTATTGGCACTATGGAAATGGATCTGACCCATGGAACGCAACTGGTATATTTAGTCCCTAATTTATTCATAAGCGTTCAGGATTTTGCTAACTACTTTCAACTTGCTATTCAAACACACGGATATGACGCGTGGACAGGAGGAGAAAGTAATTTACTACTTACGCGCTCCCTAATTGGAAGACTCACTAATACTGGGTATGCTAATTTTCAATTAAATGTATCCCACGTAATTGAGTACTTATCCAGTCGAGAACTTCAAGCCCTCCTCAGCGTTTCCTACACTTCTGAATCCTCTCAGGGACTTTTATGGAACTTACGTCCCTCAATTCAACGACCTCTCACGACTCCTGCTCAGCTTATGACCCGTACCCGCTCATGCGGAACAATTTCTCTTCGTTTCCAAGAATATATTGACCAACCTGCAAGGACATCTGCACAAGTACCTCCAACGGACGCAGAATTGGCTCGAGAAGATGCTATCCTACGCCATGAATTCGCCGGCGTTCTGATTGGTCATAATCCTTGTAACTTTGACTCTTATGATGATGACAATTGGCTGGATCAATTTGATTCATATGAATCACCAGCTGCACCACCAGCTCCATGGGATCTATTAGGATAGCCAAGTGGTAAATACGACTTCCAGGTTAAATATTCTGCCCCATCTCATGTAAGTGAATTTTTCAATCCCTTCGGGACAACAACAGGGACCTGGAACAATTGGGATGATGACTTGACAAATGATTCAACATCCACAGTCATCTCTGATAAAGTATCAATTCATGATGATCCTGCTGACAGTTAGAACCACTGGGATGACGAACCAGTAGAGCCTCCACACCCAAGTATCCTTGGTACAGAAGAATCAAGTTCTGGCAACTCCGAAGAACTATATGATCCAGAGGACGTTCCCGATTATTACGATTGGGAAGATTATTCCCTTGATTGGGAGCAACCAGATATAACTCATTTCGCCTTTGTTGCCTCTATAATGGAATATCCACAGTCCCTCAAATCTTTAGAAGCTACCGTTCGGAATCTTGAACTAGGGGCTGCTGCATCCTCTTCCATCACATCAGCATACAAACCTCCAATAGATTCCATGATGGGACAACCTTTATACGCTCCAGCAACAACTTCGCAACCCCCTATTCAATGTTCCCTTACTCCAGAGAAAATCAAAGGATGCGTTAAGGATTTTGGCAAATACTATAGTGGCCAATGGGAGTTACCTCCGGCACAGCAAGCTACTGGTGCCCTTCTGGTTTTACCAACAGACATCGGTCTGTACAATGACACAATAACAAGGTGGGAAACTATTACTTTAAATCCAGTAAATGACAAGGTGTGGGTTGACAATCAAAGTAAGGTCAACTACATCAAAAATCTTCTAGGCGAAATTGAGAAGAAAACTTTTATCCAATGGCGAATGACATACAATTCAGATTATACTGCTTTGGTCAATATAGCAGACAATACGCAGAATATTCTCTCCCAGATTAGACGCATCTTCCTACTCGAAGACCCAACGCAAGGATCTACTGATGAGCAGAATAGAGCTTATCGTGATCTGGAGAGACTAACTTGCCCATCTATAAAAAACCTACATGAATGATTATAAAATTCTCACCGCCAAGTCAGGAAGGATGAATATTTCTGCTGAACTATCTGAGAAGTTTACTAAAAAGATGCCCCCCCTTGTCGGATAGGCCATTGAACAGGCCTTTCTTAAACAATTTAAACAATTTCCCGGAGTTACTATTGGAGTACTTCCCCGTATACATTTTGCTTACCAATACCTAGCTGAACTTTGCAAACAGGCGGCCTTTCAACGCAGTTTAAAGGATCTTGACTTCTGTCAAGGCATTCCTATCCCTGGATATTACGACAGTAATAAAAAACGCCTAGGTCTTCGAAAGTCCAGAAACTACAAAGGCAAACCACATGATTCTCATGTGCGTGTCTTTAAAAAGAAACATCAAGACCGAGTAAAGAAATGCAAGTGCTTCGTTTGTGGTGAGCCTGGACATTTTGCTCGCGATTGTCGGAGTAAAAAAGGGGGCATTCATCGTGCCGCAATATTAGAAAATATTGACCTTCCTGATGACTGGGATCTCGTATCCCTAGACATGAATGAAGAGATGAGTGACGCCATTTGCAGTTTTAGTGAAGGCGAAGATTCTCATTGGGCTTCTACACTCTTCTGTAGTGAATTGCCCTTCGAAACTGCCCTTGTATTGGGAACGCCTTACGGCTGGCGTAAACAGGTTAATCTTGGTGAAAAAGAGCACTGTAACCACCAGTGGATTCAAAATGCTGACCTAGCAGAAGAACTTAGCAAATGTACTACATGCCAGATAGAGACAAAACGGCAAATGCACATTCACTACTCTATCTGCCAGGTCACCTCTTGCCCTTTTTGCTCCATTTATTACTTTAATATAGCCTGCATACAGGAGCCCAAAGAGTTCAAAGCTTATCACACTTCTGATAACTTAATCCAAGAACTCCTAGGTTATATAATCTATTTGACGAATGAGAATCAGCGGCTCCATCATGGCCTAGGAGAAAGGCTTGTAACAGAGTTGGAGGATTTACCTCCTCTCTATGATGCTGAACCAACTCAGCCTCCTACTTTGACTGAAGAAGTCACCCAATTTCTTGTTGACCATTCATGCCGAAGAAGCATAGCCACCAGAGCTGTCACCAATAGACTCTACAACATGACAATAACATTTAGAATCCCTGGGGTTTCCCCGTTCTTGTTACGAGCTATATTAGATACTGGCGCTACGGTCTGCTGCTTGGATAACAATTCTGTTCCACCTGAAGCTATGGAACTAAGCCAATATGCAGTACGATTTGATGGCATCAATTCAACTCAAGAAGCCACTCACAAACTAAAGGGTGGAACTATAACCATTGAGGAAAACACCTTCTGCATCCCCTTTACTTATTGTTTTCCCATGAAGATTTTATCAGATGGGATACAAATGCTCTTGGGGTGTAATTTCATCAAATCAATGCAGGGAGGATTACGCATTGAAGGACCAGTAATCACATTTTATAAAAACGTGACTACCATAAAAACCAACCAAGAAATTGAGAAAGCTGCAGTCAGCCAGATTCTTAAAGAATTACCACAACTGGATGACCTGGAGGATGATCAGCCTGAATTATCACTATTTGCACAGCCCCTGAACTTTTCTAGCAAATTCTCGGCTATCATTAGTGATCTACAAATACAGGGCTATATTGGTGATGACCCCGTAGCACATTGGTCCAAAAACCAGGTACGGTGTCATATAGACATAATTAACCCCGATATAGTGATTCAGGATAAGCCATTGAAGCATGTCACTCCTGGAATGGCGGACTCTTTTCAAAAGCATATTCAAGCTTTGTTAGACCTTAAGGTTATTAGACCAAGTGCTAGTAAACATTGTACGATGACACTACTAGTTAACTCTAGAACCACAGTTGATCCTCAAACAGGCAAGGAAGTCAAAGGCAAGGAAAGAATGGTGTTCAATTATCGTACGCTGAACGATAACACCCATAAGGATCAATACTCCCTCCTAGGTATAAATACTCTCCTTGAACGTGTTGGAAATAGTCGAATATATTCTAAATTCGACCTCAAAAGCGGGTTTCATCAAGTAGCCATGAATCCAGCTAGTATACCATGGACGGCTTTTATAGTGCCCACCGGCCTCTACGAATGGCTTGTAATGCCTTTCGGGTTGAAAAATGCACCCGCCATCTTTCAACGCAAAATGGATAATTGTTTCGCAGGGACTGAAAGCTTCATTGCAGTATATATCGACGATATATTGGTTTTTTCTCAAACTGAAGAAGAACACTCCCAACATCTTATGGAATTCGTCAACCGAGTCAGAACACATGGACTCGTGATATCTCCCACCAAGATGAAGATAGCCGTACCCGAGATAGACTTCCTTGGCACTATCCTTGGGAATCGTAAAATCAAGTTGCAACCCCACATTATTAAGAAAATCCTTGATTTTGATCTTGAGGCTTTAAAAGAGAAGAAAGGCCTTCGTTCCTGGCTCGGCATTCTTAATTATGCTCGCCCGTACATTCCCCGTCTGGGCATTTTACTCAGCCCACTCTATTCTAAGACCAGCCCAAACGCTGACAAACGTCTGAAACCTTCTGATATCAGCCTTATCCAACAGATTAAAGCCACTGTTCAGAAGTTACCTGATCTAGAACTACCCCCTCCTAATGCGTATATTATCCTTGAAACCGATGGATGCATGGAGGGATGGGGCGGTATATGCAAATGGAAAACTCACAAGCATGACCCCAAAAATACTGAACGCATTTGCGCCTACGCTAGTGGCAAATTCTCTCAAATCAAATCAACCATTGATGCCGAAATCTACGCCTGTATGGAAACATTATTGGCATTGAAAATCTTTTATCTGGATAAACGCGAAATCATCCTCCGAATTGACTGTCAAGCTATTATCAGTTTTTATAACAAGTCCAGTCAAAATAAACCCTCAAGGGTTCGATGGCTAAGTTTTACTGACTTTATTACGGGGACAGGGATTCAAATTTCTTTTGAACACATCAAAGGCTCCGATAATGTTTTATCTGATTCTTTATCCCGACTAATTTGTTTCCTTGTCCAGTCTATAGATTCTTTTCCCGAGGTTGAAGAGGTCCTTGCTCTAGCATTAATCGAAGCCGAACAAAACATAGAATGGCAAGCGGAAGTCAACCAACTCGTCAACAGACTCCTTCCACTCGTCGCGAGTACGAAGAACTACAACAAAGCTGACTTCCCACACAACCAAAAAGTAAGAGCCAACGACCTAAGGAACAAGATATCCTCTACCGAGAATATCGCGACCTCCTTGACTACTCAATTGGCCCAATGCCCCTTGATGAAGGGATATGGATCCAGAACAGAATGGCCTCACAAACAACTGGCCTGTCAATGAGTTGTCCATGCCTAACAAGATCTCGAGACCATCCTTACCTTGTGCACCATCTACTTCCAGATCAATTCTTCCAAGGACAATTGGCATGGGCTCCTTGCACCTGGCATCCAACAGGAAGAACATGACTTCAGTCACATCATCTTTGCCTTCATGGAACAGGCCTCCAAACCATCCGGCCCAATCTAAAGGCCCAGCATCAAGCCTTTCTATTTAGTATCTCTATTATTGTCGTGTGTAACTTTATCTTTTGCAGGCGAATATATTCTCCTTGTTTGCTTTATCTTTTGTAGGCGAATATATTCGCCTTGTCTGTCTTTAGTTGAATGAAGAAAGCATCAAGCAGGACGATGGGGCCCATCATGTGTACCCGCTGTTTCACCTTTCTCGCTCTATAAATGTAATATTTCGCAGTGGTGCTCTGCACGTAGAAACACTACAAGCAGAACTCACTTTCTAAATACAAAAACCCTGTTTGCCTATCTTCCCTTGCTACTTCTGTTTTCCCTCCCTCACTCTTCTCTGATTCTGACTCGCACGTTTAAAATACCTTTCGTTGAGTCTCTTCTTTCTCTCTACCACGCTATCACCCTGGTGCCACCCATTTGGCAGAAACATGTTGGTTTTCTATCGGTCATGAACAGGTGTGAACCTCGTTATAATTCTTTAATTGAAATGTAAATTTACCATGCATTTTTTAAACGTAAATCTGCCAATCGCATCTTTGCTCGCACACGACCGTCAACCGATAAGATTAACTTTTGACGAACTTTATTCCATACTCATTTTTCAACTCATAATTCATGACTTCTTCTTTAACTGTGTTCAACAAGCTATATATTTCATAGCATGGACGCCCTTCCTATTAACGTTCAATTATGACGGACGTCCTTTCTAGGAAGTGGATGTCCACTCATTTTAGTATGGACGTTTACTTCTATGTGAATGGGTATATGTAGATGTCCATTATAATTACAAGCGTCCGCCTTCATGTAGAGGGTTACAATCAGACGTCTACTGGTGGCGTGGACATCTAGGAGACATCTTTTTTTTTTTTTTTTACAGAAAACGTGACTATGAGGTTTGCATCATTTATTTCTCATTGTTCAGGGTTTTAGTTTTTAGCAAACTTAGTTTACAGTTTGGCTTGTCGCTAACCCCAAAGAGTGAGACCTCGAAAAAAAGAGTGAGGGATGTTTATGAGTCTTATAGCCAGATAGTCCTGTGCAGAAAAGATGTTACAATGATAAGTAGCCGGTGTCGAGATGTGGGATACAATGCCCGCACTTGTCAAGGCCATTTGATATAATCAAAGAACAATGTTAGATCAACGTTAGAACAATGTTAGATCAATTTGATATAATCACTTCCTCGGCATTGGAGGACATCCAAAGCTGATCTAAGGCCAGTGTTGGATGTTCCTCGGCGTTAGAGGACATCCAAGGCTAATCCAAGGCCAACATCAAACGTCTCTCATTGTTGGAGGATATCCAAGTCCAATGTCGGATGTCCCTCATCATTGGAGGACATCTAAGGTTAGCGTCGGACGTCCCTCATCATTGGCATGTGTAGCCTCAGACGTCCCTTAGCATTGGCATGTGCAGCCCCAGACCCTCATTGTTAGAGGATGTCCAAGGGCAGAGTCGAATGTCCAAGGCCAGCGTCGGATGTCCCTCGATGTTGAAGGATGTTCGAGGGTATGTGTAGCCTCGGACTTCCCTCAGCCTTGGAGGACATCCAAGGCCATTGTCGGACATCCCTCGTCATTAAAGAATGTCTGAGTCCAGCCTTGAACATCCCTCATCATTGAAAGACATCTCAGGTCAGCGTCAGACGTCCCTCGTCGTTGAAGGACGTTTGAGTCCAGCCTTGAACATCCCTCACCATGGAAGGACATCTCAGGCCAGCGTCGGATGCCCCTCGTCATTGAAGGACGTCTAAGGCCAGCATCAAACATCCCTCAGCTTTTATTGAACGTCCTAGGCCATCCTCAGATGTCCCTCAGACATTGTCGGACGTTCCAAGCCAGCCTCAAACATCTCTCGACTTTTTTTGGACGTCTAAGGCCATTCTCTGATGTCCCTTGAATTTTTTAGAACATCCAAGGCATCAATCCTCGGATGTCATTTGTTGTAAGAGGCTGTTCAAGGCTAATCTTTTGACGTCCATCTGCCAATTCACAACCAAAATAACCAAATCAGAACACAACAAAAAAATAACAATGAAGTAAAGAGACAACCAAAATAACCAATTAGAATACAAAATGTATAAGGCTAGGCCAGTATCAAATGTAACAATTATATTATCAAATGTACAATTACAATAGTAGAAAAAAAATAGTAACAAATTACATTAATAACAAATGAAATAATTACACTTACCGGTGATCGACGATGTTGAACCAAATTGGGGCTCATATATACATGTGAGGAGTGCTTGAAAAGGGACTTCAGAGGCTCTTTGTGAGGAGAGAGTATGCTTCATTGACATATGTGAATCACCAAAAAATTGATAGGTCCAAGAGTTGAAATATATCGTTAGAAGAGCGAAATTAGTATGTAATTTAAAAGCACAATGATTATGGCACAGAGTGTGAGAAAATATATTATTTTTTATCTATAGGATCTATAATAATTGCAATCGCCTCTTGTAACATCTGCTAGTAGCCGTAATGAGTGTGCATGTCAATTGATAACATGAAACATGTCTGTTTTGAGTGTGTCTGATATCAAACCATATATTATAAGTGGTTTGACTAGAGAATAAAATATTGTAGGAAGATTAAAAGTAACTTACATGGATCCACCTAAGAGTCACAAGTGAGTCCTCACTTGGA
Organism: Begonia loranthoides; assembly: GCA_022433065.1. Taxonomy (NCBI): domain Eukaryota; kingdom Viridiplantae; phylum Streptophyta; class Magnoliopsida; order Cucurbitales; family Begoniaceae; genus Begonia; species Begonia loranthoides. The sequence goes on from CM039475.1 coordinate 9,269,372, forward strand.
CATCAACTATCTCTTCCTTATTTAATGTGTCGCATTGAATAAAAAGAGAGTATTCAAGATATTTATTTAACATATTAGCTATCAGCTTCTTATACATTAATTAAATATTGATAAAAAGTTATTTTCACCGAGTCAAATGTTTACTTTTGCTTCAGAAGAATGAGATTTGTGATCTTAAAACATTATTTTTCTAAAAAAAAAAAATACAACATGACACAACATGTATTAGCCTTGCAATAAAAAAATGAGAATAACTTTCAACTAATAGCATTTCTTACCACAATACCCATAAGAATACCATATGTATCCATGTTTCTTTTGGTATTTTCACGAACCTATCTCATGAAATCTTCTATCAATGAAAAAGACTGCAATGATCAATTTAAGCACTACCATCGACTACTAAGCATAAATTTGATAAATTGCAAAAAAGCAAATTGAAAACATATCATGTGCAAATGTTGATATGAAGCAGGTTATGGAATTGCTTCAATCAATGGAAGACATGTTGCCAATATCTTATGAACTTTGGCAAGTGTTAAAGGAGGGGACGGTTGTCTGATGATAAGAGATATATATAGTTGTAACACATTGTTATATCTAATTCAAAGCACCTAAACCAATGAACTAATGGACAAATGAAGAGTGTAAATAAACTAAAAGACTTAAAGGCATCCATCTGGTTTGACATCGAAAAAGGGAGGGGCTACTAGAGAGGCTACTGGAAGAACTGCTAGCAAGCTACTTGAGGAGCTATTGGAGTGGCTGCTAGAGGAGCTGTTAAAGGGGTTGGTTCCTTATAATTTTCTTTATAACTATTTAATTCTTTAATTAGTTTTTGTATATCTATATATTGTTCTATTTTGTTAATTTGTTCTATCATATATTTTTCTAATGATATAGATTCTACTAAACTTATATTCATCATAACTGTTTTCTAAGATAATTTTCTAAATCTACTATTATTAATTGAGTATCTTTATTTTGTTCTTTTATTTCTGATAGATCTTTTTCTAATTTTGCTAGTTGTTTCTTATTTTCTTCGTCTATGCTTTTTGTTTTCGTTTTTAGTCTATAGAGTTTTTGTTCTAATAATTCATTTATATTTACTATATTGTTATGTATTTCTTGTAATTCTTCTACGTTATGATGAATTATTAGATAGGATAATATTTCTATAATATTATTAAGCAAAACTTTCATATTAATTAATTCTGATACAATAGTTTCAGATGTGGATTTTTGTGCATGTGTCGAAGTACTTCCTACAGCATATTCTACTCCTGCCAATAAATTTTTGGGTAGGATAACTAGTTTTTGTCTGAAAGGAAAAGCTGGTAGACTATTCATTTTTGTTGTCATATCTCGTAAATGTAGATCTTGTATGTGTATTTTATCGATTTCCTTTAGTCTATTCATTGTGATTCGAAACCAAGCTCTGATACCAACTTTTAGATTAAATAGCTAGATATTCTCAGAATAATCTTATAATTGTAATTGTAATATTTTTTTTAATCTATGTTATCTTGAAAATTTTATATGTGAATTTCGCACAAAATACTATCAGTTAGATTATAAACATAAATTATTAGCGGATGTAATGTTTTATAAAAAGTTAACCTCTGAAATCAGTTTTCTAGTCGAAACAATGTATCAAAAAGCAGTAGAAATGAAAATTGTACCAGATACATTAGGAGCTAAACAATACTAAGAACATGGTGCAAGAATCTTGTACAAAAGAAATAGCTAAAAGACAAGCACAAATAAATTTATGTTGTGACAAAATAACAAATAAAATAGGCAAATACGAATGTTGTGAAAAATCTTATAAAAGAAAGAAATGGAAGAAAATTCCTTATTACAAATTCAAACATAAGAAATATAAAAATCTTAGAAAATATTTTAAAAATAAAAAACAATTTAAAAAGAAATATCCACAGAAAAATAATAAATTTTGTCCTACAAATAAGAAAAAAATGTATTTGCTGGCTCTGCCATGAAGAATGCCATTATGCAAATAAATGTCCAAAACGATATGAAAATAATAAGAAAACACAAACACTAAAACTAGCTTATGAAATAGGATACGACCCAATAGAAGACTCATATATTGATTCCGAAATAGATATTTATGCCTATGAATCAAAATCTGAATCCGATTCCACATCTAGCGAGAAATAACAAAATAACATTAAAAAATCCTAATACAATATTTATTAAAACAATTATCCACAATAAAGAATATTACGCATACATAGATACTGGATCCACTCTATGTTTTGCTCAACGCAATATTTTACCTACTTGGACAAAACTCACTAAACCATTAAAAATTATTGTAGCAGACAAATCAGTTCATAAAATTTGGTTTGTTGGTAATTATATTCCTATTCTAATCGAAGGCTATCCCTTTATCGTTAAAACCATTTATCTCCATGACTCTGGTGTTGACATCATTATTGACAATAACTTTTTAAAATTATATCAACCTTTTATCTAATGTCTTCGTACTATTTCGCTCACTTTTTCCCGGGGGAGGGGGAAGGAGTCAAATCACAACAAATTACTACTAAGATCATTACTCAATTATAAGTCATTAAATTAATTGCACTCGATATTTTAGATACTATTCAATTTTTGTACACAACTGAGCAATTTGTTGGGCTCGACTCATATTTTATGGGCTGGGTATAAAATAGGGTTTTGTGGTTAATGAAACCCTAGAGAAAGAGAAAGAGAGTGAACAAAACATAGAGTGAGAGAGAAGAAAGAAGAAAAGAGATTTTTGGATTTTCGGAGGCAGTCATACGAGAATTGTGTTTTCTCAAGAATCAGCCGTCGGATCACCTTGAAATTTGAACTACAGGTTTACGACATCAAGGAGTGTATTCTGAATGGTGGAGATTGTCATTTGAATACTCTAAGGCGGTCTGTCAGGGTAAAAACGGGATTGCAGTTCGGTAACCCTAGATTTATCCTCTCTTACGGTTTTGTTATCTTCCAAGATTAGTGTGTTCAATCTTGATGAATATTGTATGCCTCTAGTTTGTTGAACTAGAGAGAACTTTGGTGTACCCATCATTTCTGTTATAGTGGAGGTTTGATTAAGTGGCCTACGGGTCCCGTGGTTTTTTACTCTCACACTTTGTGAGGGTTTTCCACCCTAAAAATTGGTGTTGTTGATCTCGTTATTTTTGTTGGTTTGCTTTGCCTATTTGATTGCACAAAGAGAGAGAAAAAATGTATTTTTATTTCGTTGCGTATTTGGGTTCTTTTTCTCAACAAGTGGTATCAGAGCGTCAGGTTGAATTAGTGATTATTTTTGTGTTTTTCGAATGGAAGAGTCAAGTAATAGTAGCGATACTATGATTAAGCTCATGACTACCAATTACTCAATATGGAAGTCGCGAATGGAAGATCTATTATGTTGTTTGGATTATGAAGACACACTTTTGAGAGATGAGGGCAAACCAAACGAGATGTCTGAAAAGGATTGGGTCAAGATGAACAGAAAAGCAGTTGGCAAAATTCGACAGTAGGTTGATAATAGTGTTTATCAACATATTGCCAATAAGACAAACGCCAGCAAGGATTGGGAGACTCTAAGGGAGTTGTATGAAAAATAAGAATGCACAGAATATGGCTTTTCTTTTGAGGAAATTGATGTATCTTCGATACACAGATGGAACTCCAGTTTCTGATCACTTGAATGTTTTTCAGGAAATTCTGAATCAGTTGGCAGTACTTGACATGATACTAGATGATGAGATACATATTTTGTGTTTAATTAGTTCATGGCCTGGTAGTTGGGAAACTCTTGTTATTTCTCTTAGCAATTCCGCTCCAGATGATGTTCTTACTTTGAAGATGGTGAAAAAAAGCATGTTGAATGAAGAAAATAGAAGAAAAGAGCGAGGGCTAACTGCATAGAGTCAGGTGCTAGTTTCAATGAGACAAGGTAGAAACAAGAGTAGAAATCAGAAGAACCGTGACAGTAATGACAGATCACGAGGGAAGTCTCAGACAAGGAATGACTTCAGATGTTTCTATTGTGACAAGCCAGGGCACAAGAAATCTCAATGTAGAAAATGGTTGAGAGAACAAAAACACGATCAGAAAGATAAAGAGAAGATAGATGATGTCAATACAACAGCAGCTGTAGATGGAGATGTGACTAGTATTTGCGATGATAGCAGTATTAACCTCACATGTCAGGATCCTCGTTGGGTAGTAGATTCTGGTGCTTCATACCATGTTACTTCTCAGCGTGACGTATTTTCTGCCTACAGTGGTGGTGAGTTTGGTCATGTGAAGATGGGGAACAATGCAGAGTGCAAGATAGTAGGCATGGGTGATTTCTACATGAATACTGATGCCGGATGTCGATTCCGTCTGAAGAATGTGAGGCATGTTCCTGATATCCATCTAAATTTGATCTCCACTGGTATACTTGATGATGAGAGATACCATAGCCACTTTGGTGAAAGTAAATGGAAGCTCACTAAGGGGTCGTTGGTGGTTGCTAGAGGAAAGAAACACAATTCTCTTTATTTGGTGCAGGCTACTTTTTACGGGGGAGAAGTGAATACAGTTGATGACTCGTCTTCTCAACTATGGCATATGAGGCTTGGACACATGAGTAAGAATGGTATGTAGAAGCTTTCTCAGAAACAGATAGTTCCTGGTTTGAAGTTTACAGAGCTAGAGGTATGCACTCATTGTTTAGCTGGTAAACAACATAGGGTATCTTTAAAAGCTTGCCTCCATCGAGAAGACCAAATGTGTTAGATTTGGTGCATACTGATATTTGTTCTATGGATACTATGAGTCTTGGTAGTGCTCGTTATTATATTATCTTTATTGATGATCATTCTAGAAAGGTATGGGCTTATGCTCAGTTGAGAGAGAAACTGGCAAGAAATTGAAATGTGTTCGTTTAGATAATGGTGGTGAATACAGAGGGCCATTTGAGGAGTACTGCAGAACTCATGGAATCAAGTTTAGAAAAACATAGCCAAAAACGGCCCAGCATAATGGAGTTGCAGAGAGGATGAACCGCATGATTAATGACAGGATTTGTTGTATGCTCTCTCATGCAAAGCTGCCAAAATCCTATTGGGGGGAGGCAATGAAATTAGCGGTTGACTTGATAAATCTTTCGCCTTCAATTCCTTTGAATCATGATATACCTCAAAGGGTGTGGTTAGGGGAAGATATTTCATATGGGCACTTGAGAGTTTTTGGCTACAGGGCATTTGTGCATATTCCTAGAGATGAGAGATCTAAACATGACAGTAAAACTAGGCAGTGTATTTTCATTGGGTACAGTCATGAGGAGTCTGGGTATAGATTTTGGGATCCGATCAACAAGAAAGTTATCAGAAGTAGAGATGCAATTTTTTTGGAAGATCAAGCCATTGTAGACTTTGATAAGACAAAGAAGTCAGAGTCTAGCAGTGAAGAGCAAGTTGATTCAGGTATGGTTCATCCACCTAGAGCGCCTATGAATGATAACAGAGATACACAGACAGATGATCCTCTTCCAGTTGATAATGAATCAATTGAACAAAACCCAGTAGAGCCACCGGTTGAGCCTCAGTTGAGAAGATCCACCAGAGATAGGGAACCTTCTAGAAGATATTCTACCAGTGATTATATGTTACTCACTGAAGGGGGAGAACCAGAGACATATGATGAGGTTCTTTCGCATGAGAAGAAAAATTAGTGGTTGTATACAATGCAAGATGAGATGAAGTCTTTGCATGAGAACAACATTTATGACTTGGTGAAACTACCGAAGGGTAAGAGAGCTTTGGAAAACAAGCGGGTGTTCAGAATGAAGTCAGACAAAAACAACTTACAGCCTAGGTATAAGGCAAGAATAGTTGTGAAAGGATTCAGTCAGACAAAAGGTATTGACTTTGATGAGAATGGATCTGACATGATGATGAAAACTTTGCCTCAAGAGAAGCTTAAAACTTGTAGGCAGAAAGCGAGCGTGCTAGAGTCCGATATATGAGCCGAGGGGGAGATTTGTTGGGCTCGGCCCATATTTTGTGGGCTGGGTATAAAATAGGGTTTTGTGGTTAATGAAACCCTAGAGAAAGAGAAAGAGAGTGAACAAAACATAGAGTGAGAGAGAAGAAAGAAGAAAATAGATTTTCGGATTTTCAGAGGCAGTCATACGAGAATTGTGTTTTCTCAAGAATCAACCGTCGGATCATCTTGAAATTTGAACTGTAGGTTCACGACATCAAGGAGTATATTCTTAATGGTAGAGCTTTTCATTTGAGCCCTCTAAGGCGGTCTGTCGGGGTAAAAACAGGATTGCAGTTCGGTAACCCTAGATTTATCCTCTTTTACAATTTTGTTATCTTCCAAGATTAGTGTGTTCAATCTTGATGAATATTGTATGCTTCTAGTTTGTTGAACTAGAGAGAACTTTGGTGTACCCATTATTTCTGTTATAGTGGAGGTTTGATTAAGTGGCCTATGGGTCCCGTGGTTTTTTACTCTTACACTTTTTGAGGGTTTTCCACGCTAAAAATTGGTGTTGTTGATCTCATTATTTTTGTTGGTTTCTTTGCCTATTTGATTGCATAAAGAGAGGGAAAACATGTATTTTTATTTCGCTGCATATTTGGGTTCTTTTTCTCAACACAAATTTTAGATGCTAAATTAAAAGAAATATGTAGTGAGAATCCTCTTGATCAAAGAAAAAACACTAATAAAGAAGAAATCATAAGAAAACTCAAAGATCCTTCAGCTGAAATTAACATACCGAATAAAATATCTTACAGTATAAAAGATGTAGAAGAATTTAAAACGGAATGTAAAAATCTCTTAGAATTAGGAATAATACGAGTAAGTTACAGTCCACATAGTGCACCAGCTTTCTACGTACAAAACAAAAATGAGATAAAACAATGAAAAAGAAGAATGGTAATCAATTATAAGAAAATGAATGATGCTACTATAAGAGATAGTTATAAATTACTAAGAAAAGATTATATTTTAGAGAAAATTAAAGGTAATAATCTATTTAGCACATTAGATGCAAAATAAGTTTACTAGCAATTAAGATTATTTGAGGACACAAAAAAATTGACAGCTTTTAATTGTCTCCCACAAAAACAATACGAATAAAACGTATTATCCTTTGGATTAAAACAAGCACCTTCAATTTACCAAAGATTTATGGATAATAGTTTAGAAGGATTAGAAAATATCTATCTAGCTTACATAGATGACATTATAAAATTTACATCAGGCACAAAAGAAGATCACATTAATGTAGTAATGAAAGTTTTACAAAGATGTAAAGAAAAAGAACTTATTATTTCTCAAAAGAAGTCTAGATTAATACAAACTGAAGTAGAATATTTAGGATTAAAAATAAATAATAATTGAGAAATCCAATTAACTTCTAATATTCAAGAAAAATTAAATAAGTTTCCAGATAAATTTCAACATAGAAAACAAATACAAAGTTTCTTAGGATGCCTAAATTATATTGTTGAACAAGGATTCCTAAAGAATTAGCAAAAGAAAGAAAATAACTACAAAAGAAATTATTTGAAAAAATAAAGTGGATATGGACAAATCAAGAAATAGAGATAGTAAAAAGAATAAAAGAAAATTTTCAAATTTTACCAATATTATATAATCTTCAAAATAATGATTTTCTCATAATAGAAATGGATGCCTCTCAAGACACATGGGCAGGTTGTATGCTTGCAATTATCAATGGAAAAAAAAATTCAAAAACTTGATTCTGCAAAAAATCCAATACCACGAGAAGGAATAAAAACAGAATTAGAGCCTTTGCTCAAAACAAAAATACAACTAGTGCTTTTGCTCACAACAGAAAAATATCTAGTAAAGTTATGTAAATATCTTTCTGGTACATTTACAAAAACATAACAGAACTACTCTATTCAAGAACTAGAGACCTTTGTTTGTCTCAAAGTATTAAAGAAATGGAAAATAGAACTATTGGGAACCAGATTTGAATTACGAACAGATTCGAAATATGTTATAGGATTCTGGAAATATAAATTACAAGAGGATTATTGAAAAGGAAGATTAATCAGATGGCAGTTACAGCTCCATCAATATCATCCATATATTAAATATATCAAATCTAAGAAAAACAGTTTTGCAGATACTCTGACTAGAGAATGAAAATAGCTTTGAAAGCAGTACAGGATCAGCAAAAGCAAAAAGAAATACAAAAAATAAAGCAGCAAATGACAGAATTACAAAATACATTAGCCAAATTAATATTGGATGACGAAGCACTTAGTGATACGATAAAAACAATTTCAGAATTATTACCATCAATCCAACCAACAATCTCAGCCACTTTGACAAGAAGATCAGTAACAAAGTCATGGGCTGACAAAGTTGAAAGCGTAGAAGAGGAGATACTGTATGAACAAAGACAAAAGGAAAAAGACAAAGGATAAAAGGAAAAGGATGAAAATACAGTTACAAGCAAAAATGGTACGTAATATTTACCGGAGCATTCAGAGGTATCTATTCAGACTAGGGTATTGCATCCCAACATATAAATGGGAAAAATGTGATTCACTGATCATACAAAAACAAAGAAGAAGCCCAAAAAGCCTTTTCAGCATCGTACAAAAAATTAGCCCAGAAGGGTCTAGAGAAGGAGCAATTATCTAAAAGAATAGAAATAATTGGATGAATTCCAACTACTAAAGAAAAAGAAAAGATGAAAGAAGTTCGACTAGACAAATTTCAGAAATACTGGGATTCTATACTAAATTATAACGAAATACATACAACCATAAACTTCTATCCAAAGAAAAGAGGACCAGACCCTAAGGTAATATTCTTATCAGGGACATCACCCATTATGATTTTCGATTATTTTCAACATGGATTAATCGATACAATATATTCTACTAACATGAAAGATTTTGACGAATTTCCTATCAAAGTCAGACTAGTCATTAGAAGCTATTTCGATAAGTTTGCAAAAGGACGAGAAATCTTCATAAGGATAGTCTTACCCATTATTTGAAAACGGCAAATTATTATTACCATCATTAGCCATTGCCCCTACTGGTGTCTCTAAACAAGATTATCCTACTAGAGACGAATACGAAGAATTCATTATTCCAGAAGATATGGAAGCTAGACTATTTGCAGGAATATTCTATCAATCTCAAAGAATATATTCTTACAATACTATCAGAATTAAGTACGTAAACAACACATTTTTAATATATTCCCATGGACAGAATGACATTTCAAACGAAGAATTAAGAGCCTTATCATCTTTCGAAATACAATTTTACGATTTAAGTGGACAATTAGCTCAATTACCAGAGAAAGTCAAAATACAACTTTGTAAAGCAATAAAGAATAGCGAAGATCATATAAGTCCATACTGTACTCAAACTACGAGTAGCAAAGGAAGCAGTAAGGGAAGTAATATGAGCCAAAACATCTAAAGACAACCACAACATACCAAGGAAAAGATAGCGAGCACATGGAGCACTAATGGAGCACGACAACAATAATGGAGCACTACGACAAAAAGCAGGCATCAAAGGACTATCACATGGCAAAAGAAAGATTGAATTATTGTACATTTGATTCCTCCCTCTCAGAAATCTACTTTTTCTTTTATTTGCTTTTCTTTATGTAAAATCATGTAGCATCTGTCGAGAATCTATTCCCTTAGGGTCTATAGAGAGACTAGCCTCCTCCTATAAATAAGAGTGTTCTCATTTAAGAATACTCAGAGTAATTCAAAGCAATGTTGTAAGTCTCATTTGAAATGCTCTCTCAACCACCTTGAGCTCTGATTGATAGACCCTTGAGGTAAAACTCTAGAGGGATCACTCAATCATTAATATCATACTACATCTATCAGAACACATCAGGTATCATCTAACCATGTTTGATCAGTTATCATCTTCAAATTCTACTATCACTACTACTACTATGCTTGAATCTTACGAAGAAAATGAAAATTTAGGCTATATGTTTCATGGAATCATTGATGTAAAAAAATTAGAAAAACAGATTTATCTTTATCAGCAAAACACAATTTTGATATCTCACTATTTGATAATATTAGACAAAGATTATCTAGAAAAAATATAATAAAATACGGAATCATGTTTGGCAAAGAAGCAATACCTATAGAACAAACCAGAGGTAACATAATCATTCTAATTATTAATAAACAACAAATTTTAGAACGATTAGATAAAATGAAATCATCCAAACGAATTAAGATTTCATATATACATTGCAGTACTATTCAAATATTATTTAAAAGCACTTTTATGGAAGGAATCAACTCTCCTTTAGAACTGGAAATACGAGATGATAGAATTCTTAATGACAATGAATATAGCATGAGGAGTAGAGAATTTATCACAAGGAAAAATTAAATTTGATATAAACGTACAATTAGGATTAAGTTTAAAAGATCAAGATCTAAACAGATCTATAACTTTACGATATGAACTAAAAAGAACAAATTTTATGAAAGAAAAAAATCATCTTTTTACAATAACCTATAAAATTAATTATGCCTTAACTAATAGTCATCATAATTTAATATTTAGACAAGATGAAAAAATATTAATAGATAAATTATTTAAACCCTTATTAAAATTAGAAACTCAACCAAGATTATTTCTACAATCAAATACACAGAAATTTATAACAGATGATAGACAACATATTCAAAGTATGTCATTTTCTAAACCTAGTAGATCCAACTTTATACCATATAAAGTTCCTAGATATTCATTATTTAATGAAATTCCTTTAGTTCAAACAGAAATACCTGTAGAAAAAAAATAATGAACAATCATTAAAATCATTACGAAAAACTATTAGATCTTTAAGTATGAAAATAAATTACAAAAAAGTAATTATGTTGTTATACGGAAATCAACTTGATTATGAAAATATCTCTTATGTTGAAAATTATACTATAATAGAACGGTTACTTGATTCTTTACTCGCATATTTTATTCTATATTTCTCAGATGATGAATATGACTATGATTTATATCTTGATAATTAAAATGAAACACTGGTATAGATGTTGGCATAATCCAAACTATCTAAGATATATTCACATCGGAATCGGAAATATTAAAAAGGATCATCTAATGCAATAATTGATTAAAATGACAAGTAGCTTATGTATAAGTGTTATGAATAAATTAGAAAGAATTAATTTCTATAATAAACAAGAAGTACAATACTTTCTAGATCATATCATCGAGTATCTTGAAGATTTCCCTGAAGAACTCAATAATAGAATACAAGAAGAATCAGATCCAACAACGGAATCAATAGAATATATTAGATAGGAATATTTAGCATTTGAACGATTTCTGTATAGATTAAAACAAATATTATAATTACAATTACAAGATTGTCTTGAGAATATCTGGCTATTTAATCTAAAAGTTAGTATCATAGCGTATAAGTGCTAAAAACCAGAGCAATCCTATCTAGGATATATAGCTCACCTTGGGTTCTCGCTTTGTGAATGAAGGTTACGAAACATTGACTCTTACCAAGGAAGTGCTACTTCTGGTAGTGGTTGGATACCTCATGAGGGGTCCGTAAAATACGTTTTAAAGTACCGTAGTGTGTAACCCTTGAGTCCTTGCTTTCCCGGAGGATTCATGCATTACTGGTATCAGAGCTGGAGGGGCTGTTGGAGGGCATGAAGCTCTTCAATTTACCTGCATATTCCTTCAATTCAGCTGCTATATGTTGCAATTGAGGAAGTCAAGCACTCTAAGCAGCATACAATCCAGTTCCACCTCTCCTCAGTCATCGACATAGAGTGAGAGGACTGAGGGGAGGGCTTAACAATATCATCCTCCACCTCCACCTGATCTAATCACGATGCAGCCAACGTCAAAGGAAGTTGTGCAGCCGATGTCAAAAAAGGTTGTGCAGTCGACGTGGATGGAGTCTTTGCGCCATTGAATACCACTCATCTTTAATTTTAGCCATCCCCATTCGAGCCAAAGTCATTTGATTGCATACATCAAGTGCCTTTTCATTGATAATTGGCTCGTTGGGAGGGAGCGCTACCCCGCTACTGTCAACAATCTTCTGAACGAGTCAATTGTAAGGGAGGTTCTTCCTTGGGCTATCCAAGACGTCCTTCATGAGATTCATGATCATGTATCCAATATTGAATATCTTTTCGTTGTTGAGCTTCTTCATCACATAGAAATTCATGCAGCTAACATAGTCTTTATGTTCATCACGAGGCAGAATTGTGTGGGTTATCATATGATGGATGACTCTTGCTTTGGCGTTTAGGTCTTTGAATTTTGGCCTGTAGAAAGATCCAACATCAGGATTGTGGTGCAACTGCTACAATAATGCTAGATATTTTCCTTGTTTAATGAAATTTAGGTCCTTGGATACGTGAAAATACTCCTTGGTCGGTTCCTATGTGGAGCATCCCAAGAGCTCCTTTAACACATTTAGAGTTATCCTATTCTCCTGCGTAAACAGATGTGTCATCAGCTCCAAGAGTTGGTTGCCTAGCTCTATATTCGCGTAAAACAATTTGACAACCTGCTCACAATAATATCCCTCCATTTGCACAACCCCAGTAAGTGAAATGCGTTCAAACATAGCTTCTATTCCAAAATAAGCATTGAATTCTACCCTTCTAGAGATAATAATAGACTGGTGTCAAATATCATTGTCATACCTTTCATTGGACGACGCCGTCCTAAACCCCAGTGAAAGGTATTCCTATGCCAGTAGGCAAAAATGGGTCAAATCACTTTGTGATTGATCTTGAGCTATGGAGGGAGCGACTTTCGCTTAATGGTGATTTTGGAGCCTTAGATGTCATTTTAGGGTTCAGAACTTAAAAGGTCGCTCGGAAATCGCCTAGGTCAATTTGCTTGCTCACAACAGACATCCTTTCACATTTCAAATTATATAGATGGAGTTGAAAGGACGTCTGCTCTATGTGCGGACGTCCGCCCTTATACAAAAAATGCACAAAATTATATATTTGAAAGTGCAGACGTCTTTCCAATTAACATTCACAGATGATGGATGTCCTTCTTAGGAAGTGAACGTTTGCTCATTTTAGTATGGACGTCCACTTCTGTGTGAATGGGTATACGTGGACGTCTACTTCAGTGTGAATGAGTATACGCGAACATTCATTATAAGTATAGACATCCACCTTCATGTAGAAGGATACAATCGAACGACCGCTGGTGGCGTGGACGTCCGTTGATGGAGCAGATTTCTGGGAGGCGTCTTTTAACAAAAAAACATGACTGCGAGGTTTGCGTCATTTATTTTTTGTAGTTCATGGTTTTAGTTGTTAGCAAACTTAATTTAAGATTTCACTTGTCAGACCCACAAGTTTAGAATTTTTTTTGTTAATTACCTAAAAAAAAAAATCTAATAATAGTTGACAAAATGATATGGGCTTAAGAAGTTTGGCCAAGCAAAACTGTTGATCTTATACTTGAATTTCAATATTAATTTTATGCATGGTTATTGACAAAAACTATTGACGAACTATGCTAATTGTATGACAAAATTGGGAGTAGCCCAAAATCAAGCTAGAGAGTAAAAGAAAATTGACACATAAAAAGAGTATGAAGATGGGGAATTTACTTAAATGGAAAAAGAAAAAGAAAGATTAAGTTTGGTGAGATTATGCATTATTGTTAAGTTAAAAAGTGTGACAATCAAATTAAATGAGTAATTAAAAAAAGTTGGTTCTAATTAATATATCTTATCCTTTTACATAAAATCACCGCCCTTTGCGGATCACATTCAAAACGGCGACGTTCGGATCGTCTCTGCAGTGGGGACACATGGTGAGAGTGTCTTCAGCCTTTGATACCCGATTCATGTAAATCGACGGCGAAGATTCAACGTTTGTGGAGCGTAGATTTTGGAGCTCGATTTTGAGCCGTCGATTCTCGTTTAGAAGGCAGTTGCACCATTGCCTCAACGACTCACAATCAGTCTCTGTCCGTTTCAACTTTGTTCTGCATCATTAAATGCTTCTTACTTTCAACGCCAAATTTAATTTCCATTTTCACTATTTTTTAATTGTATAAAATGATGGTTTAATTTTAATTAAGCTGAGAAAAAAATCACTTGTTAAAAAAAAAAAAAAACCTTGCTCTTCTGTTTTGGAACCATACTTCAATCTGTCTTGGTTTTAACCCTAGTTGCTTTGATAGTGCCTGCTTTTGAGCCTGCAACATCACATTCATTCAAGTTAGGGGAACAAAATAATATATATATATATATAGATATATACATGAGAGATAGAGAGGCGGGTACCGGATTGAGAGTGTTACGAAATTCGAAGCTGTTTTCGAGCAAGGAAGACTGTTCTTTTGTAAGCCTGAGTTTCTTGGTTTCTACCTGTGATCTGAACAGGCTTTTTTGATGCCTATCCTCATCGTCTTCCTCGCAGGAACAGCTGAAGCTCGATCCATTTGACTTAAGCTTTGCTTCAATGGCGGTTTCTTCCTCCTCTTTTCTTGCAAGAGAGAAGGAGAGACCACCCACAGGCTTACTGTTGTTCTGCCTTTTCTTCATCGGCTCCAGTTCTCCTATTCCCAATCCTAGATGAAGCCCTGTATTGCAAGCTTCTTGATCGTCTCCCATGGAGGATTTAGAGAGAGAAAAAGTAGAGAGAGGTCAAACGTGTTATCAACTGGGAAAGTTGGAAAGAAAAGAAATTGACAAGGACCATTAATATAGGAAGGAAGGGTCTAACTTGTGATTCAGTTACATGCGTAATCACTGATTCATGTTTTATTTAATTCTTAATTAGTTTTGGTAAGACAAATCTGCCACATTGAACTAGTTATCAGTGTCAGCAACCACCAGGCGGGCGGGTAGGGGGGCCAGGCTCGGGGCGGGCGGGCTTGAAATGGTATTTTTATAATGCTCGGTAGGGCCCCAACTCAATATCGGGGCTGCATGTATATTGTATTGTATGTGAATCAATTTTTTTAACTAGTGAACCTTCATTTTTCTTTGAGTACCGCGGGCGCAGAGTTAAAAGAAAAATAATGAATTTGCAGGTCGCCCCGGTAGTCCAAAGCTAGCTGCCTCAACCACAAACCACCCAATTAAAGGTCGGACTAGTGGGGTCCGAGTCTTGGTCCAAGCAAAAGTTGGTCGGGGCGACCCGGACCACTAATGAAACTTACCTAATTACCATTATGATCCCAAAAGAAAACACAATAATATTTATTGTTATAATTCAGTGCAAATCGTTGATTTTCCCATAGAATTCCTGTGTTTTTTGTTATCACAACTTGAGAGGCTAATAAATAAAATTAACCATGTTTTCTTTTGTCCACACCATTTTTAAATTGTTTTTAGTCCAATTCGTACCAAACTCAAGTACTTTTCTCAAACACGTTCTTCTTCCAACGTCGTCGTTTTTCTCGTGGACCTTTCCCCCTCGTTTTTCTCCATGTACTTTTCCAATCCCAATATCTTATTTTTTTCTCCTTAATCATTATCTTTATTTTATTTTATTTATTTCTTGCAATAATCAATGAGTCAAAAGTCCACATTTGGTTTGCACACTGAAAGTCATATATGATAAAAAATTATGAGCATGAAAAAATTACCCAATACGTCAGAGAAAATCGACCACGAGAGATTGACTCTACTGCTAGTGAAGAACATATAAAACTATAATTACATCATATTAGAATTTTATTACTCCACATAATATGTAACACTCTAAGTTTTATTCAGTAATATAATATTGTCCGTTTTAGATCGAGATCTGCACAATTTTGCACTTGAATTCGATTCTAAAACGTTAAGGTACTAGTTGGAAATAGTATAATATATATATATAGAGTATTCCAAATCTTTAATTTTACAATATGAGATTATAGTCACGTTATTTAGTATTACGGTCCAACAACCTCTCACAAAAATCACTCACCATTCATTCATTGTTGGATGGGAATGAAACAACAAATGTCTAACGTTGAAAGTCAAATCATCTACATTGCAATTTAACATATCTCGTTCAAAATGATGATCATAATCAACAAGTCAAAATCATTTAAATGAATTTTCTCCCATATTGGAGATGAGGTGGCTAGACATGATTGGAGAGTTGATGAGGTTTGGACGTATAAATTCACGTGAAGAGCAAGTCATTAAGAAGATAAGTTTTTTGTTTGAGTGTTTAATGGAAACGTCTCCATTTTCTACTATTTCATTTAATTTTTGTAATCCCGGCTGACTGTTCAACGACGTTCGATTGATTTTCAACGGTCTTGATCGATCGAATAAAAAAGGTGACTAAATTTTGTATGTTGCAATTGTTGGAACATCAAATTAATGTGATTTTTCTGAGCTCATCGACGCTTGGGCGGAACGCATACTAATCCTTTGAACTGTTGGGGCTTTGAAAAACTCTTTTTGCCATCTTGACTAGGACTCTCTCTCTCTCTCTCTCTCTCTGGCTCCTAATTTTATTCAAGCTAATGTATCTCGTTCGAGAGAGACACTCCAACATATAAAGTCTGATTTGAGCATTTCACGTGACAAATTTCTTAACCGCGCAATCTGATTGGCTTATGGTCACAAGTTGAGATTCAAGGTATAAGGTGCACTCACCCAACTCAATGCATGCAACATATTTGCAGAGTGGACTAGTTTTGATAAAATGAAGAAGAAATATGCGATGGACACTTCATTCTAACCTCACATGCAAAATTCTACACAGAGCTCTTCTTTTAAACAACATGCTCCATTAATTCAGTCACATTTTAAAACATTTAGTAATTTCCAAAAGAATTGATCATCCAATAAGTTCCCCAAGGAGTACCAATATGAGAGATTTGTAAGGGTATGATTGAATCAGAGTATGATTTAGAACCAAATCCGGTGCAATGGTAGCTATAATGATATAAATAATGGCATCTGAGTCATTCTAATTTTTCTCAGTATTCAAAGAAAAATACCACATTGCTCATAAAAGTGATTTCCAGATGAGTAATGCTACGTTAACACTCTAATTTTACACCTTCACGTATCGTTTCTATGTGATTTCTTTATTGATTCATGTAATCTATTATTTTAAATGTATATATTATACCATAATAATTATATCAATGAGAGAATGACTAATAAGTGTCACGTCATAATATAAGATCAGAGTATAAAATTGGAATGAGAACATGCCATTACGCTTTCTGGATTACACAACGATTTCAAGTTTCCAGCTCGAGTCCAACAATTCTCTAGAAATACCATGAGATTAATATCAACAATATAACAAAATGGGATCATGGATCAAGAGTTAAAACATAACATTCAAGCTTTCAAAAATTCTATCTTCTAAGTCTTCTAATACTAGTTTCATTAAATAGACTTGGTAGAAAATTAAAGAATGGAAGCCATATAAAGCTTGTACTTCTTACCTATTAGGCCCGCGTAATTCTTCTGTAAATTGCCTGAAAAGTTTGTCCTCCATTCCTTGCAACTTTCTGCCCTTCCTCGGTTGCATGGCTTAGAAGATTTACAACTGGATCTTGTCCGAGCTCTTCGACCGTGAGGGGCTCAAACATGGGGTGATTCTCCAAACATGCCTTCATCCACTCACCAAGCTCTTCTACATCTGTTATCGTATATATGATCCCTCCAACTCTGAGCACATAAGCATATTCATCGAGCAAAAACGGACTGATTACTCTCCGACGGTGGTTCTTCTCTTTGAAGTGAGGATCTGGGAACAAGAAAAACATCTTTGACAGCTGTCCCTTTTCGAAGTAATTTGGAATGTATTTCATCGAATTTGTTCGTACTACAGAGATATTCTGGTATTGACCAGGGTTTCCAAGTCTCAAACCTGAAATTCGTTCTTTAACATACTCAGTAACCTTATCTCTAAGTTCCATTCCGATCATTAAGGTTTGCGGGAAAATGGTGGAAAGATTAATCAAAAGCCCCCCAAATCCACATCCAATGTCTGCAAACTGGATCTTTTTCATATTCTCTTCATCGTCAGTTGAGGAACAAAAATCAGGGTAGTGAAGAGAATAATCGACATGGTTGGGGGAGATAGGCACAGGAAAATGAGAGTCGCTTAGTGGGTTGCTGTGCGCTCTTGCGCGGTAGAAACGCTTACGTGGCAAGCCAGTTGACTTGCTAATGGTTGGATTAGCCTTGTCATCCAACATTTCCTTATTCTGCAAATGAATGATCAAACGAGTCATAGTGGGTTATTACATCGATTGAACTCGAAAGCATATTCTAAAAGTTCATATTATTGACGCCATTCAACTCAAGACACAGTACGAAATATATTATATGCATAATACAGTTTTAAAATTTGGGCAACTGAGCCGTAATATCCATTTTAATCTCATTATCTACTTTTACAAAGGAAATAAAGAACGCGAGAGAGACCAAATAGTCAAAAAAATCAATCCATAAGTTCCTCATTCAGTATTTCACCATGCAATCCTCCCAAACGACAATGAAAATGGAACTAAGACAGTTGCGATCTAAAAATGCAATCTCTCTCATTCTTCCTCACCCATTGCATTGCTACATTCCCATGATGGTTTGCTTAATTCTTAGGACTTACAAATCTAAGAAGACATTACTAGTCCTCCCAAATGTTTCAACTGAGAAGACACTTACAAATCCTATCAATCAACAGGGATCAAATATGAGAATTCACTCTCAAAGCAGAATCCATTCAGAGCCTAATGAGTGGCACCCACCCATGTCCAAGTGGTGCTTACCAGGAAACTTTCAGAAAATTATGGAGAAATTCCAGCAACTTATGACAGTTTTATCAAGTGTATCGATGGAAAGGGTATAATTCCTTCAACAAAATATAACACTGGAAGAAGCAGAAAATCATTCTCACTAGTAACAGAGACTAAAGTTTGGAAACAACTTCATGTCCATTAGCCTTCAAAACACGAACGGAAATGCTTTTTCACAGATTTTCAATCAAACCAAGTAATCAAGACGAAAAAAGATACATGGATTATCACTTAGGAAACATCTACCAGAGCGCAATTCCCATTATTGGAGTGCACAAACTTGACTTTACAATTCAAACAAGCCACAGTAAACAGCGAATGATTATAAACCACTAATCTTTCAAGTTTTAGACAACTCATACAAACTATATTATAACTTTCCTATCTAGTGCACTGGAATCACTCTATGTATTTCATAACACAAAAAACCAGAAAAAATCAAACCAATTCGTTGTTTTTTCTCAAAAAATATTTTCCGTCAAAACAAACAAGAAGCAGTCAGCACTAGAGGAAGGGAATACCGTCGGATTGATAGCGGACATAGTGCCGGTGATCTTTCAATCTTCCCGTCCTCCAGTTTTCAAGCTTCCGAAGAAGAAGCTATAGATCTTATTCTCCCGACCGTCGCCATAGGTTTAGAGGCAAAGCTCGTGCAGAGTGGTATGACGAAAAGCCTGACCCGGCCCGATCAAAGACATCACAACCCGTATGTAGTCTAATGAGTATGATCATAAAAAATGTGATTAAAAAAGTTCGTTAATATTTGGAAAATTAACAAATCAACCACTGTACTACAAATCAACCACTAAACTATTTTTGCTAACAATTTAACTATTGAATTATAGAAAATAGACGCCGCAAATTGCAAACATCATTGTCATATTTGCCGTTAAACGTTTTAAATTTCATTCTATGGCAGAATGATACATGTTTCTCCGCAGAACGTTAATGTTAAATATTAACGTTTTAGTATTGGCGTTTCACAACGGATAGTGTCACATTCCGCTACGGAACTTGGATATTTATTAAAAATTACAATGTTTTGCAGCGGAATGTCCACTTTCCGTCGCAAAATGATAATCTTTTGCTGTGAAAAGTCAACTTTTTGCAGCAAAACGTCATGCGTCGTTTCGCCGCAGAACTGAATTTAAAACGTTTAACGACAAACGTGACAGCGATGTTTGCGGCTTCTATTTCTCATAGTTCAGTGATTAAGTTGTTAACAAAAATATTTTAGTGGTTGACTTGTTATTGACCAATGTTAAGAAAAATATAAATAATTAAATTATTTCTCAACCCACAAGCTTAAGATTTTGAGATTGTTGATAATTTGTCATGATATCAGAGTTAGAGATCCTAAATTCGAGTATCTGCAAATTCAAAAATTAATTCCATTAAAAAAATGCCCAAATGTAAGGACCAATAAAAAAAGAAATTGGCCTACATGTGAGAGGAAATTTTAAGAAAAATATAAATGATTAAATTATTCATCAACCCACAAGTTTAAACTTTTGGGATTGTTGGTAATTTGTCAACCAGAAAGTATAGTGGTTGATTGTCATTTTCCCTTTATATTTTTAAATTTAAGGTAAAATACAACATATTTTCTAAATTAGATAACGAAAATTGATATTCTAAATTATTTTTTGTTAAAAAAATTATCATTCTTTGGGTCATTAAAAAACGACCATTGTCGTAATAAAAATGTCAAACATTTCACATTTTTTTGTATGTAATAACCATTTTAATTTACTCTAGATATTTTGATTCAGTTGATTGCCCAACACACTCAATTTTGCACTAAATTTTGAATGAACATCTTAGTTGAACTATCTTCTAATTTTTGAAATTGACTGCGATATTAAATATGCTAGAGATTGAGTGAGTCAAAGTAATCACAATAAGTTAAAATGACTATTTTAAGCAAAAAAATATGAGA
This sequence comes from Begonia loranthoides, assembly GCA_022433065.1. Lineage (NCBI taxonomy): Eukaryota > Viridiplantae > Streptophyta > Magnoliopsida > Cucurbitales > Begoniaceae > Begonia > Begonia loranthoides. The sequence continues at coordinate 9,290,147 of CM039475.1, forward strand.
CATTTGACAAAATTTAAGATAAAGTATAATTTAAAGACTAACGTTTGATGTCACTATAAATTAAATCTTAAACTATTTTTTTAGACAAATTGAACATCTACCTTTTAACTATCAACAATTTAGACATTATCGTCAATATATCTATTAAATTCAATATCTGTAAACCACATATTCCATTCAATTAGACATTTTAATTGAATTTCTCACTCTTTTGGCAACTTTTGGTCAAATTTCAAACTCTATTGATTTATTATCCAATAATTTTAAACTCTATCAATCACTAATTAGAGTTTGGGTTATAAACTGTAGAATTTAGAAATCGGGTTAAACAACTTTTTTAAATGAAAAACATGGCATACACGTGCTTGAGTTAACAGATAAATTGAAGACAATATCCAAATTGGTGACAACTGAAATGCAGAGGTTTGATTTGTCCAAAACATAGTTAAGGTTTAATAAGTAAATGACTCTAAATATTAGAGTCTAAACTATACTTTACCTGAATTTCATCATGATATCAACTATTTTACTAAAAATTCAAAATACAATGCAGTTTCACTAAAAAAAAATTATTTATGATATCAGTTGTCATTATAACGATGATACTTCTTGAGCAATTATATACTTACTTCTAATCTTACATACTGACGTAATATTTTATGTATAGTTAATTGATTGAAATATTAGATTAAAGAATGCATTTATCATTAGATTTGTTTGTCAACTTATGATCTTGATCTCGAAATCACAGCTTAAAGTTCTTCATATTATAGTTGATATTGCCATGTTTTATTTTCAAGAAGTAGCAAAACTAGTGTTTTTTGAGACTCAATTGATAAAATATCTATCTTCTTAAGTATAAAAAAGTAACGACTAGGAGTGACATAAAAAAAATATCTATTCTTCGTCTTGAAGTATATTCTTGTCACACAGAAGAATCTCCAAGAACTTGAAGAGCAAAACGTCAAAATGTTTGGAAGGGTGCAAAGCTTTCATTAACCTAACCGCAAATATTTGTTGTTAACCATGGTTGAGTTACCATGCATGATTAACACAAGTTTCACTACAATTTATTAATCAGTTAACGTTCAACAAATTCGATCAAGTTATCTTAACTTAAGTAAAAATTGTCTCAGATTTCCTCGGTTATTTTCTTTCGCCGTATTCGATCTCTTTACGAATTTTCCATGATAAAAATGATGAAAGAGTTAAATGCACGACAATAATAAGAGCAATTGTACTCTGCTTTCCGTAAATTAAGTCTAGTAAAGTAAATTACTGAGAAATACTATTATTTCTTTTTTTTGGTATAAATTATATATTTTACTTTTATCATCTTTTGCCCTCCAAATCGCAATTATTGCCAGTTATGTGGTAGTGATAGAAAAATGATTTTGTCACGACTCAGAGGCGATCTCAAATAGAAATGCTGAGTTGAACAACCCGATTCTCAAGAAAAGTTCGATTGCCCATCTCAAAGATTGGTTTGCAGCAAAAGATTTAACCAAATTTTAAAGTCGTAGTCTATTAGAGATTAGTCAAATTTCACATAGTGATCATAGAATATAAATACAATACAATATATATGGGCCAAAGTGTACTATGTAGAAAATAAAGCATCACACCCAATATAATTATACAGACCAAATTTAAATAGGAATCTTTACCAAGAGAAAAAATAAAAAGATAAAAACACTTGCAAAAAGAAAAATAGAGAGGCAGCAACAAACTTCGAAGACAACTACTCTTGACCACCACGATCTTTACTCGGGAATGAGTCTATTGGAGTGAATAACTAACTTAGTAGAGAATTCTATACTTTACTCAAATGTATAAGAAAACTGGTTTTACTATTTTATAAAGAAAAAAACAATGAGCAAGTAAGAAAATGCAATGCATAAATTTACATTTATCAAAATCTTTTTTACCACTTTAAAACAGGCCCCACAAGTCATCGGTAGGGTAGGTTTCCGAAATATTACTACATACATAGGTAACTATATACAACATAATATTTTCACCATTTTTTGTATCCTAGTGAAAATAAAGTCACTCACTGATCTTAGCACATTGAATACCCACAAGATGAGTAGGAGAAAGAATAACGACTATCCATAGACCAGTCAAAGCATATCGAATGAAACAATAAATCACCATGAGCAGGTTTAGAGATTCGAACCCAATGACACATCATCACTATTCCAATACTATGCTGCACGTACAAACAAAACACCCTCCCACAACAGAAAGTGTGTAGAAAACAATGGGGTCCAAATCACAAGCTAAAACGATTGGAGGTCCATTTGACATATATGTAAAATAAAATAAAATACCATGCATGCATTAAATAAATATAAAAACTAGCTTACAAATAGTATAAAACGGACATGCTGTTAAACATGACATGTCTGGTTTTATAAGTGATATCTCACAAAATAAGAGTTTTAAAAACCATGATGCAAATGCAGTAGAGTAAAGAAACCCATATCTTGACAACAGTTTCCCTTTTTATCAACCAGAGCAACACTCTCTGGAACATGCTCGAAATCTGTAAAGTCGTCAAAACTTAGAATAAAACCGATGTCAATATCTCATCTAAAACACAAGGGACAATGGATGGGTCCATAATCGAGAATAAGAGCCAAAATCGAAATGAAACGACAATCGACTGCAAACTTCGTTGAGACAACAAAAATTTAGTCGGACAAGCTGTAACACTTGAAAAATTCCCACGAACAATTTTAGGTGTAACACTATTTTTTTTTGGAAATGAAAGGAGTAACTAACGTTTTGGTGAAAATGTCCGTGTTTTGGTGAAAATAGGAAATTTAATTTTATTAAACATGTTATAGGGTTAGGAAAGTTGGCATGAAAATTTATATATTTGAGTAATGAAGGGTTGTATTTTAATGAAAAATGGATATTTTATTTTATTAAGTATGTTTTGGATTATGAAAGTTGAGTGTGAAAATTTGAGGGTTAAACTGGTCGCGCATGAGGTGTATCCGCGAAAGTGTTAGTGACTGCTTAAGTGTTTATGTAAAACCCAAAAGTTTCATTTTGTTAAGTGTGAAACATGTGTTAACTATGTTTGATGATTTTGTAATAATATTGGTTGTTGAAAATATTGATTTATGTGGTTTGGATGAATAATTGGTTCAATTATAATGGATGGTTGTATTTTGTTATGGGATGTGAATTTTTAGCAATGTTGTAGACGTCCTCAGTTTTGGAGCGGACGTCTGAATGGCAAACACTTCATGAGATTAAGTATGGTATAGTGTGGTGGACATCCACAAGTGAAAAATCATCTATGGATTAGACGTTCGACATAGATTATAACTTTTGGAAAAATGGATTGCGCTCATCCACGTAAAAGATGTGGATGCCCGCATGTGAAAATTGCTTCTGGAATAGATGTCGGAAGGCAAAACATATACTTTGGAGTAGGCGACCGATCCAAGGGAAATGAATGTCTCGTGTAGGATTGCGGTCGACCGACGTTGAGAAAATTGATGAGAAAATTAAATAGAAGAAAAATTAATACGTGGAAGATTGGATAGGAGTTGGTCCACGGTCATTGACATCAAATTGGGAATTTATAATTAAATTGGGTTTTATTTTAATTTGAAGAAATAGAAATGAGGGGTTTTATTTTAAATTGAAGAAATAGAAATGAGAGAGAAGAGAAGGAGAGGCGACGGTGAGAGGGCCGAGAGAGAGTGAGCAATCGGGAGGGAATCGCGAGTGACTGCGGGACGACAGACGACGGACGATGGCGAGCGACGGGAGTTGCGGCGACGTTCGGCGACGAGGCTCTGTCCGGTTGCGGGCGACGCTTCGTGCGGAGAGCTAGGGCTCGGATGCCTCGGCCTCCAATGTCGGAATTGGAGCTACGATTCGCCGGTGGAGGTAAGTCGATGCTTTGCGTTTTATGTTCGCTTCCTGACTTCCGGTTATGGGCATAGGAAACGGCGATTTGGCGTTCGACAGGTCCGAATCGGCGGTGACAGGGCTTCGGGTCATTGGCATCGATTTGGGCTCGGGTCTGGATCTGTGGTTTCCACATTTAACCTACTCGTTTTTCTTCTGATGACCCAACTTCTTCCTTCTCCCGAAAAGATTGCGGCTTCCATGTGGAAGTTGCTGGTTGGACCAACACTCATTGAAGTGTACGCTTATCCTTTTCTCCTCGGATATATATATATATATATATATATATATATATGAAGGGCTTGAGGGGAGCTCTCCGGTGGACTCTGGAATTGTGAAATCAGACCGTGAGGTGAAGGGAGAAAAGATGGAGCTGCAGGACTGCTACAAGTCTTCCCTGTTTTCTTGTGATGGCCAAGAGGGATGGCTGAAGTGTGGAGTTACCCTCGGGTGTTGGTGAGATTCTGTCATTTTAGTTGTTGTCTGTAATTTTTGATTTTCGGTTCTGTATATATTTCTAGGGTAAATAACACTATAGACCCTATAGTTTGCGATCAACGACAAGTCAAATCCTGGAGATTATTTTTTAACAACTAAAACCCTGAACTATGAGAAAATGTTGCCGGCGACCTCGCAGTCACGATTTCCGTCTAGAGCCGTCGAGGTTAACGCCCCGTTTGTACCCTGTCTAGCGGCGTCGAACGGAGTTGAAGGGCGATGGCAGAGCCGACAGTCGAATCGTCCAGAGCCGACCGAAGTACGACATTCGCTGGCCGTTGGATCGACGAGGATCGTCCCTCGTCTGGATCAACGGCCAGGATTGAATCTGGCGTCCCTGCCAGATGCAATGACGGACAAAGATCCTTGGCCGTTGGATCGAGCGAGGGACGTGCCTCGGATCGACGGCCAGGATTTAATCCGCCTGGCGAAGACGGACGTCGATCCTTGTCTGTTGGATCCTCGCCTGGATCGAACGGTCAGTAGTGACTCCAAATTAATTGGGTCACGTGCGGGTCACATGCGATCTTAAATCGCCAGAATTCCCCATTATGACGGACGTCCGTGGGAATACCACGGACGTCCGTCTTTAAATAACACGTCATCAGCATCTGGACGGCGTCCGTCGGACCATGACGGACGTCCGTATGAAAATGACGGGCGTCCGTCAGTCTCGGATTTTATACTAAAACCCTAACAGAGTCGAGCACAAAAAGTCCGACCATTGCCATAGATATTCGAGAGAGAGAACTTGTTTCCCCTGACCAACTCCCTCAACGTAAGCGAACGAACAAGAGTGTTGCACATCACATGGAGTCGTTAAGGTGTGCTTCTTCATCATACATGGTTGAAGAATCCATTGACTGTGGAATGGAGGTGGATCCTAATCCTAATCCTATTTCGACAGTAGAGACCAATGAGAATCGGTGGTTCTACCACGAAGCCGGTATAGAATTGCGTTCAATCTCGGGATCCCTGGAATCGGAGCTACGTTCGATATGTGACTCAGAGGATGATGATTGGGTAGAGAGTATGCATCCCCAAATTGAATGTTCGTCCTCGGAGCTCTGTCTGGGTAAGAAGTATAGTGCGTTGAAGGATATTAGAGATGAAGTGGTTAATTATGCTTTGAAAAATGGGCACGGGATCAGGTTTGTTAAAAGCGAACGACATCAGATAACTGCTGTGTGCAGTGATGGATACAATTGGCGGCTTCACGCTTCAAAAATGAAAGGTGAGCTGACCTTTCAAATTAAGAGCTATAATGAGGAGCACACATGTTCACGACAAATGGAAAGCCGACACGCTTCCTACAAATGGGTGGCAAACTAATATTTGGATAGATTAAAAAGTCAACCCAAGTGGGACCTTGTTTCCATAATTGAGACTGTAAGGAAGAACTTTAATGTCAATATTTCTCTGAGTCTTGCTAGAAGGGCAAGGAATTTAGCACAGACTTTAAACGAAGGGGATGGTGACGAACAGTACAAGCTACTTTGGTCCTACGCAGAAGAGATTCGAAGATCCAATCCAGGTAGCACACTGTTGTTGGTGGTAGATTTTCCAGATTTGGTGGCCCGTCCAAGTCCAATATTTAAAAGAATGTACATGTGTTTGGATGCGTGCAAGAGGGGTCTGAAGGAGTTTGGTAGACCCATTATTTGTCTTGATGGCTGTCACTTGAAGGGGTCGTGCCCAGGCCAATTGCTCACAGCTGTCAGCATTGATGCCAATGATGGGATTTATCCAGTTGCTGTGGCACTTGTTGAATCAGAATGCAGAGACTCCTGGACCTGGTTTTTGTGTTGCTTGCTGACGGACTTAGACAGTGACATAGGCAGAGGATGGACACTCATTTCCGATCGACAGAAGGGGTTGGTGCCTGCTATTGAACAATATGCACCAGCAGCTGAGCATCGATTTTGCCTAAGACATTTGTATGCCAATTTCAAAAAACAATTTCCAGGAATACAATACAAAGATATCATGTGGAAGGCAGCAAGGGCCACAACATCACCGAACTTTCAGAAAGAGATGAGTAAACTACTTGCGCTCGACCATACAGCGCATGCATATATGCAGAAAATTAACCCGAGGTGTTGGTCAAAACATGCATTCAGTCCTGTCCCAAAGTGCGACATGGGCCTTAATAATTTGAGCGAGTGCTACAATGCCTGCCTCCTGCCAGCACGGGACAAACCAATCCTCACTATGTTCGAGATGATTAGAACGGGCATAATGACTAGGATCGTTAAGAAACATAAGCAGCTGGCTGAATCAACAGATCTTTTGTGTCCTAAGACCACAAAGAAGCTTGCCAAACTGAAACATGCGGCTCGGAATTGGTGTCCAACACCTTCAGGATGTAATCGGTTTGAGGTAAGCGATGGTAACGAACGGTACGCAGTCGATCTGGACACGCGTACCTGTAATTGTAACCGATGGGAGCTGACTGGAATCCCATGCGTGCATGCCATCCCTTGCATCAATTTTATGCGGACTTCAGCGGAGGATTATGTGCATGCATGGTACCATCGGGACACATATATGAGGATGTATTCCCATTTTACCCGACCTGTCAGTGGCCACCACATGTGGCCTGCAACGAACCAGCCTCCAATTTTGCCACCACCAGTAAAGAGACTCCCGGGTCGGCCTCGAAAACGAAGAGTGCGAGATGCAGACGAGCCCCGTAGCAGCACGGTACTCAGCAGGAGACATATCCCTATGACATGTAGTCGTTGTCATGGTGTAGGCCACAATGTCCGTTCTTGTCAAGGCGGAGGCTCAACAGGTGGCACCGCAAGTGGCAGTGTAAGAGCAGAACGCTCATACGACACCTTCATGGGGTTTAACATTGTTGCCGATACACAGGTGCTTAGATTGTTATGCTTTCTTACGTTGTTCTCACTATGAGCGTTTCGTCTGACATGAACTTCCTTTTGTGTTTTGCAGGAGTCCGTCGCCCCACACCCACATCCTTAATCATGGAGCTTCATCTACGTATTTGTTTTGTTCATGTATAATACACTAAAGTTTTTAATACATTGAAGTTTATTTGTTCATTTACGTAGTTGTTTGGATAATATTTGTTCATGTATAATACACTGCATGTGATGGACGTCCGTCATGTTAAGACGGAGGTCCGTCATGTTAAGACGGACGTCCATCACATTCAGACGGCCGTCCGTCACCTTGAGACGGACGTCCGACCCCTTCTGACGGACGTCCGTCACATGCAGACAGACAGCACTTGCCCTGTTTTGGGCGCCCCTCGCGCCAACACAAAGCAGATTACAGCCTACAACAAACCACAAAGCAGTATGAAGAAAACCACAAAGCAGACTACAGACTACAACAAATAATTGAATTCAATTTCAATTGAGCCACTTGTTCAACGTTTTTTCTATTCTTTCAACTCTTTCACGTGCTGCACCTCTTGCACGTCTTGCACCTCTTGCACGTCCTGCGTTTCTTGTATATCTAGAATACGTTACAGGTGGTACCGTTGCAAGTGGCTGAACAGGTGGGGCCTCTGGGAGTGGCTGAACAGGTGGGGCCTCTGGGAGTGGCTGAACTGGGGCCTCTGGGCGTGGCTGAACAGGTGGTGCCTCATCAAATATGGAAGGCTCTGCGTCCCGGATGTCGATGATGTTGAAGTGCAAATCGGAGCTCATCTCCACACTCGTGCACTCCTCGTAGAGTTCATCTCGATCGTACGGATCGTGGAGATGGAAGCCCTGCCCATTGCATTTGGACATCACCGACCACCCTACAGGGCGGGAGACTTGAAATATGCCGTGTTGGCTGCAATTGGAACTGCAAATTAGTTTGTCACGTCATTCAAAGCGCAGGTCATTCAAAAACATACCGTTTTTTGTCCACAGGTGCCATGACAATTGCAATTGAATCCGGCATCAATTGTTCGTACGCATACTGCGTGTGCATGTCAATCGATGACATGAAACAATCCATCTCCGGGTGGCACTGTAGGAGGAAGAAATATTAAACCATGTATGATTTCATGAATGAATAGAAGTGGCTTACATGGATCCAGCCAATCGTCAACAAACCCTCCCTTATTTGAACAACGGCGGTGTCCTCCTCATTTGTCATCACGCACTGCATTTTAAGAACACGATTTATGTAGTTATTTTTAGTAACAATATAATATAAGTTGGTTAAACATTCTCACATAGTCAGGAGCGCCCGATTGCTTTGGCACAAGGAGAGTTGTGATTGAATATATCTTGTCACCCTGTAAATCAACAACACGACGCACAACATTAATTTTCTAATCACAACTGATAATAAATTTCAAATGACGTTGCTTCTTACCTTGGAGCCGCAAAGGAGAGCACACGTCTCCTTGTTATTCTTCGTATTGACCCGTGCAAGTGCCATGAACTCTTCCATCAAATTCACAGGCTGCAATGGAAATTCAGTGTAAGTGTAAATTCTACACATTGTATAAAACCAAATAGAAGACATACCACTTGCACTGTCATCCTCTGACGAGCGGTAGGACCCACCACTGAAGGACCTGGGGCCAAAATCTTTTGAACTTTAGCCAGGGTTGGAGGAGGGGACGGTTGCCTGATGATCGGAGACCTGCATAATTGTAACACATTGTTAATCAACGATACTAATGCATATAAGGAAATTACATGTAAAATCAAAGACATACTGGCATCCGTCTGGACCGGCATCGGAAGATGTATGAGATGCTGATGGATGAGATGGCTGGGCGGTTGTGCGAGCAGTTGCCATATGCGTTTGTACTTCTTGCATCTGTAGTACAGTGGCTTGAAGCTGGCCAAGTTGACTCTCCTGTCTATCCAACTTGGCTTGAATCTCGCCAAGTTGGGTGACAAGCCACTGCCACCTCTCTTCGCTGCTGAGTACGGAGGGCGACGATGAGGACTGGGGTGGGGGAGGTGCATCATCCGCCATAGGACGCACAAAATCGTCATCCATAGGACGCACAAAATCGTCATCCACCTCCACGTGATATGTCGGTTGTGCGTTTGCTGTCCACGGAATTATGGCAGTGCACATGGAAGGAGCAGGTGGAGCTGACGTGGATGGCGGTGGTGGAGCTGACGATGATGGCCGTGGTGGAGCTGACGTGGATGGCGGTGGAGCAGCTGAAGTGGAAGGACGAGGTGCAGGAGGTACAAGATGTGCAGGAGGTGCAGCTGCCACATCTCCTCTGAATACCCACTCCCCTCGTACTTTTTGCAACCCCATCCGAGCCAATGTAACTTCATTATACATGTCAAGTGGTTTTTCGTCTGTTCGTCGCTCTGTGTGAGGGACAACCAACCCGTTGCTGTCAATAATGCGCTGAATGAGCCAATTATATGGGAGATTCTTCCTTGCACTATTCAGAGTTGCTTTCATTTGCTGCATAATGACGTATGCAAGGTTGAACCTCTTCCCATTGTATAGCTTCTCCATTACGTACAAATCCATGGCTGTGACAAGGTCTCTATGTCCATCACGAGGCATAAATGTGTGCGTGATCATGTGATGGATGACCCTTGCTTTCGCATCGAGGTCTTTTGATTTAGGCCGGAAGAAAGACTCAACGGCTGTAGGATTGCGAACCAATTGCTTCAGCAATGCAAGACCTTCTCCTTTTTGGACAAATTCGGGGTCCTTTGTCGCATGGTAATACTCCTCCAACGGCTCCTCCGTGGAGCATCCAATGAGCTCATTTAATTGTCCTAGAGTTATCCTAATCTGTTTTCCAAACAGAAAACTCCTCAACTCTCTATCACTTGATTTGTCCAACTCCAAATTGGCATAAAACAGTTTGACAGCTCTCTCATAGAAATAACCTCCCATTGTGCACAGTTTATCCAATCCAATTCGTTCAAACATTGCCTTCAATCCAAAATCAGCAAATGAATTGAAATTTACCTTCCTGGATATGATTATTGCACGGGGTACAATGTCCTTCTCGTACCGTACATGGGCGGAGGCTGAGCTGAACATCCCAGGTTCTACAGACTCCACTGGACCCGTCGTCTCGGTGGGAGCCACCACCTTACGCTTCTTCGACGCTTGACTATTCCTCGGCGCCATTTTCAGATTCAAAACTCGGGGGTTCGGGAATTCGTCGGGGGAAATCGGGAGTTCGGGAATTCGTCGGGGGAAATCGGGAATTCGCTCGCGATTTGAAGTACAGGGCGATTTCTAGGGCTTGGACGCCCTTCGCGAGTATAAGCAGCGTTTTGTCATCCGTCAGGACGAAAACGCGGTCGTTTTGGTTATGACGGACGTCCGTCATGGTCCGACGGACGCCGTCCAGATGCTGATGACGTGTTATTTAAAGACGGACGTCCGTGGTATTCCCACGGACGTCCGTCATAATGGGGAATTCTGGCGATTTAGGATCGCATGTGACCCGCACGTGACCCAATTAATTTGGAGTCACTACTGACCGTTCGATCCAGGCGAGGATCCAACGGACAAGGATCGACGTCCGTCTTCGCCAGGCGGATTAAATCCTGGCCGTCGATCCGAGGCACGTCCCTCGCTCGATCCAACGGCCAAGGATCTTTGTCCGTCATCGCATCTGGCAGGGACGCCAGATTCAATCCTGGCCGTCGATCCAGACGAGGGACGATCCTCGTCGATCCAACGGCCAGCGAATGTCGTACTTCGGTCGGCTCTGGACGATTCGACCGTCGGCTCTGCCATCGCCCTTCGACTCCGTTCGACGCCGCTAGACAGGGTACAAACGGGGCGTTAACCTCGACGGCTCTGGACGGAAATCGTGACTGCGAGGTCGCCGGCGACATTTTCTCATAGTTCAGGGTTTTAGTTGTTAAAAAATAATCTCCAGGGTTTGACTTGTCGTTGATCGCAAACTATAGGGTCTACAGTGTTATTTACCCTATTTTCTATTGTTGAATGACAAGCTGCAATTGGTTGGATTCAGTGAATTAATTTTATGTTTTGTAATTCTTGGAATGTCAATAGATTAGGATTGGTTTTGATATTAAGGAATGAGTATTATGCTGTTTGGATTCAGAATGTTAATTAGTAGTGATGCATAACTGTTGAAATGGATTGTTTGTGGTCTAAAAGGGGGAGTTGTGCTGTATTCAAGGGTTGTTCTGTGTGCCCTTTTAGTGTATGTAGGATGATTTTGTTTGAGTGATAACCTGTTGGACTTGATTTACATGCATGGATTTGTTGATTCAGTTTAGTGAATACTCCATTATGGGTTAGTGGTTAGGATATTGACATTGAAGGAAACGAAATACATATGTTCTGGAAATGATTGTGGTTCCATGAAGTAAAGGTGTTATGTGCGTTTGGAATGATATGCTCTATGGTTTCGGATTCGAGTCATTGATCAGATTAATGAATAGTATGGAAATTGGATAAATATAGTTTTACGTCTCAATTCGGATATTGTTATTGAGCTTTGATTAATGGGCCTATAATTCATGGATGTGATTACGTTGGTTTCCGATATATGTTAAGCTTAATTTCTAAACGTTATCAATTGTGATTAATTAATTAGTCTGAGTTGTAATTAATGAAGCGTGTTCATTTAAGAAAATCTAGTGAACGACGTATATGGATTAAGGGTGGAAAAAGATTAATAGTTAAATGATTAGAGTAATAATTAAATGTTGTTGAATTGTGAAGGTACTAAAGAAGGAAGAAAAAGATAACGAATAAGCGTTGAACGCTTTAAACGATCGAGGTAAGTGATACGCATGTGCTTTGGTCCTTAGGGCCCTACATCGCAAGAATAGGAGATGCATGTTTCAGTGTTTACAGTTTTAAATAGCATGTTTCGGTGTTTACAGTTTTAAATAACATATTTCGTTGTTTACTGTTTTTATAAGCATGTCTACAATTTATAAGCATGATCTGTGAATTGTATGTTGGTTGTTTTATTAACTTCATCTAATAGAAAATGTATGCGTTCACGAGCATCATGCATCATAGTTTTCAAAAGATACGAAAATGGTTTTCATACATACTTTTGAAAAGGAAACAAAGAAGAAACAAAACGATTACAAAATGACAAGAAGGAAACAAAGAAGAAACAAAACGATTACAAAATGACAAGAAGGAAACAAAGAAGAAACGAGACGGTTGTGAAACGTAAAGAAATGAATGTAAATGGGTGTGACGAGATGTGAGGTTGGGTTAGCCGGCCCTCCTCGTCAAGTTTAGACATCTTTAACACTTTCAAGATAAAGATAAACATAAACGGGGTTGCTGTGGATGTGAGGTTGAGTTAGTCGCTCCTCCTCGTCAAGTTTAGACATCTCCAACGCCTTTCAAGATTAAGACACACAACAAACATAAACGGGGTCATCTGGAAATGTGAGGTTGAGTTGACTACTCTTCCTCGTCAAGTTTAGACATTTTCAACGCCTTTCAAGATTAAGACAACAATAAACATACAACGGGGTCGTCTGGAAATGTGAGGTTGAGTTGGTTGCTCCTCCTCGTCAAGTTTAGACATTTCCAACGCCTTTCAAAATAAAGTACTATAACAATCAAGTAAAGAAAGGAATAGTAAAGTAAAGTCAAGATAAAGCAAAGTTAAGATCAAGAAAACGGTAAAAGAAAATAAAAGAAAGAAAGAAGAGAAACAGAAACAGAAAACGAAAAGAGATTTAAAAGTTGCATGACATGTGCATCATACATTTTATTTTATATCACTTACTGAGCATTAGGCTTATTAGTTAAGTCTTGCGATGTAGGTACATGCACAGGTGAACAGACTAAGAGGCAGTCGATGAAGGATTTGCACGAGTGGATTTGGTGGCTGGCTAGGCTAAAGAATTAAAAGGAATTTATTTGTAAAAGAATTTGTAAATTATTTGATGTTCTTTTATTTTAATTCCGCTGCGTTTTCATAACAAATGATTTTATTACTTCTGTTGAAATTGATAAATGTTTTAAGTAAAAAGTTTTAATGATCAGGTTTTATAAAAGGAAAATACTCTGACGTTTTTATAAAAAGAAAAGTTTTAAATTTACACGATTTTTAAAGATAATAAAATCAGGTCGTTATAGAGTGTGGTCAACCAATCCAAAGACAATTGTAATGTTTCAACCTCAGGTGAAAATGCAGTCGACCGGACATAAGGTTGCGGTCGTCCACAACTAGTGTATTGACTATGTTTCGCAGAAGTGTGAACATCTATGGTGGATGTCTGGTATTAGTTTCCCTTTTGAAAATATTAAGTGCGGATGCCTAGAATCGAGGAGCTGTTGTCTGGGAAGGTGAAAGGTCATCAAAAAATAGAATTTGGTGTCACGTTTTAAATGGAAAGAACTTGTTGCCTAAGCATGATTAAGGCTGATATGTGTGACACGTTAACAATATATATAGGACAACGGAGGGGTTTCTTTTAAGTTAGAAACTTCCAACAGTGAAAAGTCATTGAAGACCAAAAAGCTCTCAAGAAAATTGTCTCATTTCTCGACTCTTTGAAGATGATAAGAGTTTTCTTCACTGTTTCAAAGAATTTTAAGAGTTTGGTTAAGCTTATAAACTGAAAAGGGTGTATGTAGTGAAAGTGGTAAAATTAAGTAGTTTTGGTATTTGAAAGTTGATGGTCATCTTAATGAGTTTCAAATCAAAAAATATTCCACTATGTTATATTAGACATCTTAAAAAAAAGATAGGCTTTGAAATTAGTAGAATTGGTTAAGTATATCTTGAGTTATGAATTTTCAAAGTTGCATAAAAACAGTATGAGATATTGTATGTTTTTGGCCTCTTTGGCCAACATTACAAAATGCTAGGGTAGGATTATAACTTTGGTTGAAATATTGTGTATGGTGTTGGTGTTGTGATGTGCTATGGGACCCGTCAACTCACAATCATGTATGCAAATTTTCTAACCTTAATGCAAGCGTTTATTTTATAGGTGATCATGTAAAAAAGTGCATTAAGAGTCTACTCTAATATCTTTTCCATCCACCCAACATACATATGTTTCATGGAGGTATTCAAAGTGAAACATTATTTAAAGTGAAACATAAGTGGAAGGTCTAGTACAAGTTACTTTCCAAGTGTGCTTACAATTTGACCTTATTGGAGTATTTTTTTTTATTTATGGCAACCTTCATAATCTCATAAAAAATTAAGCTCCATAACAATTGTAGCTAACTTTTCAAGTTTTCCAAAATGAAGTTTTTTGTTAAACTTTGAGATCGTTTGTTGTGCCAAAAGAGCCTTGAACAGAGGACTTCAATTCTACCAAAGAAGCTTGAACATCCTTAGTCAGAGTTGAAGCCAAATCCACTTGGTGAATGAACGTGAAGATAATTTCCTTGGGCTCATTACTGCATTCAGGATTTGAAGAATTGTTTGAAAAATATGTTTAGTTATTTTATTATGCCCTGGCCGCCTCCTACTCCCCTAGATGTACGAGTGGTCCCCTCCCTCCAGGTAATGTCTTCGTTCCTTCCCTGGCACTTCCTCCATTATTCATTTGAGCTTTTCATTTCTAGGAGAGAACTCCTGCGAGAAGAGAGTCCACTTTCGGTGAACGTGAGTCCTCTTGCGTGAGTGTAGTGTAGTGTAGTCCTCAGGTCTTCAGCGTATATTGTGAGGAAAGGAGTGAGTTGGTGGAAGCTGAAGTGCTGTTTGTGAGTTTTGTTCTTCACAAATGGTAAGGACTTAGGTGTGTCTTGGCCTGTGGAGGCCCTACCCACTAGTAGTGTGCGTGAGTTTTACGTTTAGTTCATTGTAAATTCCCTTATGCTACACTGCAAATGCTAGTTAGATAAGTTGATAGTGGTGATGCTTATTGTTAGCAAACGTTTTTAGTTGGATGAATCACTGTCGTTAATCTCTATGCTGATTTCCTTGCTGTTGGATATCTCCTTTGATTGATAGTGTGAAATGATTGGTACCCTATCGCTTTTGTTAGCTTGTGACATTCATTGTTGATTGTTGATACTCTGTAGTTATTTTCTTCAGTTGTTAGATCTGTGTTTGATACCCCGTGGACATTTTTTTCGTTGGTGCTAGCTCTGTAAATTTTTTTATTGTTAGTTCTTTATCTCATGGTTGGTTTCGTCATCTATGCTTAGATAATTGATGAACAAATGATAGACGATTGAATGTTTAGATAAATGAGAAACGCTTAAATAAAGGAGTGAAGTCTGAAGACATTATTATGACTCATTCTTTCTAGTTTGATTTCTGTTTAGTGATTAAATATAAGCTGATATTTCCTTCGTTATTAGTCTGCTATCATTTGTTCGTTTTATTTCCTTAATCTAAGCATGTTTACCTAACTAATCGATTTATCGGGAATTAGGTGAATAACTAATTAATTTAAGCATATGAACGAATACCTCGGTGTTAATTCAATTATGACATGTTTACCAACTAGCTTATTAATTAACTAATGAACATGTTTAATTAATTAACTAGTTGTGAATAACTAACTTGAGCATGTGTTAATTAGACCCTTAATTGGAGCATGATTTACTAATTAATAATTGGAATAGTTTAACTAATTTAACTTGTATGTCAACAAATAAATTGGTGTTCCCTTAAGCATTTTAATTAACTAACTCGTGGAGCATGTTAATTAACTAGTCGAGTATGTTTAATTAACTTGATTATTTCTTGATGCATGATAATTAATTAGCGCAATTAACTTATTAACAAATTCTCTAGAGTAGCATGTTAATTATTACTCAAGCATGTTAAGTAACCCATCTAGAGTAATTATTTAGACTTAAACATGTTAATCAACTTAATCGTGTTAATTATGACTTCAAACATGTTAATTAACTACTAACCTTCATGCATGCTAGTTAACTATTACTTGTTTAATCTTCGAGCACGTTAATTAACTGTTAATCTTCATGAATGTTAGTATTAACTCCTTCGTTGGTTGGTTTCTTGCAATTTCTGCAATTCTCTTAATTTCCTTTACTACACATGCTTTACTTTGATAAATGCTATGATGAAAGCTTAAAGATGGAATGTGATAAATGCTTAGTGCTTGAATGATGATAGTTTCCCTAACAATGGTTCTGTTCTGTATATTTATCATTTAGTCGTTGTAATGACAGTTTCCTTATATTGTAGTGATATTATTACTCTTCTTTTGTTAGATTTCGATACATGTCAAAACCCATTCTAAGCATGTTTGTAATATTTCTTGAGCATGTAACTTAACTAGGATAACGAGCTAGAATATAAATCTTATCTTTCTTGAGCATGTTTAATGAATTAGAATAATAATTGGAACTAAGTTGTTAATTGTAATACTCTACCCTACTTTAGATGCACGCTTTTAATTCCAGCAATTCAATTTCTGTTAACGTTACGTTATACTGCATTATGCTATAGGGAGAATGTGTCATCATGCATCATGCTAATAGAAATCAAGTTGGGAGTGCCATAGGTTGGTACTCACACATGCATTATGTGAGGAAAAAAATTAAGAAAATGTTCAGAATGGGCGGGATACGTCTATCACTAGAATAAGCCTTGAGGGCAGGATATGCCCAAGAAGAAAGGAAAAATATTAAGAAAATGTTCAGGATGGGCGGGATACGTCTATCACTGGAATAAACCTTGAGGGTAGGATATGCCCAAGAGGAAAGGAAAAATATTAAGAAAATGTTCAGGATAGGTGTGATACGTCTATCACTAGAATAAGTCTTGAGGGCGGGATACACCTAAGAAGAAAGGAAGGGGGTGGGGGGCGCGGATGGGTAGCGGATCTAGTCTACGGTTAGGCGAAACCCCCTACTATGATGGGAACAGGGACCTAGTTGCAAGTAAAAGGTTAAATCCGATCCACTATTCCATCCCCTATGAACCCTCCAATCTCTAGCTCAATGTACGAGTAAAGAACCAAAGAATGAAATGATTGGTTTGGGTGACCCTCATTCCAAAAAGGACCTAAGAGAGGCAAATCATATTGCATAAACCCCTTTTCCTTACTAAGTCTTTGAGCTTACAATTTACTTGTGGTGTAGGTGTAGGTATTTATACGAGGAGACAACCAATAGATCAAAAAGTAGGGATGAAGGATTTGCAGGCGCGGGACTTGTTGCTGGCAAGGCTAAAAGAGTGAAATAAGGAACGGTTGTGATTAAATTAAGTTTTATTGTTTTGTATTTACTAGTCAAACTATTTATGCTTCCACAATGTTTTAAATAAATGATTTCATAACGCTTCTGCTATGTTTACAAATGATTTTTATATCTGTGACATTTCACAGTATACCACAGTTTACGAAAGGTTGGTAGCGGTCTGGTTTAGACGCACTTTGATATTTCCTTCAAAAGAGTTTTAAATACAGAGGGTTTTAGTGGTTTCATAGAAGTTTTAAATTTTAACGCATTTTAAAGGATTTACAAAAAATTGGGTCATTACACAAATCCTCTTCAACCCCGGTAGGATGATGTGCTACGAGACCCATTAACTCATAATCAAGTATGCAGTTTCTTTACTGCAATTTCTTCCCTTTATTCCCTGTGAGGTGAAATTATAGTAGAGCTATTGAAACCCACGAAACATCAAGTTGGAATGCTCCTTTTCATTGAAGGTTTCCATTGAAGTCGAAGGTTGTGTTTGACATCTCTTTGGACCAGCTTAGAAGTATTTAGGTATATCTCCTTTGTCCATGCATATTTTTCAACCAAATTTGGAAGGCATTTGCTACACACATGGGACGCATGTCTGCTCAAAAATCAAGTGAAGATTCATCCATTTGAGTGACCTTTTGCATCAACAAATTCGAGCAAGAATTTGTGAGAAGTTTGGGCGCAAACATTGCAACCCTTCAATGATTCGGTTATAACTTCACCATCCTTTTGAATTTGACCGTGATATTTTGAGGGTTTGTTCTTCACTTTTGCATTGCTAATTTATCAAAAAAATCATGTTATAATTCGTTCGTTAGAGTTGTTTTTATTGCAATCAAAATTTAATCTAGAATCTATGAAACATTCATTTGGCTTACGATTATCTCTCTAACAAGTTGTTTGTGCTCCCTTCATTTTGTATGATAGCTTCCGTTTTTGCATCATGTTGTGACATTTGTTTGATATGTTGTGTTATATGAGGATGGTATTATGATCAATTGGTTGTTTAATACTGACATGCTATGATAAATAATGAAATGTGATATGCTATTATGTTATAGAATCTTTAGAAGATGATATGCATTGTTATGTTCACGTGCATATTTCATGCATTATGATTGTTAATAAAGCATACAAAAATATTTTCGTGCATATGTTTATAATTGATAGACTGAAAACAAACTGAATAAACATAAATAGATGTTGTGGGTTGGGGGATTTGAGTTGGTTGTCTGGTATATGGTGGACCAAAAGATGTCACCCTTCCTTAGACTGATGTACCCCAATGGCTGAACTGTTATGCGATAGAAAAGGATTGAAAGGAAATGCATATATTTTGTAATATTGCATAACACGAACATATTATTATTATATCTTTTACTGAACATTGGGTTCATAGTTAAATCTTGTGATGTAGGTGAGGACTAGGACCTGAACGAAGAGAATGTTGCCTGTTGATAGTGAAACCACAACTAAAGGAGCTAGCTACGTCGAGCGTTTGTGTTGTATGGTGATTTTGACCAATGGGTTATGGCTCACAACATTATGTTTTGTATAAATGTTTTAAAATAAAGTTTATGTACTATTTAATTAAATAGTTTGAGATGATGTTTTATAAAATTTGTTTTTTATGTTTTGGATAAAATGAATGAATCTCTTATTTTGAAAGAAAAGTCTTCCGATACGTTATAATTTCAATAGCATGTCAAACACGTTTAAAATTTTTTTTAAGGAAAATCGGGCATTACAGTTTGTGTTAGCAGTGAAAGTGTTGTCTACAGATACTTGGTTTAGGAAGGACACGTGGCCACTCATGAGTAGCGTTTGTCCACAAAATTATTGGTATTCGCAAAAACATTGGTGTCCATGAAAGCCTTGGTGTACGTAGATGTAACAGATTATGATTGATAGACAATGTGAGCAGATATCTGTAGCAGAAGCGTTGGTGTCTACAAAAACATTGATATCCACGGATGTGAGGTGAAATCTGTAGGATGAGGATTGTCCGCGGAAAGATATGTAAACATGGTAAATTGTGATTGGCGGACAATGTGAACGGATATCCACAACAGAAGCATTGGCGTCAACAGAAACGTTGGTTTCTGCGGATGTGAGGTGAAATCCACAGACTGATGTTTTAATGTAAAAAGATATGTGAACATGGTAAATTGTAATTGACAAACAATTTGAGCAGATATTCGTAGCAAAAGCATTGTTGTCTGCACATCTAAGGTGGAATCCATGGAATGAGGTTTGTCTACAGAAAGATATGTGAACGTGGTGGATGGTGTTTGTGGACAGTGTTAGCGAGGAAGATATTTGTTGTCACGACCTGGAGGTAGGCCTAACTAAACTACCAGGTCAGGCGACCCTGTTTTTGGAGAGAACCCGGTTACCCAGTCCAAGGCATAAAAGAAGCAGAAGACTTTATATGAATACATAAGCCAAAACCCAAATTGCATGGGTTGAGATCCACAGAGTGATCAACTAGAGACATAACAGTATAAATAAAGAAACGTATTGTGTATAAATTAAACCAAACAACACAAAAACTAAAATCCCAACATACCAGTAACGGAGGGATTGAGCTGACGAATATTAATCCATCCATGGGAGATCAAGACACCCACCAGTGAACACCAGCATCGTCCCATGACAACTTGTGCAACTCCCGTGCACCGAACCTACACACTAATCTGGGGAAAAATATAGTCTAAGGGATGCGTGATAAACTCAGTAGGGAAATCAATACTAAATGCAATGCATGCTAAAAACTGTTTTTCTCATCTTTTTGAAAACCATTCATGCTTCTCATTTTACCATATAGGGATTTAAATTATTAAGACATATTTATCATTTTATAAAACCGACCTATGGCCCTTGATGTGGCTGCATCAAAATTCGTTGCATACATGACACCTATACCGCAAAAATATGCCAACATCATTTTCCGTATGAAAACGTCATCAGTGAAAAAGGATGATCACACAAGGACCCATCTGGCACACACCATAGAAAAGTGGCTATCTGTCGAGAGCAGCACCTCATGAGACAAAGGGAATACAATAATGGCGATATAAAGATCCAACACGTTACCCGAGTTGTTGTTGAACAAGCTCCGCAACGACACAACTCGTGTAACCACTTGGATGTGCCGATGGGCCATAGCTCAGTGCCAATACGATTTGTATAATTGGTGTAACAGATAAGGTTGTTTGCGATAGACCGCTTCTCAACTAAAATACCTCTGTGTTCCAAATTGACTAGGGTTGCTGACGAGTAGAGCTACGAGCCGTCACGCCACCCGTCAAATGGAACAGTACTAGGATAGGCTAATCTTAGCAATTGACCACCCAATCTGTCCTCAATGAAAAGGATGGTCACACAAGGACTCACACAACATATATTATAGAAAGGTGGCTATCCATCAATAGCAACACCTCATGAGGCATGAGAGAATACCAATGACGACGACCCGACAATCCAGCACGTCACCCGAGTTTGCCGGCGAGCCAAGCTCTGAGTCAACACAACTCATATAAACACAATAACGGATGAGGTTGCTTGCAATAGACTGCTTCTCAACTAAAATACCTATGTGTTTCAAATTGACGAGGGTTGCCGATAAGCAGAGCTATGAGCCGTCACGCCACTCGTGAAATGGAACGGTACTAGGATAGGCTAATCTCAGCGACTGACAACCTACCAGCTCTGTGTGACTAAACTTTGGCCAAGTTTTGGGGGCTCGAAACCCAAGAAAGCGTCATCATCTTCCCATCTCCATTTCTAGATTTTGGAGCTCAAAACTCGAGGACATATCATCAATGCCACATCGCCATTTCGCACGCAAGGGACCACTTTTCTCGCAGCAGAAGATTGCACAGGGATAACCTCGTGATGCTTTAGCGCTAGAGTGCATAAAACATCAAGAGGATTCATCCTCCCAATGTACATAACAAATTTTCTCACATTAAAAGATTTCATGAGATAGCCTCATGATACTTCAGCGTTAGAGTGCCTAAAACATCAAGATGATTCATCCTCCCAATGTACGTAATCAATATCAAATCTTCTCACAGTAGAAGATTTCACGAGATAACCTCATGATGCTTCAGTGCTAGAGTGTCTAAAGCATCAAGAGGATTCATCCTCCCCACATAGCTGCAAAAAAATATAAATCAAACAATGTACGGAATATAAACATGAGAAAACATACGTATACATAAAAACTAACGCGCTGTCGAGTAGTCCCCATAGGGTTTTTAGGTGTGGTATCCCACAAAATAGCAGTTTTGAAAATCATGATGCAATGCAGTGCAAAAAGTATAAATATATCTACCTTGATGACGACCATGACATGCTTACCGATAAACGAGCTCCACGTGCTGTCGTAAGTGAAAATTCGAACCACCTGACACCTCCAAAACCTACAACAAGGCTGGTGTTAACATCTCATCAAACATACAAAGGATAACAGAAAAGTCTCAAATAAGACTTGGGTTTGAAGGCGGGTTCTAGGGACACTCACTAGTCCTAAATTGGAAACCAAAACCAAGAATACAACATATACATTGGATTAAGCCTAACATTCATCTTCATACTCATCATAGTAAAGAGACTTATCTAAAACCCACTTCAGAACCTTCTAATTTCATCGTTTAGTAAACATCCAAAGTGTATCAATCATATCTATCAGCTCCAATAGACATAACAATACCACCCTAAGTATAATATCATATCCTGAGTTTAATTACCCGCAACAAAATCACAAAGTACAAGTCCTCGGGTACACATGGGATTATATACAGCCAATAGTACATAACTCTCAAACCACATAGCATCATATATGGCAAACATATTATCAATGGCTTCAGCAAGACATTTACTCCTCGGGTTATCAAACAAGACAAAACAGGGATTTAAAATGTCCAAAAGCCTCCAACCAACAAAGAATTTCTTTCATGGTTCAAAGAACACAAATTATACACAGTTAAATAAAGGAATATATTCTCAGGTAATCCCATCTAAAACAGTGAGCCACATTTCCTTAGACAGCTTTCACAACTCACAGGAAGTCTCATAACCTCTAAAACTATCGTCAAAATATTGTAATTAAACAGAACCAAACCATTATCCTTGGGTTTCAACCAAAAATTGGTGAGCATAACAACAACATGCCCTCGGCATTTCCATCAAGACAGTAACAAAATCACTATGGCCGAGAGACAAAGAAAATCACACGGAATTAGAGAACCAACAACATCATAAGACAGAAATCAAATCCAGCAGGGCAACATTTCCTCATAGATTCTATCGGGCAGAAATAAAATGAAGGATAGAACCAAACCAACAAATTATGAAAATAAATCAACTGAGCATGAACCTCGACAATGGTCATCAAAACAGGAAGCACATTGAACACCAAAACAGGAACAAGAAGGGAATCAATTCAGCTTTTCTCCATTCAAAACAGCAGCAAAAACGGAAACCAAAATCAAACCTAGTTCACGCATTACTCACCAAAATCGGAGAAATGGTGGAAGGATGTTCGAGCCGAGAATGCCCTAACTCCCGAGCTCACTGCCCCGACCAACCCCTTGTGGAGGGTCCTCGAACGGACGACACAACCCTTAGACGAAGCTCGCCTGTCGCCATTTTTCGTCGCTCGGAATCGACAGTTCGTCGCGGCCCAGTTCCTCTCTCGCGAACCCCTCTCTACCGAAGAGAAAATGGGGAGAAGAAAGGTGTTTGCCCTTTCTGCGATTTTTTTTCCCCCTTGCTTCTCTTTCTTCTTCTTCTTCTTCTTCTTCTTATTTTAATCCTTTCTTTTTCTTATTTTATTCCTTTTATTCAATTCTCTTCGATATAGCCGGAAACTTTTCTTCTCTTTCCCCCTCATTTTTATTCATCTTTTTAATTTCTCTTCTTTTTCCTTAATTTAAATCAAAATAATAATAAAATATAATTATATATATTAAAATACATTAGTGTATATATATATACACTAATATATATATGGGAAAATGACAAATTAACCATTATCATTTACTATTGGTGACAAACCAACCATCATTTTTTTTCTAACAAATTAACCACTAATGTATGGGAAAAAGACGAAGCCAACATCGCTGTCACGTTTGTCGTTGACAAAATAACGTGGAGCTGTGATTTTCCAAGAAAAGAGGGCCAAATTTAGCCTGAACCGCTGCGGGGTCTCAAGAGACCGCGGCGGTGTTATACCAAACCTGGCGGTGTCTGAGATGTCGCCGCGGTGTCTTGAGACGCTGTCGCGGTGTACTAGTCTCGGTCTTTTAACTCAGCTGTATACATAACCGTTGCCATTCTAAGGCTCGATCATTTTCATTGCGAACAAACCACGAAATCCTCTCGGCGAGCCATTTTCACCGCGAACAAACAACGAAATCCTCTCGGTGAGCCATTTTCACCACGAACAAACAACGAAATACTCACGGCGAACAACAAGGTCAAACATTTGATCACAATGTATTCCCGAGCAAAGAAATTGGTGTTCAAGCTTGGGAAGTCAACGGTGAAAGCTGTCCAAACTGCGGCGGTGGAAGATGATCAACTCGCGGCGGTGCAACACGAAGAAACCGCTGATGATGGAGAGACCGTTGCACACTCGCAATGGCAACCTGAACCCGAGCCTGAACAAGGAGAAGGTAGAGGCTCATTGGTCTGGTTCCAACTGTTACAGCGGATTAAACTATTCAGGACAGTATATGCCAAAACACGGTATGAAGATGCTATACAACACCGTGCAATTATTGTTTCAAAAATAGTAGATTTAAATTCCTTGGCAGGAATGAGAATTAAACAATTGGTTGAAGATGCTAGATTAGGCAGGTTGTGCCGGATGAGGGGCAGTTATTGCGAGAGGATTATTAGAATGTTTTACGCAAATTTGGAACTGTCCACCCAACCATTAGAGGTGTGGACGTACATTTTTGGACGGGAGTTGAGGTTGACTCCCAACGATCTAAATATAGTACTTGGATGTGTACTGGACGGGCCAAGCGAACAATATTATCACGTGTCTTGGGATCCACCATTCATCACCTGAGTAGAAGGGCTAGCGGTGCTTAGATTGTTGCACCGGGATCCCGAGGTTGCCGAGTACAACAAGCCAAAAGGTAAGGAGCTGAATGCCATAGCCCGATTGATCTACCTGATCATGATGTACATGATTTTGCCTCAGGATGAGCATCGAGACCATGTTAGTTGCATGGATCTCTATTTACTTGGAGAAGGTGTTCACCAGGAAAAGGTGGACATCAGATACGTCATCCTGAGCCACATGCACGAGGTGCTCAACAACCCAGCCAAGAACCTGCCGTACAACTGGCTCTTCCAGAGCATCATTGAGCACTATGGGGTACTCATCTCGGAGAAAGAGCTAAGAATTGAAGAGTCGACCATTGATGTGTACAAAAAATAAAAAGTGGACCGAATGGGGATCACCCAAGTTGGAGAGGAATGGGTCCGCAAGACTAAGAAGTAGCCAGCACCTCCACCCCCCTCAGAGCCTCAGCATTCAGCCCCCTCAATGGAACAGCCCCCTCCCTAGACATCTCACTTTACTTCGATGCCTGAGGAGACGTCCACTTGGATGAGTAGAGCTCCATAATATGGTGCTTACGAGAATGTAAATGATGGAGGAGCACCTTCAAATGCAACAGATCCAAATATAAAGAGGGGAGGAGCGAGCAGAAGAGAGGCATATGCAAGCAAATGAAAGGCACAGTGAGCTGGTTGTAATACCTCGATTTTCGTAAAAATAATTAATTAAGGGTAATCGAGATTTATTTGATAAGAAAATTGATTGGGGGAAATATTTGGATAATAATCAAGAATTTATTTAATGAGAAATTAATTGGGGGTATAATTGGATTATTCGGTGAAATTTTATTATGAAATATATTATCATGAAAATAGGTTTAGAAAAATAATTGTTGGGAGATAATTAAATCAATTATTGGATAATCATTTTGGAAGTCGAATTGAAGAATTTTAATTGGACCGGTAATTATCATCATGTAATATTTAGATAAAAGAAAATTGGAATTGAGATGAAAATAGTTAAATGAATAATTTAATTATTTAAAAGGAAGAGAAATTGTGGAATTATTTAAAAGATGAAATGAGGAAAATTAATTATGGGATAAAAGGGACCAGTTTGGTTTAAGTGGGGATTAATTATTAAATTAAAATTTTATTTTTAATTTGAAGAAGAAATTAGAGAGGGATTAAATTGAATTTTATTTTAATTTGAAGAAGGAATTAGAGAAGAGAAGGAGAGGTGACGGTGAGAGCCGAGAGAGAAGGGAGCGATTGGGAAGGGTGACGGCGTGCGACGGACGACGGCGATGGCTCGTGCTGGTTAGGTGGGAGAACTTCTGGAGTGTGCGGGTTGCAACTGACGGCGCGGGCAGCGAGCGAACAGCGTGCTAGGGCTCGGTGTTCCGTGGCATTCAGAGTTGGAAATCGGAGCTGCGAGTTGCCGGTGGAGGTAAGTCAATGCCCTACATTTGGTATTCATCTTCTTGGCTTCCGATTTGGGATGATTTGGCGTCGGCATCGGCGTTTTGGGCGACGACAGGGCCGTGATCGGTGAAGGCAGGAGGTAGGGGCTTGGCACGTGTCCGGTTCTATTGGCCACTGTTGAACCAGCTTATTCTTCTCCCGAAATGATAGCGACTTTCCAGCGTGGAGTTTGGTCATTGGATCACCTCCTTCGAATTGTGTGATCTTCCCGTCAGCTTGGCGTCATTGGTGTTCCTCTTCCTGCTGTCTATAAATCCATGGCAGGAAGCTAGCTGTGAAGTGAGGAAGTGCTGGACAGTGAAGACGCTGGAGCTGGAAACGTGATGAAGTGCAGCAGTGAGTGGGAATTCTCTTGAAGCATGGAAAACAACAATGTAGAGAGAAGGTAAGGTTTCCTTCTCTCTGAAGTTCAGTTATTGGATTCTGTTTTGTAGTTCTGTAAGTGGGATTGATGGTTCTGTATTCGTATGTTCTCTGTATTGGGTTGTAGTTGACTTCTTCGTTGGTTAAGTCCTGTGAATCTGTGATTTGGATTGTTATTGTCTATCGGTTGGAATAAATTGTTGCTGGTATTAATTGTTTTAGTGACGGTGAACTTGAAATGGAATATTATATAGCTTGTTGTTTGGCTGTCAATAATGGGCAATGAGCTACTGTTAAAACTGGTTCAGTTTATGTCCTGTAATTAGTCCGGGATGTTTAGTTGATTTGGTTTTGTTAGTGGTGTTGTAGTTGGACAAATATTCTGTTGAAATGATTAATTGTTTGGGTCGATGTTCTGAAGATTTTATTGAGTTGTTTTACTTCGATAATGAGCATATAGTGATTAATCCTGGAATGTAATATGTTAATTGGAATGGTTGTTCTCTATTCATGTAAGTAATTGGGAAAATGTTAAGATGAAGGGGGGAGAATTGTGTTGATTTGCATTTGTTGAAGTTATTTGAATGTTAAAAATGGATTTGATTAACCTGTTGTTGGGAAGCTAAATTGTGGAATTTAACTATGTTACTGGAGGATGAGTTGTTAATAAGTTATGCATGATTATTGGAATTAATTATGAACTAAGTTTAGAAGATTTTAGTAATGATTTTAGTAAGTAAACTAAATGTGAAGGGCATGATTTTGGATAATAAAGTTAAATAAATGCTTTTTGAGTTCAATAGATCTGTCATTAAAAGATAATGAATTGTATTTGAAGTAAATTCTCTATTATCAGGTCATATTGATGGAATGAGTAACTATGATTGAATAATGGGAATTATTAAGCGTTAACGTTTATGAAAATTTGGTGGTCAATAATTATTAGTTAATTAGTCGATGAAAATAATTGGACGAAAAATGTGAAATGAACTAACAGAATAATGATATAAAAGTTAAGGTTTATAATGGGTAAATATATTAATAAATAAATATTAATTTTGAAGGTATTAACGGGAAAAGAATAGAGTGTCAAACGCGCTACGGACGCCAGGTAAGTTGATACTTACTGTGCTTTGGTCTTTGGATCCTACATCGCAAGAATTATGATTGTATGCTGTGTGTTTACTAGATTTAGGTTCTTTTAATGATTTGTTTACTTAGACATTTATATCATCATATAGAGTTGTATGTATTCACGAGCATTATGTATGTCATCCTAATAAACGTAAATAGGCGTGTGGGGGTTCTGGTGAATTGTGACTTTCCATATGATAGATTCCTCCCATGTAAGGAGTGGTAGGTTTAGAAGTTAGCTACGTGAATTCTAGGGTTCACAATTACCCCGTTCTGAAACCCCCAGCGTCTTCAACAAAAGTGAGGATACCTGCTTGTGGTAACACCCCCGATGGATATATCTCCTCGTCGGAGTGACTGGTTAGACCACATACTCTAGGGAGTATTCCACCTTAACTTCTAGAAGAGATATGGTTCTCTTCTGTAATGCATCGTATGATCATGCATATCATATGCATTGTATTTCATTATATCACTCACTGAGCGTTAGGCTCATTAGTTTAGGATTTGTGATGTAGGTATTGTACGAGTAACAGATGAACAGGTCAAAGACAGTTGATGAAAGATTTGCGCGGGTAGATCTTGTGGCTGGCTGGGCTAAAGAATTAAAAGGAATTTATTTGTAAATTATTTAATATTCTTTCATGTTTTTTTTTTAATTCCGTTGCGTTTTCATAATAATTTTATTACTTTTGTTGAAATTTATAAATGTTTTAAGTAAAGAGTTTTAATGATCGGGTTTTATAAAAAGGAAAACACTCTGATGTTTTTATAAAAAGAAAAGTTTTAAATTTACACGATTTTCAAAGTAAATAAAACCGGGTCGTTACACTGGTGGCATCACTTTAGAGACGTGAGAGCCGATCAGCCCGTACAGCAGACTCTCCATTGTCCTCTGAAGCAACAGAAGCCACATACCACTTGTAAGTTACTTACTTTGTACGCAAAGTCCAGTCTTTACTTTATTTGTGTTTGACGTAATGATGTGTTGTTGATTTGCAGCACTGGTGCCGTAAGCCGCTAACTTGCTCCTCCAGCCGTGCCTGTTGAGGTGTAGGAGACCAATGAGTTAGAGCCTCCGCCCCTTAGAACTGTGCGCGTGGTACATCTTTCATTTGGTTATATATGTGTGTTCGTTCATGTTCATGCTTTGTTAGTCTGACGGCGTTTTGCCATTTTTGTTGCAGTCTCGGGATTTGATGGACATCTTCAAGAAATATGTTGCGCCAAATACTCGGAAGAACATGGAGACGTGCGGAGTTCTTGGGGGAAGGCTGATTGGCGATGATTACGTCGTCACTGATATCATCTTCTTGGAGCAAGTCGGGACACCGGATATGGTGAAAAGCCTTCTTTGTATCTTAGTGTATAAGATTTTATCTTAGTACTCATCCAAACTTATATGCAATGCTATGCGATCAACGACGAAGACGTATTCGCGTTTCAACAGGAAAACCATCTACTCACATTAGGGTGGATTCACGTAAGTAACCATCTCGCTTCTCCGGGTTGTTGTTCATGTTTACTGATATAGTGTATTCGTTGTTTACATTTCAGACACACCCAAAGCAGAGGTTGTTTATGTCGTCCGTTGACCTCCACACTCAATATGCTTACCAGCAATTGATGCAGAAGGAATCTCCATCATCGTAGCTCCCACTGACAAAGAGCAGTATGTATTTTCCCTTGTGTAAATTCATAATATTGCTTTTCGCATATTTTACCGGCAATTGTTCCATTTGCATTGCAACTTGTACGGCGTCTTGCGGTGTACGAGTGAGGGGATGAGGGTGATGCGACAGTGCACTAATCAGGAACAATTCCACGAGCACGACGCTGAGTATGAGGGTCCATTGTTCGACAAAGCAGATAACGTATTCCTTGACCTGAAATTGTCTTTTGTGGTCAAGGATTTGAGGCCAAAACGGACTAGAAAGAAGGCGGCGGCGTAGGAATTTATGTTTATGTACACTTTGTTGTAATTTGTTTACATTTACATTGTAATTTATGTTTAGTTGTCTTTGTTGTAAAATATGTGTACGTTGAATTATATGTTTGGCTTAAACATTATATGTTGGATGAAAGAAGAATAGTAGGAATGATGAATTATATGTTTGGATGATACTGAAACTGCTTGAGATGTTGTGCAAGATGTATGAGATTAACTTTGGGGGAGTTAAGAAACGAGGGAGACTTTGGCAAAATTTTTATAAATTGGGGTGAGGATACGTGAAAAGTAAATCCTGTATGACCTAAATCAAGTACATAATTAAAGACAAGTGTATAGAGAAACTTGGCTGAATTCAGTACAACAATTTCAGGAAGCCGTGGTGGTTTGTGAGCAAGCCGCCACAGCGCTGCACAAATCGGAGCAGCTTGTCATGGTACTTGTAATCAATTTCCATGTATCGTCCACAACTAAATGTATGAAACCAATATATCAATTCAAATTGCTCAAACGAAACAAATTCCAATTTATCAATTCAAATTTATGAAACCAATTCATATTTATCAATTCAATATTTACAATTACAGTCTACAGTCTACATATATATAAAACCTAATCTATCAAAGCAATGTATCACGGAAGATTAAGGTCCACATTTGTGTATGTTTGTGTTTGTGGACCTTGCGCATCATCCTCCTGCAGAACACATTGCAAATGAAATTAGCATAGTTCAAATAACATTTGAAAACATACACGTGATAATGGGCTCACCTGTGTCTCAGGAACTCTGTGGGGAACTGTCTCAGATACTCTCTCGGGGACTATCTCCGAGACTATGGAAGGAATTGTCTCGGGGGCTATCTCGGGGACTCTGAAACCCATAAATATGCCCTCCGACCTTCCTCTGCGGCCTCTACCTTTGGCTCTGCCTTTCCCTCTGCCTGCCCCTTTACTGGACTCGCCTCTACCTTTGCATGTGCGGGAATTGTGCCCCACACCGGTCACAAGTCATGTTCATATGTCTTTTGAGCAGCACTGTCCGGCTTGGGGCCTCGTCCACATCCCGTATTCTACGTTTTCGCGGCCTTCCTGGAAGCCTTTTAAATGGCAGTGGGATAATTGGATCAAGATTTATCACACGAGGCCACTCTATTTGTCCATTGACGGGGCAGACAAAGTAGGAGTACATCGCCATGTATGTTTTCTGGTGATAGCACACATGCACAAATTTCTCAGGAGATCTCCTCATAAAGTGAATGCACGGGACTGCATGGACACACGGGATGCCGGTCAACTCCCATCGGTAACATGTACAAGTACGCCTGTCCAAATCGACAGAGTACTATTTGTTACCGTTGCTGACCTCAAACTGGGCAGCTCCTGCAAATTAGAGGCTCCAATTTCTACTAACAAGTTGTAGTTTGGCGAGCCAGTTGCTGATCATTGGACACAAAAGGTCCGTCGAGTGATCCATCTTTTCATTTTTTTCACGACCCTACCTATAATGCCCTTACGAATGATCTTGAACATACTTAGAATCGGTTTGTCTTGGGCTGGTAGGATGCAGGCGTTGAATGACTCGCTGAGATTGTTCAGGCTTAAGTCGCATCTGGGGATGGAGCAAAAGACATGTTTGGTCCAGCATGTCACATCTATTCCTCGTAGATAGTTGTGGGTCACCGGGTCAAGCAAAAATAACTTCGTCTTCTCTCTTTCAAACTGCCTCACTGTTGTGGCTCTAGTGCGGCCCACATTGTATCCTTTAACAACCTACCTTTAAATTATTTTTGAAAATTGCCATACAGGTGTCGGATGCAAAACTGGTGCTCCGCTTACCCTGCCACCTCTCTGACAGCTAGCACTAGCCCCTGCAAAGATTCATAATATGAGTCAGACATTGGTACAAAATGTATAACATAAACACAGAAGTCAAAAAAAATCAACCACACATTTTGTCGGATAGAAATGATTGTCCAACCATTGCCAGATGGGGTGTTTAGATCGTCAAGCAACAATTCTAGAAACTAGCTCCATGACGCTCTATTTTCTGTTTCAACCACTGCTACAGCAATCAGATACATTCCATCGTTCCCGTCGATGGTGACAGTAGTGAGTAGCTGGCCTGGAGTCGCTCCCTTCAAGTGGCAACCGTCCAAACAAATAACCGGTCTACCATAGTTTCATACGACCATCTTGGATGCAGCCAAACACATGTACATCCTTTTAAATGCACTCATGTCCAAGTCAACGCGCACCGAGCTTCTAGGATTAGACCTCCAAATCTCCTTAGCATAAGACCATATGAGCTTGTATTGCTCATTGCCATCCCCTTCGTTAATTTTTTTGGCTGTATTTCTTGCCCTTCTAGCAAGGCTGGGTGTGATGTTGACGTTGAATTCCTTCTTGACTGTCTCAATTATGGAAGAAAGGTCCCAGTCGGCCTGACTTTTAAATCTGTCTAAATAATGCGTTGCCATCCATTTGGCAGTGGCATGACGGCTTTCCATCTTTCTCGAGCAAGTGTGAACGTCGTTGTAGAAATTTATTTGAAACGTCATTTGACCTTGCATTTTTTAGGCGTGCAGTCGCCACGTGCATCCTTCCTGGCAGGCAGCCCTCAACTGATGAGCGCCACTGTGAGTGAATTTTACTCTGTACCCATTCTTCAATGCATGATCGACAATTTCTTCTCTAATTTTATTCAAAGAACTGTACTTTTGGCCAAGGCCCATACTAGCTAACCATTGTGCTTGTGGTGGCCGTTTAGGCCTATTCTCGGCCATGTCAATGTCTTCGTCACTAGTGGATTGGCATAATGAACGGAGGTCCTCATCATCCTCCTCATGTAGAGTTGCTGAGACAGAATGCAACACAATTGCAGCTTTATTTCCAATTCCACGTACCTTATTCTCATTGGCAAAAAATGTGGCTGTAGGCCCATCTTCAACTTGATGGTTAATAACAGGTTCTTCAACACTCAAAGATGCCATTTGCTTTTCTACAAATTCTTCAACTTTTCCAAAATGTCGTTCTCTTCAGCTTTCAGAATTCTCTAAGGTTTACTAATCGCTGACAAAATGTTTGAGAATAGCGCGAGGAGTTCACTGTCTACTTATACAATTCAAAGCCAAGGCTAGCAAATTACGGTGGCGTCTCAAGACACCGTGGCGGTCTCTTGAGACACTCGGCGATCTCTTGAGACGCCACGGCGGTTCAGGCCAAATTTGGCCCTCTTTTCTTGGAAAACCACGGAGCCGCGGTGGTTCGTAGACAAACCGCAGCGGCTCCACATCATCTTGTTAACGGCAAATTTGACAGCGATGTTGGCTTTGTCTTTTTCCCATACGTCAGTGGTTAATTTGTTAGAAAAAAAATATGATGATTGGTTTGTCACCAACAGCAAACGATGATGGTTAATTTGTCATTTTCCCTATATATAGACTATATTTTAAATAAATCCGCTTGAAATTTCTGATTTAAAATCCGACTCGTACCAAACACTACCCAAAATCAAAATAATAATAAAATATAATTTATCAAAAACATTTCCAAAAACAAATTTATGCTAAAAAAAAACCCAATTTGACCATTTGAAGGAAAAACGCACACATGGCCGCTAAGCGACAAAACTGGTTAACTTTCCACATTTGACCGAAAATTCAAGAAAAATTTACAAGTGGTATTTTAACATTATTTTAAAAATCTCAGATTTTACATCTGTAGTGGAAGCACATGCACACGCATCCGTTGTAAAAGCACACACGTCCATGGCAAAAAGCGAACGCGTCCACAGTAGAAGTATATGCATCTGCTGCAACTATACGAGACACGTTCAGGAACAGTTTGTTCACAAATTTTTTGGATTGTGAATATATTTCCAGACTACGAATATATTTTTGAATTGCTGATTCTAAAAAGAATGGTTAGGACAAAACTCTAATCATTCATGCATTAGGAGCTGCTAATTCTTGTATTTTTCTCTTAAATTCTTAGGAGGAAAAGAAAACGTGTTGTAAATGAAGCGGATTGTAAGTTGATCTGAAGCCAGAAATAACCATTTTAAGAGATCAAAATTGTGTTAAGGTGCCTAGGTAAGTGATGTTTGCATTCATTTGACCTTTGGACTTCATCACAAAATGGTAGGGTATTATGTTTAGGTATTTTTCATTGTTTCATATTGTTATGTTCATGACGATGTTGATTAATGATGTATTTATGTTTTGATTGTTGTCTTGATTTCTTTGATTAAATATAAGTGATGATAGAATATTGTAATTGTAATGACCCAATTTTTCTTTCTTTAAAATGTGTCATTTCAAAAACGCGTAAAATTTGAAACTTTTCTTTTCACTTTAAATCCTTTTAAAGACATTTTGCTTTTATAAAACAGTGGCATAATTTTATAACTAACACAAAACATTTAAAAAGTACAATTATTTTTTTTTACAATTTAAATACTTTACAAACCATTTTTCTCTTTAAATCCTTTAGCCTAGTCAGCCACAAGATCGACGCGTGCAAATCCTTTATCAACTGCTCCTTAACTTGTTCTCGCACATTCCTACATCAACTAGACATGAACTATGAGCCTAACGCTCAGTAAGTGATATCAAATAAAATATGCTCATGCTATTCTCTTTTAAAATGCACTTTCGCTTTCTATTTTCGTTTTCTATTTCTATTTTCTATTTTCTGTTTCCATTTTCTTTTTATCTTTTACATATTAATTTCTTTTGCCTTTTTACTGTTATTTCTCTTGTTTCTGTGTCGGGCTTTACCTACCAGACCACAAAAATGTCTAGTTACTTATCTTTGGTTTGCCAGACTTAACCTACCGGACCACAAAAATGTTTATTTACTCATCTTTGATTTCTGTGTCGGACTTAACCTACCGGACCACAATAACGTCTATTTACTTATCTTTGGTTTTTGTGCTGGACTTAATCTATCAGACCACAAAAATGGCTATTTTTGTTTATTCTGTTTAATTTATTTATTATCTATTTCTATTTCACTTTCAATGATAAAATAGATATTCCTATAGCCCAAATGATGGTTGTCCGCTTCAGGTGATTAGCCCTCAGGGACACCATACACTTATTATGTATTAGCATCCATTATACCATTTTCTAAAACCATGCATGAAAACCATTTTCGTAGCATTTTGAAAACTATGATGCATGAATGCTCGTGAATGCATACAATACTATATCCTCAAAGCATGATCCATATCAGTCTCTTAACGTAAAGAACCTAAATCTAATAAACATATCATTAAAAGAACTTTATTATAATAAACACACATCAAACATCAATACAATCCTCGAAACATGATCATTTTCAATATCCTTAACTTAAAAAGTGTAAAGAACCTAAATCTAGTAAACACAGTCAGCATATAAATCATAATTCTTACGATAAGGGCCCAAAGATCAAAACACATACACTATCAACTTGTCGATCTGTAACACGTTTCAGTAACTTACCCTTATTTATGTAGGATCGATATACGCCTATAGGGGGGGGGGGGGGGGTTGAATATAGCGTATTAAATTTTTTGTGCGATATTTAAATTCTCTAAATCCCTAAGTGATTTATTGAATATGATTAAATATGCAATTACATTAAATGTGTAAATTAAAGAGTAAGGGATAGAGAGAGTGCACACAATATTTGTTTACGTGGTTCGACAAACTCGCCTACATCTATGCTCCATGTTCCACTTGGAGATACACTAAGCAATTGGCTTATGGGTGCCAATCCATTTACAAGTTTACTATTAAATGTGGCGTCACCCTTGACTAATTCTAAGGTTGTCAACTTTTGACTATTGTGGGGCGTCACCCTTAAATTGACTATTGCGGTGTGTCACCCTAAATTTGACTATTGCGGGGAGTCAGACAATGATTGAACTTACGGGCGTTCAATCAAGCCTATGAGTGTTTCGAGTTGTCACCCTTGTGTGATGAATTCTTAGGGAATCACCCTTTACAATTTAGCACAATAATAATGAAATTGGAAATTAAAACACAATCTATCTAATCCGAATTCTCCCAAATATAACTCGCAAGTTTATGGGTTGGGGAGAATTGGATTTACAATGAAATAGCTCACAGTGAGTAGTATTCGAGTATTGATTTTGACAGGGCTTCGCCTTGAATATTCGATTGTTGTGGTGAGCTTGGAGTGAACTCTTATTTATAGGCAAAGGACTTTCGGATCACCCTCATTCGTCCAAACTCATCCGCATGTAGCCGTTGGAAAATATCCGTTGAAATCCGTACGTTGAAAATATACCCGTTATGCAGATTTTTGACTTTAGGACGTAGATCTCCTCATCCGCACTAATCCGAATGTTCACTGTTCACCTCTTGAGGACGCAGATCCTCATCTGCACTCTCATCGTCTATCATTCGAAACTTCACTGTTCACCGATTGTGGACGCAGATTCTCATCCGCACCTTATCTGAATTGCACCCTGAAAATTACAGATTCAAAGCGGACGTGTCCGAGTTTGTCCTCACTCATCCGCACTCGTCCGAAAACACTCTGGACGTATTTCTTCATCCTTAGCTCGTCCTAAACTTCACGGACACACTCCAGGGAGGATTCAAACAACTCTCTTTCATTTGCATGTCATCCACACTCGTTTGCAAGACCACATAACAGATTGGGACGAGTTTTCTCCATTCGCAGCTTGTCCCCACTTCACTCCAACATAAACCCTGAACTATATTAAGTCCTAAAATGATATGCCACACTACATGGACTCAAATAAACATGTTAGCACATTAATAATACCCATTTTTAGGGTATTTCCAATAAACACAGATATAAATATTATGATAAAACGATAAGAATAATATCAGGAAAAATACAAAATACAACTTAAAATACAACTTATTGATTTGTTAAATTAATCAATATTTTAGTCATCATCAAAATAAAACTTAGCTTAACAAACAGGCTAGCAATTTCTTCCCAATACCTTCAAAATCAATAACATTTATTCATTAATTTCACTTTCTCAACAACCATTCATCGAATTCCATAAACAATAACACTTAACAGTTGGCTTAGCACATAACGAACATCCCATTGCCTAAACACAACATTACACCAACTTAATAGAACCATAAACAACTTCACGGTCAGGCATAAAGCCCTCAACCAACAAAGCATTCATATTCCACAACAACCATTCACTGAGTTCCATAAACCATAATGGCTAACAGTTCCAACATTCAACTTAATATACAATAGAGGGCTAATTCCATTAACCTAACCCATTTTTCATACTGATTCCATTAAGCAACGACCAAAAAAACACCATGGCTTCAACAACAGCATAAAAATCCTAAACAACCAAGCATACTTCACAACATCCATTGAACATTCACACCTTCATTTTATCTTCTACTTTTACTTCCATAAATTCCACAGACAGAGTATATATTTTCACAGTATAATCATCACATAAAACCCATAAAAGCATGAAGAAAATCTTCGTTACCTGAAGACCTGAAGGCCCGAGAGCCGACCTTCCTTCCCCTGCTTCTTCTTCTAGGAGCTCACCTCACAGAACTCTCACGGCCACTCACTCTTTCGCTCACTGTCTCCAGAACCCCCTTTCTCTTCTCTCTCTCTCTCTCTCTCTCTCTCTCTCTCTCTCTTTTCCTTCATTCACTTTCTCTTTTCTCTCTTTTCCTCTTGGCCTTCACCTTCTCCGGAGAACTTTTCTCTATTCTCTCCCTTTTCTTCTCTACATTTCCATCTCTTCCAGAGGCTCTCTGTCTCTTTATTTCCCTTCTCCCGCAATCTTCCTCCATCCCTATAAACCTAACACCATCATTAGGCTGCCATCTTTAAAGAGGAGCAATATGGAGGAATCACCATGGAGAATCATGCCTTGGGATTTTCAATTTTCTTCTTCGGGCCACAAAGCCGCATAGCAGCGATCGATACAAGTATTGACTAGTAGTTCCCAGTCGATAAGGCAATCAGCCGCAACAATGTCAAAAATCTGTTTCTACCTTTACATGCGGAACTGGTCGATCAACTATCGACCGGTACCACAAGACTCGCCTCTGCCTTGTTCGCCCAAAAGGCCAATGTTTCTTTCTTCAACCGCTGCACTACCATTTTCAATTAAATCATTTTACCTCTTAATTAATTTACACTTCTTCCAACTTAATTTCATACATTAATTAATCCAAAATCTCCACTTCTCCTTATACATCATTCTTCCAATTAACTCTAACATTACTTAATAAATCTTCAATCTATTCTAATAATTGTCACTAATTCTACCAAACCTATCACTTTTACTACACTTGTCTTCGAGGTATTCCAATCCATAATAAAATCATCCCCATAATCTCCAATAATCTTCAACTATTATTTTCCTTGATCTAAGCTTAGTTCTAGGTATTACATTCCTCCCTCCTTATATAAATTTCATCCTTGAAATTTTTTCTACGTACACACTTCTTTGATCTAACAACCAAACAACTCCTGACCTTCATAGCATAACATTACCCAAAACAACTTCATGCACCATGCCATTATGCAAAACTTCCAAAGGAGTTCATTATTTCCACTTCCACAAAACATAATGTTAGCAAAATACTAACTCACCTCTAGGTCATTTAATCGCCATCTGCATTTATTACAAAAAAAAAAAAGCCTTCGTCAAAATTTCTTTCCCTTCATCAGATAGTGTGTGGCAGATCTTTGCAATATGACCCACTTTAGTGCATCCAAAAACTTCTTCCTTCTCTATATACCATTATATCTAAGAAGAAAACTTATATAAACAACACTTATTTCACATCCTTAACGCCCTTATTCACCAAAATATCAATTTCGTATACGATACCACAAGGTGCGTACACTACACATTGCATTCTCCACCATAGAAAACCCTTTCAATGCCATCATTTTCTGCTCCTTAAGCCAAAAACGAACAATCTTTGGTGGATTGGCCACTCTCATTTCCTTTAAAAAACTGCTTCAAATCAGCAAGACACCTTTCAAAATGACTTCTTTTACACTTTTGACGGTGCTTAGCTCTTGAAGATGCATCATTTTCTCTTTGAAATAAAGTGTCACCTTGAATACGTTCCTCATTTCCTTGTGACTCCCTTTCAATAATGTTCCAAATTGACAAAGTTAAGCAACTCCATCGTCCTTCTAGTCCTTGTAGCACGATCAAAATACCTCACATAGAAGATTCTCTTGAACTTCTCCCTAAACTTCATGACTTAGAACTTGACACACATAACTTTTTCTTACTTTTCAACCTTAGTGCACTCAAACACACTATCCACAATTCAAACCCATCCTTCAGAGCTTGTTGGAACATAAACATCTCTTTCAAAATATGGTGGCTTTAGTCGTCCAAACCTTTAACACTTTAGATCTTTGGGAACTGTCAGCTACTGGTTTCTCCGTTCTTTCCATCTCCCTACGTCGTTCTATAAATTGAATATGATGCTCCAATACTTTTGTTAGTCTACTATTCATTTCATCTCTTGGATCCCCTTCCTTTCTTGTTTCCCTCACCATCTTGTTCTTATTCAGCCAATAGAGTCCATTAAAACTTCAACCATTGGTAAAATAGAACTGAACCTAAACCCAAATCCTCAAAACATAAGTCCTCTCCCTTACTCATTCTTCCAGTTTGCTCAATTTCCCATATATTTCACTTCCCGATCATAACCTAGCGCCTTTCACCTATATACCTACTATGGAATTTCCTTTTCTATGTTGAAGCAACTCTATTAATTCACGTTAAATTCCTCACAGTACAACTTCCTCTCCACGTTAATTCCATCCTTAATCTAACCCTTTGCTACGCAGTCAACCTCGCCTAATGGTCTACTTGATTCAGCTTATACCAGAATTACTTCTTACTTCCCTTCTCCAATTTATAAAAATTTGGGTAGATTTTCCCTTGTTTTTTTACTCCCC
This sequence comes from Begonia loranthoides, assembly GCA_022433065.1. Lineage (NCBI taxonomy): Eukaryota > Viridiplantae > Streptophyta > Magnoliopsida > Cucurbitales > Begoniaceae > Begonia > Begonia loranthoides. The sequence continues at coordinate 9,329,670 of CM039475.1, forward strand.
CAAAGCTATTCACATTCATCCTGCACTCAAATCCAAGCAGTTCTAGAAATTATATCAATCAATGCATACATTGTTCAACTTAATCCAAAAGAAACAAAGTAAGTATCTGCATCCAAACGCAATTAAAATAAATTGCACATGCATTATTCTCATCTACATACAGTTATATCCAAGAATAAAATATTCAGAAATGGAACTTATATTATATCCTTTATGATTTTACACATCAAAATACTGATCCAACATACAATACCACAAAATACATACACGACACATCTACTTTCACCCTACTCCACCCATTACAACCCTATAAGCCCAATCTCCATTTGCATCATCCACGATAGAAAATATCCCTAGTGCAATCTATGATGGTTCTTTTACGAGCATTGGACAGTTCTTGACTAAATGCCAACACTGTTCGGTACCGGCCTTGTACTCACCATAATGGTTCTTCTGACATTCAGGACACGGTCTCACTTGAGGGACTTTAACCAAAGTAGTATTTGATTCATTCCAGGACACGGCCTCACTTGAAGCACATTCTTCTGACATTTAGGACACGGCCACTTGTCCTTTGCGTACTGATCTTCATTGTCAAGCGCCCTTTTTAATCTTTTGAATGTGCCCCCTTCTTCCCATGAATGTGGTTGAAACCTCATAAAAGAATCGTTTTGTTTCAAAATCTGATTTTCTACTTCTTCAATATCAAGAACTTTTGATACAATCTCTGAGTAGGCCACATCTTGAGTACCCGATATCACAACACCACTATGAATCTCCGTCTTAAGTCCTTGCACAAAGTGGTACACCTTGTGCTCGTTAATGCTAACTAGATGTAGGGCAAATTGCGACAATGCTTCAAACTTATGCACATACTCCGAAACTGATCCTTCTTGCCGTAGTAGAGTAAATTCTACCAAGTTCCTCGTCCTTATTGTGGGTTGAAATATTTGTCATAAAAGATCGCCTTGAATTCTATCCACGTCATCATAGTCACATATTTAGTTATCTTGATTCAGTCCCACCAAAACCTCTCATCCTTAACCAGCATAAACATGGCACATGCTACCATCTCCTCCTCCTTTACCTTGGCATATGCAAACATGTTCTCCATAGTTTTGATCCATTCTTTGGCACCGGTTGGATCAGTAATATATCCATCAAATTGAGGTGGTCGTAATCATTGAAATTTCTCCCATCTTACATCTGGCTGTTCTACCACTCTTGTGTTTCCACATTTGATCATTTCCATAAGCCTCTCTAAGTGACAAGTTTGCCCTTCCACTAAATCAGTCAACCGACTAACGGTCTCTTTTACATTATTCGTCACTCTTTCTCGTCTGACTCTTCATCGTCTAACTCTTTCTCATCCTCTGGCTATGATACCCTTTCAACATAAAGCAAAACACTTAAATACATAAATAAAAGAAAACCAATCTATTAACATACTTACAGGTGATAAAGTATTTCTACGTCAAAGTTTGTGCTGGTAGGTAGTCTACAAAATAAGTTTTAAAACCTGAGTGCTCTGATATTAATCTGTAACGACCCAGTTTTTCTTTCTTTAAAATGTGCCATTTTGAAAATGCGTAAAATTTGAAACTTTTCTTTTCGCTTTAAATCCTTTTGAAGACATTTTGCTTTTATAAAAATAGCGGAAGACTTTTATAACTAAAACAAAACATTTAAGAAATACAATTATTTCCTTTTACAATTTAAATACTTTAAAAAACTCTTTACAAACCATTTTTCTCTTTAAATTCTTTAGCCAAGCCACCAACAAGATCTGCGCGTGCAAATCCTTTATCAACTACTCCTTAACCTGTTGACGTCCATACCTATATCAACAAGACATAAACTATGAATCTAACGCTCAGTAAGTGATTTCAAATAAAATATGTTCATGTTATGCTCTTTTAAAATCTGTTTTTGCTTTCTGTTTTCGTGTTTTGTTTTTGTTTTTTGTTTTATGTTTTCATTTTTTTTTATCTTTTACATATTAATTTCTTTTGCCTTTTTACTATTATTTCTTTTGTTTCTCTGCCTGACTTTACCAACCGGTCGACATTACCGGTTGATTAACTATTGACCGATACCGCATGACAAGCTTCTGCCTTGTTCGCCCAAAACGCAAGCGTTTCCTTCTTCAACTGCGGCATTACCATTTTCAATTAAATCATTTTACCTCTTAATTAATTTATACTTCTTCCAACTTAATTTCATTCCTTAATTAATCCAAAATCTCAAATTCTCCTCATACATCATTCTTCCAATTAACTCTAACATCACTTAATAAATTTTCAATCTATTCTAACAATTGTCACTAATTCTACCAAACCTATTATATTTACTACACTTATCTTCGGGGTATTCCAATCCATAGTAAAATCATCCCTATAATCTCCAATAATCTTCAACTATTATTTTCCTTGATCTAAGCTTAGTTTCGAGTATTATAGTAATGACTTTGGACATGTAAGATTATTTTCTTTTACATATGATTGTAGACTAAACTGATATTAGGGTATTATGCTTCACATGACATGATCATGTGTGCATTTCATACATCATGAAATTTTTTTTTTAAGAAAGAATGAATAAACATAAATAGTTGCTTGTAGAGAGGGTTGAGCTGGTTGTCCCGTATGAGATGGACCAAATAGTGACATGCTCTCCTAGATAGAATTACCCCTAGTGACTAGACTGTAAAGTGAAAGTAAAGAAAGCAAGACCAAAAAATGAAAAAATGTGTTTTTATGAATTGCACTCCATGCTCATGACATATATGCATCTTTTATTGAGTTTTAGGCTTATAGATGAACTTTTTGATGTAGGTGAGGGTGACTTTACTAATGTACTCGATGTTGGAAACGAATGATAGTTGCGGTTGAAGAAGTATTCTCATGGGTGAGGTTGCCATGTTGTTGGAGTGATATTGACCCGTAGGTGAGGCTTGAGAAAAAATGATTTGATATGAAAGACTTCTGTTAAATTATATTTTTAAATGTTTGGATTTAAGTTAATATGTTTTTATATGGATTTATGTTTATTTTATGTTGGGGTTTATTTACATTGGAATTTTAAATTAGACTTTTTATAAAGACTTTTTCTATTTATTTTTCAAAGGCAAGATTCAATTTCATTTATTTTTGGTTTGATTGTCAAAGATATGAATTGATTTAAAAAAATAACAATAAAAATGATTTACACTATGGGCCATTACAAACATGGTATCAGAGCTACCTAGATTAAAGTCATTTTTGCAGATTGTGTGACAATGCAAGTCTCAACATGAGAATACTTTCTCAACTATAAGTATGCTTAATTTAATGATAGGATTAGTTATTAAGACACTTTTTCTTGTTTCGGTGTGTTAGGATATTCTAAGAGATAGTATGGTAAGAGAAGGCATGACAAATATGGATGCTAGAGACGAGACTATTGGACGGTTATCAAAACTCTTCGAACATCAGTTTTAGTATCTTGAGAGATTCATAGAAAGGGAAGAGAAAATAAATTCAAGTACAACTGTTCACGTGGAAACTGGTTAGGAAAGGTTTCATCAGTAGAAACCACCAATTTTTTATGGAAGTTTCTCTTACCCATCCAAAGCTGAAAAATGGATATGAGCCTTAGAGTATATGTTTGATTATGCAATGATAGAAGGAGGAGAAAAAGTTTCGTGTGCCACATATTTTTTGATTGAGAACGCAAGGTTCTAGTGTGACTCAATTAAGGCAATCCATAGTGTGAAGGTAATGACCTTAGGGAAATTCGTGGAGGTGTTTTATGATAAGTATTTTAGCCACACTACAAGGACACAAAAATTGGTGGAGTTTGTTCAGTTTCTGAATTTGTCTAAAAGTTCAAAGCACTGTCATGATTTGTGCTGCATTTGGTGGCTACAAATGAGGTCAAAGTATATAAGTTCGTACAAGGTTTGAGAGTGGATACATATAAATATGTGAAAATATATGACACTCAAGATGTACCCTATTTAAAGATCATGTCTATGGAACTTGAAGTGGAAGAAGCTGAATTCCAAGTTGCCAAACAAATGGAAGCAAGAAGAATGTTTTTAAGGGAGAATCAACCTCAACAGAAAAAGGGAAGGCAACTAGATGTGAAAGAGGCAAAGAGGCCATTTAATGATGGAGAACAACAATGATGGGAAAAGCATGTCCAAGGAGGGCCAGTTATTCTTCGAGAAGATGTCAGGAAACCTCAAACTAGTCAATGTCCTAAGTACAAGAAGAACCATTTTGGTGAATATAAAGCTGGCACTAGGCAACGTTTTAACTGCAAAGAGATGAGACGGATAACCAGAGATTGCCTGATATTAATGGGAGAGTAGAGAGTTCCAAGAGTCTTCTCTCTTATCAAGGATGATGTCAACGAACAGCTTGTTGTTGTGTCAGGTACTATATTTATTAATAGCATTTGTACTTATACCTTATTTGATTCTAGAGCTACACACTTGTTTGCGGCATCTGCATTCAATTCTAGATTTAATTGTTTGTCTGGTCTTCTTATGTATGCTTATACAATTATGTTACCATCTGGAGAATGTCTAAAAGTAGACGGTATCTTGAAACAGTGCGTCATAAGCTTGAACAATCAATTATTGCATCCTGACTTCATTGTAATTGATATGAAGGTATGATGCTATTCTCGATATGAATTGGTTGTTTCAGTATTTTGTGACAATAAATTGTAGAAAAAGGGCAGTTTATTTCCAAGCCCCACACAGTGAAAAATACATTTTTCATGGCACTAAGAACAAATGTAAACTACTGGTCATTTCCACTATTAAAGCTTAGTCACTCCTGAAGGGAGGATGTATGGGCTTCTTGGCTAGTGTAGTAGATACACGAGTGATACTGGATGTAAGGCTCGAAGACATCTCTATTGTTCCACGTTTTTCTAAAGTTTTTCTTGGTGAGTTACTGAGATTGCCACTAGACAGGGAAATTGATTTCGTGATTGACATATATCTAGGCACTTGGACTGTATCAAAGAATCTGTATAGGATGACACCCACTGAACTAAAGGAATTGAAAACTCAACTAGAGGAATTATTGGACAAGGGCTTGATACGCCCTAGTTTCTCCCCATGGGGTGCCTCTATTTGATTTGTTAAGAAGAAGGATGACTCGATGTGGATGTGTATTGACTACAAAGAATTGAACAAGGTGACTGTGAAGTATAAGTACCCTTTGCCAAGAATTGATGATCTATTTGATCAACTTTAGGGTGCATTTGTGTTCTCAAAGATTGATTTATGATGAAAATATTATCAATTGAAGGTCAGAACTGATGATATTCCAAAAACTATGTTTCGTACCAGATATGGATACTATGCATTTATGGTCATGTCTTTCGATTTAACTAATACGCCTGCAGTATTTATGGATTTAACAAACTGCATCTTCAAGGACTTCTTGGACAAGTTTCATTCGAAGGAGGAATACATGGAACATTAGAAGATTGCGCTGTCAATTTTGAAGGCGCACCAAGTATATGAAAAATTCTGTAAGTGTGAATTTTGACTAGACAAATTCTACTTTTTGGGTCATGTCATCTCTAAGGATGGTGTTGATGTGAACCTAATTAAAATTCAAGTAATCTTGGATTGGCCACAACTGAAGGATATTGGCAAAGTACGTAGTTTTCTTAGCTTGGCAGGATACTACAGAAGATTTATTGAAGGCTTATCGAAGATTGCATTACCATTTACTAGCCTCATGAGAAAGAACTTCAAATTTTGGTTGTCTAAACAGTGTGAATAAAGTTTACAAGACTTGAAGCAAAAATTGCCTACAACCCTAATTTTAGCACTTCAGTCAGAAAACGGTAAGTAAAACATTTATAGTGATGCATCAAAGAATGGGTTGAGAGATGTACATATGCAAGATTAAAAAGTAATTTCCTACTATTCTAGTAGTTAAAGGAGTATGAATGCAATTACCGTACTCTTGACCTCGAACTTGTTGCAATGGTCTTTGCACTCAAGATTTGGAGACACTATTTGTATAGATTGCAGTGTGAAATTTTCATGGACCACAAAAGTTTGAAGTACACATCTTCAGTCGGAAGGAGGTGAATATGAGGTAGAGACGGTGGTTGAAATTCAATAAAGATTATGATTATGAAATCAAGTACTATTCGGGAAAAGCAAATGTAGTGGAAGACAATTAAAGTAGAAAAATGGCGATAGTATACTCCTTATGGCCAAAATTATCCCTAACTCTTTGAAATAAAATTTAGAAGTTTGGTTTGGAAGCCGTTATGTCACTATTGGCTTCTACGCTTTTGGCTATGACATTAATGCCTACGTTATAGGAGAAAATCAAAGAGGCGCAAGCAAACAACTCCATGTGTGTATACTTTAAATCAAATCAAACCCTAATGGACCAATCAAAATATTCTATCTCAAATGAGAGGCTAATAAAGTTCATTGGCAAATGGTAGGCCCCAAAGGATAAGGATTTAAGACGAGAAATTCTAGGAGAGGCTCACTCCTACACTTTGTTGGTTCACTCAAGCAGCACCAAAATGTACAAAGACCTGAAACAACACTATTGGTGTCATAACCTTAAGAAGGGTGTTGTGAAACATGTGGAGTTATGTTTAATTTTCCAACAATTAAAAGCAAAACATCATATGTCGGCAGAAACATTATAGTCCTTTCCTATACCCAAATGGAAATAGGAACAAATTGGAATGAGTTTTTTCATCTTTTTAAAAAGGACCGTAAAAGGGCACATTGCGATATGAGTAATTGTGGACAGATTAATGAAGTCAGAGAAATTTTTTCCCATCAAGATGACTTATTCGATGAACTAGTACTTCGAGTTGTACATCCAAGAAATTGTATGACTACACGAAGTTCCAATTTCTATTATGTCAAACAGTGACCCGAGGTTTACTTTACCCTTTTAGAAGAGTTTATACAAGGCTATGAGTACAAAATTAAGATTCAGTATGACATTTCATCCTCAAACTTATGGTTAATAGGAGAGAATGATTCAAATATTGGAGGACATGTTTAGAGCTTGTGTGCTTGAATTTCAAGCCATGATTGGTATGACATCGTATGAGGCTTTATATAGAAGGAAGTGCAGATATTTGCTATATTGGGATGAAATAGGCGAAATTAAACTACTTGGCCTTGAAATCATTGAGCAAACAATAGATACAGTGACTCTTATTAAGCAAAGGATGCTAACTGCCCAAAGTGGACAGAAAAGTTATGTAGATAAACGACGACGAGAGCTGGAGTTTGAAGAAGGTGATCTAACATTTTGAAAGCTTTTGCGATTCAAAGGAATCATGAGATTTGGTAAAAAAGAAAAGCTTAGTTCAAGGTATATTGGACCTTTTCCTATTGTGGAGAACATAGGAAAGATGACCTACAAGATGGAGTTACCATCTTCAATGAAAGGAGCTCAAAATGTCTCCAACGTGTTAGAGTTAAAGAATGCGTTCATGACCCCTCTCAAGTGGTGATGCAATGAATATGGAAGTCCAACCAACATTGAGCTATGAGGAAAAACCAGTGTTGATTTTAGACTTTAAAGTCAAAGAACTTTGGCATAAACGAATTCTATTCGTAAAAGTGTTATGGTGAAATCACTCATCGAAAGAGGCGACTTGGGAAAGCCAACAAGAGATGAAAGTAAAGTATCTAGAACTATTTCTTGATACAAATTTTGGGAACAAAATCTAATTAATGGGGAGAAATGTAACACCCAAAAAATTTTCATGAACAATTCCAAGTGTAACGACATTTTTTGAAATTTAAAGAAGTAATATTACCTTTGAAATTTATATTCTCGTAGTAAAGGTCTATGTTTTGGTGTAAAAAGAAAATTTAATTTTATTAAACATGTTATAGAGTTAGGAAAGTTGGCGTGAAAATTTGTATATTTGCGTAATAAAGGATTATATTTTAATGAAAAATAAATATTTTATTTTATTAAGTATGCTTTAGATTAGGAAATTTAGGTGTGGAAATTTAAGGGTTAAGCTAGTCGCGCATGAGATGTATTTGTGGAAGTGTTGGTGACTGTAGAAGTGTTTGTGTCCATAGCGGAAGTATTGGTATATGTGGATACTTGGTTTAGGAAGAACATGTGGCCCCTCATGAGTAGCGTTTGAAGAATGAGGTGTATCCACGGAAGCGTTGGTGTCTGGAAAAGTGTTTGTGTCACAGATGTGAGCTGGAGTCTGCATAAAGATTTATGGATGGAACGGATTGTGAATGGCAAAAATTGTGAGCAGATATCCATAACAGAAATGTTGGTGTCTGTGAAAGTGTTTGTATCAGCAGATGTGAGGTGGAATCACTGGAATGAGGATTGTCCACGGAAGGATATGTAAATGTGGCAGATTGTGATTTGGCGGACAATGTGAGCAGATACCTGTAGAAGAAGCGTTGGCATGCGTGGAAGCGTTGATGTTTGCGAATGTGAGGTGGAATTCGTGGAATAAGGTTTTTCCATAGAAAGATATGTGAACGGGGGTGAATTTTTATTGGTTGACAATGTGATCAAATATTCACAACAGAAGTATTGTTGTCCTTATATGTGAGGTGGAACTTGCGGAATGAGATTTGTCTGTGGAAAGATATATGAACATGGCAGATTGTAATTGGTAGACAATTTGAGCGGATATCCAAAGCGGAAGTGTTGGTGTTGGCGGATGTGAAGTGGAATCTACAAAATGAGGTTTGTCCGCATAAAGATATGTGAACATGGTAGATGGTGATTGGTGGACAAAGTTAGCAAGGCGGATATCCATAGTGGAAGAGCATGCATTTATGGTAAAAGCGCATGCATTTATGGTAAAAGCGCATGCATCAAAGGCAAAAAAACACACACGTAAGCAGCAGAAGTACATGCGCTCGCTGCAACTATATGAGACACATTCAGGATGCGATTGTTTGTAGAATTTTTGGACTGTGAATATATTTTTGGACTGCTAATTATAAAAATGAAGGTTTTAACAAAACCCTAAACAGTCATGCCTTAGGAGTAGCAAAATCTTGTATTTTTCTCTCAAATTCTGGGGAGGAAAACAAAATATGATGTAAACGAAGTGGATTAGAAGTTGACGTGAAACAAGAAATAATCATTCTAAGATATCAAAATTGTGTTAAGGCCCCAAGGTAAGTGATGTTTGCAGGCCTTTGGCCTACGACCTATATCACAAAGCAGTAAGGTATTATGAGTAGGTATTTTTCATTGATTGAGGATGTGTTACTGTTTTGATTATTGCCTTCATTTCTTTGATTAGATATACGTGATAATAGAATATCGTAATGACTTTGGAGACACATGTTATTTTGTTTCGCTTGTGATAGTAGATTGGATTAATATTAGGATATTATGCTTTATATGAAATGATCATGTTTGCATCTCATGCCTCATGAAAAATGTTTCCTTTAAGAAAGACTAAATAAATGTAAATAGTCGCTTGTGGGGTGGGGTCAAGCTGGCTTTCTCGTATGAGGTGGACCAAATGGTGTCATTCTCCCCTAGAAAAAATTACCCCGAATGACTGGATTGTAAAGTGAAAGTAAAGAAAGAAAGACTAAAAACAAAAAAGACATGTTTTTTTGAATTGCATTTCATGCTCATGATATATATGTATCTCTTATTGAGTTTTATGCTGATAGATGAACTTTGTGATGTAGGTGATGATAACTTTACTGATGTATTCGATGTTGGAAATGAATAATAGTTGAAATTGAAGACGTACTCTCATGGGCGAGGTTACAGTGTTGTTGGAGCGTTATTAACCCGTGAGTGAAGGCTTGAGAAAAATAATTTAATATGAAAGAATTTTGTTAAATGATGTTTTAAAATTTTTAGATTTAAGTTAAAATGTTTTTACTAGGAATTATGTTTATTTTATATTGGAGTTTATGTTGGGATTTTAAATTAGACTTTTTATAAAAGATTTTTGTTATTCATTTTTCAAAAACAAGATTCAATTTTATTTATTAATGAATTGGTTTTCAAAGATAGAATTGAATTGATTTAAAAAATATGGTAAGAAAAGGATTTACGTTTCGGGCGTTACACATGACCTCCAAAAAACAGGGTCACAAACAGATCCAATATGGTTAAGGAAACAACCCAAAAACAAGGCCTAATAGAATGGGCTAAACAAACCAAAAATTGCATGACGCCACGACTTAGACAAAGAGTGCCAAGACACAAGTCGGGTTTTACACCACGGCATAGTTTCAGACTATGCAGCACTAATGGTGGCCCTGCGCCATGACATATCTGAAGTATGTAGGGGCGTGACATATCTGAAGTATGCAGCGGCGCGACATACCTCCCCCATGGAGAAGAGGTTTGTGCTGCGTCTTAGCATACCTGCTCAGCCATGACTTAAACAGTGTTTCTTTGACAATTAAATAAGAAAAAATTTGTTTTCTCATCCTTTAACGCCAAAACTCGGCCCAAATTTCATACCAACAAGTTCAGAACTCAAAACCAACCTATATATGAAAATTTCAACTCACAATTTTGAGTTTTCAGACTCAAAATTGAATCCGATCAAAAAAATACATAAAACCTAACAAAAACTAGTGAACAGAGGGTTAGAATCGACTCACCCTAAAAAATCGTTGATAGAACTCAACAAATCAAACTTTACGAACATGGAAACGACGTCAAAGCTCACTCCCTCTCTTTTGTAGCACTTTCGCTCCCTCTCTCCTTCCTTCTCTAGTGGGCACATGAAAAAGGGAGGTTTCCTATCACGACCCAGAGGTGGGTCTAACAGAAACACTAGGCTAAACGACCCAATCCTCGAAGAGGACATCACCCAGCTCAAGGTTAGGTTGTCAGTGGAAGTCTTAATATAAAAATAAGCCCAAAACCTAAAACATATGGGCTAGGGTCCATAGAGTGATAAACAGAAATTAAAGATAGCATAAAGATAACAAAGAGAAAAAAATACACTATATAGTAAATGAAGTCATTTAACAACACGAAAAATTAACAAAAATAAAACAATAAAGGAAATCTCCACCGAGGACAACAGGGAGACACTGACCATCACGATCTAAGCCTAGGAAAAATATGATCGAGGGGTAAGCGACCAACTCAGTAAGGGAAATCTATACTAAATGCAATACATGGGAAACTGGTTTTACCTTTTTCAAAAAACCATGGTTAAATACATCTTATTGTTGTACATGGACTTTTAAACCATATTTAAAAATCACTTCATCATTTTATCCAAAAACAAGGTCCACGGACGATTGATGAGACTTTTTGCAAATTACGTTGTATACATAGACAACTATATCATAAAATAGGCGTACATCATTTTTCATCCTAAAGCGTTATCAGTGAAAATGAATGATTACACAAGGACCCATCCAACACACAATATAGAATGGTGGACATCTGTCGATAGTAACACCTCATGTGTTCGAAGAAAAAGGTGCCCATAGTCTGGAGACCAAGCGGTAACACCATACATATAATCAACAACAAGATGACTAAATACCCTTACTAGGTTTAGGGATTCGAAACCCAAGGAGTGCGTCACCACCGCCCTATTATCCATTTCAACTTTAGGGATTCAAAACCCAAAGACATGTCACTAATGCCCCTATTACCCATTTTGCACGTGCACACAAGCAATCTTCACCCAGTAAAAGATGCATGAGATAGCTTTGTGATACTGTGATACCAAGAGTGCCCAAAACATCAAGAGGATTCATCAGCCCAGATATACAGATAATCAGAAATCAAAATACTATGTATGATAAATTAAACGTGTGAAAACATACGTACATATACGTAAAAACAGACGTGTTATCGATCAGTCCCCATTGAATTTTCATATGTGGCAACTCACAAAATAATGGTTTGAAAATCATGATGCAATACAATGCATAAAGTATAAAAATCCCTACTTTGATGATGATAGAAGCCTAGTCGACCAGTCACACGTGCCATTGGACACAAGTACCAAAACCCATAAAAATTGTCAAAACCTAACACATAATTGACGTCAAAATCTCAACCATCATACTAAGGATAAATGATAGGTCTTAAGTTGGGACAAAAAACCCAAATCGATATGAAACGACAAATGACCCCTAATCTAGGTGAGTTATAAGTGCATCAACGATAAAATTTGAAAGTTTAAATTGAATACATACAACTTTTGAAACTTTCTAATCAATAGGCTTTCTAAATTTATCTAAGGAATAACTCATATTGACCCAATATAAAGATCTTCTCATTTTAACATTCAAAAATAAAGTTTTGATCTCACCTCGATGTACGTGCTAAACGATCAGGATAGAATTTCAACAAACAAAGGTCACCAGTGCGTTCAGAACGTCGAAACTAGTCAAGAAATGAGGTTCGTTAAATTGTCTGGCATAGTTATGTAGTCTAAAAACGTGGTCAAATTTTCAACATTAATGTCAAAGTCAATAGTCAAAGTCAACTATCAACGCTTACATCACTGCCACGTTATCAGTCAATACCCAGTCAGCATTTAACACCACGCCAGTCACTAACATCAGCAAATGACGCAAGCACCACGTCAGCACTCCGCGCGACTAGCGACGATGACTTTTTCAGCGACAACCAAAAGCATTGGATCAGAATGAGAAGGGTTGAGTTTTAAAGATTTCGAGCTCCTGAATCCAATGGTTGCATTGGTTTTCCGAGATGACACCTGGAATGACCAAGATATACAATTAAAGTTGAGGTCGTGACTTTTTAGATGAAGTTGCAGGACCACATCCAACTATAGATTCAATCGGTCTTTGGGTCCACAAGATTCTCCTTTCCTGAGAGCTTTCCAACGGTGTGATCGGATATTGGGATTATTGCCGACGAGTGTTTAAAGTTTTGGCCAAAACTTTTTGGGTGACGATTTCGATAGTCTCGTTCTCCCAAATGGGGCAGCCATTTTTTACAAATAATATACCAAATCAAAGCTCATTATGTGGTTTATCGATTTACACCTCACCCGACGTGACTTTGTCAAGTATTAGAAATCACTATCGAAGTTAGGAAATGAAAAATGGAGAAAAAAGGGGAGAGAGAGTGTGATGGGAGAAATGTTAAAAGGAGAGAGAGATAATGTGAAGTAAAAGTGAGAATCACAAGCAGAGAGGGAGAGTGAATGTTAGGGAGAGAAATTATAGGGAGAGAGAGAGTAAAATTGGGAGGCGTGAGGAAAAAGTGGAAAGTGAAGAGAATAAAAAAAAAGAAAATGGAAAAGAAATAAATAAAAATAAAAATAAAAATAATAAATTAATAGTAAAAATAATAAAATTTTAATTCATTTAATATTATTTAATATATATAATAATTATAAAATATATTATATATGTGAAATAAATATCGATTTTACGAAAATAATCATTGCTATCCTGACGTTCCCATGACTTAATTTAAATTTACTGAACATAATCGCATCGTCCAAATTACACTGTGATACACGAATACACCAATTTGACTATTTGATCAAATTCTCACGCTTGGTCCAAGACCTATAACACATTGCAAGGACCCGGTCATTACAAAAAATATGGACTTAGACAAAAGAAAAAAATTTACTAAGAAAATGTAAAATCCATAAATTTGCCGGTTTTAAATTTCCTCGCTTTTTTATAAAAATAAAAATTTTATTTTGTTTAATATATATATATAATAATAATAATAATAATAATTTATGAACTCGGACATAAATCTAAACATTATCTAAAACTCTATTCCAGATAATTTCAATTTACCTAACGTTGTTTCCATATTTTAACTACGAAGTGACTCTTAATTCTTATGGAATTGACTATTTTACAAAAAATTTAATGTGCTCGAACATTAACAAATTTCAACATTTCAAGTCAATGCAGAACAATTTGATTTTAAATATCCCAAATAACTTAAAAGTTTTATTGATATAAAATTTACAGATTTTATAAATTTTAGGAAAATTAACAAAAAAAACTATTGAACTATGGGGTTAAGAGTATGGGGTCAACCATTGGCAATGAATGACATAAACATCGTCATTAACAGATTGAAAGAAACATTAAAAACGAGAAGACTTTTCAAAATAGAAGATTTTCAGTTAAATATTTGTTGAAAAATCAATATATTCAAAACTAAACATGTTTCCAATTCACTAATGAAACTTGCTAAAAAATGAATTTTAGAAACGTTATGTTATTCAAAATTGATTTTGGTATCAAAATTGAAGGTTTCCAGTTAATTGTTTATTGAAAAATAAATTTACTCAAAGCTAGACATCTTTCCGATCTACTGAGCAATTTCGCCAAAAAATTTGTTGTTTGCTACACTGAAGAACGACCAAGAAATTAGCAAATGGAGCAGAAAGAGTATTTTTCACTATGGAAAGTCATCTTTATGTTGCGAAAAGTAAGCTTTCCTCTGCGAAAAGTAAGCTTTCCTCTGTGGAAAGTAATCTTTCCTTTACGGAAAGTAAGATTTTCCGAGTCTTATTCCAAGGACTTACTTTTTGTAGCAGAAAGGAATTTTTACTCTGTGGAAAAAAATCTTTCATGAGTCTTATTTCGAGGATTCCCTTTCCATAGCGGAAAGACAATGTTTCACAGCAAAATGAATACTTTCCGTAGCATAAATAAATTAAAATTTTTAACAAAAAACATGGTTGATTTGTTAATTTCTCTCATTTTTATTAGATCATCGTTACGAAACATGTTGGTACGAGGGAAATAATTTCTTCGTATTTGGCCGGAGGTAAATAGTTTCTTTCTATTAATGACTTTAGTTGAGGAGGAAAAGAGGGAGAGCAGCAGGGAAATAGTTTCTTCCTATTAAAGACTTCAGTTGAGGGAAATAGCTTCTTCCTGACATAAAACTTAAGAACAGATAATAAATTTGTAGGGAAAATGAGAAATCAACCATTATACTTTGTGATCAATGATTAGTCAACCACTAAATTATTATTGCTAACAAAATAACCACTGAACTATGGAAAAAGGTCCCCGCAAACATTACTGTCATGTTTTCTGTTAAACGCATTGACTTCGATCCGCAGCGGATCAATAGACAATCCACCGTGGATCTATTTGTTAAAATAATGTTATAATATTGATAATCCGCCGTGGATTGATTACGATCCGCGGCGGATTGATTACGATCCGCGGCGGATTGATTACGATCCACAGTGGATTGATAATGATCCTCCGTGGATCAGCGTGTGTTGTCTGCCTTGTATAAATTCATACTATAGTCCTCGCGATTTTCTCAGAGATTTTGTTAGTGATTAGCGAACCCTAGAGATTTTTGAGAGCTGAATCGTACCACATTTTGGCAAAGTTGAAGCATTTTTTGAACACCAAATGACATCTTGGGTTGTCGAGAAATCTGTTATTAACCGACCAGTTGAAGTGGGGCTCACGTTGACAGTTTTGGCAAATGAGGTACGTGCAATTGGAGACGAAGATGCTATAGTGTTGCATTCCATCTCGGCTACTATAGATGAGGAGGAGCTCCGTTCATTATGCGAATCCAGTAGTGACGAAGACATGGACATGGCCGAGAGTAGGCCTAGACGCCCACCACAAGCAGAATGCACGCTCTCTGGTATGGGTATAGGCAAGAAGTATAGTTCACTGAATAAAATTAGAGACGAATTTGTTGATCATGCGTTGAAGAATGGCTACGGGATAAAATTCACCCACAGTGACGCTCATTGGTTGAGGGCTGCTTGCTAGGAAGGATGCACGCAGCAGATGCATGGCACAAAATGCAAGGTGAAATGACGTTTCAAATAAATTGCTATAACGACGTTCACACTTGCTTGAGAAAGATGGAAATCTGCCATGCCTCTATCAAATAGGTGGCAGTGCATTACTTGGATAGATTTAAAAGTCAGGCCGACTGGGACCTTTCTTCCATAATTGAGACAGTCAGGAAGGACTTTAACGTCAACATCGCACCTAGTCTTGCTAGAAGGGCATGAAATGCTACCAAAAAAATTAACAAAGGGGATGTCAATGACCAATACAAGCTCATATGGTCCTATGCCGAGGAGATTCAGAAGTCTGATCTTGGAAGCTCGCTGCCTGTTCACTTAGAGATGAGTGCATTTAAAAGGATATACATATGTTTGGCTACATGTAAGATGGACCTGTTGAATTGTGGTAGACTGGTTATTTGTTTGGATGGTTGCCACTTGAAGGGAGTGACTTTGGGCCAGCTGCTCACTATTGTTAGTATCGACGGGAACAATGGAATGTATCTGATTGCTATAGTAGTGGTTGAAATAGAAAATAAGGATTCTTGGAGCTTTTTTCTAGAATTTTTGCTCGACGATCTAAACACCCTATCCCGCAATAGGTAGACAATCATTTATGACCAACAAAAGGTGCGGTTGATTGCTTTTGCCATCTATGTTTATAATATGCGTTGTGTACTAATGTTTGACTCATACTGTGAATCTTTGTAGGAGCTAGTGCCAGTTGTGAGAGAGATCATTGGGCAAGCGGATCATCATTTTTACATTCGACACTTGTATGCAAATTATCAAAAATGATTTAAAGGGAGGTTGTTCAAGGATGCAATGTGGGTTGTTTCTAAAGCCACAATAGAGAGGCACTTTGAGAGAGAGATGACAAAGATATTTTTGCTTGACCAGGCAGCCCACAACTATCTATGAGGAATAGATGTGAGATGTTGGGCCAAACATGTCTTTTCCTTCATCCCAAATTGCAACATAAGCCTCAACAGCTTGAGCGAGTCTTTTAACGCCTACATCCTATTAGTCTGGGACAAATCGATTCTCAGTATGTTCGAGATCATATGAAAGGGTATCACGAGAAAGATCATTAAAAAAAATGAATAGATGACGCGCTCGACGGACCTATTGTGTCCTTAAGTCAAGAATTGGCTTGCCAGACTACAACTTGCAGGTCGCAATTGGAGTCCCCAGTTTTCAAGCGCATCACAGTTTGAGGTCAGCAACAGTAATGAACAGTATAGTGTCAATTTGGACAGGTGTACGTGTAATTGTTATCGAAAAGAGTTGACTGGCATCCTGTGTGTCCATGTAGTCCCATGTATGCAATTTGTGAGGTGATGTCCCTAGGACTTTGTGCATGAGTGGTACCACCGGGAAACATACATCGTGATGTACTCTAACTTTGTTCACCCCGTTAGCGGACAAATCATGATGCATCTTGATCTAATTATGCCACCCTCATTTAAGAGACGTTACAGAAGGCCGAGAAAACAAAGAATACAAGATGTGGACAAGGCCCCAAGCAGGACAGTGCTGCCTTGGAGACATCTGAACATGGCGTATGGCCAGTGTGGGGCACAATTTCCATACATCCGAAGGTGGAGGCCCAAAGTCTAGTACATGTGGAAGGCGCCGGTCAAGAGGTAGAGGCAGCAGAGATAGTAGAGGCACCAGAGGAAGGTCGGAGGAAACATTTATGGGTTTCAGAGTCCCTGAGACAGTTCTTGACATAGTCCTTGAGATAGTTCCCGACATAGTTCTCGAGACCCAGGTAAGCACATTATTCCGTTTACGTTTTCATGTGTTACGTTTTAAACTATGCTAATTTTATGTGCAATGTGTTATGCAGGAGTATGATGTGCAAGGTCCACAAACACAAACAAACACAAATATAGATCTCAACCTACCTTGATTAGAGAAGACAACACACAATCAAAGTGACTATTAACTATGCGTCGAAACCAATATACATCATCTACAATAGTTTATTCAAGGTAGCCTATTGTAGAAACTCAAATAAACTATTCTAGATGATGTATATTGGTTTTGGTGCGTACTTAATAATCAATTTGATTGTGCGTTGTCTTCTCTAATCAAATCAAGTAAGGTTAAGGTCCACAGTTGTATTTGTTTCTGTTTGTTGTCCTTAACAACAATTATATTGTAGTGGCATCTCGGAAGGCCATGGAAATGAAGAATACGGGGTGGATATTTTGGTTTGCGTCTATAATGCACATATGCACGATATGGTTGTAATTGAACTGATGATGAAATTTTGAATCTGTATTTCATTTTGAATCTGTACTTCATTTTGAATATGTAAATAAAATTTTGAATCTGTACTTTATCTTGAATTTGTACTTTTTGATCAACCATGTTGACGTTCTGCCGCCGAAAATTGACTTTTCGTCGTGGTATGTTGTCATTTCGCCGTAGAAAGTCATACATTCCGTAGTGGACCAACGTGTTTTCGTAGCAGAATATCAACTTTCCACAGCGGACAAACATATTTCCCATGCTTTGTATATTTTGGTGTTATGCACAGGTTGCTTAAATTATTGCAATGAACATATTAGGTGTTTTTTTTATGATGAATGAAATGGTTTGAGTCAATTTCTTTTTCAAAAAAGTGAAAATTTTGCATCAGTTTCTCTTGTTTTTAATCTATCCCCCCCGTGACATTATCAAAAACCATATATTATCCAAGTAAGATATTTTCCAAATAGATATTATCCAAGTAAACATAACATAAACATCAACATAATTTTTTACATCCATATCGTGCATATGTACATTACAGACGCAAATTATCATTCAATTACAACCATATCGTGCATATGTGCATTACAGACGCAAACCAAATTATCAATTATGTTACAAGCATATAATATACATGTGCACTAAGAATCGATGTGTCATTCATCTAACCACATCAAACATTTCTATTGTTTCTTGAGGAACATCCAACTATCTACCTTGAATAAATTGTTGTAGATAATGTATATTTGGTTTTGATGCATAGTACATCTATTGATCATTGCAGGTTTGCTCACTAAATCCCATTATCTGATGTTCCTTGTACATAGGTGTCATATGCAAAACCGATGCTCCATTGCCACCCATTTTGTAGAGGCATATCGTTATAGGACTTTATTTGAAATGCCATTTCACCTTGCATTTTTTAGGCAAGCATCCGCCACATGTATCCTTCCAGGCAAGCAGCCCTCAACCGATGTATGCGAGTGTTTTCCTATGCATGTGCCCTAGTATATAAGACTCGATGGTGCAGTTCGGCGAGTTGACCGCGAACCACAAAATACTCGGTGATGCTTGGTGCAATGTTGGAATGTAGCGCAACGACAATGTTCTGAGGGTTAAGTACTACGGTTTTCTTGTTGAGAAAGACAAAGTTTTTGATGTTTGTAAATTTGGGAGCGGGAAAGGGGTGAAAGAGTTGGAGGCTAGGTTTCGGCCATTGTCGGTATAGTTACAGGACTCTGGGTGCGCCTCAGGGCACTCGGAGTCCTGTAACTGTACCGAACATGGCTGAAACCTAGCCTCCATCTCCTTTTTCCAAGTCTCAAATTTACAAACATGAAAAACTTCTTGTTTGACAAGAAAATCGTAGTACTCCCTCAGAACATCACCATTGAGCTACACTCCAACATTGCCCCAAGCGTCGCTGAGTATTTCATGGTTCGCGGTGAACTCGTCGGAGTGCACAGTCGAGTCTTATATACTAGGGCACAAGATGAGCTATAGTGGATCGTTATTAATTTGTCGTGGATCATAGTCAATTCGTTGTGGATTAATAACAAGCTGCCGCAGACCATCAATATTTAATTTTAAAAATAACGATCCACGTTGGGTCTTGTACTGTTCCGCCGCGGATCGATATTTTTGAAAAAATGTTATAATATTGATGGTTCATCACAATCATATATAATACGCCGTAGATTAACTACCGTCTGCCATAGATTTACTACGATCCGACGCCGCTTGACTTTGATCCGCTGCAGATTGATAATGATCCTCTGTGGATCATCGGCATCGTAAACTTGTATAAATTCATACTACACTCCTTGTGATTTTGTAAGTGATTTTGTTAATGATTAGCAAACCCTAGAGGTGAATTGTACCGCATTTTGGCAAAGTTGAAGCATTTGTTGATGATGAATGAAATTGTTTGAGTCAATTTCACTTTCAAAATAAAAATTTTGCAAAAGTTTTTCTTTTTTTTAGTCTATCCACCCTGTGACATTATCAAAATCCATATATTATCCAAGCCAGATATTTTCCAAATAGATATTATCAAAGTAAACAAAACAAAAGATAAACATCAAAATAATTTTTTATTATGTACATTTGTATCCCTACAAATCCTAACTACCCTAAGTTGCCTTCTTGCCAAGTTTCTTTCGTAAATTCGTGATCTCAAAATACAATCACAGGTCTACGATTACGTGGGACGCTTTGGTGAACAACAAACCCTTCGCAGGTACATCATCGTAATGGTGGAAGTCGTTCTTCTTGCAATGTCGGATCACCTCCAACCCCTCACTTATAAACCGAAAGATCTCATTCGGGTTGAAACACAAAGGGAAAAATCAGCACATAAGCGTAAAGCAATATGAATCTACACATGGAAAAAGATATACGACTCTTTATCTGTTGGCGCTACAACAATTGCACTTGCTTTAGGCAGCAACGACTCTTGAGGGAAGTGAGTGTGCATGTAATACCCTGAATTTTTATATAAGAATAAATTGAAAAGTAATTAGGGGTATTTGGATAATTATTGGGGTATTATCAAGTACATATTGGTTAGATTATAATTTATGGGAATTTATTGGATGATAATGGCATTAGTATAATTATTATAAGTTGATGAAAGTATTGATAAATGGAGAAATAAGGATTTGTTGACTGACGAGCGTTTCTTGGGAAGAGACGGACGTCCAAAAATGGAAGAAAATGGAAATGATGGATGTCCTTTGTAGTGAGATGGACGTCCTTTATTATGTGAGGGTCGACGGATACCTTTGGAAAAAGTGGACGTCGCTATGGAAAGACTGATGTTCTAAGTAATGAAGAATAATGGACATCCTTTATAGAAGGACAGACGTCCGTTATGTGGAATGGACGCCCTTTTTGGGTAGATGTTCTTATAGATGGCGGGTGTTTTGATGGATACGACATCGTTTGAGCAACGACGGACGTCCCTCGAGGGAGAAAATGGATGTCTGTTATATGAGATAGAAATGGGTAGCGTTGTTTGTATGAAGGACGCGATGTCGTTTTAATATATGGGACGTCCTTTATGGACAAAGGACATCCGAAATAGAAGTAACAGGGAATGGCGCCAAGATTTCATGTGAACGACGTAGTTTGAAAACGAGGAGAGAAACCTTTGTGGAAGGACGGATGTCCCTTGTAAGGGAACATACGTCCGTCATAGCGAAGAAAGGACGGACATGGACGACCTTTTATGAAAGATGGACATTGCATGGATAAGTGGAACAACATCATTGAGGGAAGCTGTTTGGAAGACAACAAGCATCCCTCATTGAGAAATGGACGTCCTGCATGGCAAAGAAGTTGACAGACGTCTAAATGACGAAGGCAACAGATGCCCCTTGCTGTAGAACGGACGTCCCTTGCAGCAAAGAGGTTGATGAATGTTATAGATGGAATGACAGAACCTCCTGTTTTTGCAAAAAACCAATTTATGGCAGGAATCTCGCTCCTACCAGACATAATCTCGCCCCCTATCCACATTTTTCTCCTGACAAAATCTGCTCCTCTCCCCTGTTGGCAGTGAACCTCACACGCGACAATGACTAGTTGGGTCCCCTCCTTTGGAATGGAAGATTGCCCCCTTCACCCGCGTGCGTCCATCTCCTTCTCTCTCCCTTAGTGCAGAGAACGTGTGTAGACACATCTTCTTCTGTGAGTGGAGAGTATTCTGTGCTCTCTAGGGACTTCCGTGAGCTGTTGTGTTCTGTGTGAAGAGATAGAAGAGAAAGAGGTAGAGTGAAAAACTCGGGTAAAAACCGAAGGCCGAGCTTCTGTGTGTGCAAGGAGAATGGAAAGTGTTGAGATGGAAAGGAAGAAAAGTGACAGTGGAGCTTCTGTCTTCAGGTAAATGTTCAAAGTGCTCTTTGTTCTTTGGATTACACCCTGTTATGGATTTTGTTGTGTTGAAAGGAAAAGAATTAGAAGGGAGGGAAGGAACAGCAGGAGAAATTCTTTTGGGCATCCTCAGTTGAGCTTCTGGTAACGCATCTTAGTTCTATTAAGATTAAAGTCCTATTATTTATAATGCTCTATGTGAAGAAGTTTACTCTGTTGTTGGATTTTGGTTATACATGTCAGATTTGTCCCCTGTAACTGAAGTATGTTTGCTCTTCTCTAGGCTCTGTGTACTATTGATAATGGAATATTTGTTAGTCATGGAAGGGATATGCATATTTATATATTGGTGGATATGGGTTCTGAAATTACACTCTAATGAACGGGTTTGGTCCTTGTGATTGGATTATGTGTTGTTTTTCCTTGTTGCTTGATATGGTCGTCTATTCTTTGTTGGATGGTTGAGGTGAAAGTGATATTTTGTTGGGTTCAGTCTTGAGTGATATTGTTGGTTTTTGCGATTATTCTAATAAGATTAAGGTTCTATGATTTGTTTGGTTAGTGGTCTGTTTAGCATTTTGTTGGTTGAATATTACTGTGTGTTTACTGCTTTGTTGGAACTGTCATTTGGAAATGAATGTTGTTTTGATGAAGAAAAGTCTGTACTTTGGTTTTGTTACTACCGAATGAATTACTGATTAAGAATTGGAATAAGCCGTTAAATTGGATTAAATTGAAGAGTTGTTTATAATCTCCCTGTGATTAGTATGAAGTTGAGAAAATGCTCTCTGTTGTTTTATTAGTCATTGTTTTGTCACCTGCATAAATGTTCAATAAAGGAAAAGTGTTGAATTATGGATTATTCTCTAGTAAATGGAAGTTTGGCTCTTTGTGGTGTTTACGGCTTATTGGCTATTGTTAGGTATTAAATTCAACTACAGTTAGTAAACATTAATTATGAAAAACTGTTAAGTGATTTGGATATTAATTTGGATTAAGCAATTCCATTACATAATGATTGAGGATTAATGGTATCGAGTTATTGAAGATAATGAGTTATGAAAATGAGATTGATAATTGGTAAATATTAATGAATAAATACTATTAATTGTGAAGGTACTAAGAAAGGAAGAAAAAGATAACGATTAAGTGTTAAGTGCTTTAAGGAAACGAGGTAAGTGATATACATATATGCTTTGGTCCTTAGGTCCCTACATCACAAGAATAGGATATGCACGTTTGCTTGTTTACTGCTTTAATAGATATTGAGCATGTTTATTGTTTTAATAGCATGTCTACAACTTTATGAGCATGTCTATAGTATTAAAAGCATGTCTATAGCTTTATAACATGTCTACAGTTTTTACTAGCACATTCTATGAATTGGGTGTTTATTTATATTTACTTAATTATATGTTAGAAATCATATGCATTCACGAGCATTATGTATCACGATTTTCAAAAGATATGAAAATGAGTTTTCATGCATGGTTTTGAAAAGGAAATGAAGAAGAAAAGAAACGGTTATGAAATGTAAAGAAATGAATGGAAACGGGTGTGATGAGATGTGAGGTTGGGTTGGCCACTCCTCCTCGTCAAGTTTAGACATCTCTAACACTTTCAAGATAAAGATAAAAGATAAAGGGGTCGTCTGAGGATGTGAGGTTCAGTTGGCTGCTCCTCCCTGTCAAGTTTAGACATCTCCAATGCATTTTAAGGTAAAATAAAGATAAAGATAAATATAAAAGGGGTCATCTAGGGATGTGAGGTTGAGTTGGTTGCTCCTCGTCAAATTTAGACATCTCCAATACCTTTCAAGATTAAGACAACAATAAACATAAAACGGGATCGTCTGGGGATGTGAAGTTGAGTTAGTTGCTCCTCCTCATCAAGTTTAGACATCTCTAATGCCTTTCAAGATAAAGTAAAGTAAAGATCAAGTAAAAAAAATAACAATAAAGTAAAGTGAAGATAAAGTAAAGTGAAGATCCAGAAAACAGTAAAAGAAGAAGAAAAGGGACGACAGAAACATAAACAGAAAATGAAAAGAGATTTTTAAAGCTGCATAGCATATGTATTGTACATTTTTCTTTATATCATTCACTGAGCCTTAGGCTCATTAGTTAAGTTTTGTGATGTAGGTACACACACAGGAGAACAGGTTAAGTAGCAGTGGATAAAAGATTTGCACGCACGGATTTTGTGGCTGGTTAGACTAAAGGGATTTAAAGAAAGATGGTTTGTAAAAGAGTTTTGTAAAGTAATTAACTATATTTTAAAGGTTCATTTTATTTAAAAAGGACTTCCGCTGTGTTTAACAAATTTTTTACGAAAAGAATTTTATTACTGTCTTTTAAATAGTTTTAAGAATAAAATAATATTCCACTACGCAACAGCAAAGAAAATGATTGAAGTAAAAGAAAAATTTTAAATTTAATGCGATTTTGAAAAGGCAATAAAAATCAGGTTGTTACAGTTGGTATTAGAGAGCTCGAGTTTTAAAAATGATTTTGTATACTGCCTACCAGCACAAGCTTTGATGTGGAAATACTCCATCAACTGTAAGTATGTTAATAGATTTTCTTTTAATTTAATTATTTATCTCGGTTACGAAAGAAGGGATATCATGGCTAGAGGACAAAGAAAAGGAGGACGTGCACGTGGTAATAATGGTGGAAGGAATGGGCCTGGGGGTCCAAGAAATAAGAATGATTAGGCAGAGCAAGAGGATGTTAGTGCTTGTAATGGGAGTGATGAGACCCTTAACCGCATTGCCAATGTAATGGAGCGGCAGTTTCAAGTTATGGAGCAGTTTTTGGAGAGAGAGAACGGTAATGGGGATGAAAATAACTGTGTTGTTGTGGGTCCTGTGGAAGCTGGCTGAGAAAAGTTCCAGCAACTTAAACCTCCTAGCTTTGTAGGCAACATTTCTGATATTGCAGGAGCGGAAGAATGGATACACTCTCTGGAGAAGATGTTGAGTATGCAGATATACGAGAAACTGAAAAGTTGAAGTGTGCTACCTACCTGCTGACCCACGATGCACAATTCTGGTGGGACTCTGTAAAAACAACGCTGAATATCCGGACTCTAACATGGAAGGATTTCAAGGAATTGTTTAATGAGAAATACTTCAGCTTTACAGTCCAGAATCAGAAATTGATGGAGTTTATGAGAGTATGCTAGACGGGGATCGTATCTGAATACATACAAAGATTCAAATCATTGTCAAGGTTTGCTCCACATCTGGTAGTTGATAATAGACATAAGGTCCAACATTTTGTCTAAGGACTGAAGGTGAAAATTTTAAGGGGAGTCAGACTTACTGGTATACGGGGTGCCCCCCTACACCCAGATTGTGGCTAGGGCACTCGATGTTGAGGACATAGAGTTAATAGCAGCAAGACAACAAGAGACAAATAAAAGGTTTTGGAAGAATGACAAGAACTAGCAACTGCAGGCTGGTCCACCTATGAATCAAGGAATTAAATGACCATTGGACAACGAAGCTCAACAGAGGAGGGACAAGCAACCAATGAAAGAGATAGCCACTGCCTCTCCGGGTGTAATAAATGGGGATGCAAGGTTGAGTTGGCTGCTCATCCTCGTCAAGTTTAGACATCTCCAACGCCTTTCAAGATTAAGACAACAATAAACATAAAACGGGGTCGTCTGGGGATGTGAGGTTGAGTTGGCTGCTCCTCCTTGTCAAGTTTAGACATCTTCAACGTCTTTCAAGATAAAATAAAGTAAAGATCAAGTAAAAAAAAGAACAATAAAGTAAAATGAAGATAAAGTAAAGTGAAGATCTAGAAAATGGTAAAAGAAGAAGAAAAGGGACAACAGAAACGAAAACAGAAAACGAAAAGAGATTTTTAAAGCTACATAACATATGCATTGTACATTTTACTTCATATCATTTACTGAGCCTTAGGCTCATTAGTTAAGTCTTACGATATAGGTACATGTATTAGAGAACAGATTAAGTAGCAGTGGATGAAGGATTTGCACGCGCGGATCTTATGGCTGGCTAGGCTAAAGAGATTAAAAGAAAGATGGTTTGTAAAAGAGTTTTGTAAAGGACTTTGTAAAGTAATTAACTGTATTTTAAAGGGTCATTTTATTTAAAAAGGACTTTCGTTGTGTTTAACAAAATGTTTTAGGAAAAGAATTTCATTACTGTCTTTTAAATGGTTTTAAGAATAAAATAATCTTCCGCTACGCAACTACAAAGAAAATGATTTAAGTAAAAAAAAAGTTTAAAATTTTACACAATTTTTAAAAGGCAATAAAAACCGGGTCGTTACAGTGCAGGTCTAAGGATGACCGAAAACACGGTTGCTTTAGGTGTGACTGAAATACAAAGGAAGCACGGATTAAAACTGTTGAAACATGAATGAAAAATTGAAAAAATGAGAAGTTTACTTACGTGAATCCACCCTATTGGAAGGAGCGATTTTTCCATTTGAACTTGAAAGTATTCTTCTTCATTCTCCGCATAGCACTATATACAAAGAACGCAATGTACGAATGAGTACTAACATAACACCTTTTAAACTACTTAATGTAACAAAACGTAATTCTCACCGTATTTGCCGTCCCTTTTTGCTACGGGAAGATGATCTCGGTAATGGTGACTCTTCCTGGACTAGTTTCCCGAAAGAATTGCGCATGTCTCCAGGTTCTTCTGAGTATTTCCAAAATCATACTTCTTGAAAATATCCATCAACTCACTTGGCTGCAAAAAAACATTGACAAGAGACCATCAAACTAATAAGTCATGAATAAGTGCAAACACACATAGATAACCTAATCAAAGATGAACCATGAGCACATTTTCAGTGGCGGAGGCTGCGATCCACCCGACATAGGTTTGCCTCTGAGAGCAATGGTGCTACAAATTTCATACACATTATTATGTCGCATACAAAGAAAGTAAATAATGGACTTTGCGTAAAAAGTAAATGACTTACAAGCGGTCTGTGGATTCCGTTGCTGAAGAGGACAATTGAGAGGCTGCTGGAAGGGCTCCATTCTCTGCAAAGCTGCCAACATCTCATGATGGCGCTCCTCTGCTCACTCCTCTATTTTTTGCATTTGGAGCAACCCCATTTGACGTTTCTCCTCCATCTTTTTAATTTGGAGCTGCCCCATTTGAAGGTGCGCCTCCATCATTTGTATTATTTTCAATGCCATTTGATGGAGCTCCTCCATTTTATGCATCTAGCCAAAAATCTTCTCAAACATCGATGTAAAATGAGATGACTGAGGAGGGGGTAGAGTCATCGGCTGCAGAGCATCATCCTCCATGTGCTACAGAGGCAATGCTGTGGAGGCTGAGCCATTGAGGGGGGTGGAGGTCGTACAACTGGGTGGGGGAAGTGGTGTAGCTCTCTTCTTTGGGGCGGGCTTGGATGGGGTCTTGCATACCCATACCCCTTCAACTTTGATGAGCCTCATTCGATCCACCTTCAATTTGTTGTGGACGTTCGTGGCCTTCTCTTTGATTCTCGGCTCCTCCTCCGAGATCCATACCCCATAATGCTCAACAATCCTATTAATGAACCAATTAAAAGGCAGACTCTTCACCAGGTTGTTGAGCACCTCGTACATGTGACTCAAAATGACAGAGCCGAGATCCACTTTTTTCCTGTTGAACACTTCTCAAGCAAATAGAGATCCATGCAACTAACATGATATTGATGTCCATCCCGAGGCAAAATGGTGTTCGTCATGATGATGTGGATCACTCGGGCTATGACATTCAAGTTATTGGACTTTGGCTTCTTGTACATTGCGATCTCGGGATCATGGTGCAACAATCTAACCACGGCCAACCCTTCTCCTCTTCTAATGAAAGGTGGCTCCCAAGACATGTGGTAATAGAGATCACTTGGTCCCTTCATTGAACATCCAAACAACACATTAATATCATTGGGAGTCAGCCTCAACTCTCGTCCAAACATATAAGTCTGGACCTCTAGTGGTTGGGTGGAATGTTCCAAATTTTCATAAATTAGTTTAACATTCTGCTCACAGTACCTTCCACCCAATCGGCACAAACCGGCTAAGCCTGTCCCCTCCAACAATTTTTCAATTTCATATTCAGTCAATGACTTGAAGTCCACTCTTCTAGAAACAATAATTGAACGGTGTTTAACAACAGTCTCATACCGTTTCTTCGTGTCTAGGGGTGGGCAAATCAGTTTTTGGTTCTGGTTCCGAACCTCTTGGAACCAACAATTCAGTTATCGGTTCCAAGATTAAGGAACCGGAACCAGAACCATGAGGTTCCGGTTCGGTTCTAGTCTGTTCCGGTTCTTAGAGCAATAACAATCAAATAAGGGAAATTTTACCATATTCATTGTTTGTAATGGAGGCAACGCGAATTCCACTGCAAAAGAAACAGAAAAATCAGTAATTGTAAGATTGCACACCTGACGAATCAACATTTTCTCCAACCATTTCAGAGGGGTCAGCGCAGAAATTTTTTGGTGGAAGTTTGATTTTCTCAAAAATCCCCTTTGATGTGGTTATGGAAATAGCAAAGACAGAAGCAAGAATCGAGAGGACACAATTGATATTATTTACGAAATAAAAAATAAAAAATAGAAGGAAGAATCGAGAGGCTAACAAAGGAAGAATCGATTTGAAGCTTACCGAAGAACATAGACAAAAGAGGCAAGGCGGCTGGAACACGAATGAAGAACACGAATAGAAGAGGCGAGGCGACTGGAACACAAGGCGATGCGGCTCGCGTCTAGGGAGACGAGAACATGAACGAAGTCAAGAACCAAGGTGAAGCGACTAGCATTCGAGGTGAAAATAGAAGAGGGCTTCGTGACTTAGAGGAATTGAGGAAGAATCGAGAGGCAGCGCTCGTTTCCGTCGATTTGAAGCAGAAGCCAACTTTGAAGCAGAAGCCTCGTTTGAAGCAGAACAGAGATTAGAAGTAGATTTGAAGCAGCGCTCGGTTCCGTCGGTTCTGTACACCAAGAACCGGGACCCGAACCAAAAATAAAATAAAAACCCAGAACCGAACCAATTATTATTTTAGGAACCAAGAACTAAAATCGAACCAGAACCGACGATCGGTTCCGGTTTGGTTCTCGATTCTGGTCGGTTCTTGCCCACCCGTATTCGTGTCGGCTGTTCTAAAGAGTGGGCAGTGGAACCTCGCTATAATGGGTTGGAAATAGATCAATGCATCTGCTGCCGGTCGTTGTTGAGATTGAGGTTGAAGTTGAGGTTGTTCTTCAACCTCAGCTTCTGTAACAGGGGCAATCGCGGGTCCTCCAACGTCAACTGTGGCTACTCCCACCTGAACCGCGGGTGCTCCACCTTGCACCGCGGCGGGTACATTGCCGTGTAACTGACCAACGAGCTTGGTTGCAATCTGACTTTGTTCACGACCCAAGTCCGCCATTTCTAGCCGTGGTCGAGCCTTAGCCTGAGATGGCCCAACCTTTTGCTTGAGCGACATTTTCTTTGCTGCGCAAGAATCTATTGGTATCGATTAAACAATGTGGAACGAAGGTCTGAAAGTACGAATATTTGCCAAAGATATCGTGCTTTGCGGTGAACTCGCCGTTGCGGTTAGTCAAGTTTTATATAGTAGGGCACAAACGCAGAACGACGCACGCTGATCTGCGGCGAATCATTATCAATCCGCCGTGGATCGTAATCAATCTGCGGTGGATTATCAATATTATAACGTTATTTTAAAAAATAGTGATCCGTGGTGGATCTTCTACTGATCCGCCGCGGATTGAAGTCAATGCGTATAAGGGTAAATATGATAGCGATATTTGTGGGAATATTTTTCTATAGTTTAGTTGTTATTTTGTTAGGAAAAATAATTTAGTAGTAGACTTGTTATTAATGACAAAGGAGATTAATTTGTCATTTTTCCTAAATTTGTACTAAAGGAAGTGAAAAAGTGAACTTTTATTGGAAAGTCAAGTACCCTTTCCAATTTATTTTGCCTGACACTCTTAAAATGTTTCTTCTGCATGATTTTATGATTATTGGTTAATTACTAATTAGTCTCCCGTTTGGCTATTTTAGTAGATAGATTTAAAATTAATAGTGTCAAATAAATAATTTGAAAATATACCTATTCAGATTTTATTAGAAAATAAATAAAAAATAATTAATCTATGACTAGTTTATTCGATAAATCTAAAATTAATAATATAGGTTTAGTTAGTGAGTCCACTCTATTCTTAGGAATAACTAACTATCTGTTGGATAAAAATATTGAAAAAGCTTATATAAAAATGGAAATTTTAAAAATGTCTATATTATTATTATTATTTAAATAATCAGAGAAACTGAATAATGATGAGATTTGTAGAAGTATCAATTTATTTGGTATGTGTTAGGATTGTTTATAATAAAAGAATTATCTTGAAAAAGGAAGATAAATAGAATGTTTGTTTTCTAATGGATTTGACTAATCTTTTACTATTAAATTGTGACTTATTATTTAGTTTATAATTTATCATTTTTAAATAGATTCATTATGTTATGTGATTCATTTCTTAGTATAAGTATTTATTATTTCAATTATTTATAATTTAGTTTAATAATAATAAACTGAATATAAAATTACTATTAAATTAAGGAAAAATGACAAATAAACCATCGTGGTTTGCGATCAATGATAAGTCAACCACTGTGGTTTATTTTCTAACAAGTAAACCATTGACGTATGGAAAAATGACAAATCCAATATCGCTGTCCGTTTGCCGTAAACAAATTGATTTGGAGCCGCGGTGTTTGGCTAGAAGAAAGGCCAGACGCCGCGGCGTCAAAGCCAGAAGGAAGGCCAGACGCTGGCGTCTAGCCATAAGGAGGCCATCAGAACGTCTTCTGCAAATTTGATTGCAAATTTTTTATAACATTTTTTATCGCAAATTTGAGGGCTTAAACGATTGATTTTGGGTCCGAGAAAAGGGGTCATGGGATAAACCCATGATAAATCATAAAGCTCTGAGAGAGCTTCGATTTGATACCTTTTGCGATCAATTCTGATACTTGTAGCAAAAATTATGGTCATTTGAAGGTGAAGAGGTCAAAAATCTAATAAAAACATTAGATTCGTAAAACATATGCATACAGACTTCGAAGTAGCCATGAAAAACAGTCATATTTGAAAATCAGAGAGTTGCAGAGACGCTGCGGAGTCAAGGCCAGAAGGAAGGTCAGATGCCGCGGCGTCCAAGCCTTCATTTGCCTGGATGCTGCGGCGTCCAGGCATATAACGTGCCTAGACGCCGTGGCGTCCAGACATAATGTGCCTGGACGTTGCGGCGTCCAGGCTTAATATGCCTAGACGCCGCGGCGTCCAGGCATATAAAGTGCCTAGATGCCGCGGCGTCCAGGCCTTCATTTGCCTGGACGCCGTGGTGTCCAGGCCAAACATGTCTGGAGGCCGCGACATCCAGGCCTAACATGCTTGGACGCCGCGGCCTCCAGGCTAGACATCGTCACAACGATGTTGGCTTTGTCATTTTTCTATATGTCAGTGGTTAACTTGTTAGAAAATATACCACAGTGATTGACTTGTCATTGATCGCAAACTACGATGGTTGATTTGTCATTTTCCCTTAAATTAATTGCATATCAAACTTATTATAGTAAAATGGTAGAAAACCACGACTATTATTTTTATTTTTTAAAAAAATAGCACAAAAAGTGGAATTGCAGTTGAGACTCAAATATACATAACAATATTTTGAAGCTACAACATAAAAGTGTAAAAGAAAAACCAAATATTTCAACTCTATAATTTCAAGACCTACTACTCGAGCAAGGAAATAATCTGAAGCTATGGCTGAACCTGAACTGATGAATCCTTTCGGTTTTACCTGTTATGGAGAGGATTCGAGCCAGTAGGAACAACCCTTTTCTCGTCAGACCTATCGTTCTTCACCATGTGTGAAAAACAATTGTAGAAACGGCGCTTTCTTTTGACTTTGCAGTTTCTCAGAGCCTCCACTGTTCCAGCTGAGCTGACCGTTGAACCTCCACCATGGATGGGGAAGATGACGATTTTCTTCGCTCCTGTAATGAACCCAATGAACGTGACTAGAT
This sequence comes from Begonia loranthoides, assembly GCA_022433065.1. Taxonomy (NCBI): domain Eukaryota; kingdom Viridiplantae; phylum Streptophyta; class Magnoliopsida; order Cucurbitales; family Begoniaceae; genus Begonia; species Begonia loranthoides. The sequence goes on from CM039475.1 coordinate 9,361,680, forward strand.
AAAGAAGGCAAAGAAGGAAGATTGTTGAACGGGTTTGTCTCATTGCAGCTGAAAGTATGAAAATGGCGAAGACCTAAACCAGATTAAAAAGGGGAAGCTAAAATTCATAAAATAAATTAATGAAAAACTGGTTGAGGGAGTTGTTTAAAAGCGACGTGAGAAAAGGAGGAGGAGAGACAAAGGAAGCGTAAGAGAAGGAATGGGTTTTTAACTTTTGATATAGGTCAGAGAGAGAGATAAATCGGAAGACGTTGATACATCAACATCTCCGATATCAGAACCTTCCACCAAACCTCATTAAATTAGGGTTTTTTGTTTTAAGTTCATAACAAATTAATGGAGACAGATTTCTGTAGGTTTGAAAAATGGCAAAGCCCAAAAAGCAACATTCTGCCTCAAACACCTTAGCCCCGACCTCCCTACGTAACCAGCAACAGTCTCTCTCTCTCTCTCTCTCTCTCTCTCTCTCTCCCTCCTCCCTCCCTACCTCTCTCCACTATCTCTCACATGAATGTATATTAGACTTTGAGGAGATGTTGCAAAACAGTTCTGTACCAGTGGAAGCGGATCCCATAGATGATCATGGTTGTTCCATTCGATTTAATTTTAAGCATTTTTGGCTGCCTCTCAGTTCGGGTTGGGACCAAACCCACGACCATGCCTCGGTTCTAAATTTTTGAAGGCTAAAACTACCAGAACCAAAATAGAATTGTTTCATCACATTTCAATATAAAAATTTCATCAAGATTCAGTTCAATTTTGACAATTTAGAGTAATGAGATAGTTGTATGTATTGTGTCCTTAGGCGTAAAACCATAAACATGATTGGGGTTGTTTGTGGCTTTTGTGATCGCTGAGTATCACCGTTACTATTATGATCGCTAATGACATAGTGTACTTGAAACTCCTGACTAGCTCTATTTTTACTGAAATTTTATATAGTAGTGAGTTATTTTTGTTATGTACCACACTAGATTGAAATGTTTTCTTAAAATTGTCATATTGTATGTTTTATACTCAGATTGCATAAAATATTTTATATTGGACATTTTATTTACTTTACACTAAATGTAAAACTTTATCTTTATTAAGTTTAGTCGACTCACCCCAAATGACTTCCTATTTCCAGGATTTAGTCAAGGAGATCACTAGTTGCTGATGCAAGAGTCGACAAATTATTTCATTAGTTTTTATTTCCTTTTGAGAGTTTATTTTGTGAGGTTAGACTTTGTTAATTTATTTTTATTTTTAGCACAATTAATATTAGACATTTATTACCACTTTATTTTTTGATGTCACTGTTCATCCATTCTAGGGTCATGTTGCTCCTTGTTTTATCTCAGGCCTCCTTTGATGCGTGACAAAATATTTGGTATGAGAGTTAGGTTGCCATCTTGAAAAAAGACATCAATAAGATAGATAGTGTGATAATATACAAGAGAATTGCAATTATTGTGTCTAAGGACATGTTGTAACCTATACCGTACAATTTTTCTAATTTTTGAGAATTTCTCCAAGAAGAGTTCTCAGAAATCATGCTCCTGCAACACCTATTGTGAAGATGGCTGAGTCGCAATATACTAATTCATTTGTAGCCCTGAGATATGTGCTATATAGCTTACTTAGAGATAGTGGCACTCAGGATTGAGAGATCTGCCGCATGAATTTCTTCAGAGAGCTTGGGCGTATGAAGTTACCAGTGTTTGTGGGTGAAGTTGATCATCAGAATGCTGAGAATTTGTTGAGGGTGATGCAGAAGAATTTGACTGTTATTGGAGTCCTGCTAAAGTACTGGGTAGGGTTCACAACTTTCTACTTAAGAAGATGACTGAAGTTTAGTAGAAGTCGTTAAGATTGGACTACCTAGTAGAGATGATGACTTGGAATTAGTTTAAGACAATTTTCAATGGCATTTATTGCAACACTGGTCATCATCATAACATGATCAACACGTACCATGATTTAGAGCAAGAGAGCCTTATAGTTATGAAGTATTATGTTAAGTTTATGGAACTCTCCCATTATATCGAAAAGATGGATCCAGTAGACAAGATGGGGAAGTTCAGAAAGAATCTGAGACCAAAGATCTATCACTAGTTTTCAGCCATGGAGTTCAATTCTATTTCTGAGGTGGTTACTGTTGCTCAGCAGGTTGAGGCTGATCTGGATGAGCAATTTGGTGAAGACAAAGGAAAAGGAAAGAAGAAGAAATGGCTGGATGGTAAGATGACCAGAAAGGATAAGAGAAAGGGTCAAAACCGAGGAGGTCACACATAGAGCAGCGTTGGTGGACTGTTTAGTGGTACACCCTATGCCAGTGGGCATACAAGCCTTTATATTTGTCACATTTGTGGTTAGTTTGGACATTTGAAAGAAACTGCTTAATGAATTAGAGACCTACCCAAGCTAAGTCAGCACCTACACAGACAGCTCACTCAAGACTTAGTTTTGGAGCTGGTATAAGTCTTTCTAGGTAGGGTCAGCTAGAGATGTTTAACAGGTGGTCTGACAGCTCCCTATAGTAGTGAGTTAAGCATGGCTCTGTCCCAAGGGGTAGACAGTCGAGCCTGAAATTTCAGATCGTAAGCTCACCTAGGACAAGGCCAAGCATGCGGGCTCGCCCAGCTTGCTCGATGGCTCAGTCAGGCCTGGCTCGACGAACCCGCCATAGAAAGAAAAATAAAATTAGCCATTGGATGAGAGAGGGGACAAATTCATTATCAATTGATGGTCGTTGGATGATGATGAGGTCAAACTTCCTTTATCATTGAAAGACATCCATCTCCATCATGCAGCTTTGAATGTCCTTTCGTCTGCTTGGCGTTCTCTCATCCAATGACCATCCTTTCATCTGCCAACATCATTTGGACTCCCCCTCCTCCTCATCACATCCATCCACGATCGTCAATCTTAGTCTTTCACCCAGCGTTGAACGTCCTTCAGTGATGAAGGATGTCCAGTTTCGTCATCTAATAGCCTTACGACCATCAAATCTCAACAGTCATGTGACAGAGTAACAATTGCCCAACTGGTCATGTGATCGTTCTGGGGTTCTTCCCTTTTAGTCTTCTTTCTCCTTCTAAGTGCCAAGTTCTAATGAGCAATGCAACGAATAACTCTTTTTCTGTTGATTTGTTCTACACTTCTTTCCAATTCCCCTCTCTCTAACTCTATAAATACCACAACTTCTTCCTAATCATTCACCAAAAATTCTCTCAATCTCTTAATCTCCTACTTCTCAATTTATCGTGCAGTGCTCTATCATTCTTTAAATATTTCTTCATTTTACAAATTTTATACTTTTTTTGTCTATCCTTTCATTCAACAAAGTATTTTTAATTTATTTGTATATTTTTATATTATTATTAATTTTATTTGTAAGAGTTAATAATTTTTGTATTAATTTTTGCTAGTTTTGTATGCGTGGATGTGATCAAATTCACACCACTTACAAGCTATTGTTGGTTTTGTGGTATCAATTTATAATTTAAAATTTATTTTAGATAGTTAATTTTAATTATTATGAATCCACGTAATTATAATATCGAGAATATTGATTATGACAGAGTTGAAGAAATTTGAGTTAGATCTTACTCCTACTACATTTTCAATTGGACAATCATCTATACAAGCATTGACATCCACATCTTCACCTAGAAAAAAAAAAGAAATAAAAATTTTGATGTATGGAATCATTTTGAGTTAAAAGAAATTAATATTGGTAGCAAAATAGAAATTAGAGCTCATTGTAAATACTGCATTAAAAATTATGCATATGTTTTCGATAGTTCAACTAGCACACTTGTTAGACATTTTCAAAAATGTCACTTAAATGAGCAAGTAAGAGATCCTAAATTAACACAATTGACTACTAGGGGTAGTGACACTTTTATATATTCACAAAATAGAATGAGAGAAGGTATAACAAAACTTGTAGCACAATCCAAGTTGCCTTTATCATTCATCGATAGTGAAGTATTTGAAAAATTTATGAAAGAATATGCTACTACAAGTTTTAAACGCGTACCTAGAAGTACAACAAGAAACGACATTATTAAAATGTTTAATGAAATGAAAAATGAATTAATTACATTTTTTGGCAAATGTCTCTTCAATGTCTATTGTATTACGTCTGATTTATGGAGTGCACATAATGCTATAGGTTATATAGTTGTAACTTCTCATTTTATTAATGAATTTATGCAATTGAATAAAAGAATTGTAGGATTTTGTAACTGGGAATATTCTCACAATGGTATCTTTATTTATATATATATTGCTGTAATATTGCAAGAATATTGTATTAGAGATAGATTTTTAGTATAACTCTTGATAATGTTAGTGGTAGCAATGTAATTTTCAATTAAATGTTAGTTATGATTCTCTTTTTCATGTAAAATGTGTGTGTCATATTTTAAATTTTGTTGTTAAAGATAGTATGACATATATTTTGCCCAATATTGAATTAATTAGATCTACAATTTCTTACATTATCAGGTCTAATTCGAGACAACAATAATATAAAGAATTTTGTAACGCTGCCCAACTTAGACCAAGAAAATTCAAAATGGACGTAGATAATAGGTGGAATTCAACTTATTTGATGTTGCAAAATACTAAACCATATTGGCAAGTTATTTGTGCTTTTATTAATGAAAAGAAACAAAGTATTAATCTTTATAAATCTAGTTGTGATATTGCTAATATATTTCTTGATTTTCTAAAACCTTTTTTTATGATGATACAAATGAATGTTCAGGAATTTATTATTCCACTTCTCATCTTTTTCATCCAATTTTTATACATTTAACATATACTTTTGCACAATATCGACAAATAGATAAATTTAGTAATATTCTTAATAAAATAGAAACAAAATTTAAAAAATATTGGCATGACATTCAACTTATTTTTTGTTATGCATGTATCATGGATCCTAGATATAAATTAAAAAGAGTGTATTTTGCTTAATAGGATATCTAACAAATGGAATTGCTAGTTTATATTCTTCTTATGAAATAAAAGATTCTAATGTTAGTCATTTATGTCCTCCTCCACATACGGAGAATTATCCTAGTAGTAGTAGTGATAGTGGTATTGTAGCTTCACAATTTAATATTCATGATATATAAATTGAATTAGATAATGAAAATTATTCTACTACTTTTGGTAATGAACTTTCTATTTATTTTGAAAGTCGTTATCAATTTTCTCGAGAAGAGAATTTTGATGTTTTAGATTTATGAAAAAAATATTATACTACATATTTTATTCTTTCTATAATGACATGTGATATGCTAACGTCTTCGGTCTCTACAGTAGCATCAGAGTCTATTTTTAGTGCAGATGGACGTGTGTACGATGAACGAAGAGGACGACTTGCACCTAATTTTGTGGAAGCACTCATTTACATCAAAGATTGGAATGACGCCATGACGAGAGATCAATAACGAGAGGATGAGATACTTGAAGACTTCAAAAATTTAGATGTTAAATACTAGATCTTGTTTTTTGCGAATGATTGGCAATTAGATGAGTGCCAACCTAGTTGGGATGTATCTAATTTGTAGTGATGCAACTGTTAAATATTTGTAATGATGTTTGTGTGATATACTTTTTTATTTGATCGTCTCAAATATTTTCTTGTTAAATACATTGTTGGCTTAGGAAATTAAGTATGCTTATTTTGATGATGAATGTACTTATTGAAAATTGCCTATTAAGTATGAACTACTTGCAAAGTTGATTATATTTATGAGAGGGTTTTAGTCTTTTAGAGCATATTCTCGATGAGGGACATCCCTAAACTTAAAACGATGCTTCCATCATAAAAGGAATGCCCCTCAACTTAAAATGGACGTCCCTTACATAAAATGAATATCCCTCAAATTAAAATGGACGTCCTTCATCATACAATAGACATCCATCAGCTTGAAAGGAATGTCCCTCAGCTTAAAATGGATATACCTCAACAAACAGGCATCCTATATCAAAACGAACGTCCCTCAGCTTACAACAGACGAAAATGAGAAGTCCATTAGCTTATAAAGAACGTCCCAGATTAAAATGAAAGTCCCATATTAAAACAAATGTCTCTCAGCCCACAACGGATGTCCCTAAACTCTATCTTCTATATAAACTGAAAGTACGTCCGCTGTTAGGGCAAGCAATTTTGATTTCCCCTATTCAATTTCCGAGCGAATTTTCAACTTCCTTAGAACTTTCAACTTCTTTCTTCAAATTTCTTGAACAAGGAAATAACATCAAAAGTTAGAAAACTCACCACGAAGCATAAAGCGGCTTCCCCTCCCTCCAACACTCAAGTGCGTTCACATTCTAAGGTGCTTTGAGTCCTTTGACCTATCCCCACCTATCGACAGAGGACAACTATTCACCCATGTTCAGGACGGCGTCAGCCATGGAAAGGTACAACAATAACATTACTCACCATTCTATTATTATATCTAGGAGGGTAGAATTCAATGCGTTTGCCGATTTTGGAATAGAACAAATGTTTGAATGCATTAGATTGGCTAGGCTGTGCATGTAAAACCTGTGAATTTTATAATAATAAATTCCACATGTTAATTTTTTGCGCGATTTTTGGTCAAGTATTGAAAAGTTGACCCAATTAGTCATATAACGGCCACGTGTGAATTTTTGGTCAAATTGTCAAAATCAGTAAAATTGGGTAATTATTGAGCTGTGAAACAATTGAGGAAGTGAATTTAGTAAATTATTTTCGCTAAGAAATTGTTGTCAGTTAGCTTCTAGAATGAAACAAGATTGAATTAGGTTTATTTAATATATAAAATATATTTTTATAAAATAAAAAAATTAATGAAATCAAAAAGAAGAATAAGAAGATTTTCTTCTTCACTGTGCTGTCGACAGAGAAGAGACATGAGAGAGAGGGGAGGGACTGAATTAGAGAGTTGAGAGATTTCAACGATGGATTGGGGTTCCCAACGTTCAGAACAACAACTTTTATGAAGGTCGTTGGTAAGTATTTCTATTTTCTCCCTCCATTTTTTGAAGTTATCGTTGAGATTTTGTTTGGCCTCGGATTCGAGCTTAGAAACTCAAATCCGAAAGAAATTTCTAGTTTATATTGGTAGAATTGGAGTCTATGTAGAGTTATTTGTCATTGGAAGTCAAAAATTAGGAGAAAATGGCATGTTTTTCCGTAAAAAACCATGCGCTGACATCGCTTCGGTCGACCTTTGCATGGGGTCTAGTAGGTTGGTCGTGTTGGGAATGTAGGGGTTGATTTTGGGTCCACTTGAACACGTCCGATCGACCGAAGTAATCCACCACAGATGTGGATCCGGTCGACCACACATGTCTGGTCACAATGGACTCAAGTTCGGTCAACTGTGATGGTTCTGGTTGCTAACCGTTCTATTTCTAGTCGACTGTACAGTGTATTTTGTCCAGGAATGGTCCTAGGTCGATCGCAGGAGGTCCCTAGTAGACTGCACAGTGTATTTTGTCATGTTTTCAGGTTGTTTGTGTGTCGATTGGGTCTCTAGACTTGGTATAGGACCCTTCCATCTGCCCCTTGTGACTCATTGATGGAAATTCTTGCCATTTGGCAAGGTTTTAGGCTCTGCTCAGTTTATAGATTTCAAGTCAATTCCCAATAAAATTATACTCGATTGACTTTAGATGAATCTCCTCGACCTTTTAGTCTTGGATGGTTGCGAGCTGTCTTATCAACTGTTGTGAGGTTACGATTAACCGTCGACGTGTCTCGTCGACACTGAATGGTCTCGGTTTACTATCATTGAGTCTGGTCGACGCTGTGAGGTCTCGGTTGACCTTTGCTTTACCTTATCAACTATTACATGATCTCGGTTGACTACCATTGTGCCTTATCGATCGTGATCGGGTTCTACCCTAAATTATGAATCTTAAACCCTAAACCCTAAACTCTAAACCATGACAACAGTGGAGGCTTCCTTGATTGAGGTTTGTTTTGTGATTGCTTAGGAATAAGCTGTGTTATTGTGATGATCGTGTGCTCGTCTTCTATGGTCGTCACATCTGTTCTATAAGTTGGAGTCTGACTGATGGAAGAGCTATGCTTCTGGTTAGTTAGAATCCAAATGACTGCTTTGGGACCATTTTCTTAGTTTTCGTCTTGCCTTAAGGTTCTTACGTCTTGGACATATAAGAGGATATTAGTGTTTCGATCCTTGCAACCAATCGTTCTATAGAAAACTATTTGGTTTCGATAATCGCTTTCTTTGGTTTTCGTTGTTCTTTTCCTGTGTTGCTTGTATCGGTGGTTTGCAAAGGCCCTATGGATACTTGGCACTGTTGTTTCTCATGTAAAAAGTCTTTCGGTGTTGTAAGTTTCAACTCGTTTTGGTCAATGTCAATTTTTATCTCCTTTTTAAACCGTTCCTCTACTAGAACGATGTGTTTTAGATCCACTTTTGTATGGGTGGTATAGTAGCGTGGGTCATGCGCTCATCTTCTGTGAGCGTCGCGCTTGGTTGTACGAGAGGTCTGACCGATGGGATGGTAATGTTTCTGGTCAATCGTATTTTGAAACATCTGTGTTGAAACTAATTTCTTTGGCTCCTTCATCATATCTTAGGTTTGTTGTGCCTTGGTATGCTTGGGATCATAGTGGTTCAAGCACGCTTCTTATCTATTTTGTTTGGGGACTGTTCGATTTCTATAGACTGTATTCCTCGTTTCCGTTGTTCTTTCCTTGTGTTAGGTGCATCAATGGGCTATGGAAACCTGTTGATACTCGGCACCATTGTTTTTTTGCGATGAGGTCCTTCTGGCATTGTAGGTCTCAATTCGTCCTATTTGATGTTTGCTATCTGTACTCTAGACCATTCCTTCAGTAGCACGGTGTGTTTTGAATCATTCCAAAATCTCTCTTGGAATGAGAGCTATTGTTGGCCCTCATTTGGTAAGTTCTCGTGCCTTGTTGAAGGTGGAGCGTTGTTCTTTTCTTGGGATTCCACATCATGTCAGTCGATTCCCTCTTCGGAGTTGTGTGGGTAATCATTGGAATTGAAGAAGGATGGCGATTTTTGTTGGTCGATTGAGTGGGCGTCACTGCTGGGCTAGGTTCCATGTTGTCGGTTGACTGGGAACGTGAGTTGCACTTCCCAATGGACTAGTTGGCGTGTCCCTTGACTAGAAAATTTGGTTTCCCCATGGCTTACTTTCGACCTCTGGATTGACCTTGTCCATTTTGTACGAAAGGACTATGTCAGATTTGGGAAATCTGATATCCTAGTTGTTGGAGGTTGTTTCTTGAGAGGGTTGTTCGCGTGTTGGTGACCTCGTAGTTTACGCTCACTATGTTTGTTCTCGTTGACACTCCTATGTTGTGACAGGTGGTATTGTCTCTTCAGACTCTATTTTGTCCCCTGTCAGAGCCTGTCATTTCTCCATGGTGATCAAGTGTATTTTCCTTTGAGGAGTGGTTTCCATGGTTGTTCGATAACCCTAGTCGCTTGTCCTTGTAATCTTAAACCATTGTTTTGATGTTGTCAGTCGTTGTTTCCCTGAAGCATCTCTTGGTGTTAGCTTCGTGTTTCCTATTTTGGAATTGGGCAATTTGTGTTTTTGGTCTTACCCTTGGGTTTGACCAGTGCCCGTTTGTCTTCATGGTTGTCAGTTTCAAATTCTAGACTTGCGGTGTTTTGTCTAAAGTCTTAGCTAAATCCTGTGTAGGGTAGCAGCAAATGTCTAGAGCTGTGCTGGAATTCGTGGATTTTTTAGCCCTATGGGTTGTCAGATCCTTATTATATTTATTTTTCCTGTTCAACTCGTTGTCATCCACGTGGGACATGACGCGTGTTAGTTTTGTGCTGGATGTCTTGGTTTGTGTGCACTTTCTGTTTAAGTGTCTGTTGTTGCATAGATTATATCTGAGAATGCTTGACTAATGTAGATTTAGGCAGTCTGCATTGGTGTGTCAAATACTTGGTTTTCGGTAGTGTTTTGGTGCATCAGGGCATAGTGGATACCCATGGGTCCACGATATTTGGTTTTCGTTGGTTGTTCCTTTACCTAACTTTGCTTTGGTTTTGATGCAAAGTCTTGTTTTGTGTTTTTGATAGGAATCTTTTGCGTGACAAAAATTTTGAAATTCTCTCTTGTTGGGCTTGGTGCTTGGACAGAATGAAGCCAAGAGTATTGTATGGTTGCGATATCAGTTTAGAGTATTGCTCAGGCATGGAGAGCATTTTGATGGACACTCTGAACCTAGGTCCAAATGATGTATTTTCATTTTCCAGTTTCAGACATGTTTTCGGTTGATGAAATTTGTTAAGTCATCTCGGGTGTTACAAGGACTCCACATCAATTCAATGTTGTGCGAGCTGCTATAACTAGTTGAACGACCTTGCTTGTCGTCTGTCAAGTCGCGTGGGTCCTTTCTTTGGAGATCGTTTCATCCATCGACCGATCGATCAGGTCATCCTTTTCATTTCTGTTTGAGTGACCTTTCCTTGCCTTTGTGGGATTGTTAGTGCATCAAGAATTTGGTTCATTTCACGATAGTTCCTTTCGGTGTCAATTTCAGGCATGTTCTTAAGTTTTCGTCATTTTCTAAGTGTGTGGGAGACCCTAGACGTAGACAATCAAATTCTTCTAGGGAGATTCTCTTGGTTCGTGTGCTTTGGGTGTCACACTGAGTAGAAACTTTCATAGGAATTTGTGTCTGGTTCTTCTCATCCTTTCGTTGGTCCTTTGGTTTGTTTTAAATTTCAGGACGAAATTTTTTTTAAGGTGGTTAAGATGTAAAACCTGTGAATGTTATAATAATAAATTTCACGTGTTGATTTTTCGCATGATTTTCGGTCAAGTATTGAAAAGTTGATTCAATTTGTCGTGCAGTTGTCACATGTGAATTTTAGGTCAAATAGTCAAAATTGATAAAATTGAGTAATTACCGAGCGGTGAGTTAATTGATAAAGTGAATTTAGTAAATTATTTTCCCTCGAATTCAAGGAAAATTTCTGGTTTATATTGGTAGAATTGGTGTGTATGTAGGGTTACTTGTCATTGGAAGTCGAAAATCGAGAAAAATTGCATGTTTTCCATCGGAAAACTATGCCCTAACATTGTTCAGGTCAACCTCTGTTGGGAGTAATGTGCCCAACAAGCAAATGTAATAGAACAATTTTATAATATATGAATAAATTTATATTGATTGATATTATGATAACATTTTAGATTATATTTTATAAAATTCATAGAAAATTCATTCGTTATTTATACTAACTTTATATTAACATATATATTGTATATATGTGGGATAAAATATAAAGAATAATAACCAAAATATGTCCATGACTTATATTTGAAGTATGGAATCTTCAAATAGTTCATAGTCATAAACATAGTTTTTCTCATTAAGAATATATAGTCATTTCTCGACTATATATGTAGTGACATAAGATAAATATGTTTTATATAATATGATTATATATGACTAGACTAATTATATTGTTCTGATAATTTTCGTTAAATATAGAACAATTAATTTTAACATAATGATAGTCATATATGCATGATCTTAATTCGTTGTATTTAACAAACTCCTATTTTATTTTAATTTATTCTTTGATTTACTCGGTAAAGTTTTATACGAGTTACGATTTGTATACCTTGTATATTGGGAGTGAATTAAAATGAATAGCTGAGAATATTAATATCGATACAATGAAATTCATTTCTATAGATTCCCTTGTTTGTTAGTTCAAGGATCAAATAATTAGAGTGCAATTCATAATCGTTTTGAATTAATTATTCAATCAAGAACTAATGGTAGTCAAGGATAAAGACGCAAAATGAGACGTTAACAGATTATAAACCTAGCTCTATTGTGAATCTAAATGGAGGATTAATACATATGTAATGACTACATCAATGGACATTAATTAGAGTAAATATACTATATAGTTTTTGAGAGTGCAACTATAAGTATTTAGTGGAATTTCTTTAAAGTTAATAATTATGTTAATTAATATAAAGAGTTTATATTAATTAATGAAATATTATTAGAGCTTAAAACTATATGTCCATCGGTCCCTTTGTCACATTCTATTATTATTCGAATAATAGAAAAATGAACAAAGAAGATTAAATAATTAATTATGAATTAATTATTTAATACACTGAATAATAAGTTTATAATTTTTCATTAGATGAAATAATTGAATTATTGATTATTCAATTAATTAAGACAAAATGATAAAAGTTGTCATCGTTAATATGTTTTTTATATTTCATTAAATGAAATAATTGAATTATTGATTATTCAATTAATTAACAAATATAAAGTAACTTTTGAAAATAGTTTTTAAAATGAATTTTGTCAAATTTGAGTTGAAGTCATAGTGCCAAGTGTTGAGCTATAGTGACAAGACCTTTTGTTTGCCATAACATTTTTGTTATAAATGTATGAAATCAATTAAAACTTAAATGAGAGATTAATAAGTTAATGTCATAGTGTCAAGTGTTGAGCTATGGTGAGAAGACCTTTTGATTTCCATAACATTTTTATAAATGTATGAAATTAATTGTAACTTTAATGAGAAATTTGTAGTGTTTTTCTCTAAATGCCATAATTGCCATTATAGAGCAATACCACTACAAATAGAAGTCCAACCTCATTAAGTTATGAGGTTGAAATCTTTAAGATTAAGGAATCTATTTTGAGAGCAAAATTTGTGCCTTCCGTGTTGGATTTAGAGAAGTGTTTTCTAAATCCATATAGATCATCTCATGTGTTGAGAATACGATCTATCATAAATTGAGTGTGATCTTGTTTCGTTCATCATGCCCACACGCGCTTATTCGAGGTGAGGAGGATTGGCGGAGAAGATCGAAGGTTGATTTTGTACTCATGTGAAGTAAACTACAAAGGTAATGTTCTTCATCTTTTAGATTATATCTAAATAAAGATTTTTGAATACATATTATTAATAATATGTTATAACAATGATCCGTTTTATGTTCATGTTAAAATTGTTTTTATGATTCATAGGTTATGCACGTTACTGTTATTATGAACATCGGTAATTCCGTCGTGCGAAGGAGCCTAAAAAACAACAACCTCTACATGGTGTTCGATCGACCGGTCATGTTGGGAATGCACGGGTCAATTTTTGATCGACCAGAACATGTCTAATCAACTGAAGTAGTAGATCGGAGACGTGGGTTTGGTTGATTGCATATGTCCGATCGACCGTGGACGCAAGTTTGGTCGACCGTGACAGTTCTGGTCGCCCACCATTCTATTTCTGGTGGACCTTGAATTGGGCACATTGTCCATGAATGGTCCCAGGTCGACCGCATAAGGTGCTCCCTGGTTGACTGTACAATGTATTTTGTCATATTTTTGGGCCGTTTATGCATACGTTGGATTCCTAGACTTGGTATATGGCCCTTCCACATATCCCTTGTGACTCATTGATGGAAATTCTTGCTCTTTGGAAAGGTTTTAGGCTCGGTTCAATTTATAGATTTTGGGCCGATGCCCAATAAATTCATACTCGATTGATTTTAGATGAGCCTCCTTGACTGTTGACTCTTGGATAGTTGCGGGCGTGTCTTATCGACCGCTGTGAGGTTCTAGTTGACTGTCGATGTTTCTCGTCAACATTGAATGGTCCCATTTGACTGTTGTTTAGTCTGGTCAACACTGCGAGGTCCCAATTGACCTTTGCTTTGCCTCATCGATTATTGTGTGGTCTCAATTGACCACCATTGTGCTTTATCAACCATGATCAGATTTGAATGGCTCAAGTTATATCTTCTCGACTACTGAGTTGTTTATGTCGAGCATGTCATGTACCATTGTCTGTCACCTTGTCTTATCTACTGATGGGTCTTTTTGGTTGTCTGTTGAGGTGCCGAGTAGATTGTGTCTAACCGCACTGTTTGTTTCTCAAAGTTGGGTCTCGCAAACTTCGTTCGGCTTCACCAGCCATACCTAGTTTTCGATCTGGTTTTGTGTTTTGGTCTAGGACCCTTGATGTATTCCTAGTCTTGATTGAGATTTATCTATTATCCTTCGTGTGATTATGGGATTTTGACATTAGCCTTTTTATAGGTTCTGGAGATGTTACTGGTTTTGACCTTCACTTCCGATAGCGCGTGGAGTTGGCTAGTTGGTAAGGTTGTCATGGTCGTCATTGGAGTTGATATTTTTATACTTTATGCACTTCATTGCATCATATTTTTAAACTGATACTTTGTGGGATACCACACCCAAAAACTCAATTAGGACTATTTTGACATCAGGTCTATTTTTACGTATATATATGTTTTCTCACGTTTATTTTATCGTACATGGTATACTATTTGATATTCTATGCATATATGTTGGGAGGATAAATCTTCATGATGCTTTAGGCGGTCTTGACACTAAAGCATCACGAGACTATCTTGTGCAATCTTCTGCTGCGAGAAGATTGATTGTTTTTATGTGCAAAAGGGTGATAGGGCATTGGTGACATGTCCTCAGGTTTCAAGCCCCCAAAGTCGAAAGGGTGATAGGGAGGTGATGATGCGTCCCTTGGGTTTCAAGCCCCAAAACCTTGCTAGGGTTGTAGTCATGCAGATTGAAGGCTATTAGTTGTTGTGTTTTGCTGGCCTAGTATCTTTCCATTTGATGGGTTGTGTGACGGTTTGTAGCTCCGCTCATTGGCAACCCCTATCAACTTAGATATTGTAGGTAGCTAGTTGAGGAGCAATCTTATCTATTACCATGATTATACGGGTTTCGTCGGTGGTGAGCTTGGCTCGTCGACAACTCAGGTAATGTGCTGGATCTCTAGATCGCCATCATTTTGTTTTCTCAGTCTCATGATGTGTTTCTTTCGGTAGATGGTCACCTTTCTATGGTTTGTGTCAGAAGGGTTCTTACGTGACCATCCCTTTTCATTGATGATGTTTTCGTACAGAAAATGATGTTGGCATATTTTCCAATATAGTTGTCTATGTATGCAATGAGTTTTGATGAGGTCGCATTGATGCCTATGGGCCGGTTTAATAAAATGAAAAAGAGATTTCAAATGATTTAAAATCCATATACGGTAAATGAGAAGCATGACACTGGTTTTCTAGAGGATGAGAAAAATTGTTTTCGCATGCATTGCGTTTAGTATGATTTCCCCTACTAAGTTTGTCATTCGCCCCTTTAAACTTTATTTTTTACCAAGTTGATGTATAGGTTCGATAGGGCCATTGTGGAGTATTGCTGGTGTAACGACCCGGTTTTTATTTACTTTTAAAAATTGTGTAAAATTTAAAACTTTTCTTTTTATAAAGACGTCAGAGTATGCTTCCTTTATAAAACCCGATCATTAAAACTCTTTACTTAAAATACTTATCAATTTTAGCAGAAGTAATAAAATTCTTTTATGAAATGCAGCGGAATTAAAACCATGCGTTAAAGAATATTAAGTAATTTACAAACCCTTTACAATTAATTTCCATTTAATTCTTTAGCCCAGCCAGCCACAAAATCCACCCTTGCAAATCCTTCATCAATTGTCTTTGACCTATTCTCCTATTTCTCGTACATACCTACATCACAAGACTTAATCTAATGAGCCTTAGGCTCAGTAAGCGATATAAAATAAAAGGTATGATACATATGTGAGACTCATACAGCTTTTAAAATCTCTTTTCGTTTTCCGTTTATGTTTCTCTTCTGTCTTTTCTTTTACCGTTTTCTTGACCTTAACTTTATTGTTCTGCCTTTGGTATACAACTGAAGCCTCAACCAATGGGGGACTAATCCACCCAAAGCCTATAACCATGGGGACCATGTCCACCAAGCCTCTATTTATGAGTTACGTGCCAAAGCCTTATCTTTTTATTTACTTTACCCTATTATTTACTATTTAATATTCGATTCCGTTTTCTTTACAAAACCATGCTTAAAACCATTTTCGTATAAATTTGAAAACTATGATGCATGATGCTCATGAATGCATACAGTTCATATCATATCTCTAAATAATCTCCAAACGTGCTCGTCTATTAAACAAATCATTAAAAGAACCTAATTCTAATAAACACCTAGCAAGCAGCAGTACAATTTACGGAACATGCTCAATATCTGGTAAAGCGATGAACAACCTAAATATTCTATTTAAGCAGTAAACAGTCAGTAAACAAAGTTCTAATTCTTGCTATGTAGGGTCTAAAGACCAAAACACATGCGTATCACTTACCTCGATGCATTGTGTTCTCACTTAATTGCTATATTTCTTCTTTTTAGTACTTTCACATATAGAAATATCTAGTCATTATTAAAATCATTTAATCTACTCATTAACTAACTCTTAACGCCCTACATCATTTAGTTTACTTATTAAAATCATTACTAAAATCTTCTAAACTTAGCTTCATAATTAATTCCAATAATCATGCATAACCTATTAACGGCTTGTCCTCCAGCAACATAGTCCTATTCCACAATTTAACTTCCCAACAACAGAGTACATCAACAAAGCTTTAACTAACAGGTTTATATTTAAGCAAATCAACACTTCTAACATCCAACTTCCAACAATAGTTAATAATACCATTCACTGAATCGAAAAGCAGAACCCAACAAATTATTCCTTCCCAATATATCTATTTAGAAATCCAACGGAATATAAAACCAAAAAGCTGTACATGACAAGTTCACACCCAATAAATTAACACTTCTAACATATACCCAAGTAAGGAAACACCATTCAATGACAGATTAAACATCCAACAACAAGTTATAGCATTCCTGATAACTATAACAGTGAATAAATCCAATCTAACACACTTTTGGTTAACAGCATATTCCTCCCCATAAATTCATACAAAAATCCAACTTAACATCTTATTTCCTAGTAGCATAACCCAATCTGACATAGAGATGCATCAAGAGGTTTCACAGAACATTTAATCCAAATCAATAGGGTAGTCCAACAATCAATCCATAACACAATATATATATATATATCTCCATTAGTGTGCTTCAACTAATTAAAGAGGGAAGGAAATCGCTCACCCAAAGGAGTCAGAGCTCATCAACAGGTTATTCCCTTTACAGATTACCCATTAACATAACAGAATTTAAACCATGAACAGCCAGTTTACAGGATATACAAATGTCCAACACTAGGAACCATTTCAGGCACCAATAGTGCACTTCAACAAGCAAATTTAATAACTCACAGTAGAGCAACTTTAATAACAAATTCATCAACTAGAAAATAAATCAAGGAACAAGAGAAGTCTATTACCAGTAGACCCGAGAATAGCACCTCAAAATCATTCACTTGCACCTTCACATTTCATCACCACCACTCGGCCTTTAGCATTCACAGGAGCTGTCTTTAATTCTCCACTTTAACACAATTTCAATAACACCCGCTGCCATACTTATATAGGCAGAGGAAATTTTTCTGGAGCGACAGGCTGATGGGAAAATCACCCAAATTGAAGGAGGTGATCCATTGCACAATCTCCACGTGGAAAGTTGCTATCATTTCGGGAGAAGTTGCTAAAGAAGACCCGTAAGATCAATACAAGCAATGGACCAATTCGGTCCAAGCATTCACGAGTCAAATTGGAGTTCAACCCAGCCACCACACCACTGCCATCGTTCAACCTTGAACACATAACCACACTTGCCGAATCGTCCAATTCAGAACACCAGGGAGAAAAAATCAAAGCAGAAAACTACTAACATACCTCCATCGACGATTCGCAGCTTCATGGTTCCGATCGGCCAAACCTGCAAAGCCCTAGCTCGCCGTTCATCACATCGCCCGCAGCCACACCGTCGCCACCATGCACCGGACAACGGGCACCCGAGCCTCGCCATCGTCCGTCGCCTCCCATTCACCGTCGCCTTCTCTTCTCTCTCGATCTCCCTCTCCATGTTTCTCTCAGGCTCTCTCTCTCGCTTTCTCCCCCCTCTCTTCTCTAAATTAATTTTCTTCCTCAAATTAAAATAAAAACCATCACAACTTCTCCAACCGAACTGAACTAGCAAACCGAGCCAATCGGTTCACTATCCTCTTTTCCCTTTTTTTTTATTGTTCTTTTATTTTAATTACTTCTAATTTCACTTAATTTTTCCTTTTTAATTTAAATTCCCTTTTCACTCAATTAAATTCTTCATTTAATTAAATTATTTCTGTAACGACCCGGATTTTCTTATATTGTTAAAATGAGTAAAAATTTGAAATTTTCTTTTTGACATAAATCAGAGTGCATAAATCCGAATCGCTACTAACTCTTTCTTAAAACTCGTAGTGAAAATCAACTTATTAAATATGCGGAAGTGTAAATACTGTAAGGAAAAATCATTTGTTTAAAGTCTTGCGGAAGTGTTATAAAATTAACCTTTATAAATCATATTGGAAGCGTAAGAAATCTTCAAAGGAAATTTGTCATTTAAACATTACGTCCATCAAATAAAAGAATTACGTCTATCAAATAAATCTTGACCATTACTTCATTGATTCAATACTGTTTACTTTCCTTTAACTTTGTTGCTTCATAACTGTTTACTTTCCTTTGTCTTTGCCTTGCCAGCCCGAATCTTGTGCGTACGAAATCATCCATCTCTGCCTCGTTATGCGTTTCTCATCTTTTTCTTATTCGTTTACTATATGTTCGTCATTGTACCTACACCATAAGTAAGGACGTGAGCTTACGCCCAGTCAGGAGATGAGGGAAAACAATTTATGCATTTCTCTCTTTAGTTCTTCTTGGAATGGGGGCCACCCAAACCAACTTCTTTCATTACGTTCATTTTCTTCGTTCGTTCTTAACTCGTACATCGAGCTGGAGATTGAGGGTTGTCCTTTGAGATGGCATAGCTGTATAGATTCTAACCTCCTGTGTGCATACTAGTCCCTTTCCCGACTTGGTAAGGGTGTATCCTAGCAGCTAGGCTAGATCCGGACTACCCATCTTCCCCAACTCCCTATTCTTTTCCTTCCAGCGTATCCCGCCTTCTGGGTTCTTTCTCTTTCAGGCGTATCTTGCCTTTAGAGTTCTTTCTTTTTCCTCCGGCGTATCCCGCCTTTGGCGTTCTTCCTTTTTCTGGCGTATCCCGTAGTTAGAGTTTCTTCCCTCTTGGCGTATCCCGCCAGGGGGTTTCTTCGATGATGAACGTATCCCGTCCATCCCAAACATTTCCTTTTCTTAGTATTTTTCCTCACTCATGCATGTGGGTACCACCTTGAAGGTTACCCCCTACTTGGTTTCTATTATCATGAAACTCAATCTAACTTCTTCCTATAAACAAAGCACATATGAGAAATAATATCACTTAGAAATTAAGACAATAAAAGGAATAGTTCATTCATGCTTATTACACATATTTTTTCCAGTTCATCATTCATTCTCTACCTTTACTAACTCATGGCGTCAAATCTATCACTTAGAAATTAAGGCAATACAAGGAATATCAAATCAAAGTTCATTCATGCTCATTATATATTTTCTTTTTCGTTTCCTCATTTATTAATCACATTTCTATCAACAAAGAGAACTACAATTCCTATAACCAGCATCAAATGACAATCTCAAACTATCTACGCATGCTATTCTGAATAAGATAGGTAATGAACATACTTCTAAAATCATATACGGGAACTACTTCATGAATTACATTTAAAATCATGTTTTTCCGAGTTATTTAATAGTCAACTGAAGAATACAATGAAAACTACTAAGTCCTTTATTTTCATTTTCAGACTTTACTAATCCC
The DNA here is from genome assembly GCA_022433065.1 of Begonia loranthoides. Taxonomy (NCBI): domain Eukaryota; kingdom Viridiplantae; phylum Streptophyta; class Magnoliopsida; order Cucurbitales; family Begoniaceae; genus Begonia; species Begonia loranthoides. Next base: position 9,381,442 of record CM039475.1, read on the forward strand.
TTATTTACTTAAGTTTCTATTTCAATCACCAATCTAAGTAATTTGTCATTTACAGCATACTAATAACAAAACAATGAGGATTATTATAAAACAATTCATCTAAGGAAATCTACAAACTATACAAAGAAGAACATATTAGGAAACTATCAACATTCTTCTTTTCATATATTTGAACTTAATACTAGCAGTAAGCATTGTGGCAAATTCAAAACATTAAGCATGTCTCATTTGTTAACTAACATCCATCACCCTTAAGCCTTAACCTTTATCATTTCTTCATTTCATCTTATATTCATCCAACTAACCTTTTTATCACATAATGAGTAACAAAACAAAGCTTAACCATAAAAAGGACGTATCACATATTCAACACTAGCAAACAATTCTGCTAACGTAAAATGCTTCTTTTGATGATAACAACATCATCCTTAGTTTCAATCATCATCCCTTAGGCAGTCATTCATACTTTTCATCCATCAAACAATCTTTTTCCTTGGTTACTTCATGCTTAATTTATCACTTTTACATAACTTTCAGTATTTAACATAAATTAACAAGAAAACTAAAAAAAACATTTAAAGAGGAAATTGTCATTCAAAATCAAACACACATATACTTGGGTGTAGGGCACAAGGCCAAGACAACTCATTCTTTACCTCGAAGCTTTAATGTGATCATCGCCTAATCGTTTTCTTTCTTCTCTTTTAGTACCTTCACAATATAATAACATTTAATTACTAATCAAATCAATTAATTAATTTATTAATCTCGTCGTCTTTTTCTATCTTAAATCCTTATACGTCACTTACTAGAGTTTCCTAAACGAAACTGTTTCGTTAATTATAACTTGGCTTAATTAATTAATATCAATCGATAACGTTTGGAAACTAAGCTTAACATATTGCGAAAACTAACAAGATTTCATCCATAAATTATCGGCTCGTAAATTAACGCTTACTAACAATATCTGAAACGAGTCATAAAACTATATCATCCAATTTCCATGATATCTTTAGTCCAATTAGCGAACCGAAACCAAAACCAATAGTCGTCTAACAAGGAGCATTATTCATATATTAACGTCCAAAAATGCAGCCAACAATAACCAAACACATTTCATTAGTTCAACTCACTAAACTTCATTCTCCACATTTTTCATCACTTCCCTGTTATTCAAGTCAACTACAACAATTTATACCACATAGCCACCCAACTAGCAGCACGTGACTGAAATTAATAAAGCATATTTCCATCTTAACAATTTATTCCAATTTGACAAAATTAACATTCAATATGGGCAGTTCAATTCAACGGAGTCTAACCGATCATAACTCAGCCGATAAACAACCATTAATGATTCCCATTCAATTTACAGAGAATATATTCAAGCATCAACAGAGTAGAAGACACTCTATTATTGACATCCTTCACCCAACACCATTACTCCGAAGCAGATCCAAGATATTGACACAACACTAGACAAGGTAAAATCATTCCAACAATAGGTTATTTCCATCCAATAAACTTATTTAGAATCCAACAGAGGCTAAATCTAATATTTATTAAACCAAAAATCTTCCTCTAAACTAGTTACTTTACCATAAACAGAACATAAACAGTTCACTTGCTCTCACAGCTTGTAGCACACACAACCAACATAATGTTCATCTATACTTCAACTATCACAGAATCATCAACCCATTCAACACTGGAGAACAATTCTAGTTCAACGGTCACATTTCACTCACTAACATTCAGAATGAAAACTGTAAACCATCACACAGCCAGCTAACACCCAAAACAGAATATTTACTAAAATAACATAGGAGAATCATCACCAAACAGACAGGTAGACCCGAAGCAGGAGCTCCTTCCCTGCATCTTTCTCGACTTCAACTCTCTAGAGAACTCCTCATTCTCAATTTTCCTTCTGCCATTTTATCCTTCATTTACCCGACACCCTCTTCATTTCCTTGCAGCTCAATTATGGCTTTGACAGCCATCTTCAATTCATCTTGTCTCCTCTTCAATTTTTCACCTGATTCCAGCAAGGTGTTCCCCATTGAGTGTCGGCAGAACAACCAGCTGTAAAGGAGGGCCAAGGTGGAAGGTTCGTGCCACTCGGTTCAACCCAAATCGATCAAACCAAGCCGTTTGCGAACCGCCAGCCCTCAGCCAAAGCACCAGCCCCTGCAAATCGCGAAAATCGTCACTGCCGAATTGTTCCCTGTCAATGACTGATCAACAGAGAACAAAGGAGAAGGAGGAAAATCAACCAAACAACTCACCTCACTTGTCGCTGGAAAAACACGCCTGCGAGAGCTCTCCAAATCGGGATCTGACACCGGCATCCTCTCTTCGCCATCGGGTTTGTACACCAGACCCAGCTCCACGTTGCCAGCAACCGCGCTCCCGACGAGTTGCCGTCGCCATTGCCATTTTTCGCCTGGACGTCGTTCCCCTCGTTGGACCCGATCACTCGCTCTCCTTGGTCTCCCTGCTTTCTCTCTCGCTCTCTCGCGCAACTGGCCGAAGGCCAAAGGGAAAAATCCCTTTTTCTTTCCAAAGCCGAGTCGCCAGCCATCACACAAACCGAACCCGCATGAACCTGTTCTCCTTTCCCTTCACTCCATTTTATTCTAATTCCTCAATCAATCTTTAATTAATCTCCAAATTAATTATTTACATAATCCTCAACTCAAACAAATCCAATAAATCTCATTTTATTCTTATTCATTTGATTAAAAACCAAACCACATCATTATTCTCGGACCGAGTCGACCCAAACCGATTCAGTCCATAAATCTCCATTTTAATTTCTCTTTAATCCAATCCTTTACTTAATATCCAATTAATCCATTATATTAATTATTCACTAATTTAAATCACATTTTCACCGCATTAAAGTCCTCTTTAATAATTTAATTAAATCTTTCATTTAATTAAATTATTCTCAACCTAATTCTAATTCTCGATTTATTCAAATTATTGTTTGATGATCATGATTGGCGATTACGTCATTGGGTAATACCCCAATAATTGTCCAATTAATCTGAACATCTCCAATTACTTTCTGATTATTCTTATTAAATTCTTATATAAAAGTTTGGGGTGTTACAATTTCCAACCCAATTTTAATTCCCGACTTATTCCAAATATTGATTAAACGATTATTACTGCTCCAATTTAAATTTCTCAATTCCATTTCATAAACTAATTTTTCATTAAATAAATCCTTGATTATTATCCAAATATTTTCCCAAATCAATTTTCTTATCAAATAATTCTCAATTATCCTTAATTAATTATGTTATGAAAATCAGGGTATTATAGTTGGTGTCCCCTATGGTGGGTGTTTTGATCTTCCCTTGGATGAGTGGAAGTTTTTCGGTGAAAACCATTCATCTCTAGTACATTTGGGATTTGTTGTTTGGTTTAATTCATGAACAGTACGTTCTTGGTTTATTTTTACGCAAATCTAGAGGTGGGCGGTGGCATTAAGAACAAACTAATGGAGTTGAGGACGTATCTCTTTGGGCGGGAGATTAAATTAACTCTGAAGGAGTTGAATGAGCTGATCGGATACTCCATGGAGGAACCGACTATTTTAACATATCTAAGGACCAAGACTTTGTAAAACAAGGAGAAAGTATGGCATTACTGAAGAAGTTGCATTGCAATCCCGAGATTGAAACTTTCTACAGGCCTAAATCCAATGATCTTAACACCAAAGCTAGAGTCATCCATCACATGATAACCCACACAGTTCTGCCTCATTATGGACACAGAGACTATGTCAGCTACATGAATCTCTATGTGATGGAGAAACTCTACAAAGGAAATACTTTTAACGATAGGTACGTTATTATTAATCTGATGAAGGCAATCCTAAAGAGTCCAAGAAAGAACCTCCCTTACAACTAGCTCATTTAGAAGATTGTTCACAGCAGCGGGTTGGTGAAATTATTTTACGCAAATCTGGAGGTGGGCGGTGGCAACAAGAACAAACTAATGGAGTTGAGGACGTATCTTTTTGGGTGAGAGATTAAAATAACTCTGAAGGAGTTGAATGAGCTGATTGGATGTCTACGAAGGAACCGATAGAGTAGTATTTTAACGTATCCAAGGACCAAGACTTCGTAAAACAAGGAGAAAATATGGCATTGCTAAAGAGGTTGCATCACAATCCAGACGTTAAAACTTTCTACAGGCCCAAATTCAAGGATCTAAACGCCAAAGCCAGAGTCATCCGTCACATGATAACCCACACAGTTCTGCCTCGTGATGGACATAGGGACCATGTCAGCTACATAGATCTCTATTTAAAGGAGAAGCTCTACAAAGGGAAAACTTTCAACGTCAGGTACGTTATTATTAATCTGATGAAGACAATCATGAAGAGTCCAAGAAAGAATCTTCCCTACAACTAGCTCATTCAGAAGATTGTTCACAGCAGCGGGCTGGGGCTCCTTTCCAACACGCCAAGAATTAATGAAAAAGCACTTGACATCTATAATAAGGTGACATTGGCTCGGATGAGAATGAACCAAGCAGGAGGGGAGTGGGTATTCGAGGGCAGTGACACTCCATCCATGTTGGCTGGACAACCTCCATCAAAGTCGGCTGCACAATCTTCTTTGATGTCGACTGCACTACTTCCTTGGATGTCGGCTGTATCAGACTCAAATCACATGGAGGTGGAGGATAATGTTGTTCATCCCCCTCCTCAGTCCTCGCCCTATATACTAATGAATAAGGAGAAGTGGAACTAGTTTATATGTAAGTTGGATAGACAAGGAGAGGCAAATTGACGATATTCATGGCACTCTACTATAGATAAAAGATGAGCTGAGGAAGTTTATGATATGCCAGTAGCCCAACAAGCAGCTCCTCCATCAACTCCTTCAGCAGCCTCGCAAGTAGCCTGATGACCTAGACCTTGACTAGTAGCCCCACCAAGAGCTCCTCATGTAGCCCTTTCATCAGCCTCTCTATCTTGCATCGCCTAACCAAACAGATGCTAGTAGGTCATTTAGTTCATATGCACTTTCCATCTATGCAATGTATGCATTAGTTAGTTGTTGGTTTAGGCTCTTTGAATTAGATATAACAGTGTGTTACAACCATGGTGGTCTCTTATCATCAGACAACTGTCCCCTCCTCCAACCATTGCCAAAGTTCAGAAGACATTGGCAATGAGTCCTCCATTAAAAGAAGCATTTCCAAGGCTTGCTTCACTGCTAAAATTGCACGTGGTATGTCTTCAATTTGATTTTGTACAATGTGTAGAATTTACACTTAGTAGTCTGAGGGTCGTGCTTAAACTGATTATTCATTGCAGCCTGTGAACTTGATGAAGGAGTTCATAAGATTGGTGCATGCAAAAACCAAAAGGAACGTTGAGACATGTGGTATTCTTACCAGCATTAAGGTAATAAAATATTAAGGGTGGAATCGGTTCGGTTTTGGATAGAACTAAAACCGAACCGACTCAGTTCATTTTTTGAAAATTAAAACCAAAACCGAACCGACTAAGGAGAAAAACTAATGAAAAATCAAACCTTAGTTTTCAATTTTCTCGGTTCGGTTTCATTTATGTTTTTAGTTTACATCCTAACTCAGTCTCAGATCAACATGGGGTTGAGAGACATCTGTTGTGGGTTGAAGGACATCTGTTGTGGGTTGAGGGTCGTTTGTTGTGGCATTGTGGGTTGAGGAACGTCCATTGTAAACTGAAGGATGTCCATCTCTTTTAAACAACAGACGTCCCACTCCACAACGGATGTCCCTTTTAACTGATTTGGATCAATTTTCATTTTCTCATTCATTTGCTCATAGTTTATGAATCATTGACTAAAAACTATCCAAACAACTCAAATAAGAAATATATACTTTGTTTGTCAAAAATTTCAAAAATCAACAATTCATGAATTCAACATCATTTATGAATAAAATAATTAGTTAATTACCTCATTAACTCATTCACTTGACAGTCTTAAGTCTCTTAACTTGAGAGTTGAGAGAAAAAACTTGAAACTCAAATCAAATTATGCATATTTAATTTATTCTCTATTTGCTTCCGTCATAATATCATCCAAATCTATGAAAATTAAACAATTAACAATTAAAATAACATATAAAGCAACTAATATCAAATATGACAAAAGATAAATAAGTTTACCCTTTTCAAATTGTGAAGCATCTTTCAATGTTTTGTCAACCTATTTGAATCACGAATCCAATTTTGAAGACAAATGAGACTTTTCACAATGTTTGGAGTCAAGGAACTTTGAAAAGAATCTAACACTCGGCCACCACATCTGAATGTTGACTCTGAGGCAGCTTTAGAAATAGGAATAGCAAGCACATCTCTTGCTATTTTACTCAAAGTTGGATATTCCGAAGAGTGCATCCCCCACCTACTTAATATGTTTGTACCATTTGAAAAACTCTCAAGCTTTTCAGACTAATAATTTTCAACTTCATTTTTATTGGCAATCTCATCTTCATTATTCAATTCTGCATGAAATGTCGACTCATTTTCATCATCATCCAAGTCTTTAGTAACATCAATGAGAGGCCTAGCAGTAGAAGCATGTTCCATGTTATTTGTTGGTGAATCCATTTTATTCTCAGAATACAACTTTCTAATTGTATGTTCCAATTCCATTATCAAATCACTAGTCATCTCCAATCCATGCAATTTCATTAGGCAATGCTTCACAAAGTTCAGTTTATATTGTGGATTAAGCACAATAGCAACATACATGAAGTGATTGACTTTATTGAAATTTTCCCAATATTTTTCATACTTATCTTGCATGCCAAATGTCATGGTTCTTAGTGATGAGTTATCACTTTCAGCAAATTTATTGATAACTCTATGAAGTCTACATACTTCAGAGAAAAATATATTGGCGATAATATGCAAAGTCGATGAAACTTTCAACGTCACATCATAAAATGTCTTTAACAATAATATAAATTCACAGACGACATGCCAATCTTCATCAGAGAGAGGACAACTTACATTCTCATCTTGAAGAAATTCGTATATGAATTGATTGTCATATTCCCTCAATTTTGTAAAAGCTTTTTCAAACTTTTCAGCGGTGTCTAGCATTAAGTATGTTGAGTTCCATCGAGTTGGAACATCAAGACACACATAAAAAGTCATATTCGTACTTTCGACACATGCTCTAAACTTCTGCATGCTCACTAGAGAAGACCTGACATATTTCATAGCTTTATGAATCTTCATAATAGAATCGTTATGCTCTTTCAGCCCATTTCAAACAATCAAATTTACAATATGAGCAAAACATTTGACATGCATAAACTCTCCTTTGAGTACCAAACCTCTGCTGTTTATAATTGTCTTCACCAAATGATTCAAAGCAACTTCATTAGAAGAAGCATTATCAACTATGACAGTCAAAACTCTTTCTATTCCCAATCTAGTAAACATTTTTCAATAATTATAGCAATAGTTTCTCCTCTATGATTAGAAATAATGCAAAATTTAATAATCTTTTTACGCAAAGTCCACCTTTCATCAATGAAATGAGAAGTCACCACCATATAATTTATATTCTGAATAGAAGTCCCTGCATTAGTGGTTAAACATACTCTTCTAGACATTTGAGAAAAAGAACTTTCAACTTACTCTTTTCCTTTATGTAAAGCTTGAAAATATCATTTGCAATAGTTTTTTTTACTAGGAACACTAAATTGTGGCTCCAACTCATTCAACAAATCTACAAAACATTTTTCATCAACAACACTAAAAAGTAATTCATCATTGATAACCATTCTAGCAAGCTTTGTAATACCCTGACTTTTTATATCGAAAATTAATAAGGATAAATTAAAAAGTAATTAGGGGTATTTGGATTAATTGAATAATTATTAGGGTATTACCAAAGATGTATTTGTTAGATTATAATTTATGGTAATTTATTGGATGATAATGGCATTAGTATAATTATTATAAGTTGATAGAATTATTGATAAATGGAGAAATAAGGATTTGTTGACTGACGGGCATTTCTTGGGAAGAGACGGACGTCCAAATATGGAAGAAAATGGGAATAACGGATGTCCCTTGTAGTGGGATGGACATCCTTTATTGTGTGAAGGTCGATGGATGCCTTTGGAAAAAGTGGACGTCGCTATGGAAAGACGGATGTTTGAAGTAATGAAGGATAATGGACATCCTTTATAGAAGAACAGACATCCATTATGTAGAATGGACGCCCTTTCTGGGTGGATGTTCTTATGGATGGCGGGTGTTTTGATGGATACGGCATTGTTTGAGCAACGACGGACGTCCCTCGAGGGAGAAAATGGACGTCCGTTATATGAGATAGAAATGGGTAGCGTTGTTTGTATAAAGGACGCGGTGTCATTTTGGTGTATGGGACGTCCTTTATGGACAAAGGACATCCAAAATAGAAGTAAAGGGAACGGCGTCAAGATTTAATGTGAACGATGTCATTTGAAAATGAGGAGAAGAACCTTTATGGAAGGACAGACGTCCCTTATAATGGAATGGACGTCCGTCATAGCGAATAAGGGATAGACATGGACAACCTTTATGAAAGATGGACGTCGCGAGAATAAGTGGAACGTCGTCATTGAGGGAAGCTGTTTGGAAGACAACGAACATCCCTCATTGAGAAACGGACGTGCCTCATGACAAAGAAGTTGACGGACGTCTAAATGATGAAGGCAATGGACGCCCCTTGTTGTAGAACGGACGTCCCTTTCTATAGAATGGACGTCTCTTGCAGTGAAGAGATTGATGAACGTGAGAGATGGAATAGCAGACCACTTGTTTTGCTAAAAACCAATTTTGGTCAAGAATTCCTGCTTCTACCAGACATAATCTTGCCCCCTATCTTCATTTTTCTCTCGACAAAATCTTCTCCTCTCCTCTATCAGCGGCGAACCACACACGCGACAATGACTGGTTGGGTCCCCTCCTTTGGAATGGAAGATTGCCCCCTTTACCCATGTGCATCCATCTCATTCTCTCTCTCCCTCCGACTATAAGTTAGGCGTGTGGGCATTGCTTCTAGAGGCTGCCCTGTATTCAGCGATTGAGTGCAGAGAAAGTGTGGAGATACATCTTCCTCTATGAGTGGAGAATGTTCTATGCTCTTTGAGGACTTCAATGAGCTGTTGTGTTTTTTGTGAAGAGATAGAAGAGAAGGAGGTAGAGTGGTTCTCTCTTCGGTGGCTGCAATGGTTCAATGGTGTGAAGGAGCTAAAGCCCGTATGAGAAACTGTGAAAAGTAGAAGTAGCAGAGAAGAAGGTGGGGAAGAAGCTCCTATGTCTGGGTCTTCTCCTTCTCAGATTTATGGATATTGTGCACTATTGTTGGTTTGGTTCAGCTTTGTGATTAATTGTTGCCTTGGTATATGTTCAGTTCTGTTGTTGCATTTTGCTAAAGGATATTTAATATGAGATAAAAGAATGAATAATATGGTGCACCGATGTTTGATATTAGTCCTGTACATTTGAGTATTTTCTATTGGTTAATATTTGTAAGTATAGCACTATGGATATAATGTTCAGATTATAGCTTTTATGGATATTGTGAGGGGGATGCTTTGTGGATTGGTTCTCTGGAAATAAGTCTTTCTTTGATGTATGTTAGATTAAAGCTTGGGTCTACACTCTATTTGTGCTTGGAGATGTTCTGACATGTGGTTGATAATATATGATTCTTGTTTGGATTTTATTGTTGGATTTTAGTCAATATGGATATGACAGTTCGACGTTCTGGTTATATTCTGTCGAAGCCATATTCTATTTGGGAATAGTTTACTGAGGATAGTTTAAAGTAATAAGTTTATTATTACTATCAATGATAAATTGTGGTCAGGGAATATTGTTATGGGTTGTAGAAATCTATAAAGGGATATTGGAGGGTTAATAATTAAATATTGTCGATTTTGAAGGTGTTTAAAGAGAGAAGGATAATGTTAATTTCAGAAACCCGCTACGGAAACCAGGTAAGTGATATTATATGTGCTTTGGTCTTTGGAGTTTGTACCCTGCATCGCAAGAGTTAGGATTTGTATGCTGACTGTTTACTGCTTTACTAGAATATTAGGATGTTGATCATGTTGTTGCTCAAGGATGTATGTTGATTGCTATATGATATTGTGTTTATTAGATTAGGTTCTTTACAATAGTACGATATTGAGCATGTTTCGAGATTATATAGAGATATGATATGAATTGTATGCATTCATGAGCACCCATGCATCATACTTAGGGCTTATGAAATTGTCGACATAATGCACGACATGCATAATATATGTAATAGGCATGTGGGGGTTCGGGAGAATTAGTGACTGTCCATCAGTGGTGACACTCCGAATGGAGTACCTCCTCCCAGGAGCAGAGTTACGGGTAAGTCACATGGACTCTAGGGTTCATTCATTTTCTTGTACAAAAATCTCCAATGTCTTCAACAAAAGAGTGCGGTGACAGCATGTGGTGACACCCCTAATGGTGATCTCCTCGTCGGAGTTACGGTTAAGTACATGGCCAAAAGACATATCCAACTCTCGGCTTAACAGAAAAGATAGGGTTCTTTTCTGTAATGCATCGCATGATCATGCATAACATTTGCATTGCATTTCATCCTAGAGCCTTAGGCTCATGAGTTAAGTCTTGTGATGTAGGTGTGTACAAGAAATAGGAGAACCGGTCAAAGATAGTTGATGAAGGTTTTGCATGGGTGGATCTTGCGACTGGCTAGGCTAAAGGATGTAAGAAAGAGAAAAATGTTTTGCAAAGAGTTTTGTATTTAAATTGTAAAAGAAAATAATCATATTTGTTATATGTTTTATTTCTTAAAATTTTTCGTTGAGCTTTATAACGGAGGTTTTACAAATTGCAAAGGTTTTAAGAAAAGGATTTCAATTATTGTCTTTAAAGTCTTCCGCTGTTTTTAAGAGAAAAGAAAATTTTTAAATTTTACGTGATTTTTAAATGTAAAAAAAAATCAGGTCGTTACAAGCTTATCTCGACATCTTTCTATACTAAATGATTTCACAGTTAAAGAATTAACTGATCTTTTTCTTACTATCTCTTTTTTACGAAATATTAATGTCTTATGTGTCTCTTCTAAGCTAGCCAACAATTTCTTACAAGTACTTACATGTTTATTCAAAGTTGAAGTTCCATTCCTCACTAGATGACAAACATATGCTTTTCCACAATAATTGCAAGTCGGGCGAGGGTTATTCGGGTCTATAGGTTCTATTTTAGTGAAATAATTTCATGCTTCACATGCTTTGCTTCTTTTCTTGCTTTCATTCGTACTAGTACTTGTACTATTTTCTATCCTAACTATCAACAATGAGTCCAAGCCAAAATTCGAAGTGTGAAGTGTCTATCCATCACAATCGATAGTTTGCACTTACAGTCTTGCTTGCACAGTCCGAGTCGCACGTAATTTTAGGGTTAGTGAAGTCAGCCGTCGGGTGTTGGCCATGTGGCTAGAACTGGAAATTAGACACTTTAATTATAATTTTATGGGAGGAAACTAAGTACTAACCAAGCAAAAGCTGAGAGATGTCCATTGTGGTTTTGGGACGTCCGTTGTGGGTTAAGGGACATTCGTTATAAGCTGATGGTTGTCCTTTGTGGGTTGAGGGACGTCTGTTGTGAGTTGAGAGACATCCGTTATAAGCTGAGGGACGTCCGTTGTAAGCTAAAGGATGTCTATCACTTTTAAACAACAGACGTCTCACTCCACAATGGACATCCCTCAGATTAATACGACGTCGTCCTTTTTAAACAACAGACGTCTCACTTCACAACAAATGTCCCTCGCTCTAATACGACATCATTTTGTAGAAGATAGTCGGGTATTTATTGTAACTTTGGTTCTATTCGGTTTTAGTCAGTTTTCATACAGTGGAACCGAGAACCGAACCAGAAATTTCAGTTTGGTTCGATTCCAAATTCAATTTGTTTTATTTTAAAACCAAACCAAACTGACCCAAAGTAGTCAATTTGGTTCAGTTTCTAGGTTCAAACTGAACTGATTTACACCCTTAGAAACTATATCATGTCAAAGTTATTGTCAGTTTTGATTGTATGCTTATTCCTGCGTCGTGTTGTCTTTTCAGAATGGGAATGTTTTAATGATAATGACCTTCATCATTCTAAAGCAAAAAGGAACAACTGATGGATGATGATAACTTTTTAAGAATGTGTAATCAATGTTTAAGATGCTGTTATGGAAAATAAATCTCTTAAATGCGTTCTTTATATGCAGTGTGACACTTTGAATGAGGAAGAGTTACTTAAAGTACAACTGAGGGACTCGCTTATAAGTCTTGGTTGAATCCATGTAAGATACTTTTATTCCTTCATGCAATATTTTTTCCTCTTGTTGAGCTACTTATAATAAATGGTTTTAATTTTAGACGCACCCAAAGCAAACTTGTTTCATGTCATCTATTAACCTGTACACCCATTACGACTACCAGGTGATGTTACCTAAGGCAATTGCAAATGTCATAACCTTAGAAGATAAACAATGGTAAACTTTCTCAACCTACGCTATATTCATTGTGCATTGAAGGAAGTTACCTACTAATTTCCCCACCCAATTTCAGGTCACACAACATATTTCAATTCTTGCGCCCAGTAGGGGAGTCGGTGAGTAGTAGTTGTCAACAAAAATGATTTCGTCTTCATAAAATGTCCCTTCAGAGGACCTTTTCGAGCACTCCTCTCATGTTGAAGTCAACCCTGAGTTGACATTCAATGTTGTCAATCTCCATCTCTAAAAAGTATAATGGTACATTTGAATTTTGAATTATTGTACAGTTGTTTATTTTTTTACAGTTGTTTATTTTTTTACATTTGTTTATTAATTGTGCATTTGAGATTTTGAGTTGAGTTATTGTACACTTGTTTATCATGGTATTCTGGTTGGGTATTGTAGTTGTCGTTGTTGTTGTTTGCTGTTGTTTTGTCAAAATTATCAAAATAATGGATGGATGCATTGTGATATGAAACTTGAAAGAAACTGTAATTCATGAGGTGGAAGTATTATTTGCCTTTAAAATTACGTAATTTGAGTGAAGAAATATAATTCAACATAACCTATAAGCTGTAGGCTGAGGGACGTCCGTTTTAATCTGGAGCGTCCGTTTTAGGCTAAGAGTTGTTCATTTTAAGGTAAGGGATGTCCGTTTTAAGCTGGGGATGTCCGTTTTAATCTGAGGGATGTCTGTTTTAATATGAGGGATGTCCGTTTCAATCTGGGACGTCCTCGTTTTAAGCTAAGGGATGAAGGACGTCCGTTAGAAGTTGAGGGACGTCTGTTTTGGTTTTGGTTCAGTTTCTCCCCTCATTAACTTTTGATTTGGTTCAATTTTTTCAAACTAAATACAATCGGTTTAGTTCTGGATTGTATTATATGCTCTACTCCTTAGACTCGACTCATGAAGCCAGCTCGGCTTGACTTGTTTAACTCGTAGTTCGCAAGCCAGTTTGAGTTGAATTCTTTTTTGGGTTGGCTCTTTAGGCTCGGCTCGTTTAACTCTGTAGGCTTGGTGAGCCAAAATTTTTCAAGTCTGGCTCGGCTCGGCTAGCTCGTTTGTCATCTATAGTGTCAGTACACCTACTATGGATCACAGACTTTTACTCCTTCTTAGATAGCTGGTTATAGACTGCCATGTCAACATCAATATTAGCTTATTGTACCGATTTTAAGAGGTTTATTGAGTACTAGCAGAGTTTTGCATCCAACTCTACTTGTAATGCCCCATAGCATAAATTCTTTTTTTGTTGTTTTTTTAAAATCAATTCATCAAATCATATATTTGAAAAATAAGTTGACAAAACATGCATTTGAAAAATAAACAACAAAGTCTTTTATAAAAAGAGTTTAATTTAAAAAATTCCAACGTAGTTAAAGCCTAAAATAAAATAAACGTATATCTTTGTAAAAATATCTTTACTTAAATCCAAACATTTAAAAATATAATTTAATAAAACTCTTTCTTTTGAAATATGTTTTTCTCAAATTTTCACCTTGAGCCAATATCACTCCAACAACATATTGCAACCTTGCCCATGAGAATACTCCTTCAACTTGATCTTTCACATTTTTCTTTCATCAAATGTATCATCAAAAGTATCCTTACCTACATCATAAAGTTCATCTATGAGCCTAAATCTCAATAACAGATCCATATGTATATCATGAGCATGAAATGTAATTTCGTAAAAACATGAATCTTCAAACTTTTTTCTTTCTTTTCTTTCTTTCATCCTTTTCTTTCGTTCTTTTTTTCATTAAAATTAACATACGACACCAAAGCCTCAAATCATTGGTGTTGAATAGCGAAAGCATCTTACATATATTTCATTTCATCTTTGATCTTTCTTACATGAAAACATATGCATGAAAATAATTTTCGGTTATTAAAATAAATATGTTTTCATGATATATATAATGCACGTGACTATGTCATAAGAATCATAAAATACAATCATCAGTCCAGTCTACTCTCACATGCAAAATGAAATAATCCTACATCTAATAAAAGAAAATAAAAGAAATAATAGAAACAATAACACATCCTCAATCAACATCATCATAGCTAAGCAATATAAAACAATTAGAATATTCTCGATCAACGTCTAACATCACTTACTTAATTTTATTGTCAACATACTATAAACATAAAATAAACATCGCATATACATCCTCAATCCACAGCTGTAGGGCTTCAGAAGCAAGACAACCATCATAACAATGAAATACCCTAGCACTTTGTGATGTAGGCCAAAGACCAAACACATGCCAACACCACTTACCTTGGATTCTTAGTGAAATATGTTCACTTGAAATTTGATCTATCCATCGCTCTAACTTGTTTCAAACACGATTATTTCTCTTAAGATGAATAAAGATCGAGTTAATAAAAAAAAAAAGAAATTTATCAACTACAGTGCTTTGAAAAACTTAGTTTCAACTCCCATGATTCTCGTTATTATTTCGTTCATCATCGTAGCCATCTTATGAACAGCGAACGAATCCAAATTACAAAGTCCTAATTGTAGT
Organism: Begonia loranthoides; assembly: GCA_022433065.1. Lineage (NCBI taxonomy): Eukaryota > Viridiplantae > Streptophyta > Magnoliopsida > Cucurbitales > Begoniaceae > Begonia > Begonia loranthoides. The sequence goes on from CM039475.1 coordinate 9,396,549, forward strand.
AGACATACCTTCAAAGAGCTTGAGAAGAAGAATGCAAACTCTCGCGACTTCTAATACATGGATGATTAGGGTTTCATCTCAACCTTCTTTTTTATAAATCAACAACCTTTCTTTTCAGTAGTTCAAAAATATATTCAGAATCAGAAAATATATTTGAAATCTGAAAAATACATTCACAGTTAAAAAAATCCAAGGACAAACGCATCCTGAATTGTCTAGTATAATTGTTGCGGGCGCATGTGCTTCCTACCGCAGACGCGTGTGCTTTCTGTGGTAGACACATACACTTTCACCGTGGACGTGTGCGATTTTACTGTGGATATCTGTCTCGCTCACATTGTCCATCAATCACCATCCGCCACACATATCCTTCCATAGACAAACCTCTTTCCACAGATTCCCCCTCATCTGCAAACACCAACATTTTTGCTGCAAATATTAGCTCAACTTGTTCAGCAAAAAAAATCCGCTACGTTCACATGTCTTTCCATGGACAAACCTTATTACGCGGATTCCACCTTACCTGCAAACATCAATGCTTCCGTTGCGGATATCCACTTACTTCGTTTGCCAATTACAATTTGCTAGGTACACAAGTCTTTCCACGGATAAACTTCACTTTGCAAACTCTACCTCACATCCACGAACACCAATGCTTCCGATGTGAATATCCGCTTACATCATCCGCTAATTAGAATTTGCCACGTACACATGTCTTTCCACAGAAAAACTTCACTCTGTGGATTTTACCTCACATCTGTGAACACCAACACTTCTGCTATGGGTAACCTCTTACATTATCTTCCAATCCCAATCTGCTATGTTTACATATCTTTCCGTGGACAACCTCAATGTAGATTCCACCTCATATCCACAGACAACAACGCTTCTAAGGACACCCACACTTCCATTGCGGATATTCACTTACAATGCTTGTTAAAAAATATCTGCCACATATCTCATTTCTCGGATTCCACTTTATATTCACAGACACCAATGCTTCCGCTGCGGATATCCACTCATTTCACAAACATCAATCATGTGTGGCCATCTGTCCTTCCTAAACCAAGTGTTTGCAGACACCAATACTTCCGCTGTGGATACCAACACTTCTATGAACTCGTCATCTTGCGAACATATTCCCTTTCGTGGATGTGTCATCACACTGACACATTCCCTTCCACGGTTACTCTTTATTCGCAACTAGTTTAACCCTCAAATTTTCACACCTAACTTTCCTAATCCAAAACATTCTTAATAAAATAAAATATCATTCCATATATTAAAATATATACTTCGTTATGTGAATATATAAATTTCCAATTGTGACACTAATCATGCTATTTAAATTCCAAAATGTCACATTACACATAAACTTATTCGTAGAAATCTTTTGGGTATTATACTACTCTTATAGGAACTACTTGTTAGATGACGTGATCGATTCTTAGCTCATCTAGGTGTGGTTGTGGCGGCTGTAGGAAGAGCAATGAGAAGATGATTGGCCAAGCTTATGTAGTCAATGGATCTAAAGCTCTTGATCATACTAATCATAGCGTCATTGATGGTACAATCCTTTTCTTTAATACTATTATTTGTGTATTGTTTGATACTAGGGCGATACACTTTTTTATTTATGCATCTTATGTTTGCATTATGGGTGTGGTAATAGAGAAGTTAAAAAGTGCCCTAATATTGAATATCCTTACGAATAAGAGTTATGATATGTATTTCATTGTTTGGTTTGTCGCTTTTATAGTTGATGAGTACAAATTAGCAGTTGACCTAATAGTAATACCTATAGATCAGTTTGACGTGATCTTAGGTATAGATTGGTTAAGTCACTATATGGATAAAATTGACTATCTGTAAAACCCGAGAATTTTTCAGAGAATAAATTTCACGTGTAAATTTTTTGTATTAAAATTTGGTCATAATGTTGAAAAATTGATCTGAATTGTCGCGTAGCGACCACGTGTGAAATTTTGGTCAATTAGTCAAATTGATGGAATTGGAGAATTAAATTGGATTGTAAATTATTATCGAACAATGTTCGGAATAAGTTGAAAATTGGTATATATATATATACATTTGTATATTAAGTTAATAAATTGAGATATTATAGAAATAAAAGGAAAATGGATTGGAAATTGAAAGAAGGGAGGCCGAGGCAGATTTGAAGAATTGGAGAGAAGAAATGAATTTAAAATAGAAAGGGGAAAAGAAAGGGGAAAGTGGTTTGCTGGCATAGTGGATAATGAATTAAGGGAAAATGACAAATCAACCATTGTGATTTTAAGTCAATGACAAGTCAACCACTATGGTTTAAATGTTAACAAGTTAACCACTAACGTATAGAAAAGATTAAAATAGAAGATGCTAAAGAGACAAAGGAACAAGCAGCCGACTAAAAATACAGCTCGAGGGAGACATAACAATTTAAAAAGGAGATAGGGAAGAGAAGAGAAGACGTCCTTCCTTCCTTTCTTTGGCAGATTAGAAGAAGAAAGGGATTAAAAATAGGGAAAATGACAAATCAACCATTGTGGTTTCAAGTCAATGACAAGTCAACCATTGTGGTTTAAGTTTTAACAAGGTAACCACTCAGGTACGTCTAAATGACAAATCAACCATCCCAGTTACGGTCGCCGTTAACTAGCGCGCCGCTGCGGTGTCCCACCTTGCCCCGGCGGTGCCCCGTGTTGCGAAAAATAACACACAAGTGTTGACTGGAGTAGCGACTAGTCGACACGCCGCCGCGGCGTCCCAGGACGCCCCAGCGACTCCACGGGACGCCCCACCGGCTCCCCGGGACGCCCCACCGGCTCCACGGGACGCCCCACCGGCTCCCCGGGACGCCCCACCAGCTCCACGGGAGGCCACAGAGGCTCCCCGGGACTCCCCAGCGGCGTCCTAGAGCACCGCGTCGGTGTATTAAGACGCTGCCACGGCGACTTAGGACGCCGGGGCGGCGTCCTAGTACATCGCCGCGGCGTCCTGAGTATACACAACGTACTTTAACTCCCGAATTGAAAAAAAATTTGCCATAGTTGTTCTTGTTGCTTTACTCCCCCAAAGCATACATCCTGCACATAAATTGCAAGTAGTTCCAGAATCATCCACAGTACATAAACAACAGCATACAACCAAGCTCATGCAACATCGAACTATAAACAAATGACACGAAATCTGAACAAAACATGAACTTTATATAGCACACATTCAAGTTAACATCCATTACAACTTTGAAATGTAAACAAATTACACGAAATGTACATAAACATTTTACAACTTTTACAACTTCTTTGTCTTGCTCGGCCGCAGATCTTTGACCCCAAAAGATAAGTTCGGGAAAAACACTACATGTTGTGCTTTCTCCCACAAAGGTTCCTCATACTCAAAGATGGTTGGGTCGTGGTCGTGAAATAGTTGGTCAGTGTTGCATTTACGCAGCATGCTCATCCCCACACTCGTACACCGGTAGATGGCGTACGGGCTGCAATACGAAGGGAAAATAAGCAAGAATATGCAGTAACCAATATTAAGAATTTACATAAAGGGAAAATACATACGTGTCTTTGTCAGTGGGAGCACAGATCATGGAGATAGCTTCCGGCAACAATTGCTGGTAACCATACTGAGTGTGGAGGTCAACGGACGACATAAAACTTCCCTGCTGCGGGTGTGTCTGCAAGGAAAACAACACATTAGATGATCTTAGTCAACCTGAAAAACAACCAGGAGAAGCGAGATGATTACTTACTTGAATCCACCCTACTGAGATTATATTGTGCTCGTGATGATATGCCAATATGGCTGCCTCGTTTTCAGCACAGCACTGCATATACGTTCAGATGAGTACTACGATCAAATCTTATAAATTAACATACAAAGAAGGCTTCTCACCGTATTTGGCGTCCCCTCTTGCTCGGGGAAGATGAGATGAGTGACTTCGTAATGATCCCCCGTCTGCCTTCCCCCAAGAATTGCGCACGTCTCTTTGTTCTCTCGAGTATTTCTACGCACATATTGCTCGAACACGGTCATCAAATTTGAAGCCTACAAGAAAAATGTCAAATGTCGTTAGAGTAACAAAACATTAACATGAACCAACACACACATATAAGCAACACACATATATAACCAACTCACAGATGTACCGCGTGCACCCTTCTAAGCGGCCAATTCTCGTAGTCCTCTTCGTTCTCGGCATGTTGGCCGCTGCCGCTGTGAGGCTGATGTGAGGCTGATGCCGCCGTTGATGACGATGATGACACACGAGCTGATCGCCTCTCACGACGCTCAAGTGCTGCCATCATATCACGGTGCCAATCTGTTGCTTGCAAATGGCGCTCTTGTGCAATGCCATGCCTCTCTTCCGCAAGGGCTGCTGCTTGCATATTCCAGTCTTGTTGCATTCGGTGCCTCTCTTCGGCAAGGGCCGCTGCTTGCAAATTCCACTCCTGCGCCATTTGATGTCTCTCGACTGCGAGGTCATCCATTCTTTGGAGGTGCTCCTCCATCATTTGCATTCTCATATCCATTCTGATCCTCCAGTTGGTTGTCTCCTTAGGCATCGGAGTGAAGTGCAATGACTGAGGAGGAGACTGCTATTCATACCCGGGGGCTACCTCCTGAGGCTCTGAGGGAGGTGGAGGTCGAGGTCGAGGTGCTGCCTGGTTGGTGTACTTGCGCCGCCATTCCCCTCCAAGTTTTGTGAACTGCATGCGGTCCACCTTTTGTTGATTGTAAATGTGTAACGGCGACTCCACAATTCTCGGCTCGTCCTCAGGGATGGGCACTCCATATTCGTCACATATGGTCTGTATCAACCAATTGTACGGGAGGTTCTTCGAAGGTATGTTCAACACCTCATTCATGTGGCTGAGGATGATATATCCAATGTCCACCTTTTTCCCGGTGAACACCTTCTCCAACATATAAAGATCCATGCAACTGACATGGTCTCGATGCCCATCCCGATGCAAAATGGTGTACTTTCATGATCAGGTGGACCAATCGGGCTATGACATGAAGGTCCTTGGCCTTCGGCTTGTGGTACTCTTCAACCTCTGGATCGCGGCGCAGCAATCTTAGCACTTGTAGCCCTTCTCCACGGCTGACAAATGGTGGCTCCCGAGACACATGATAGTATTCCTTGCTTGGGCCATCCATATCACAATCAAGCAAGATATTTAGGACCTGGGGAGTCAGCCTCACCTCCCGTCCAAACACCAACGTCGCTAACTCCATTGGCTCGGTTGACAGTCTCAAATTTGCATAGAACAATTTGATAGCTTGTTCGGAGTAACTACCTCTCATCTGGCACAACCTGGCTAAGCCAGCAGATTGCATAAGATCTTTAATCCCCATGCCAGCCAATGAGTCCAGGTCCACAATTTTTGAGGCAATAATTGTACGGTTCTGAATATCATCCTCGTACCGTGATTTGCATTGTCTAGACCTGAATAATTTGACCCTCCGCCCAGCGGTGATAGGTTCAACCCGGACAATTGAGCGTCCGAAATCTTCTTCGCCGTGTTCTACAGCGGGTTCATGTTGAAAATCCCACGGTGCTCTGGGTTGGGAATGCTGGGACGCCGCTGCGGTGTGCTCAACGTAGGATGCCGCCGCGGGTTGCTCAAAGTACGCCGCCTCTGGTTGCTCAGAGTACGCCACCGCGGTTTCCTCAGTGTAGGACGCCGCCGGTTGCTCCGTGTAGGACGGCGCCGCGGGTTCCTCGGTCGGTGCCTTCCCACGATTGGCCGCCAATTTCCTTGCTCGTTGGTACACGTTCATTTTATGTAAGCTCTCGCCATGAAAATCTCTCGCCTTGAAAAGTGGTCACCGAGTGGTTTCGGGGTTTTTGAGCGTTGAAGATGGGTGAAAATTGGCGAGCCCTAGCCTTGGCAGGCCGTGGCGGCGTTCCCCGACGCCGCATGGGCGTCCTAGGAAGCCGTCGCGGCGTTCCCGGACGCCGCAAGGGCTTCTTGGCACGCCTCAGCGGGCTGCTTGGGATGCCGCATGGGAGTCCCGGGACGCCGCGGCGGCTTCCTGGGATGCCCATGCAGCTTTCTGCGACGCCGTATGTATGCAAAATTTCGCTTATAACTTAGTCGCCTCTTTTCCTTAGCCGTGCACACTGGTGGATATAAATTGAGTGATATACAAAACCAAAACATTTATACCACAAGTCAGATATTTAAATTTAGTCACAATTACAACAATATGTATCACGGAAGGTTAAGGTCCACTGTCCGATACGTTTGGGTTTGTGGATCTTGAGTAACCGACTCCTGCAAAACAAATTGCAAATGAAATTAGCATTTATGAAATAACACTTGAAAACGTGAACGGCATCAGGGGCTCACCTGTGTCGTAGGGACTCTGGCAGGCTCTGTCTCGGGGACTAGGGAGGGGGCTAACTCGGGGACTCTGAACCCCATAAAAGTGCCCTCCGACCTTCCTCTTCCTCTGCCGCCTCTGCTTGTTCCGCTGCCTCGGGCGCTCCCCCTGCATGGCCCAGCACTTGACTCTCCTGCCCCATCGCAAGTGCGGGAATTGTGCCCCACACGACCACACCACCCACAAGTGACGTTCAGATGTCTTCTGGATAGCACCGTCGGGCTTGGGGCCTTGTCCACATCCCGTACTCTACATACGCGTGGCCTTCCTGGAAGCCTTTTAAATGGCGGTGGGGTAATTGGATCAAGATTTGTCACACGAGGCCACTCGATTGACCCATTGAGGGGGGAGAGGAAGTGGGAGTACATTGCCATGTATGTTTCTCGATGATAGCACGCATCCACAAATTCTTCCGGAGATCGCCTCATGAACTGAATGCACGGGATTGCATGGACACAAGGGATGCCGGTCAATTCCCACCGGTAACATGTACATGTACACTTGTCCAAATCGATAGAGTACATGTCGTTACTGTTGCTGACCTCAAACTTGGCACGGCCTGCAAACTGGGGGCTCCAATTTCTACTAGCATGTTGTACTTTGGCGAGACGGTTGCTAATCATTGGACACAACCGTTCGGTCAAGCGAGCCATCTTTTCATGTTTTTTAACGATCCTACCCATGATGCCCTTTCGAATAATCTCGAACATACTTAGAATTGGTTTGTCCCGGGCGGGTAGGATGCAGGCACTGAAGGACTCGCTGAGGTTGTTGAGGCTTATGTCGCACTTTCGGATGGAAGAGAAGGCATGTTTGGCCAACATCTTACATCTATTGCTGCTAAATATTCGTGGGCCGCCGGGTCAAGGACAGCTAACTTGGCCATCTCCTTCTCAAATTGCCTCCTTGTTGTGGCTCTTGATGCAGCCCACATTGCATCCTTGAACAAACTGCCTTTAAATTGCTTTTGAAAATTGGCATACAGCTGTCGGATGCAAAACCGATGGTCTACTTGCCATGCCACCTCTATGACCGATGGCACTAATCCCTGCAAAGATTCATAATAAGAGAGGGACATTGGTAAAAAATGCATAACATACACACATAATGAAAAAAGCAATGAACCGCACCTTTTGTCGATCCGAAATGAATGCCCATCCATTGCCAAATAGGGTGTTTAGATCGTCCAACAACAATTCTAGAAACCATTTCCATGAAGCTCTATTTTCTGCTTCAATGACTGCTACAGCAATCGGATACATACCATAGTTCCCGTCGATGGTCACATTGGTCAGCAGCTGTCTCGGAGTCACCCCCTTCCAGTGGCAACCATCTAAACAAATCACCCGTCTACCACAGTTCACCACAACCCTCTTGCATGCATCCAAGCACATGTACATCCTTTTAATACACTCATATCAAAGTCAACACGCAGTGAACTTCTAGGATTTGACCTCCGAATCTCCTCAGTATAGGACCATATGAGCTTGTATTGCTCATTGCCATCCCCTTCATTCATTTTCTTGGCAGCATTTCTTGCCCTTCTAGCAAGGTTGCTTGTTATGTTAACGTTGATGTCCTTCCTGATTGTCTCAATTATGGAAGATACGTCCTAATCGGGCTAACTTTTAAATCTATCTAAGTAATGGGTTGCCACCCATTTCGCAGTGGCATGGCGACTTTCCATCTTTCTAGAGCAAGTGTGAACGTCATTGTAGAACTTTATTTGAAACATCATTTCATTTTGAAATTTTGAGGCGTGCAGCTGCCACGTGCACCCTTCTTCGCATTTGGCCCTCAATCGAGTCGCATCGCTGTGGGTGAATTTAATCCCGTACCCATTCTTCAAAGCATGATCATCAATTTCTTCTCTAATTTTATTCAACGAACTGTATTTTTTTGTAAGGCTCATACCAACAAATGTGCATTGTGCTTCTGGTAGGCGTGGGAGCCTACTCTCAGCCATGTCCATGTCTTCATCGGTACTGCATTGGCATGCTGATCGGAGGTCCTCATTATCCTCTTCGTTTAAATTTGCTGAGACAAAATGCAAGACAATTGCAACTTCATGTCCAATTCCACGTACCTCGTTCTGATTGGCCAACAATTTCTTTGTGGGCCCCACGTCACATTGATGGTTAATAACAGATTCTTCCTCAGTCCATGACTCCATTTGCTTGTAAAAAAATTCTTCAACTTCGCCAAAATTCCTTTCTCTTCAGCTCTCGCACTTCTCTAGGGTTCGCTAATCGCAGATCAAATGCCTCTTACTGTCCAGAGGAGTTAGCTCTCTGTTTATATAAATTCCCGGTCCGGGAAACCACCGCGGTATCCTACAACACCGCAGCGGTGCTCTAGGACGCCGCTGGGGCGTCCCAGGGAGCCGCTGGGGCATCCCGAGGCACCTCGGCGGCGTCTCGGGGAGCCGCTGGGGCGTCCCAGGACGCTGCGGCGGCGTGGCGACTAGTCGCTACTCCAGTCAACACTTGTGTTATTTTTCGCAACACGGGGCGCCATCGGGGCGCGGTGGGACACCGCGGCGGCGCATTAGTTAACGGCGACTGTAACTGCGATGGTTGATTTGTCATTTAGACGTACCTTAGTGGTTACCTTGTTAAAACTTAAACCACAATGGTTGACTTGTCATTGACTTGAAACCACAATGGTTGATTTGTCATTTTCCCTTAAAAATAAAAAGAAGACACAGAAAGGGGGAAGGAGAGAAGCTGCGGGAGAGAGTTTGGGAACAAAGGAAAATAGGGCTTCTGCTTCCTTCGGCCGAGAGAGACGATTCGTGCGAGAGAGAGAGAGACGCTATGCCAAAGAGTCTTCGTGAGAGAGGCTGGTCGGCGTTCCAAGCTGGAGATGGGCGAGTCCGGCCGAAGACAGGAGCTGGTGTTCTGGCATTTTCGAACGCAGGGGCTGTCGTTCGCGGGAGAAGACAAAACCATGAACTGGAAATCTCTCCGGACCGGCGACACCTCTGGACGGTATGGACAAAACCGACGCTCCACCATTTTCTGATTTCAGTTGAGGTAAGTGACGCCCCTGTCCATTTTTGGTTTTCAGCTAGATCACCTGTTTGATGAACATAAGGATTTTAGTTGATTTACTGCTGTTTTGGATGAAAGAAACGCCTGACTCTAGTTTATTTGGATCCCTACTTTCATATTGGATATATGTCAGGATATTGGATATATTGGATATACGTTTAAAGAACCGTGAAGAGGAATAATCAGTTGAATGTATTTAGTTTAGCTCGCAGATAATTGTTTGAGAATTGAATAATTTTTCTCATGGTTTGGATTGTTTGCTCACGGTTATATTGATGAAAACCAAGGATGAGTTGTTGTGATTTTCAATTTGGGTTTACTGCCATTGACGATGGATTCCTTAGATCTATATCTGTTGGTTATTAGTTTCTACACACTGTTCGTTAAAAACTGAGGGCTGTAGTTCTGGCTTCTATGTTAATGGGTTTTCAAATAGCTTATTGCCCATTCTTTTTAGGATAGTAAGCTTTCTGTTTTGGATTAGCTCATGGTTAATTGTTGGTGATTGAATATTGAAGTTGGTTTATGTTTGGTTAATAACATCTGAGGATTTGTATCATTGGTTACTCTTTGACTATAATTGTTGAAATCTTGAGGAATTGTGCGTAGTTGGAACAGATAGATATATTTGGTACATTTTGGATATTTACTAAGTGATGAAGCTAGGAAATTCGGTTGTAGTTTTAGATGGGTCTGTTTACAATAATAAGCATGAGAATGTGGATTAAGCTTAAACTTGGTATAAGATCTTTCAATAATTTCTTGAGATTTTTTTTTCCATATTTGACATGTTATAGGCTAGGACAAGTTTGAGGACTTCGAACCAACACTTGAGATAGCTGTTCCTTCGTATACGAGGAAGGATTGCCAACTAGGTAGGGGTTTTATACTGAGTTGTTTTGCACTGCATTGCATGGTTTTCAAAACCGTATTTTGTGGAAAATCACATATGAAAAACTTGACGGAGACTGTTCGACAGCACGTCAGCTTTTATATTACGTATGTACAAAAATTTTACATGTTTACTTTTGTGCATCGAATTTTCATGGTATGATATGTTGGATACTGTTTTGGGGGCAATGAATCCTCTTGATACTTTGGACGGTCTCGGTGTCAAAGTATCAGGAGGCTATCCCCGGTACATCTTCTGCTGCGTGGAGATGTTTTGTTTGCGCGCTGTGTGAAATATGAGAATTAGGAAGGTGATGACGCTTCCTTGGTTTGCTAATCTCTAAACATAATTAGGGTGTATATATCACGGGCATGTCGTTGACGGAATTTGCTCATGACAACTCGGAAGATGAGTCGGGTCTTCGGACTGTCGTCATTTATCTTCCTCTAGGCTCATGATGTGTTGCCAGCGTTGATGGCCATCTTTCTGTGAAATTGTTCGGAGGAGTCCTTGAGTGACTTTCCTTCTTCACGGACCACGATTTCAGTATAAAACACGACGAGAATATTTTAAATATATAGTTGTCTATGTATACAACCATGTTTTCTTAATATCTCGTTGGAAGACTTTGGGTCAGATTTTCTTAAGATAAAAAGGATTTTCAAATGTCTTGAAAAACGTGCATCTTTCCCAAAACTCATGGTTTTCACGAAAACAGTAAAATAAGTTTTACACGCGATTAGCATTTAGTATAAGTTCCCTACTGAGCTAGTCACTCACCCCTTCGACTATTTTTTCCTAGGTTAGGGTTTTGGTTGAAAACTCTATTACTATTTATTTTGTTTCATTTCCTTAGTTGAACATTTATGTCCTAGTAAGCAAACTATTGGATGATTGTAACCTACTAAATCTGTCTTTCTAAGAAACTTGGATTGCATGCACAATATCATTTGGGCTTTTAAATTTATTATTTTCGCATTATTAATTATTCTTGCAATTACTATATGGACCGTGACCCATCACAAGTGGGTTGTAGCTGGGTATTTATACAAGTCTTCCACAATAATTTAACAAGTCTTGGGCTAGGCGATCAGGTTCTCTACGAGGACCAGGTGTTTGGCCCGGCGTTTCTGTCCGGCCCTTCTCCAGGTCGTGACACTATCATCAAAGGAAAATGGCCCTTATGTTATAGAATGGACAAGTTTTGGTGCATCCCTGCAATACACATATGTTTTTTATTGATCATATTTTACGAAAATGTATAGGTGGTCGGAGGAAACTAAAGCTCTACATGAGTGTTTTTGTTATTGGTGGTGACCTTGATCGGTGAGGCAGGATCCAAAATTATTGATAATTTTTTTTTATTTTTCTGATGTTTTTCTTAAGGATCTATATGGGTAATCACCCAACCCCGAGATTGAGTTTTGTATTGATTTAGTGTTCGACACTGCTTTGGTTTTGATAGTTCTGTATCGCATGACTCTTGCTAAATTGAATGACTTAAGGAATCAGTTGAATGACTTGTTGCAGAAAGAGTTTGTTCATAATACTATTTCACCATTTGGTGCACCAATTTTATCTGTTAAGAAGCATGACATTTTGCTTCGTTTGTGCATTGAATATCGAAAGTTGAACCAAATGACAGTTAAGAATAAGTATCGTCACCGAGGGTTGATGACTTGTTTGGTCAACTAAAAGGATCTATGAACGTCTCAAATATTGACTTGAGATCTGGTTACCACTAGTTGAAGATTCATGAGGTAAACATCCCCAAAATGACCTTTTAGACTCAATATGGAGTCTTGGAGATGTTTGGATTAAGTAATGAACTGGCTACTTTTATGAACTTGATGAATCAAGTTTTCTAGCTTTAACTTAACTAGTTTGTCGTGGTATTCATTAACGATATTTTGATATACTCAAAATCTCATGATAAGCATATGGAGCATCTGAAGATTGTTTTATAGACATTGCATAACCATCAGCTATATTCTGAAAGAGAAAAATGTAGCTTCTGGATGACAGAGGTAAAGCTTTTAGGACATGTTATTTCTCAAAATGGCATTTAAGTGGACCTAACCGAGGTTGAGGTTGTGTTGAATTAAAAGCCACCCAAGAATGTTACCAAGGTACATAATTTATTGGGTCCAGCTTGTCACAACATGGAGGTGTGCCTAATAGAAATGATGAGTTGAACATACCTATTCTCATAGAGAACCTGATAGCTAAGCAAAAGGCTAGGTTGTTATCGAAAGCTTAATATATACTTAAAGCCTAAACCCAAGAGAAATGGTTCAGGGTTCACATAGTGATCAACAATAGTTAAAAATAGAATAATAATATACACATAAAAAATATTGTACAGAAAATGAAACCATTTAACAACATATGAAAAATTTTACAAACTAATAAAAAGAAATAAATCCTCATCAAGGACAACTAAATGAAACATCAAGCATGAAACTAAATTCGAAGTAACCACATCTCGAACACTACACTTGACCACCACGATCTAAACCTCGGAAGGAGGGAGGTTGTTGGTGAGTGACTAACTTAGTAGATAGTTTATACTAAATGCAATGCATGTAAAACTAGTTTTACCTATCACATCAAAAATATGATCAAACACAATGTCATGCATGGATTTAAAATCATTTTCAATGTTCTAAGAAACCAGCTCACTAACAACTAATGAGCAGCTAGAAAACGTGGTTGTATACATGGATAGCTAATATCAAAATAACTCTATCAGATTTTTCACCATAAAACAAGTCTTAGTGAAAAGTGAGGATCAGTCAAGGAATCTACCAAACATCATATAGAAAGGTGGGGACTATTTTTGGGCAGCATCTCATGAGCCAAGAAGGGAAAAAGGACGGCGATCTGAAGATCTAGTAGGGTCACCCGGGTTGCTGATGAGCAAGGGTCCACTATGACAGAACTCGTAATATCAATAACCAAAAACACCCTGATCAGGTTTAGGGATTCAAAACCCAAGGAACATGCCATCACCACCCTATTACCCATTTTTCACACAACGCCCAAAAAAAAAATATTTTCACGCAGTAGAAGATGTGTTGGGATAGCCTTGTGATACTTTGACATCGTGACTATCCAAAGTATTAAGAGGATTCATCCTCTCGTATCAATAACAAAGGAATCAATGAAATATCATGCATGTAAAGATAAATGTGTAAAACTCACTTGTACATATGTAATATAAAATTAGATGTGCTGTCGAACAGTCCCCATCGGGTTTTCATGTGTTAACCCACAAAATAAAATTTTGAAACCATGATGCGATGTAGTACGATAAGGTATAGAATATCTACCTCAATAATGACATAAACCTAGCTAACCAACGACACACACAGTAAAAAACAAACACCAAAAGTAGGAACATCGTCGAAATCTAAAACTAAACTGATGTTAAAACCTCAAATCAACACTAGGGACAAAAAAAAGTGTCCAAAATTAGAATTCAAAATCAGACCAGAAGAGTTAACACAAAACTTCCCAGCTCAAATTAAGAAACGATAAGTACCCCTACATCGAACTGAGAAGCCACACTGACTAGAAACAAGATGTAGTTGAGGAAGTCGAGTGAACACCACTAAACTCAAGCTTTATGAAATCACACTATGTGGTCGACCAAGACATAACAGCGGTCAACTAGACACATCAACATTTGACCTGAATGACACACTGGTCGATAAGTCATCATTGCATTTGACCAGATACTATAATACCCCAAAACATTTAGTCATAATAAGTTTAGTAAACGTAATAAGTTTGTATAATTAGTGATGATTATTGGATTGGATTGGATTGGAGATTTATTAGGTAATTTTTTAGAGTTGATTGGGATGATATTAGAATTGGTTAAGTGAGATTTGTTTAAGGTTCATGGTTGATCACAGTTATGGAAAAACATTATAGTTGACTGGTCGACCGTGAAAATGGCAGTGGCATATAAGTAAATTGGCAGTGAAGGAATCGGTCGATCATGTGATTGACCACGAAAATAACAGTGGCACAGAGTTTGGTGAAGTTGAGATCGGTCGATCAAATGATCGACCGCTTGTATGGCAGTGGCTATCATATTTTGGAGCGGTAGATCATGGCTTGCAGTTTTATGTATTATCAAGATTAGTGGTCGATCGTCGTCATGAAGGAGATCAACTGGCTCCTCAAAAATTTCTAGAAGCTGTGTTTTTTTAAGCCTTATTCCGGTCGATCATAGGAAGAGTTTGATCGACTGGGAATCTCAATCATCGCCTGGGATTAGTTGCGACGCGGTCTATGATTGGATGAAATGGAGGTGTTTTGTTGATGCTCCTACATCCCTCAACGTGTCCTTCCTTTACAAATGGCTGTACAGATGAAGAGTTAGGTGAAGTATATGAGGTAAGCTTCTGGGGGAAGTTTTCTGGAGGGAAAAATGGGGAGCCGAGAGAAACAGAGAGAGAAGAGAAAGGGAATTCTCTACAGAACGGAAAAATTCGTGAGAGAAAATCTGAAATGATAGAGAGAAAGGAGATAGGGAGGGAGTTAAGAGTGAGAGTGAAGGGAAATTGTGAGATAGGGAGAGTGAGCTTCTGTAGGTTTGAGAGAAATATTGTGACATTCTGGAAATGGAAGAACTGTTTTCTTCCTCGGGTGTGCTTCAGGTAATGCTGAGTTTCCTTCCTGGTTTATGGATTTTTAGGCAAAAGTCATTTTAAAGGTAGAAGATGAAAATGAAGGTGTTAATGTTTAATGGGCATTAGGAGGTTTTTATGCTTTGTGGTCGAGTTTGATATGTTGTTGGCTATGTTTGTTTCTTGTTGGTCATTTTCATGGAATCTGTGTGAAAATATGTTATGTTAATGGAATTTATTCCCTGTTGTAGTTATTGCTCAGTGGTTGGAATGAAGGAAGTATTCATAATTAATTGTTGGGTGATTGTTACTGTTAGTTGATAGCTTGAAGTAGTTAAACTCTTTTTACTGTCTTATAATTATGAAAGAGGAATGATGTTGTTTTGGTTCTTGGTTAAGTTATTTCTTGGGGAATATTGTGAGAAGTAGTAATTAGTTGAATGAAGATAAAGAATCTAGAAAGTGGATGAGAGCCTTAATGTGCATAGTATCAAGTTATAGGTCTGAGAATTTGGGATGGTTGATTTATTTATTGATGATTAAATGTTATTAAATTTGAAAGTATTAAGAAGAAGAACCTTAAGTGCTAAACTCATTAAGGACACAAGGTAAGTGATATCACATGTGTTTTGCCTTTATTGCCTACATCACAAGAGATTAGGACTTATTTGCTGATTGTATTTGCTAGTTTATTAAATTATTGATCATGCTATTGTTCGAGGATGTATTGTTGCTTGTTGTTTGTTGTTGTGTTTGTTAGAATTAAGTACTTTAAGTTAAGGATTTTTATATTGATGATATGATAGAACTGTATTCATTCATGTATATTTCACGCATCATAGTTTTGAAAATGTTACGAAAATGGTTTTAAGCATAAAGTTTTGAAAAGAAAACGAAAAGGGACATTAAATGGAAATAAACGTAAATAGGTGTGACAAGACGTGGGTTCTTGAGTGGCTGCCTCACGTGGGCCATATTGTGTCACTCTACCTTGTCAAGTTTGACATCTCTAAAGCTTGGATAGGTAACTGGAACTAAATTAAAATGAAACTAAATGGAAATAAATGTAAATAGGTGTGACGAGATGTGAGTTCTTGAGTTGGCTGCCCCATGTGAGTCATATGGTGCCACTCTAACTTGTCAAGTTTGACATCTCTAACTCCTGAATGGGTAACTGGAACTAAATAAAAATGGAAATGAAAATGGAAATAAATGTAAATAGACATTTGGATGTGTGGATTCTTGAGTTGGCTGCCCTTGGTGGGCCATATGGCGCCACTCTACCTTGTCAAGTTTGACATCTCCAATGCCTGTATGGGTAAGTGAAACTAAAGTCAAGTTAACAGTTAAGTTTAAGTCAAGATAATGGTCAAGGAAAACAAAAATAGAAAACTGTATGCAGATTTTATAAAAGTTGCATAGTATTTGCATTGCATATTTAATTTATGTCGCTTACTGAGCCTCAGGCTCATAGTTAAGTCTAGTAATGTAGGTACGTGCGAGATCGAATGAAGGAGTAGTTGACGAAGGATTTGCGTCGGCGGACCTTGTGGCTGACTAAGTTAAATATCAAGAGAAAATGTAAATGGTTTTGCAAAGTAATTGTTAAAGGTATAAAGTGATTATTGTTTAAAGTTAAGCAAAGTTTTCCAAGTTATAAAGGTTTTTAAGAAAATAATTTTATTTATCATCTTTAAATGATTTTAAGAATGAAAACTCTTCTGCTACGCAATTCGAACGAAAGTATTTAATCAAAAGCAGAAAATTTTTAATTTTATGCAATTTCCAAATAAAACATGTTTTAAGAAAGGAAAACCGGGTCGTTACAGATACAACCACAACTAACTCCAAACAACACAACAGTTTATGAGACATAGCTAGAGTCAACCAAACATGACTACGGTCAACCAAGACCACACAATGACAGTCAATCAGGATCACACAGAGTCGACAGAGAACAACTATGGTCACCTAAGAGAAAGCAGCAATCGACGCAACTCAACTCTGGTTAAGCGAAAAAAATAAGCAACGGCCAAAAGGCATAACTACGGTCTACCTGGCCCAGTCAGCAGTTGACCGAACCCTGTCGTGCATGCCCAGTTTCCCACAACAGACAATGGGGGTGGACACCTGAACCCAAAGTACATAACACACAGACATCCAAAACCTCCAACGGATGTCCCAAAAGCACACCACGATGGTCCAAAACTCCACCGCAATTGACTGGAGCAGAAGCCCAGTCTTCCTTACATTGGGCAACCCAAAAGCATCCCCGTAGTTGACCAAAACCCCAATGCAATCAAACAGACATAGGCTACCACAAATACTGGCTCTCGACCAATTTCCTAGTCAACCAAACCCAACAAGCAGTCAACAAAACACAACCACCGGTGACTAGGGAAAGCTTTCCAATGCAAAATCACGAGTAAACTAGCATTTCCGCATCGATTTCTGCCTCAAATCGGTTTAAATTCCTGTACAAACTCTAAATCAACAACAATAACAAAGAAACTACTAAAGAATTCAAGTTTCCAAGCTCGAATCCAAATTGACTCAAAACAAAAATTTGAACGGAAAAGACAGAGTTAGAAATCAACGTACTCGTGAAGCTCCTTTATGAAAGTCGGAGATCGGGACACCACGAACACGACCCTAGTCCCTCCGCTCGCCACTCAGTTTCATCTCCCTCTCTCTCTCTCTCTCCCTTCGCGCTGCGACACTGAAGAAAGGAAGGAAACTTCCTTCGTTCTTACAAATAAATAATAAAAAAAGTTTTTTTTATTACTGTTATCTAATGTATATGTATATATATAGAAAATATAATATAATAAATTATATTATATTTATTTAGTAAAAATCTCAATTCAAAGGAAAAATTTAAACATTGACAAAAAAAAACATGAGGAAAGCTTAGACTTACCAAGTGCTTCATTGCAGACCTAGATAGTATAGAAACTCCAAAATCACTAGTTAACCCTTTGATCGAACCCTTACATGTGGCGTGAAGACCCACGACACGCGGCGAAGACTTGGTCAACATAACCAAATTGACCTCGATTAAAGCAGAAAAACATTTATATAAAATCCAAAAGTTGCAAATTTTACATGGTTGATTATTATCATCGATTCATGGAAAATTTTTCTTTTATTGCTACACCATTAACCCAATTAATCAGAAAAGACATGAAGTTGATTTGGGATGGCAAATGTCAAACAGCTTTTGAAGAGCTTAATCAAATATTAGCTACTGCACTAGTTTTTGCAATGCCCGATAAGAGTTTGTCATATGCAGTAGATATAGATGCATCAAGAGTTGGTTTAGGTTGAATTTTGATGCAGTAGGACAAATTCATATTCTATGCATCTCGATAGTTAATGGTGCATGAGCAAAATTACCTAACCATCACATGGGATTAGCAGCCATTATTTACGCTTTGAAAATTTGAAAAAGCTACTTATATGGTGCTAAGTTTGAAATATTTTCTGGCCATTAGGATTTAAAGTATTTTTTTACTTAGCATGATTTGAACTTCCAACAATGTTGATGAATGTAGTATATGGTGGATTATGATTTGTCTTAAAGTGTTATCCTACAAAGACCAATGACGTGGTTGATGCCTTGAGTCTTCATCCTCAAGGTTTTCTTTCTTGTCTTGTATTGGAAGACTAGAAGAGATGTCTGACTAATGGAGATTATGAGCTATAGTAACAAGAGGATAGTCAGACACTTTGAGTGTTTAATTTGGTAGAAACCCCTATAATTTTACATCACTCTAAGGATACACAGAATTTTGATGATAAGCTAAAAGAAAAGTTTGATCAGATTCAAACTGGAGAGTAGTTTGGTGATTGGAAAATTAGCTCTGATTATTTCTATTTTTTAAAGGCCGAGTTGTGGTGCCTAATGATTTAGAATTGAGGGAGGTGGTTCTAGTAGAGAGCCATAAGTCCAGATTTGCTATTCATCTCAATAGCACTAAAATTTATCATGACCTGAAGCGTCAGTATTAATGGGTTGGAATGAAAAGAGATGCATCAAAGTATGTATATAAGTGTTTGACTTGTCAGCATGTTAGAATTGAGCATCAGAGACCAGCTAGGTTGTTGCAACCTTTATCAATTCTTGAGTGTAAATGGGATAGAATCACAATATATTTTGTGACCAGTTTGCCAAGGACTGTGTAAAGATTTGATGTAGTATGGATAGTAATTGATTGATTGATGGAATCAGCACATTTTATTCCTATTAGAATATATTTCTCCTTGACAAAGCTC
Source organism: Begonia loranthoides (assembly GCA_022433065.1). Lineage (NCBI taxonomy): Eukaryota > Viridiplantae > Streptophyta > Magnoliopsida > Cucurbitales > Begoniaceae > Begonia > Begonia loranthoides. The sequence goes on from CM039475.1 coordinate 9,415,814, forward strand.
AGTAAACGTAAATAGAGAACATCGTTTGTTTTCACAATGTTCATTCGAGTATTGTGTCAGATAAAGATCTGAGGTTCACCTTTAGATTTTGGAGAGCTCTTCAAAGAGATTTGGGCACTGAGCTTAATCTGAGCACGACACATAATCCTCAAACAGATTGTCAGCCTAAGTGTACAATTCAAATTTTTCAAGACATGTTGAGGTCGTGTATTTTGGATTTGAGTTATAGCTGAGTGAATCACTTACCATTGATAGAGTTTGTTTATAATAATAGTTATTTGATCAGTATTGGTTTTTTGTCATACGAGGCATTGTATGGCAAACAATGCAAATCACCATTATGTTAGCAAGTACTTAAGGAGAGTGTAACTCTCAAGTTCAATTTGATTGAGGAGACAACTAAAAACATGTAGATGATTGAGGAATAGATGAGAACATTTCAAAGTTGGCAAACAGACATTTTGAGGAGGGAGGTTGAATTTGAGGATGCTAACTTTGTATTTTTGAAGGTTCAGTCGCATCGTGGTATAAGCCGCTTTGGTGTAAAGAGAAAGTTGTCTTCCAGATACATTAGCCTTTTTGCATTATTGAGCAAGTTAATTCAATGGCTTATCGGTTGGATTTACTGCCACAATTTTGTCATGTTCATAATGTGTTCTATATTTCTGTGCTGAGGAAATATATATTTGATTCATTATATGTTATCTCCTAAACCGATGTGTCTATCTAGGAAGACATTTCTTATGAAGAGGAGCCCGAGAGGATATTGGGCTTAGAGATCAAAATTTTGCGTCATGGTGAGATACCATTGGTTCAGATTCAATCGAAGAACCATAATAAAAAAGAAACTACATAAATGGTAATAGAGTACCCTCCACTTGTTCGATGGAACATTTGAAGTTGTTATAAATTTTGGGGGAAGAATGTTGTAACTGCCATTCAAAATAAAAGTAAGATATTTAAAAATAAAATAAAATAAAATATTAAATTACCACATTTATGGAAGGAAGTTACACATATTTGAGAGAGGTATTTTCTTCCTTAAATAACGCTTCCTTAAGTGTAACAGTTATACACTCACCCTACAAACGCTTGAAGAGATTTTCCATATGTGAAGACAGAGGCTTCGACAAAAGAGGAAGGGAACGCCTTTGGAGAAACACTCGACTCAGTGATGTGTTACTTTTCGCCGTTAATAAGAAGGTAAGCAGAACTCAAAAACCCTTCTTCTATGTTATCAAAATTTTGAATTTTTAATAATAGAATGTGATGTTTGGGGAGAATGATTCGGATTTGAATGACTCACAGAGCAATGACAAAGAGAAAATTTTTTACTTTTGAAGGTTAATCGAAACCAACCTTAGATTCTCCGAAGATTTTTTATTTTGTGGAACTCTTGGTTTGATTCATAAAGATTGAGATTCATGCACAAAAATGAATTATTTTACATTGTGATATGTTTTTGGATTGTTTAAAGTGTTGAATTCGGTGAAAGTCAGAATTTTTTAGAGTTTCAGAGCAATTCTTCAACGCAGCAATCAACCGTGGTTTAAAATTAGTCGACTAGAAAGGTTACAGAAACATTAACAGTCAAGGACCGGCCACTTCAGGTGGTCGACCAGTTTAGTCAATCCGCCACTTTGGGTGGTCGACCAATTCAGTTGATCAGCCACTTCGGGTGGTACATTGGTTTGGTTGATCGGACACTCCCAGGGTGGACCAGAATGTGTTTTATTGTTGGATTTTTATGGGATTGATTCTGTAACGTCCCCAAGTCAGTTTCTACCCTAGTTATAGGTTCCAACGAACTTTTAAAGATTTAAAATAGCATACTAAAGAATATGTAATGTAAAATCTGCAATTTTTTGATTTTATATTTTTGTGAGTAAATTTTTTGTTTTGACCGAGTTAAATTTTCTTATGTTGACCAGGTCATTGCCACGTGTTGTAGGTCTTCAGCCACATGTGAAAGGGTCCAGTCAATGGTCAATTGATGTATTATGTGTTCCTCTGCGGTTTGAAGCTGCGAGATTATGCACTGATAAGTTTATTTAATCGTAATGTGAGTTTGTGTTTCGTTGATCTAGTTATGTGTTCTTGTTAGGTTTTGTCAAATTAGGATTTAAAGGTTTTATTTAATATTTTTTGATATATTAATTTATATTATATATATTAAATAAAGTAATTAAATTTTAATTCATTTCCTTAAAGGGTTGTCTCCTTCCCTTTTCTTTCAGAGAGTATCGACGGCTCGGGTGAGAGGACTGAAAGAAAGGGGTAGAGAACCACCAAATTCGTGTTGTCGGAGTCTCTATCCATGTCTCTTGTGATGGGTTTTTGTGGGAAAATTCATTTCTAAGGCTTTGGAGATGTCAGTGGTTTCGACCCTCACTTCCAATAACGCGTGGAGTTGGCTAGTTGGTAAGGTTGTCGAGGTTGTCTATGAGGTAGGGATATTTATACTCTATGCACTGCATTGCATCCTAATTTTCAAACTGATATTTTTTGGAATAGTACATATGAAAACCCAATAGGGACTATTTCGACAGCACGTCTGTTTTTACATATACGTACGTATGTTTTCTCACGTTTATATTCTTCGTGCATGGTATTTTGTTTGGATTATTTGGATATATTTGAGAAGATGAATCCTCTTGATACTTTGTGCAGGCTTGGCATCAAAGCATCATGAGGCTATCTCCTGCAATCTTTTACTGCATTAATATTGTTTGTTTGTATGTGAGAAAGGGGTAATAGGGCACTAGTGACACGTCCTTAGGTTTCAAATCACAGAAGTCGAAATGAATGATAGGGCGGTAATGGCGCGCTCCTTAGGTTTCAAATCCCAAAACCTGCCCAAGGTTTTAGTTACATGGATTGAAAGATTGTTAGTCACTAAGTTTTGCTCGCTTAGTACCTTTCCATTTGATGGGTGGTGTGACGACTCATAGCTTTGCTCATCAACAATCCTCGTCAATTTGAATCCAATAGGTAGCTAGTTGAGGAGCAATTTGTCGCTGACAATCTTATCTGTTATTTGAAATCACAGACAGTGACACCTTCTAGTATACAGACCATCAACACATTTTTCTTCTAACTCATGAGGTGTTGTCAATCGAAGGATTGCTGCCTTTCTATGACATGTGTCGGATGGGTCCTTGCGTGACCATCAATTTTCACTGATGACGTTTTCAAAGGAAAAATTTTGTAGGGCTATCTTTGTGATATAGTTGTCTATATATACAACGTGTTTTGATAAAAATAAAAAAAAAAACCTCGTTGATGGCCCATGGGGCCTATTTTCGTAAAATGATGAAGATATTTTAAAGTTGATTTAAATATTCATGTAGGATAAAAAGAAGCATTAAACCATGATTTCTAAAAGAAAAGGTAAAATCTATTTTATGATACATTGCATATAGTATAGATCCTCTTACTAAGTTGGTCACTCATCCTTCAACATTTTTTTTTCAGGTTTAGTTTTGGATGGTTTGGTGATGCATTCGAGGTGTGGTTACCTCAGATTTGGATTCCTAGTGGTGTCCCCCTCTTGTCCTCAATGAGTATTTGTGTTTCTTGTATTAGTTGGTTTATTTTGTCTTGGTGTTGAATGGTTTCATCTCCTGCACAATGTTTTTCCTCTTTGTTATTTATGTTATCTCTAACTCTTGTTGATCATTTTGTGGACCCAAATCCATGTGTTTTAAGTTTTGGGCTTAATTTCACATTAGGACTTCTGCTTCAACCTAGTCTTGGGTTGGGCGATCGGGTTCTCTTCGAGATTCGGGTCGCCTGACCCAGCGTTTCTATTAGGCCTGCCTTTGGGTCGTGACATGTATGATGATAGGTTCTAAGGTTTGACACAAATTTTGGATTCTTGGATACTTGGGATTTGGCTTTGGTAAGCCTAGTTGAGATAAGAGTTTATTTTTATGTCCAACAATGCATTGATTTAAAAAAAAATATTTTAAGATGTGTTCTCATATACAATAAAGTGTCCATACATATATTCACTGGACATATTTTAATTCGACCATGCTCATTTATTTTATTAATCATCTTGGTTGTGTGAACCAAGTTTAATCGACTCATATAGGGGTTCTATTTTTGTTATGCACATTCTAGTGTTTGAGAATATGTTTGTTTCTTGTTAATTAGAGTAATGAGACAACTGTATGTGTCGTGTTCCTAGGCGCAAAACCCTAAACCTGACCAAGATCATTTGTGGCATTTGCGATCGTCGAGTATTGCCATTACTATTATTATTGTCAATGACATGGTGTGTTGAAGTTCATAAGTGACTCCATTTTCACTGAATTATACAGTAAGAGTTTATTTTTGTTATGTACCATACTAAACTGCTCAGATTGCATAAAATGTTTTATATTGGCATACTCACACATTTTATTTACTTTACGCTAAATGTAAAACTTTATTCCTACAGAGTTTAGTTGATTCATCTTAATGATTCCTCCATTTTTAGGATTTAGTCAAGGAGATCACTAGCTGCCGGCGAAGGAGTAGGTTCGGCGATTTATTTCTTTAGTTTTTATTTTCTTTTGAGAGTTTATTTTGTGAGGTTAGACTTTGTTTGTAACGACCCGACTTTTCATTTCCTTTAAAAATTCATGAAATTTAAAACTTTTATAAAACTACAGAAATCTCTTTTCAAAATAATATCAGAGTGTCTTTCAAAAGTTGGACCATAAAAAACCTTTCGTTATACTCATTATGAAAATCATTAAAGCTATAGCGGAAGTAGTTATAAAATCTATCAAAATATAGAGGAAGCAAAATTTTCATTTAAAGCAACTGCATTAATTATAAAAGTACTTTCTTCACTTTCTTTAGCCTAGCCAGCGACAATCCCGCGTGTGCAAATACTTCATCAACTGCTTCATCATCTGTGAATTGTTTTCTCGTACAAGTAACTACACCACAAGTAAACTGTAAGCCCAAAGGCTTTGTAAGGAAAAGGGTTTATGCAATATACTATACCTCTCTTTAGTTCTTTTGGAATGTGGGCCACCCAAACCAATCTTTCATTAGTTTCGTTGGTTTTTTCATTGGTTCTTTACTCGTACATCAAACTGGAGATTGAAGGATTTTCCTCTGGAATGGTATAGTTGATAGGATCTAACATTTTACTTGCAACTAAGTCCCCGTTCTTGACTATGGAGGGGGCTTCGCCTAGTTGCAGACTAGATCCGCTACCCATCCGCCTCCCAACTCCTTTTTCTTTTCTTTTCTTTCATTCATTCTTTTCCTTCATTTTCTTAACGTTTTTCCTCACATAATGCATGTGTGAGTACCACCATGTGGCACTCCCTATTGGTTTCTATTAACATGATGCATGATGACACATTTTCCAAATAACATGATGCATGAACATGACATTCACAATAATTGAATTGCGCATAGAAAAGAAGGTAAATGACAATAATTGAATGGTGCATTTAATGGAAGTAATTATCCAAAATTGAATAGCGCATCGGAATGAAAGCAAATTGTAATATAATGAATAATGGCACGTAAAAGAAGGTAGCAATAATGAACAGCGCTTATAATAAATAACAGTAATTGAGAGCGCATAACAGAGAACAATCATAATTGAAAGAGCATAACAGGGAACAATTATGAGAATGAATTGAAACAACAAACGGCGTACATAATTTCAGGCCAGAAATGGTAACATGCGATTCTTTACAATTCACTAAACATGCTTAAACAATGGAAACACGCTTAAACAAAAATTAGCTCAAGGAATATAATGGAAATGTGCTAAGACAAATATTAGATAAGTTAACTAATGATATCGTGCACTCTAGTTTAATGATGGTAAATCAAACATAATCAGAGCAATTAATTATCCTAGTTAGTTAAACTTACTCAGAGTGATTAGTTAACACACTCCCTATTGGTTTCTATTAACATAATGCATGATGACACATTCTCCAAATAACATGATGCATGAACGTGACATTAACAATAATTGAATTGCACATATAAAAGATGGTAAATGACAATAATTGAATGGCGCATTTAATGGAAGTAATTAACCGAAATTAAATAGCGCATGGGAATGAAAGCAAATTATAATATAATGAATAACGACACATAAAAGAAGGTAGCAATAATGAACAGCGCTTATAATAAATAACAGTGATTGAGAGCGCATAACAGAGAACAATCATAATTGAAAGCGCATAACAAGGAACAATTATGAGAACGAATTGAAACAACAAACGGCGTACATAATTTCAGGCCAGAATTGGTAACATGCGATTATTTATGATTCACTAAACATGCTTAAACAATGGAAACACACTTAGACAACAATTAGCTCAAGGAATATAATGGAAATGTGCTCAGACAAATATTAGATAAGTTAACTGATGATATCGTGCACTCTAGTTTAATGATGGTAAATCAAACATATTCAGATCAATTAATTATCCTAGTTAGTTAAACTTACTCAGAGTGATTAGTTAACATGCTTAGATTACTATTAATTGATTAAGCATGCTCAAATAAGTTGGTTAAACGTACATAGCACTACATAGTAAGGAAATCACAGGAAAATAGCACTACCTAGAAATCACAGCGAACATTAAGGAACTCAAATAGCGAATCGTGAAGGGACGACAATAAGGAAATCACAGGAAAATTAACAGTATCATTAGCACTACACATTCACGCACTAAACATTGATCATTCATCACTTTTCTATCGTTAAGCATTTCATTTCAAATAATATTTGCAGTCAGGAAAATACAGGAAATTAACAACAAAAGAGTTAACATCAACAAATGCTAGACAAACAATTGTTTTACATTTATTACTCTAGTTAGTTAGTTAATTAAACATGTTCGAGGATAGTCTAGTTAGTTAATTATCCTAGTTAGTTAACATGCTTAAGAAAGATTACGATTATTACTCTAGTTAGTTATTGTTCTAGGTAGTCATCCTAATCAATTTACATGCTTAAGGAATAATTACAATTATTATCCTAGATGATTAAACATGCTTTTGTTCTAGTTAATTAAAGGGAAAATGACAAATCAACCATCGTGGTTTGCGATCAATGACAAGTCAACCACTATGGTATATTTTCTAACAAGTTAACCACTAACGTATGGGTAAATGACAAATCCAACATCGCAGTCATGTTCGCCATTAACAAGTTGATGGGGCACTGACGCGGCGTCCTAGGACGTCGCCTCGGTGTCCTGGTTTGCGAAGTAAAGTAGGCAAATGTTGGCCTGGAAGCCGCGGCGTCCCAATTTTAATAAGCAGTATACATAGCCGCGAACGCTAGGGTTTGGCATTTTCACTCATTTTTAACGCGAACCAACACCGAAATCTCTCGGTGAATGATTTTCACCACAATCAAACACTGAAAAACCACTGAAAACTCTCTCCCATTTTCGATCAGAATATATTCCCGATCAAGGAAATTGGCGTCAAAGCGTGGTGGGAAGGCAACAGTGGAATTTGTGCAAGCCACAACGGTGGAGGAGCAACCTACGGCGACCTACGTAGAGCAACCCGTAGCGGCGCAACACGAAGACACTGCCGACCATCGAGAAACCGTGGCACAGTTGCAATGTGAAGCTGAACCCGAGCTTGAACAGCAAGAACGAGAAGCTGGAGGCTCAATTGTCTGGTTTGAACCTGTGACAGCGGGGGTTAGGTCCAAATTATTCAGGACATCCAATTGCAAATCACGGTATGAAGATGATATTCAACACCGTGCAATTATTGTTTCTTGGACGGGAGTTGAGGATCACTCCCCAAGACGTAAATATAATGCTTGGATGTGTACTGGACGGGCCAAGCGAAGAATATTATCACGTGTCTCGGGATCCACCATTTGTCAACTGAGGAGAAGGGGTAACGGTGCTTAAATTGTTGCACCTGGATCCCAAGGTTGCCGAGTACCACAAGCCAAATGGCAAGGAGCTGAATGACATAGCCCTATTGATCCACCTCATAATGACGTACACGATTTTGCCTCGGGATGGGCATCGAGACCATGTTAGTTGCATGGATCTTTATATGCTAGAGAAGGTGTTCACCGGGAAAAAGGTGGCCATGGGATATATCATCCTCAGCCACATGAGTGAGGTGCTCAACAACCCAACGAAGAACCTCTCGTACAACTGGCTCATCCAGAGCATGGTTGAGCAATATGGGGTACCCATTTGGGAGAAAGAGCAGAGAATTGAAGAGTCGGTTATTGACGTCTACAAGAAAGCAAAAGTCGACTTAATGGGCTTCACCCACGTTGGAGGGGAATGGCGCCGCCGGTCCAAGAAGCTAGCAACACCTCCAGCCCCCTCAAAGACTCAGTATTCTGCCCCCTCACATGAATAGCCGCCTCCTCCTCATTCATCTCACTTTACTCCGATGCCTGAGGAGTCGTCCGCCTGGATGAGCAGGATGGAGGAGCTCCAAAATACGTCGATGACCAGAATTGAAATGATGGAGGAGCACCTACAAATGCAACAAATCCAGATACAAAGAGGGGAGGAGCTCACCAAAGAGAGGCATCACATAGCCCAAGAGTGGCATATGCAAGCAGCGGCCCTCGCAGAAGAGAGCATTGCATATCCTAAGAGAGGCATATGCAAGTAGCAGATTGGCAAGTGCGAGCAGAAGAGAGGCACCGTGAGGTGGTGGCAGCAATTCAGCGATGTGAGAGGCAATCAGCCCATATGGCATCCGCGTCATCGTCCTCTGAAGCAATTGCTGCCATATACCGCTCGTAAGTGATTTACTTTGTACGCAAAGTCCAGTATTTAATTTGTTTGTGTTTGACGTAATGACATGTTGTTCATTTGCAACACTGGTGCCGTCAGCCGCCAACCTGCTCCTCTAGTCGTGCCTGCCGAGGTCCAGGATGACTTCGAGCCTCGGCCGCTTAGAACTATGCGCATGGTACGTCTTTCATTTGGTTATATATGTGTGTTCGTTCATGTTCAAGTTCATGCGTTATTAGTCTGACTGCGCTTTGACATTTTTTTTGCAGGCTTGGGATTTGATGGAAATGTTCAAGACTTATGTCAACTCAAATACTCGGAAGAACAAAGAGACGTGCGCAGTTCTCCTAGGGGGTGGGGGGGAAGTTGATGGGCGATGATTACGTCGTCACTCATCTCATATTCCCAGAGCAAGTCGAGAAGCCAGATATGGTGAGAAGCCTCGTTTCTATGTTAGGTAAAAAGATTTTATCTGAGTACT
>CM039475.1:9445001-9684201 GCA_022433065.1 Begonia loranthoides
GTGGTATTCCCACGGACGTCCGTCATAATGGGGAATTCTGGCGATTTAGGATCGCATGTGACCCGCACGTGACCCAATTAATTTGGAGTCACTACTGACCGTTCGATCCAGGCGAGGATCCAACGGACAAGGATCGACTTCCGTCTTCGCCAGGCGAATTAAATCCTGGCCGTCGATCCGAGGCACGTCCCTCGCTCGATCCAACGGCCAAGGATCTTTGTCCGTCATCGCATCTGGCAGGGACGCCAGATTCAATCCTGGTCGTCGATCCAGACGAGGGACGATCCTCGTCGATCCAACGGCCAGCGAATGTCGTACTTCGGTCGGCTCTGGACGATTCGACCGTCGGCTCTGCCATCGCCCTTCGACTCCGTTCGATGCCGCTAGACAGGGTACAAACGGGGCGTTAACCTCGACGGCTCTGGACGGAAATCGTGACTGCGAGGTCGCCGGCGACATTTTCTCATACTTCAGGGTTTTAGTTGTTAAAAAATAATCTTCAGGGTTTGATTTGTCGTTGATCGCAAACTATAGGGTCTACAGTGTTATTTACCCTTTTTAATTTTTATACAATTTCATTATAATATTTGAAAACAAAAAATTTTAAAGAGGGAAAATCGGAACCAGAACCGAAATTCTGGTTCGGTTCCGGTTCTCTCTACAACCGGTTTCGGTTTTGTAAAGTTTTGTAATTTCAAAATCGAAACCAACTGGTTCGGTTCGGTTCCACATCAAAACCAAACCAAACCGGACCATGCACACCTCTATTGCCAAATCACAAACTAATTTCTAACATGTCCGTCGTTCTGCATTTTTAGGTGATTTAAAAATTTAAAGTTTAAAATGTCAGATGAAGGGACCTCCGTGTCAAATTAATAATTATCCAATAAAAAAATAATAGGTAATTATTAATTTAACCCCTAAAAAATATAGAAATTCTTTTAATTGACGTCTTAAACTTTAAATTTTTAAATTTAATACTTTAAAATTTTGGACGTTATCATCTAATCCCCTCTCCATTGACACCGTTAAAAATAAAGGAAATATGACAAACCAACTATCGTACTTTATGATCAATGACAAGTCAACCACTAAACTATTTTTACTAACAATTTGACCACTGAACTATGAGAAGTCGCAGCCACGAACATCACCGTTAACTTTCTGAAAATCACAGTGTAAAAGAACAAATACCCATGGAAGAAACCGAAAGAACTCTTGATTTTAGAAAAGATTTTCAGTGGAAAAGAGTTAATATCCATGGATAATGGATTTAGAAGATTTTGAATTTGTAAAAGAATGAATTTAGAAGATTTCGGGTTTTATAATTTAAAAGATTTTGTAAAAAAAATGTTAATATTTTAGTTTTAAGATGATTTAGAATTGTTTTACAGTCTATGGAAGAATCATAGTTTGTCTGTATTGTCTGTGTTTTTCTACGAAGAAGACAATGATCAACGACGTTCGACGACGATCCGCGGCTGATCGTGTAGTAATCTGCGGCGGCTTGATGACGATCTACGACGGCTTGACGACGATCCGTGGCGGCTTGACGACGAACCGTGGCGGATTGACTACCATCCGTGGTGGCTTGACCATGATCCACGACAGATTGATAAAAAAGAAATTCCTTTATTTCACCTAATACGACGGTGAATCTTTGTAGTTCGATAATTCTCTCAATTTTCAACGGTTTTGGACACTTGAGGACTTGTTTTCCATCGTCTTTTCACGATGCACAAGTAGGAAATATCTGTTTTGTCATTCGGTGCTTATCAGAGCAGATTCGGGCAGGAAAACATGCGAAGCTTTACGGTTTAGAATTGTGTAAGGCAAATTGAAGGACTTAGAAGCGTTTTTAGGCCTCGAAAGTGAGACAAGCTACCATTGGCACCTTGGCAGCACGTAGATCTCGAAAAATTATGCAAAATCAAAAACAATTCGTCCAAATCGGTCGACTAAGCACAAAGTTATGGCATTCCAAAGTTTTCGAGTAAACGATCACATTTTTTTCCTAGCCGAATCTGCTCTGATATGCACCGAATGACAAAACAGATCTCTTCTACTTGTGCATCGCGAAAAAAAGATGAAAAATGAGTCCTCAAACGTAAAAAACTGTTGAAAATTGAGAGAATTATCAATCTGCAAAGATTCACCGTCGCACCAGGTGAAAGAAAAGAATTTCCTTCTTATCAATCCGTCGCAAATCATGGTCAAGTCGTTGCGGATCGTCATCTATCCGCCGTGGTTCGTCGTCAATCCGCAGTGGTTCGTCGTCAAGTCACCACAATTTGTCGTCAAGCTGCCATGGTTTGTCGTCAAGCTGCCATGGTTTGTCGTCATTAACGATAAACGTGACAGCAATGTAGTGGCGACTTTTTCTTTTAATTCAGTAGTTAATTTGTTATAAAAAAAAATATTTAGTGGTTGACTTATTATTGATAATAAAGTAGGATGGTTGATTTGTTATTTTCCCAAAAAAAATTTACAACTCACCATGTGTACATTTTTTAACAAAATCTCTTCAATCACTCTCTTTCCTCTATTTCAATGAAAGACAAATGGGGTCGGGAGGTTGAATACGGGTTAAGAGATGTCCAAATAGGACACTAACACTATTTCACAAACTAGAAGCTATCCTTCTCGATGTACAAGAACACAACCATATCTGAAATCTCCATCTTCTGATTCTTACTCAAACCCTCGACTATTTCAATTCCTACTGTCGTCTTCTCAAGTAAAACTCTTTTTTTTTTGTTCTTCTTCCGTCAAATCTGCTACTTTAATCCATGAACACCACTTTTCCTCTCTTCTTACAGTTTCACTGTGGGAGTTATGAACAAGTTTCAAAGGAAGAGTGTTATTTAGAGTGCAGAAAAATAGCGGCCTTTTCCGTTCTCCAGCAGCAAAAGCAACGGCTCAACACCACGAAAAGAAATATCGTGCACGAAAATGGAAGATGCGGACCACCTGAAGCTTTAGTTTATCATCCAGGTAGACCCAGAACCAAAGCAAACAACTACAGCATAATAAGTCGGTCTTTCAACCCCCTATCAACGGCGGATCCGCCGTCAAAAGGGAATCTGTTGGAACTGGTGTTTTCTTACCTCGAAGCTACGCCAACCCTCCAGAACAACGCAAGCATAGAGGTATTTATCCATTTCCATTTGTTTCAATGTTTTTCCTCATGTAATTCCTCTTTTTAATCGTACAAAGCTTAATTATTTGTAGGATTTCCAATTGATCGTTCCGTCAAAGTTCAAGAGTTCAGTTTCACCTACAAAGACACGAACGAAAGAAGACGAGGGCCTTTCGATGGCGAACTGGTGCCTAATTATGGTAAAGAAGATTTCAATTTTTTCAAAAAAGAAGATAGTAATTCTGCGCATAAGTTTTGGCTTAAAAGTTTTAATTTTAACGATTGAAGATTCATTTGCAGCTCTAAGATACGGGATTTCTACCCAGCAGAGACATGGGTACCATCAAGCAAATGCATCCCTAAAGCATGAACTGCTTCTTCCTCTCGAATGGACGTATTAATTCAAGAAAACACTTTTTGGTTTTCGGATTTAACAAAAAAAGGCCATTGTTTGTTTTTTCTGAAACAATATAAGCATAAGAACTATTGCTAGAAAACTTAAAATTGTTAGGGTTTTAGATTAGGAGTAATAAGGAAGAAGGTAGTTGCAAAGCGACGTTTTTGTTAATAAATGGAACGTGCTGAGTTGGAAATTTTTTTTTAACTTGTTAACTGATACAGTGCTAGATGATAACGTGATAATTTTTGGGGAAAATGACAAATCAACCATCGTGGTTTACGGTCAATGACAAGTCAACCACTGTGGTATATTTGCTAACAAGTTAACCACTAACGTATGAGAAATTGACAAATCCAACATCACACTCAAGTTAACCCAGGTAAAGAAAAAGCCTGGACGCCGCTTAAGCAAGCCTGGACGCTGCTGGTTTGCGGCGTCCAGGCAAAGATGTTTGCCTGGACGCCACAATTTTTGATGTTTTTAAATAGTCATCATCAGTTTTCTGCTCCGATCTACCTTGAACATTCTACATGCAAACAGAACATTTTAATTTAAAGGAAAAAAACATTATTCCCTGAAGCTACTATCAATGATCATCCTGATGTGCTCACCATTGCCTCAAACTCATTTCCTGTTTCTTCTTTGGCTACCGAGTCAGGCTTTGTTGAAGCACTTCCATTAACCATAGGTGCCACCTCTTCAGCTTCTTCGAACGCTACTCACTTTACAGAAGCAATTAAGTCAGGTAAGAAACTCAAATTTGCCTGGACGCTGCAGGTTGACTCGGTAGCCAAAGAAGAAATAGGAAATGAGTTTGAGGCAGTGGTGAGCACATCAGGATGATCATTGACAGTAGCTTCAGGGAATAATGTTTTTTTTCCTTTAAATTAAAATGTTCTGTTTGCATGTAGAATGTTCAAGATAGATCGGAGCAGGAAACTGATGATGACTATTTAAAAACATCAAAAATTGTGGCGTCCAGGCATTTTCTTTGCCTGGACGCCGCAAACCAGCGGCGTCTAGGCTTGCTTAAGCGGCGTCCAGGCTTTTTCTTTGCCTGGGTTAACTTGAGTGTGATGTTGGATTTGTCAATTTCTCATACGTTAGTGGTTAACTTGTTAGCAAATATACCACAGTGGTTGACTTGTCATTGATCGGAAACCACGATGGTTGATTTGTCATTTTCCCTATTTTCAATTACTCTAAAAATGAAGAAAAAAGTGGCTGATAGTCACGCCTAAAGCACCTTCGATCTCTTGACTCGAGTGCCTGACATTGCCACCCATCCACACGGTGCCCACGAGGCAAAGCCACCACTGCGGTATTACACGTGAATCAAAATCAGACTTTCTAGTTGATTCCGGGAAAACGACTTCTTCCCAATACTTCTCACTTGCTTTTCGGTCAAAAGTGGTTGACCCAGAAGCCAGATCCACGATTTATCTCATTTGCACCTTAAATACATATACATAACTAGTTGGAAATGTGAAAATAAGAAGGAAGCAAAGAGGGCTTTGGAAGAAGATGAATATTCTATTCACTAAAGATGTTGAAAATTCATACTCCTAGTGGGACAGAAAACAATAAGAATGATATTCACGTGAACAATAAATATTCAATATATGCTAATTGAATATTCAACCAACTAATACAAGGTGTTCTGCATGAAAATATGCTGTTATGCGTTGACATCCCCCCTCAAATACATGGGCGTAGAACATGAAGCTCAATTTACATAGCAGTAAAGTGAAAGGGAGGAAGAACCTTGGTTAGTATATCAACCAATAGAGAAGAAGAAAGTGTAACCTCTATAGATAGAGATTGGTTGAAGACTTTCTTTCTGACAAAATGATAATTAAGCTCTACGGATTTGAATTTAGATTGCAAACTAGAATTTAAGGTGAGAAAGGTATCACTGACATTATCACAATAAATGATAGATGAACATTAGTTCTCTTTTTATTGTCAGAAAATGAAGCCCAATCTTATTAGTGAAGCCCTTTTAGAATCTATCTCATATTTATGCATATAATGTGTAATATTCTTTTTAACTAACTCTGTAACAATAATAGTTTCCAGAATCTTCCCTCTAAATGTACAAAGGAATGCCAGCATTGTAATATTTTATCATTTTCATAAACACATAATTTAACTTCTCTTATTCCTTTCTTGGTATCAGAGATGAATATGGCCTCCTCTAGCAGCATCACCCACCCTCTTTCAACTAAATCCTGTTCCCTTCCTCCTTTTCCAGTAACTCACCAAACTCTCACAGTCAACGTTGATTCCTCAAACTATTTGATCTAGAAAAACCAAATTCTCAAAGTGGTAACTGCAAACAGCTTTGAGGCATTTTTTGATGGGTCTTCCTCTCCTCCTCTGCTCTTCTTGGATTCTAATCATCTTCAACCAAAGCCAGCTTATACATTATGGCAACGCTATGACAAGGTTCTTATGAGATAACTATATGCCTCTCTTATTGATCTTCTTCTCTCTCACATTGTTTGCTATTCTTTAGCTGCTAATATTTGGAGTACTCTTGCTCGCCTTTACTCTTCAACTTCACTTGCTTGTCTAACAAAATTACGAAGCCAACTTCATCAATGAAAAAAAAATGGTCTTACAGTCTTAGAATATATTCAGAAAATCAGTTCAATTTGCAACACTTTTCAACCAATTGGTGAACCAATATCACAAAAGGATCACATTTTGTACCTAATGAGTGGCCTAGGTAGTGAATACCATCTTTTCGTATCTTCAATTAAAAATCATCCAGACACTCCAATGATTGAAGACATGGATAGTCTCCTCCTCAGCTATGAATTGCGCCAAGACAAGCAACACTTAGTCTATTCCCTTCCCTTCTCAACCGCTAAATCCACACCTGCGATTTTTGAATGACACTTCAGCTCCACCTTCTAGCAGTGTTCTTGGGAAACCACAGTTTCCCTCTTTGTCATGGAAGCATGACAAACCTCTGTATAATAAGCCTTGTTGTCAAATCTACCATAAACTGGGTCATACAACACCAAATTGTTTTCATCGCTTGAATACTTTCTTTCGCCCTCCTCCTCGCACTTTTCATGTTGTTGCTCTAGTCTCTGCTCCTTCAAGAACATTTTAACCCTACATCCATGTCATCCATGTGACTACTGGATTCAAGGGTCACACACATCATTTCACCCCTCACTCAAGTGACCTCCATACAACCCATTCTTACACCGGTCCAGACCATGTGACAGCTGCTAATGGTAAATTGTTTTCCATCACAGTTGATGGTAACCATGAACTTCCTTCTTCTCCTAAGTTCCTTCATCTCATCAATGTTTTACATACTCCTTCTATTTCAACTAAACTCATCAGTTTTCATCGTTTATGTTGTAATAATGATATATTTGTCAGATTTCATCTGTTTTATTTCCTTGTTAAAGATTGCAACTCTAAGATGATTCTTCTCCGAGGTAATGTTCATTAGGGTTGATACACTGTTCTTATTCCTTCACGCTTTCCTCCAACTACTCCTTCTTCTTCCTCTAGCTCTACTCGGTTATGGTATCTCTACCTCGGCCATCCCCATTTCCCCTACCTCAAGCATGCTCTAACTTCTTGCAATTAATTTTCATCTTCAATCTCAAATTCTCATTGTAATGCTTGCAATATTAGTAAATCACATTGTTTACCGTTTCAAATATCTTTGTCTCGTGCTTCCTCTCCTTTAGAAATAGTTCACTTAGACATCTGTGGATCATCCCTTGAAATGTCCACAATTGGTGCGTGTTACTTTGTTTTAT
Source organism: Begonia loranthoides (assembly GCA_022433065.1). Lineage (NCBI taxonomy): Eukaryota > Viridiplantae > Streptophyta > Magnoliopsida > Cucurbitales > Begoniaceae > Begonia > Begonia loranthoides. The sequence continues at coordinate 9,452,332 of CM039475.1, forward strand.
TTATTGACAACTATAGTCGTTTCATGGGGTTTTACTATCTTAAAACCAAGGATGAAGTTAAATCATACTTCATCTAGTTTTATAACATTGTCTTCAATCAATTTCATGTCTCAATTAAAACACTTCAATCTGATGGTGGTGGGGAGTTCCGCTCACTCATTCCCTTTCTTGTCTCCAAAGGCATTTTTTATCGAATTTCTCGCCCTCATACTCTTGCTCAAAATGGCAAAGTTGAGCACAAAAACCAGCATGTTGTGGAAAATGGTCTGTGTCTTTTATATCACTCTCACACTCCTTTACGTTTCTGGTCTTTTGCATTCTTCGTTGCTACATTCCTCATAAAGTGTTTACCCACTGCTATTCTTGATAACACTTCACCATATCAAAATCTCTTTAACATGCTGCTTAACTACTCTATACTCCGTGTCTTTGCTACCCTTATCTATTTCCATAATGTTCAAATAAGCTCCATTCTCTACTCCATCTCCTCTTTCCTCTTCATACTCTCCTTCTCATGTTGTATCCATTCAGACACTTCCATTACCTCATTCTTTCTCTTCACCCTTCACTGCCAATCAAACTCTTGCACTTATACCTCCTTCTGCCAACCCCAACCAAACCAACCTTGACCTCAATCTTTTGATCCCTCAAACACTCACCCCATGCAAACTAGTTCCAAGTCAAGTATCTTTAAACCCAAAGTTTTTATCACTATTACTGCTACTGACCTCTTTGAACCACTTACTTTTTCATAAGCCTCTAAGCATGCTCATTGGCTGGTAGCCATGCAAAGTGAGATCAATGCTTTGCACTTAAATAAAACTTTGTCTCTAGTTCCTATTCCTTCATGACAGAAGGTTATAGGATGCAAATGGATTTTAAATTGAAGCAAAATGATGATGGTTCTCTAAACTACTTCAAAGCTCGATTGGTCACCAAAGGCTATGATCAAATTAAGGGAGTGAACTCAGTGAAACTTTTAGTCCTGTGGTCAAGCCTCCAACCATTTACTTAGCCTTGTCATTTACTCTATCTTTTTAGTGGGATATTAGGCAACTTGACGTGTCTAATGTCTTCCTTCATAGTAACTTGGAAGAAAATGCCTACATGCAACAACCTCATGGCTATATTGACAAACATCATCTGGATTTTGTCTGTAAACTCCAAAAATCCTTGTAAGTCCTAAAATAGGCTCTATGTTCTTGGCATACCAAGCTTCATGCTGCTCTTATTTCATGGGAATTTAATGTTTCATGAGTAGACAGTTCAAAGTTTTGTTACAAAATAGTTAATTCAATTCTTTTAATGCTCATCTATGTTGATGACATACTTCTTGCAAGAAACAACATCACGTTGCTCAACAGCCTCATTTAGTTTCTTGCTTCTAAATTTTCAATTAAGGATATTGGTTCAACACATTACTTCATTGGAATACAAATTAGTCGCATGCCCTCTAGTTTTTAGTTAATTAGGCTCAATATATTTCAAACGTGCACTCTCGTGTTTGGATGACAGACTGCAAGCTAAAGCTAACACCCATGGTGTCTAGTTTGATCCTTTCCAAATCATATGGAACACCACTCCCTAATTGCACTATGTTTCAAAATCTAGTAAAGGTGCTTCAATGTTACACTCTTACGAGACCCAACATTACCTTTCCGGTAAATAAAATCTATCAATTTATGCATTCTCCAACCGATCTTCATTGGCAAGCCTTAAAATGTCTTCTTCAATATCTTAAAGGTACTCACCACTATTATCTCTCATTTCAACCATCTCCTTCTCTGGATATCTGCTTCTTCACAAACACTAACCGTGCTACTTGCCCAAGTGACCATCACAGCACAAGTGCCTATTGTGTTTACATTGGAAAGAAACTAGTGTCTTGGTCCTCTGCAAAAAAAAAAATTTGTGTCCAGGTCTAGCATAGAGGCTGAGTATCGAGCAGTTGCTAATGGAGCTTTAGAGGTAATATGGCTTCATTCCTTAGCAAATTGATTTCTCAGTTGCTCAATGCGCTATCATTATCTACGATAATCTCGGTGCAACATATATGGCATATAATCCTATTATGCATACTAAATCTAAACATGTGGAAATTGATTTCCACTTTGTTAGTGACAAAGTGTTCAAGAATGAGTTACATATGCAATTCACCCCAGCCTCCATGCAGCTTGCTGATGGTCTAACCAAACCACTGCTTACATCAAAATTTGTCATCTGTCGAGATAATCTTTGCCTCCTCTGTCCTTGATCTTGCAGGGGATGTTAGAATCCATATCATATTTACGCATTGCTTATGTAATATTCCTTTTAACTAACCCTCTAACAATAATAGTTTCCAGAATCTTCCATCTAAATGTATAAAGGAAATGACAACATTATAATATTTTATCATTTTTATAAATACAAAATTTAGCTTCCCCTATTCCTTTCTAGCCCAATCCGTATAAATGAAGCAGAACAAGTTGAATGTTTGAGATTTGACAAACAATAACCCAATATCACTACTACTGCAAAAAAATTTTATTAACAGGAGCGTGCATAAATTGGCAAATCTTCTCAACTATAAAGATTATATATGAACATGTTAGTGTGGAATATTAAAGACCACAAATGATACTACCAAAAATAATTCTATATGAGAGAAGAATATTAGTAGGTTTGGAGAGTATCAAACTAGATATCATGGAGTAGGTAAAAGTTTCCAATCAAGCAGATGAGCATGCCCCAAAAGATCATGTATGTACTTAGTTTGAGACAAGTGATGCATACCAAAATGCTTCAAAAACACCAATAAAGTAACGAAACCTACCGAGGTTTTGAATTGCAAATTGAGAGCATAAATACTGAAATAGGAAATCAATCTTTGTGGAGTCTCCAGTTGTGCTAGTATAATATTATCTGCTTTGTGTTGAAATTAGCACAATTTTATTCTTGAGTTTTACTCCAAGAAGCGTTGTACTAGGTGGGAGTAAAACTCTGCTTATAAACCATTTACTTTGGATGCTCCAAAGTGATTTGGGATTGTGTGCTTCCCCTGGTATGGGTTGCGCTCTAACAATTAATAGAACCTTAGGTCATTCTTGTATTCATAAGATGAGCTACTATAATCTTTCTCTCTTGGAGGCATTATGTTTTTGTCGGCTATACTTTTGGTTGAGTTTTAGCTTTGATACAATTTGTAGAGTTTCCGGTCATGATAGTATAAAGTTCTTCACTTTGAGCCAAAGCACGTACAATTTTATTCTTTCGTTTTGTCCCAAAACTTATTGTCTTATGTAAGAAGGTGAACTCTACTTATAACCATTCTCTTCTCCTAAACGATGCGAGATTGTATATCTCCCCTGATTTGGGCTAAACCTTTACAATTAACAAAATCTTGAATTGTCCTTACCTTCACAAGATGGGCTACTACAATCTTAGAATTATTGTTCCCAGCAACTAAAATATCATCCATATATACCTTAATAATTATAACAAGAATTTCTATAGTAGATGAACATAGAAGAATCTTCCCTTGAAGCTAAAAAAAATCCCAGTGAACTAATGCAACAAATAATTTAGGTTACCAAACCTTGGGTGACTATTTTAAGCTATATAAAGTCTTCTTCGAAAGATAAACATTAGAGGGAACCACAAGATCAATAAATCCAAGAGTTAGGGACATATAATATCATTCCCTTAAAAATTCTCTTCTATATTTTAGTGTGAAATACTTGTGCAGTTTTAATTTACTTTTTAACTTGATTTTTTAAAAAACTTTTTACACAATGGAAGACTTTTTTGTAAAACACATTATAATTCAAATACTTCAAAATATTGCTTCATAAAATTCTTTTATGCATATAAAATATTCATCAAAATGTTATAAAATCAACCCTTGCTTACTTTAAAATCTTTCATATAAAATCCTCTACCATGAGTCATAACCCACCTATCAAAATTGTAGTTACAACCTCAAGCGCTCCACACTAGTATGCATCATCAACTGCATCATCTTTCATGTCTTTAAACACAAGTCTTGTCATCAAACTCCTTATCTACACACAAGATTCACCTAGGAGTCTAATGCTCAGTAAGTAATGCATAAACAATATGAGCATGATCTATATTTTTTGTAACAACAATATGAACATGATTTGTATTCGCAGACTCCAACACTACTATGGATGCCAACACTTCCATAGACATGTCTTTCCACGACCGTAATCAAATATCTGCACATACTCACCTATCTGCGGAGTTAAAGTCTGGACGCCAGCCATTTTAACTGAGGACGCCCACACCCAATCCATCTTCCTGTTATTCAATATCCAACCACTTTTAAACCTGTATAATTTGCTATATCATCACCATCCAATCAATAAATTTTATTCTAACACCCTACAAGAACAACAATAAATCTCCACCTTTCAATATATATATATATATCCTCATACTAGAAATCACACGTTAAAATTTATGGATGTTACATATAAATAGTCTCATCTATATCTCCATGTAGAAATGCATTGCTAATATTTCATTGGTTAATAGACTAATCTAGAGAAATAGTCACCTTGATTGTTGTATGTTTCACAACTGAGTTAAAAGTTTCATGGTAGTCTAAGCCTTTGGTTTGATGGTAACCTTTGACTGTAAGGTGAGCCTTATGTTGAGTAATAGTTTTATTTGAAATTATAGTTGATCTTGTAAATCCACTCACTACCTATCCCTTTAGAACTTTTGAAAGGAGCAACTAGTTTCCAAGTGTTGTTTTAGGAGAGGGCAGGAATTTCTTCACACATTGTTGTTTGTCAAACAGGATGAGAAGAAACCTGTTTAAATGTTGTTGGTTCTAGAGAAATAACAATGGTGTTAAGGAAGACTTTTAGCTTATGAATTATGGACTTGGACATGGTGACCATAGGATGGGTGGTAAGGGACGGATCCCTAACTTGCAACATTGGGCAGATCGGTAAAGAAAGGTGTGGAAACATTATGATGTGTTACTAAGAACTACAATTAACTATCAAGTGGGGAGATTTATTAACCATAATTATAGTGTTTATTTTATAGGTGATCACGAAGGAAAGTGTATTCAAAATATCATTTACATCTATATAGTATCCATATATATGAGTTATTCAAGATAAAAAATAAATGAAAAATCAAGCACAAGTTTGGAAGATTTATAAGACATTTCGAAACTGCTGACAATCTGACTCCAAATGAGTATTTGACATATTTGATAGCCTTGAAAATCTCAAATCAACAAGAACTGTTTATCACGTTTGCAGTTGAAATCTGAGGTTTTCTATAATGAGGTGTTTTGTAAAAATTAGAGGTTATTTGTTATGTCAAATGGCCCCTAGGCAAAGAGCTACAATTCTGCTAAAAAGCCCAAGTCCGAGGATACAAGGCATCAAGACCATAAATAATAGGACTCATTTGCATGCCAAAAGGTAGTCCAAAGTCCACCATTGCAGGTAGGAAAGGACTTTGCATGCTAGACACATGGAGGTCAATTTTGTTTAGTGTTACTAAATAGTAATTGGGTCTTTAATGCATTTATTGTTAGTTGGTGAGTGTTTGTTTTTACCTTATAAATTTTGTGGAGTCTATTTAAGCACTTTTGAGAGCTCATTATACTCCATTTATGATTATCAGTTATTAGTGAGTTGATTTGTCTTTCCTTTATTGTTTAGCAAAACCATTCTTTGATCGGTTGATTGCAATCGGTTAATTAGTGTTTGAATTTTTACTCATTTGTGAGTGTTGAGTGAGATTTCTTTTCAGTGAAACTTTCTCAATTCATTTTCATGGAGTGAACTCTTTAATAAAGCTATAGAAACTCTCAAGTTATCAATTGAAATGCTACTTGCTTAAAGTAGCCTTTGGAGTTTAATGTAGTATCTAGGCAACTTTCTGACTAGCTTGCATCCATTTGGTTCTATCTTATTCTCCATTTCAACTTTCACCACCAAATTTTGAAGGCATCCTCTTCATCCATCCCTTGTTTTCATGTCCAAAAATCGTTTCTAAATTTGTCCAATGTGTTAGATTATTTTATAATAATCTATAAATGTGGTCTATGTTAATTAAAGTGCATTAACTTAATATTATGGTGCTTAATGTGATGATTGTTAAGCATAAAAGAATTAAGTTGATTGGGTTTTAATTCCCTCACCTTTACCTTGTTAAAGTAAATAATGTATGGTTAAAAGAGATTAAATGACATTTACGTAATTCCCTGTAAAGTGAAGGGCAATAAAGTAAATTACATGTAAAGAAATATTTTAAATTTCTTTATGTAAGGAAAGTTGCATGGGAGTGTATGATTTCAATGTGCAGTGTGAATGCATTGATTTATATATAAAGAAATTTGGGTGGTAGTGTGAATGCATTAAGTAGAGGGAGAGAGAGTTTCAGAAAAGAAGCAGAGACGTAAGGAAAAAAGGGAAGGAGAGAAGTTTAATCAAACTTCTCTTCCTTCCTTCTTAATGGTTGCCTTTCCTCTCTTCCTGACGATTCCCTCTCTCTCCTTTTGCTTTTCTGGAATGTCTTCTGAAAAGAGAGGACTTAATATCTCTGGCATTCTCTCTCTACATCTCTCGATTGTCTTCTGAAGAAAGTGGACGTAAGGGTTCATACATCTATCTTGATCATCAAAGATAACATGTAAGGAAAGAAAGGATCAAGGGGATAAACGGTATTTCCAGATCAACGTTTACATCAACAAAAGCATGGATCAAGGTTAGTAAGATTATGGAGTTTTTGTTTATCCGTAAGCTAAAATAACGGTTGGTTGAATCAAACTACGTTAATTGATTTTGGGAAATAAAAGTATTGTTCGTATGAAAGTATGACATTAAAGAAACTAACAATTGGTATCAGAGCACGGTAATTAACGTTTTTGATTTGCCATGAACAAAGATTTAATAAAAGTTAATTTTGCTGCATAAAATTGTTGAGGTTGATGCATAATTTTTCTGTTTAATTGCTAAATAATGGTTTTGCATATTTGATGCATAAAGTTGCTACATATTGTTCTGCATAATTGTTCTACAAATTGTTTCTGCATAAGTTGAGGTTGTTGCTGCAAATTTTCTTTTTATTTGATGAAACAATTGGTAAATAATGGTTCTGCATAAAAGTTGAAGATGACGTTTCCAACATGTAGTTTCTGGCATTAAGGCAGGTCTGAAACTATATTTAGTCTTGACTGTTAAGTTTTGTTAAAATTAAAGAAAAATTGTCAATGACATGCTGGAGAGTTGAACTTGGCTCTTGGACACAGAAACCAAGTGGGTGGCCACTTGGACTATGGAATTTTTGTGACTATTTATATATATATGTCATATTCACATTTATTTTTGAGGTGCATAAAAGAGAAACTGGGATTCGAACCCACATAATGAACCATGTGGGTGGCCACTTGAACTAACCTGTTTTCAGTTATTATAGATTCATTTTTTATATATTTACTATTCTTGTCATAATTGAATATGTAATCTTAAATGTCCATTTCAGACGATAGCGAATGCCAGTTTCACATCCGCTAGTCGTCCGCAAGGCCGAAAATAAAAGTTAAAATGAATGATATAAATAAAAGTTTACTCAATTAAATAATGGTGTATAGAAATTCAGTAGTCATCAAAGTGACCTAGTTTGAAATGGTCAATATTAAATTGTGTAATTTATTCATTTAATTATGGTGATAATTAAGGTGATGTTATTGAAAGGAAATTATTAATTATAAAATAGTAGGTCGCCCAAAGATGGACTAATGTTTATAATCAATAATATTTAAGTGACACATTTACATATTTGATTAATATGTTTAAATATCCAAAGATATTAAACATATTATATTAAATATGTTTATGAGTCTATTAAAGTATAAATTATAACGTCAATTATTGTTTATTTCTTTAAGGATTACACTTAAATAAATAAAATTATATTTATCTGAATTCGATCAAGTTAATGAATAAGCATGTGTTATATTTTGCAGCTTCCAAAAATTTATTCGCTTTTGGCAATTCACAACTCAAGTTCAATGGTTTGAACTATGCTAATTGGTCTGAAAAAAATCCAGTTTCAACTGAGTGTATTGGATTTAAACCTGATATTAGTTTGTGATAGACCACCAGCCATTAATGAGACCAGTACGGAAGCTGACAAGTCATACAGTGAGACTGGGGAGCGGTCTAATAGGCTGAGTTTAAGGTTGATGAAAATGACAATGGCTGAAAATGTTAAGTCATCCATGCCAAAAACGAATGATGCAAAGGATTTCATGTAAAAAATAAAGACATATTCCCAATCAGACATTACAAATAAGTCTGTTATAGGGAATTTGATGAGTAAGTTGACGACCAAAAAATTTGATTGGTCTCAACTCATTCATGATCATGTAATGAGCATGGCCAATTTGGTAGCAAGGCTGAAAATATTGGGTATGTATGTAAGTGAATCCTTTTTGGTTCAATTCATCATCAATTCACTTCCTCTTGAATTTGGCCATTTCCAAGTGAATTATAACACCATTAAGGAAAAAAATGGAATTTTCAAGAAATTAAGGTCATGTTAAATCAAGAAGAAGGGAGGTTGAAGAAATTAAAGGATCATACCGTTCATTTAACGTTTCAGAAGAAAGCCAATAGTAGCAAAGGAAAGCCAAGTAAAAAGAACAAATAGAAGGGAAAATTCCAATTAAAGATAAAAGATGGTCAAATCCAAAAAGAGCTTAAATGCTACTTTTGCAACAAAGCTGGACACATTAAGAAAGATTGTCCGAAAAAAAAAGCTTTGTAACACCTTGACATTTTTAAGTCAAACAATTATTGGGGTATTACCAAGGACATTCTATAGCGTTAAGATTAGGGGGCAATTCCGTTACGTTTTTTCCGTATACGTGATGTAATCGAAGTGTTGGAGTTGAGGATATTACATGACATATCTTTACGTGTCATCTTATGACATGTATTTATGGGGAAAGAAGTTATGGGATAAGAGTTAAGTGGGGAAAAGGTGGGAAAGGCTATCCAGGACATTTTCAGACGCCTGCGAATGACACTGCTAACGCATTATGTCGTCTATAAGTGCATTGCATCACGTCCCCGATGCTTGGGACCAGTCTGGGGATGCAAGGTATCATCCGGACTTCACTTTGCTATGAAGTTGCAGACGAGGCCCCAGACGATGCGGACGAGATGAACCGTCCGCAAATGCATTGCAAAGTCTCCCTTAGCCTGGGGACGAGCCTTAGGATGAGGTTTCTCGTCCTGATTTTCCTGTACAGTGGAGTCGCAGACGAGGGTCAGGACGAGAGGAGTAGCGTCCACATCGAATCTGTTATAAACCTGGACAGTTTCGGACGAGTTGCGACGGCTGCGGACGAGTCAAGGTATCGTCTGGCCTCTATCCAATTTAGGACGCTTTTAAACTACATGCGAACGCTACGTACAGACGCGTTTTGGCATCTGAATGCCACTTGCGGACGGTATGGACAGAATGGGGATGCATTTTCTCGTCTGAAGCCTCGAATTAGCCTGCGATATTTAGACTTGCAGATGAATGCAGATGAGACCAATGCGTTCGCACTCGTCCGAAGTAACCTAGTTCTGCATAAATTTAGGGTTAATAATTAGAAATTGTTGTCGTTTAGAACATTAATGCACTCTTGGGAGACAAGGAAATCGACTCCCCTCCCTGGGACGACGAAGTCCCCCCCTATGCCTGGAGCCATCTCCCTCTCTACCCTTAGCCACTCATGCTGTCCCTCCCCTCTTCCAGGTAATATCTCTCTCCCTGTCATTTAGTCTTCATTTCTTGCGTGAAGGAGTCCAAAGAGAGAGCCAGAGAGAAAGAGAAAGTTCGAGTGAGGAAGAAAGAGAGCTTTGAGAGTAAGAAGTGGTGAGTTAGTGTTGTATGATAGGTGAGCTATGTGAGATAGGTTGGGTTAGCTAGTGAGTTGAAGGAGAGTGAGCTGCTGGGTGAGTTGAACGTGTGATCTCCAGCTGCCGTGTAGAACCGTGAGGCTAGGAGTGGAGAGCTGTCCTTGCTAGTTCATCACTATAGGTAAGAATCAGGGGTGTGGCCAGAGGAGGCCCTGCACCACAAGTATGGGTGTGTGAGTTTTTACAATAGTTCCTGAATGCTTAATGTTAGATGATGTTAGCTTATTTAAATGTTGTTAGCTTATTTTAGATAATAGTTCTTGAATTGTTATTGCCTTGGATGATTTTCTACTGTCATATTCTGTATTGATGCTTTGTAGGATGTCCTTGTTGTTGTTAGCCTATGATTGTATGCTTTATTGAATTCTCTACAATTATTCCCTTGATCATACGCTGTAGGTGTGTTTTAGTTGATGAGTTTTGGTGTGAAAGTGTTAGATAGCTTGCTGTGAAATAGAGAAATAGAGAATGTTGAAGAGAAAAGTACCAGAGGATGAAATGAGTAGAAATGAACTATGGTTTCCCTTGTTTATGTTAAGTGTTATCATTGTTGCCAATTTCTCTACTCACGATTGGTTAACCTCTCTGCTAGCTAGCTTCGCATGTAAATCAACTAGTTGGTAAATTATGAATCCGAAAACATTAATTTAAATAAAATGACACTAGTGGATCCTGTTTAATTGATGTACTAATTATAACTAGGATAACAAGGAAATCTTCCCTTGAAGGTAAATTACATAGGACTCTATTAGAATGGAAATTGCAACCTTGAAGCATGCTTAACCAATTAAATTAGGATAATAACTAAACAATAAATTATAGCATATTTAATATTTTTAAATTGAGCATGTTAACTAAGTAGTCAATCTAAGCATGTGGTTAAGTAAATAAATGAGTATGTTGACCAAGTAGGATAATTAATTAGATATTAAATGAGATTACTTGTTGAGCACGTTAATTAAATAAAGAAGCCAAGTAATTAGCGTGTAATTAGTATGTTTAATTAGCATTGGTCGAGTATACCATTAATAGTTGGGTATGTAAATTGACTAATTGAGCATGTTTAATTAGCTTTTAATTGACTAAGCTAATAAGTGATAATCGGATTCAAGTATGTCAAAGAACTTAGATAAAAATGTTAGGGAGCATGTTAACCGACTAGTGTAATTAAACTTGAGCATTTAAATCCCCTAGGATAACTAAGTAGAATAATTGCCTAAAATGATAAACGTGAAAGGCATGTAAATGAACTAGGGGATTAACTAAGATATTTAATTAGAATAATAAACGTAATTAATCCTTGAGCATGTAAATTAATTAGTATAACCAACTGGATTAGTAATTGTAACTCTAATTAATCCTTGAGCATGTAAATTAATTAGTATAACCAACTAGATTAGTAATTGTAACTCGAATTGAGCATGACAATTAATTAGGATGTTTGTTAGCATGATATTACAGTTGTTTCCTAAGCATGTTAGTTTAAATAAATTAATGACATGTTTACCTTACTTGTATGCACTCACTGTTTCCATTCGATATTGTATGTGGTTCTTGCGTGTACAATTATTCCTTTCTCTTAGTCGTTTTACTTTCTTGAATACGTTTTCAATTACCATTTTCAATTCCAGTTACTTTCGTTAATACGCACTTCAATTTCTATGAATGTTATGTTGTGAAGCATCATGCATCATGTTAGGATTAGAATGTATATTCATGCATCATGTTAATAGAAAGTATAGGGAGTGCCACCTTGGTGGTGGCACGTAAGCATGCATAAGTGAGGTAAAAAAGTTAAGAAAGGAAGAAGAAAAGGGAATTGGGAGTGGATGGGTAGCAGATCTAGTCTGCGATCTAGGCGTACCCCCTTCCTCTTAGGGTACGGGAGTTCTAGATGCAAGGAAAAAGGCTAGGTCCGACCACTATGCCATTGCACGAGAAAAACCTCTCAATTCCAACTCGAAGTACGAGTATGGAATAATGGAGTAAGAGAATAATGGATCCCAAGGGATCAAAGCAAAATTTAGTAAAGTAATAAATGGATTAATGGTTTAATGAAAGGATTGGTCTGGGTGGCTTTCATTCCAAGATGAACTAAAGAGTGACATTCATATGCATTAAACCCTTTTTCCTTACTAAGCCTTCGGGCTTATAGTGGCTTGTGGTTTAGATGTAGGTACTAGTACGCTATGAGAGTGCACGGACTAGGAGTAGCAAAAGATAATAATCAGACAATAATGGCAGCGGATGATGGATTTGCACGCGTGAGGGAGCTCGTGGCTGGCCAGGCATAGCAAGGGTAAAATAGAATTAAATTAAGTTTCCAAATTGTAATAAGTTGTATAAAAAGTAGTATTTCAAGGGGTTAGTATTTCATTCTTAAACTATTTAATTACGCTTCCGAAAAGATTTAAATAAAAGATTTCTTTTTATAACGCTTCCGTTAAGTTTTATAAATGACGATTTTAACTACGCTTTCGCATAGTTTATTAATTGGGATTTTATAACGAGTTTTACAAACGGTTGGTAGCTGTCCAGTTCAGGTGCGCTTTGACTCTTTTCAAAAAGAAAATCTTAAATTTGCTCTTATTTTAACGGATTTAAGAAAAATCGGGTCGTTACAAGCTTGGTTCGAAAAGAAAGGTACGCTATTTGTTTCAGTATGTTTTGAATCAAATATTATAGAAGTCCCCAATAATACTTGGTGGTTAGATTCTGGAGATACTACTCATGTATCTAATGTTACGTAGGGATTTCTTTCGATCCAGCCTATAAACGGGAATGAAAAATTCTTGTATATGGGAAACAGAATGAAAGCACGAATACAAGGAATTGACACGTATAGATTAATTCTGGATACTAAACATCGTCTGGATCTAGAAGAGTGTCTCTACGCTCCTGAATGTGCTAGGAATTTAATTTCTGTTGCAAAGTTGGATTATATAGGATTTAACATTGAGATTGGTAATGGTGTGTTTTGTTTGTACAAACAAAAATACTGTTATGGTTCTGGTATTTTAAAGGATGGTTTGTACTGTTTCAATCTTGATGCTAAATATTTTGATTCCCTGTTTAATGTTAGTTATGTGATTGGAAATAAACGTAATGCAACAAATGAAAGTTTTACTTCGTTATGGCATAAACGTTTAGGTCATATATCTAAAAAAAAGGATGTTGAGGTTAATGAAAAGTGATATTTTACCTCAATTAGATTTAAATGACTGGGACGTATCTATAGATTGCATTAAAGGAAAGCAAACTAAACACACATCACATTATCCTGCCACAAGAAGCAATGAACTTTTAGAATTGATACACACTGATATATGTGGTCCATTCGACACTCCTTCATGGAGTGGTGAAAAATATTTTATCACGTTTATCGATGACATCTCACATTATGGTTATTTGTATCTATTGCATGAAAAGTCTCAAGCGATGAATGTTATAGAAATATTCATCAACGAGGTGGAAAGACAGTTTGATAGAAAAGTAAGGTAGTGAGGTCGGATAGAGGTCGTGACTATTACGGAAAATACAATGAACATGGACAAAACAAAGGTCCATTTGCAAAGTTTCTCGAAATTCGAGGCATTTGTACATAGTATACAATGCCAGGAACACCACAACAAAATGGTGTAGCTAAAAGGCGGAATCGTACTCTTATCGAAAAGGTAAGGAGTATGATGAATAATAGTGATGTACCTTTATCGTTGTGGACGCACGGTTAAAAAACCGCTGTATATCTGCTGAATAGGGTTCCTAGTAAGTCAGTTCCTAAGACACCTTCTGAGAATTGTGGATGGGAAGGAAACTTAGTTTGAGACATATCCATGTTTGGGGTTGTCCGATAGAAGTAAGAATATATAATCCATATGAAAAAAAGCTCGATGCAAGAACCGTTAGTGGTTATTTCATTGGCTATCCGGAAAAGTCAAAATGGTACATATTTTACTGTCCAAAGCATAGTACAAAAATAGTTGAATCTGGAAATGCTCGATTCATTGAGAATGGTGAGTATCGATGAATCACGAAAGGTTAATATTCAATAGAATCGGGTGGAGAAAACAACACCTAGTACTTCTCATCAAGTTGTTGTTCCTTTTGTTATATCATAGTCTAACAACATACCGAAACGACATATGAATATTCAAACCAATCAAAGTGAACGTGTCAATGATGAGCCTATGATAATAGACAAGTCATAAGTGAACCATCATAAGAACCAGAATTGCAAAGGTCTGTAATGCAAAGGAGACCAGCAATTTCTGATGATTATGTGATTTATTCACTTGAAGAGGAATGCGACTTGAGTAATAACAAAGATCTAGATTCATTTAAACAAGCCATGGAATGTAATAATTCCAAAAAGTGGTTAAATGCTATAAAAGTAAAGTTGCAATCGATGGATGACAATAAAGTCTGGGAACTTGTAGAGTTACTTGAAAAAAAGAAACATGTTGGTTGTAAGTGGATTTTCAAAACCAAATGTGACTCGAAAGGTAACATCGAAAGGTATAAGGCCAGACTTGTTGCCAAAGGTTACACTCAGAAAGATGGCATTGACTATAAAGAGACCTTCTCTCCAGTTTCAAAGAAAGACTCTTTAAGGATAGTTATGGCTTGGGTAGCTCATTATGATTTAGAGCTTCACCAAATAGATGTAAAAATCACCTTTCTTAACGGTGACTTAGAGGAAGAAGTGTATATGGATCAACCAGAAGGGTTTTCATTTCCTGAAAATGAAAAATTGGTGTGTAAATTGAAGAAGTCAATTTATGGATTAAAACAAGCTTCCAGACAATGGTATATTAAGTTTAACGATACAATTACGTTGTATGGTTTTGTAGAGAACACCGTTGATCGGTGTATCTAATGAAGGTCAGTGGGAGCAAGTTTAGTATCCTGGTACTGTATGTTGACAATATTCTTCTTGTTGCAAATGATAAGGGAATGTTACATGACGTAAAGGCTTTTCTCTCTAAGAATTTTGAAATAAAAGATATGGGTGAGGCAGCCTATGTAATTGGAATAGAAATATTTTGTGATAGACAACAAGGTTTGCTGGGCTTGTCTCAGAAAGGATATATCTATAAAATTCTAGAGAGATTCAAAATAGATAAATGTTCCGCTGGTGTTGCTCCAATTCAGAAAGGGGACAAGTTTAATCAAATGCAATATCCGAAAAGTGATTTGGAACGTAAGGAAATAGAATCTATTCCATATGCATCAGCAGTAGGATGCTTAATGTATGCAATGACATGTACTCGGCCAGACATCAGTTTTGCAGTAGGGATGTTGGGCCGATATCAAAGTAACCCAGGAATGGATCATTGGAAAGCTGCAAAGAAAGTCCTTCGTATTTACAAGGAACAAAGGAATACATGATCATGTACGGAAAATCAAATCATCTTGAGGTGATTGGATATTTGGATTCAGATTATGGCGGATGTGTAGACTCGAGGAAATCTACATTTGGTTATGTGTTCCTATTAGCCGAAGGAGCCGTATCATGAAAAAGTGGAAAGTAGTCTTCAATTTCTACTTCTACTATGGAGGCAGAATTTTTAGCATGTTTTGAAGCTACAATTCAAGCATTATGGTTGCGGAACTTAATCCAGGGTCTAGGAATGGTTGACAATATTGATAGACCGCTGGAAATTTATTATTACAATTCTGCAACCGTATTCTTCTCGAAGAATGACAAATACTCGAAACGTGCAAAACATATGGATTTAAAGTACTTGTCAGTCAAAGAAGAAATACAGAAAACAAAAGGTGTGATAGAGCATATAAGTACAAGTTTGATGATAGTGGATCCGTTAACCAAAGGATTGCCACCTAAAGCCTTCAAATAACATGTTGAAAGGATGAGCTTAAGTGAAAAATCTTTGAATATGTGATTGTAAAAGCATAACTTGTATTGTATGACACTTTTGAATTCGGTATAGAAATGTTTTTGTATAGTTTATTATTCATAGAATGGTGTATACAATTAAAGTTGATTATGAATAATAAATGAAACTTTATGCAAAGATAAAGTTGAAAGGTATATATATAGTATTCCTCGATTAAAGAATTGATGCATTGTGTTAATTGGTGATACATGGAAAGAATCATGTCGTCATTAAAGACTTGTGACTGCCATAATCCGATTACACAATTCATTATGAAAAGAACACTTGATAAATTCACATTATGGTATACTATAGAAATGAATTGTGAATGCAAGTTGTGACAACTAAAAAGTAATAGCTGGAAATCGATTTTATTAAAGTTAATATGACATAGCCCAAGTGGGAGATTGTTAGATTATTTTCTAGTAATATATAAATGTGGTCTAGTAATCTATAAATGTGATCTATGTTAATTAAAGTGTATTGACTTAATATTATGGTATTTAATGTGATGATTGTTAAGCATAAAAGAATTAAGTTGATTGAGTTTTAATTCCCTCAGCTTGACCTTTTTAAAGTAAATAATGTATGGTTAAAAGAGATGAAATGACATTTACGTAATTCCCTGCAAAGTGAAGGGCAATAAAGTAAATTAAATGTAAAGAAATATTTTAAATTTCTTTATGTAAGGAAAGTTGCACGGGAGTGTATGATTTCAATGTGTAGTGTGAATGCATTGATTTACATGTCAAGAAATTTCGGTGGTGTAGTGTGAATGCATTAAGTAGAGGGAGAGAGGGTTTCAGAAAAGAAGCAGAGATGTAAAGAAAAAAAGGAAAGAGAGAAGTTTAATCAAACTTCTCTTCCTTCCTTCTTAATGGTTGCCTTCCCTCTCTTCCTGACGATTCCCTCTCTCCTTTTGCTTTTCTGGAATGACTTCTGAAAAGAGAGGACTTAATATCTCTGGCATTCTCTCTCTCCATCTCTCAATTGTCTTCTGAAGAAAGAGGACGTAAGGGTTCATACATCTATCTTGATCATCAAAGATAGCACGTAAGGAAAGAAAGGATCAAGGGGATAAACAGTATTTCCGGATCAATATTTACATCAACAAAAGCATGGATCAAGGTTAGTAAGATTATGGAGTTTTTGTTTATCTGTAATCTACAATAATGGTTGGTTGAATCAAACTACGTTAATTGATTTTGGGAAATAAAAGTATTGTTCATATGAAAGTATGAAATTAAAGAAACTAACACAATGGTCCTTTTTCATCTAGCCCAAAGTTGCCACTTCAAACTACCTAAACACCAAATCTGATTCCATAACAACTTTCACCGTTCATTTGTATATCTTTTTTTCCCTCAAGAGTTTGTCCTCTTTATTTTTACCAGCATCTTTTTCATTCTTTCCCAATTATTGGTTCCAAAAATCACATGTAGATTCGACCATTTACCCTAGTTTCAATGGTCTCAAAGTTATCCTCGAAAGTGTTATTTTTAAATCTAGTCGTCTCGATCGCCCACTAATTTTGTTCGGTTACCCACTCCTGTGCACTTTCGAGTCTACGTTCCTATCCAAACTACTACTCGCCCTATTCAGTAGTCCACACCCAAGAGACTTTTTATCGGTTGTACGCCTTTGATTCCTGATCGTCTACATTCGTGTTCATCACCACCATTTTTACATCAAAGTAGTTAGAGGGAGATGATGAGCTAGGTAAAGAAGAGGAAATAGAGGATGGAAGAGAAACAGAAGGAAAAATAAGAGTAGGAATATAAATTGAAATCAATTTAGACTGACCAAAAGGGTGAGATAAGCTAAAGGGAAATTTGTATTCACTAAATTACATCCCAAGAGATGTAAATTCTACCGACATAGTAGTCCAAGCACACATAACCTTTTGTAAAATGAGCTGTAACCAAGAAAAACACAAGTAGGTGATCGATGTTGGAGCTTAATGGAATTATGTGGACAAATGAGTGAAAAACATGTACACCTGAAGGCACAAAGAAAGTCATAGGACGAAAACTTTTGATATAAATAGAAAAATGGTGATCAAACTCAAGAGGGAAAAGAAGATATAAAACAAATAGTGAAGGTTGTTGTGGAATTGGATTCTTGTGTTTGGTAGTTTTAGAGGGAGACTTGGGGTTGGATAAAAAAGGATCAAATTGAAAAACTTAGGGGTTATTTTTTGGACACGAGGATAGGGGATGGATGAAGAAGATACTTTTAAATGTTGGTGGTGAAAGTCAAAGTGGAGAATAAGATAGAATCAAATGAATGCAAGCTGGACAAAAAGTTGCCTAGATATAACCTTCAACTCCAAATGTTACTTTGAAAGAAAATAGCACTTCAACTTAATAATTTGAGAGCTTATGTAGCTTTATTGAATAGTTCACTTAAATGATTTGAAGTGAGAAAGTTACAACAAAAAGAATCTTACTCAACACTCAAATTGCTCAAAACTCACATTTGAGTAAGAATCCAAACATAAATCGATCGATTGTAAATAACTTATCAAACAGTGGGTTTTGCTAGAAGCAAGAGGATGCTAAAGAAATTCACTAATTTTTTATAACCATAAATTGAGTGCAATGAGTTCTAAAAGGAGCTTAATAATCCTCGTAAAACTTAGACGGAAAATCATAAAGTTCCCTTTCAAAAGAACCATTGACCAACTAACATTAAATGCATTAAAGATTCAACTACCAACACTAATCAAAATTGACTTCCATGTGTTTAGCATGTAAATCCCTTTCATGCGTGCAATGGCTGACTTTTGACTACCTTTTGGTGTGCAAATAATTGGTTTAGCTCATGGATCTCACCAATTATATTTTTACTTGAACTTGGGTTTCTTAGCGGAATTATAGCTCTCTTTCTAGGACCCATTTGACATAGCAATTGATTTTTAATTTTTACAAAAGACCCCATTCTGAATAGTTTGAGATGTCAACTACAAATGTAATGAAGAACACTCTTTGATATGAGGTTGTGAAGGTATGTCAATATGTTCAATACTCCTTAGGGTCAGATTGCTGGTAGTTTTGGAATGTCTCATAAGCCTTCTGAACTTATCTTTGATTTTTCACTTATATTTTATCTTGAACAACTTTAAAATATATTTGGATGCTAGATTGATGTAAATGATGTTTTGAATAAACTTTCCTCCATGATCACCTAAAAAATAAACACTACAATTATAGTTAGTGAATCTCCTTACTTGATAAGAAGTTATAGATTTCAATAGCACATCAAAAGGGTATAGGGACATGAATAGAGTGAGAATATACTGTGAGAATGAAAGATTGGAATAAGAGAACAAAATTCAGAACCGCTATCATACTATATTCATTTAATGGAGCAAGAAAATTGTGTTTGAATTAAGTTGAAAAATTTTTCAAGTGCAGGAAGTACAATAGATTTGACTTGGAGAAAATATATCCAACTAAAATGTGTTTGATTGTGACAAAAGATTAAGAGGACAAACATCTGCATGAATAAGATCAAAAGGAGTAGTAGCACGTCAAACAAAACTAGAAAAATGTAATTTATGGCTTTTGCTCATTTGATAAAAACCATAGAAAGTGATACTACTTTCATTAATATTTTTGTCATTACATGAGTGGAGAACTTGCTTAACAATAGGAAAGCTAGGATGCCCTAAGTGGTAATGCCCAAGAGAAGCAGTAGAGGTTGACTTGGGAGACACAAAATAAGATAGAGCAAAGCAGTGATTGCTGGAGTGTGAAAGTGGAGAGAGCATCCTATATAAATTATTATGGAGGTGGCCTTGAAGGGGGCTCATCAAGGTTGATTGATCTATGACAAAGAAAAAAAAGAGAGTAGATGAAATTCAAGAGGCACATTATTATCATCAAAGAGTTTAGCATTGCTAACAAGATTATGTGACAAATTAGGAGAGTGAAGGACATTGGATAAAAGGAGAGATTTGAGTGAAGAGTGTAGAGATGAATGCCTGATGTTAGAGTTAGGAAGAATAACACCATTTCAATAACAACCGGATCATTATTAGAATATGTTGTAGCATGATCGAAAGTCTCACAAATGTAGTAAAATGATGTGTAGATCTCGAGTCAAAAAACCATTCTACAAATGAAGCACTAGAGAAAGTTGGTGGAGAGGAGGGTGTTTGTAGTAAGGATGGAGCAAGAGTTGAGCCATCACGTTGAAGTTTTTTGGTGGAGGCTTGTAGGATATATTAAACCTGTGATAACGTACAGAAGCTGTATGTCCAATTTTGTTACACATCTGGAAATTTTATCAGTTCCTAAGCCACTGTACAGATACATCAAGTGTACTTTGGAAGATACATGCCCACCAATAGCTATCAAAATGTTAAAGATAGAGTTAAGGTTTAAAAGATAGGAAGCAACAAAGAGTCCGTCTTTGGAGATAATATGTAATAGATCACGGAGATTGGTAATTCGAGCGAGAGAGATAGACAAGTACATTCTTTCAAGAGCAACCCAAATATCAGCTCTTGTACAATATTTTTGAAGGGAAATTAGAAGTAGAAAATAAGAAAAATGAATTTTGATGAGAAACTTCAATCTTTATTTTAGATTGATTCTAGTGTTTCTTACCTTTTCTTCTACAAAACATACTCTTATAAAAAGAGCTTTTCATCTTCTAATACATAAAAATATGACCAGCTTTTTAGAAATATGAACCATCTTCTACGAAATAATATCACAAAAAGTAACATCACATAAAAAATACTTTTTTTAATACTCCTCCTTAATGTAATTTCCGGTGACACCAAGTTGTGATCTAAGAATCTGAAAGTCGTCTCGAGAGAGTGCTTTAGTAAATATATTGCAAAACCTCAGAGCAATCTCGCCTCTTGATTCAACCTTACGAAGGAGATGATATTTAATTGCAATATGTTTGGTTTTGCAATGTTGGATTGGATTTTTAGCAATTGCAATGGCAGATTGACTATCACAAAGGATTTTGATAGACTCTGTTTGTTTTTCTACTATATCTTCAAGTATTCTTTTCAACCACATGACTTGATTTGCACAGCTAGCAACTGCTACATACTCAGCTTCAGCAGTTGATTGCGCCACATTGTCTTGCTTTTTCGAACTCCAAGAAAACATAGTAGATCCTAAGCTGAAACAATAAGTAGAAGTACTTCTCAAATTATCACAAGAGCCTGCCCAATCACTATTAGTAAATCCGACAAGTTTCACATAAGATGTTTTCTTATACCATATACAAAAATCGATAGTTCCCTGCAAGTATCTTAGTATTTTTTTGGCTATACCAAAATGAATTTGGCTAGGACTTTGCATAAATCTTGAGAGTAAACTAGTAGCATACAAGATGCCAGGTCTTGTATTGCACAAATACAACAAACTTCCCACAAGACTTCTGTAGATAGATACATCCACTTTCTTCTTCATCATCCTTTTGCAATTTCTCATTTGAAATTAATGGAGTTGCCACTGATTTACAGCCCAACATATTGAACCTTTTCAAGAGATCTTCAGTGTATTTCTTCTGAGAACAGAATATTTCACCAGCTTCTTGACTAACTTCAATGCCAAGGAAATAATGTAAATTTCCCAAGTTAGTCATCTCAAAGCGCGCTATCATCTTGTTTTTGAATTTTTCGATCATATTGGCATTACCTCCAGTAAAAACCAAATCATCTACATAGAGAGATACGATGATAAAATCATTATAATTTTGAGACTTGATGTATAATGTAGGCTCGCTTTGGCTCCTCCTGAAACCTTGCTCAATAAAGTATTGATCTATTCTCCCATACCAAGCCCTCAGTGCTTGTTTTAATCCATACAATGCCTTGTTCAGTTTATAAACTTCGCATTCGTCCTTTTTTAATCCCTCTGGTTGATTGACAAATACCTCTTCTTCCAACACTCCATTTAAAAATGCTGACTTCACATCTAATTGCAAAATCTTCCCACCATTTTGAGTAGCGAGAGAGACTAAAGCTCTAATGGTATCCATTCTTGCAACCAGAGCAAAAGTTTCATTATAATATATTCCATGTCGTTGTGCATATCCCTTGGCAACCAATCTTGCTTTATGCTTCAAAATAGAGCCATTTGGATTTAACTTAGTTTTGTAAATCCTTTTTAATCCAATGAATTCTTTATTTGTAGGCAAAGGAACTAACTCCCAAGTGTCATTTTTTTCTATCATTCTGATTTCTTTGTTCATTGCTTTTTGCCAAACTACCTTCTTTGAAGCTGTTGCATCACTATTTGGCTCAAGTGTTGCATAATTACAATGCTCATAGACTTCACTGAGAAGTCTTGTTTTTAGTACCGGGGATTCATGGGTTGACTCCTCTTCATAGTCTTCATCAACCAATCAAGAGGATGATGGAGTTTCTGCTTGAATATGTTGATTTCCTTCAACTTCATTCATATTCAACTTCCTATTCAATAAATGGCTCAATTGATACTTCAACACCTTGTTGAAATACTTTCTCTGCATCCCAATCCCAAGATGCATTCTCATTGAATTTTACATCACTGCTCACAATAAGTTTTCTTGTCTTCAAGTTGAAAATTCGAAAACCTTTTGAAACATTGCTATATCCAACAAATATTCCATTTTCAGCCTTCTCTTCAAGTTTGGTCCTCTTTTGAGGTGGAACATGAATATAACAAATGCATCTAAAAACTCTTAAAAAACTTGCAGAGGGGTTAAATCAATACCAAACTTCGAAAGAAGATTTTTTGTCAACTGCTTTCATAGGCAAACGATTGAGCAAGAACACAGCAGTATTCACTGTCTCACCCCAAAATTCTTGAGGCATTTTTTTCTCTAGCAACATGCATCTCGCCATTTCCATGGCAGTTCTGTTCTTTCTTGTAGAGACTCCATTTTGCTATGGAGAATAAGCGAGAGAAAGTTGATGTTCAATTCCCTCAGCATCACAAAAATTTTCAACTCCTTGGAATTATATTCAGTCCCCTGATCACTTCGTAAACACTTAATTTTGCAATCAGATTGATTTTCAACAAGACATTTGAATTTCTTGAAAGTGTCAATAACTTCAGATTTCGCATGTAGAAAATAGACTCAAATCATTCTTGTAAAATCATCAATAAAAAGAATTAAATACCGGCTTTGATTGCAAGTTGGAGTCTTCATTGGTCCACACACATCCGTATGAACGCGCCAATTACTTTATGAAGGAAATGGTAATTTGTGTTGCTTTTCAACCATACACCCTTCACATACTTAAATTTCTTTATCTAGAAGAGGAAAATCTTTCATCATCTCCTTTTGATATAAAAGTCTCAAAGAATTAAAACTATAATGCTCAAATCTTTGATGTCATAACATAGACTCATCCACCGTTGCTATCATAGCTTTAGTATTAAATAGAGAAATTTCTGCTTCTTCCCATTTTTACTTCAAATAATTCTAATTTGTTATCGGAATCATATATTTTGCATAAATCATTCTCAAAGCACAAAGAATAACCATTTTCCATCATCTGTTCCACACTCAATAAATTTTGATCAAGAGAAAGAACAAGTAACACATCTTTAATAATTATGGTACCTTTAGTGGTTGAGATTGCTACTGTGCCTTTTCCTTTAGATTCAACAAGTTCTTCATTTCCCATCTTGATTCTAGATTTAATAGAGGTGTCAAGTTCTGTAAAAATTGATTCATTAGAAGTCATATGGTTGCTACAACCACTATCAATAAAACATATTTTTTCTTCTTGAGCGAGTGCTTGACATGCAAAGAACAAATGCTCATTCTCCTCCTTTTCTTCAGAATAATGAGCTTGATGATTATTTTTAAATCTGCAATCTTTTTCAATATGTCCAAACTTCTTGCAATTTCTACATTGCGGCTTTCCGGCGTGAAAGTAATTTTTCTCCAAGTGATTTGTTTTTTTACAAATACTACAAGGTGGAAATTCTGTCGATTTTTCTTTTCCTTTGGCCTCTTTAAAATCAGACTTTTTCTGATCATTTTAAGGCTTCTTTTTAAAATCCTTGCTCTTGTTTTTAGACTCACTTTAGATTGAAAAGCATGATCCAAAGAATTTTCACCCCTTCTCGCTAGTCTTTGTTCATGAGCATGAAGGGAACCCATCAACTCAATAACTGAAAGTTATTGCAAGTTCTTTGACTCCTCGATTGCAGCTACTATATGATCATACTTTTCAGGTAAACTAATCAAAATCTTTTGAACAATCCTTTGATCAGTCACCTCTTCACCGAAACCCCTAATTTGATTGACAACTTCAATTATTCTCAAACAATATACTTTCATATCTTCAGAGTCTTTCATCTTCTAATTCTCAAACTTCCTTCTAAAACCTTGAAGTTTGATGATCTTTACCTTTTCATTTTATTGAAATTCAATCTGCAGAATCTGCTAGGCTGCCTTTGAAGATTTAGCCCTCATCAACCTTGGAAAGATTGATACAGACACAGATTGTTGAAGGATGAACAATACTTTTGCATCTTTGGTGATCTCTTGCTTTCTATCGGTTGAAGTTGAGCTTCTTTCTGCTGGAACCGTAATCCATTTTTCTACTACATCCCACAGATTTTGAGATAAGAAAAAAGTCTTCATTTTGATGCTCTGATAATCGTAGTTTTCGCCAGAAAAAATAGGAAAAAGTGATGACGCTCCAACAGTTGCCATATTCGACCCTTAGATGAACTTGGTTAGCTTTGATACCAATTGAAGGGAAACCAGAAGTAGAAAATAAGAAGAATGAATTTTGATGAGAAACTTTAATCTCTATTTTAAATTGATTCTAGTGTTTCTTACATTTTTCTTCTACAAAACATACTCTTATAAAAAGAGCTTTTCATCTTCTAATATATTAGGAAACAACATTACAAAAAGTAACATCACATAAAAAATGCTTTTTTTAATAATTTTACTAATTGAGACAAAAGATTTTCAGACAGTAACGCATAAATCCAGCTCATCGATAAACAATTGCGTAGCATTGCTATAGTGAAAAGTTGGGGTTAACAGTCAAAGAGGTAAAGTCAAGAAATTTGGTAGGAGGGGAGCAGGAACCATCCAGAATGTGTTCTAATCTGTGGCGACATTTAGCAGCTGAGTATTCTATTCAGTAAAAGGTAATGAAAATACATAAACGGATTCATACTCCTATATAAACAGAAAACAATGAGAATGATATACACAGGTACAGTACAGATTCAACTTACGCTAACAAAATATTTAACTAATTAATACAAGGTATTCTGCATGGGAATATGTTGCTATGCCTTGACATAACTCAACTCTTTTCTTGAATCCATGCATAAAATCTAGAAATATGACTCTTAACTAGTTCCAAATAGAAAAGCATAAAAGTTTAAGAGTTATAAATTTGGATGTCCTTAAAAAGTTGGACATTCTTACTCCTAGTAGTTGGAAACACTTGAAATCTTAGCTACCACACTTACGACGACATTTTCTCTCCTCCCATTTACAGACTCTCTCCCCAACTGACAAAGTTTCTCTCTCTCTCAATCTCTTGCTTTGTTTTTCTGCAATGCAAGACGGGTGGAATCAGTTTGGGTTGAATAAAATAAATCAACCGAATTGATGATTTAGTTTTGGTTCAATTTTAATTTTTGAGAAACCGGTTTTGCAACCAAACCAAATAAAACTATAGTTCTCATTTCATTATCGATTTCCTTTTCCAAAAATAACCCAAAATCTAACTAAACAAATATTATAATAATTATATATATTTATAAATATAATTTGGAAATTACAAAACCAAACAAAATAGAGGCAAAAAGACTGAAATCGACCTAAAATTGAGTCCAAAGTGACTTGAGCGAGCCCAAATTGACTTAAGCAAGTTCAAACCAACATCGAATTAGAACCAAACCCGAACAAAACTAAAACAATCAGTTCAATTCAGGTTTGATTTCAATTTCAAAAAATTTGAAACCAAATTGGTAAGTTCAATTTTAATTAAGGGTAAAACGGAATTGAACTTAACTGAACATAACCGAACCAGACGAATTCCACCCATATGTGTTGGATGGATAGCCAGGTAGTGCATTGTAAAAAAAATTAATTAATTAATTTATATTTTAATTTTTTATTCTATTAATATTCTTAAAAATAAAATAAAAAAATTTTCCACATGAGTTTTATTATTAGAAAATCTACATTATTTGATAGTGCAGCGGAAAATTTATCGGTTGTATCATTCCTCTTTATTTCACTAATTTTCTGGCTAATCCAACTTAATTATAATTAAATTTAGGATAATTATTAATATTAGCCTTGAAGTATGAGACCTTTTTAACTGACACCTTAAACTTTTATTTTTGTTATCTAACACCTCAAAGTTTGAGATTAATTAACAACATACAACTTCACCGTTATGAGATTCATTAAATGATTGATATCAACGTTTCCGTAGCCATGTGTACTTAGAATATGATTTACTTTTCACAACGAAAGGACCGTTTCAGCTACGGAAAATACTATTTTCGGGGTAGATGCCTTCTGCAGCTAAAACGTGTCTTCTACTATGGAAAGAAAGTCCTTGGAATAGGTCTTACTTTCTGCAACTGAATACTTGTATCTGTAGCAAAAAATAAAAACTTTCTTTCTACAACAAAAGTCACGTTTCCACTGTAAAAAATATCTTTTCCACAACAGACACTTGCCTGAAAAAGAGTTTTGATCTTGCTAATAAAACATTATTTGTTTTAGGTGGATATAAATTGTGCGACTCTTTTGGTAAGAGTTAGGGGTATCACAATTAACTACTATTAGAAGACCGGCTGCCACACGGATACATCCATATCATTCACATTTAATCCAACATTAGCTAGATTAAGAATAAGAAGATACTAATGAAGTAATTTGTAAGAAGAGATGATTATTTAGACTCTCATTACTCTTTTTAATCGAATGTTCAACCGAAGCAAATAGAAGTCGGCAGTGGTTACGGCCTACGAAATAATCTTCCAGCAAGTAAAGCAGCTTCCATGACCGTGGAAAGTTCATCAATGACCTCATTCACTTGACATTTGTTTCCCTCGAAAGTTCGCCGGCCTTTTGCACGTTTAAACTTGGACAAGCAAGTTAGAAAGTTTTGGCTACATTCTTGGCTGAAATACTCACCTGTCATCGGGAGAAAAGTAACATTAATCATGACTTAAAATATGTTCTTGATATTAGTCTTAAGATAAAAGGAGAAAATAAGGCTTGAGAAAAAAAAGAAATAAAAAGAAAAGTAGAAGAAGATGTACTATGTTTGGACTCTACACAGGCGTCGTGCTTCATGCAGCAAGCGTCGAGGCCATCGCAAGGTTTCTCCCCAGGGCACCCAGTGTATCGTAATCCGCAGTACTTCCCATATCTTAATAATGGCGGCACTATATATTCACAATTTTTTTTTTAAAAAAAAAAGGGAAATTAAGTAAAGATATTCACAAATTTTTTTTAAAAAATAAGGAAATTAAGTACGCTTTCGAGAGATTGAACTTGTGTTCTTATGTCGGGTAAACAAACGTTGATTTTGTTTTCGTTTCTTAAATCCGAAATAGTGATAAACTAAAGTAAGTCTTTCCAATAGAAAAAAAGGGCATAAAGATGTACCTGAACAAAAATCCGAATCACATATTCTACTGCAGTTCTTGCCCTAGATAAATTAAAATTTGAAATAAATTCATGATCCGAAAAGAAAAGGAGAGAGAGAGAGAGAGAGAGAGATGGTTGATCCAAAATTCAATGAATTACAGTGGAAACAGATGCATCCAAGGAATGAACACCGATGTTAAGAGCATGGACAGGAGCAGTAGAAATGGTGAAGAGAAAGAGGGAAGAAGAGAGGAGAAGAGCAAACTGCATGGAGCATGGAAGCATGGCTGATGGGTGTCTTTTCTTTTTTTTGCAGAGAAAGTAAAAGTCTCTCCTTAATTTATAATAGAAAATAAGGTAGAGAGAGACAGAGAGAGAGAGAGGTGTATTTAAGCAGCTGGAATGGAATGGAATAGAGGAAAGATGAAGAGGTAGGGTTTTGAGCGTGACTAATGAAACTGATAAAAAATAAAGCAAATGCTCATCTCGTGAATCTGTCTAACACAAACCTGAACCAGGTCCACTACCTTATAAGTAGAATTCTTTCAAAAAAACAAATCATCCACTTGTGTTAACATTCAATAACGATGAGTTGTTTTTGCCTTGCGTTGATGAGCGTGCATTGTGGATTTACTTTATTTGTTTTTTTTTTCTACTTTATCAATATAAAGTTTGATTAAAAATTGTGCAGTTATAATTTGATTATCATAACAGATATTTTCTTATGGCAATATCTCTTTAAAAAAGAAGTCTACACGTAATCTTAATGTTTAATTTTATTTTTGACTGATTATCAATTTTGCTTCTTAAGTTTAAAATTTCTTTGAACTGACTCTCTATATTTTAAATATGGAAAAATTACAAATCAACCATCATTCTTTACTATTGGTGACAAACTAATCACTAACGTTTTTTTCCTAACAAATTAACCACTGACTTATGAGAAACTATCAAATTCAACATCGCCGTCACGTTTGCCGTTAAACGTGATGATGTGGCGCCGTAGCGATTCGTCGACAAACTGTCGTGGCTCTATAGTTTTTAAAAACTATGTGAACACTTGTGATGAACCGCGGCGGTTCAGCTAGGAACCGCAACGGTTTGGTATGAAGCTGCCACGGTGTCTTGACACACCACTGCGGCGTCTCATAAACCGCAGCGGCTTACTGACACCGCTGCAGTGTCAACCCAAATCACAGCAATTTACTGAGACACCGCAGCGGCGTCATCCGAAGTGGCGTCATCCGAAACCGCAGCGATTTGTCGTGCCTCGGTCTTTGATCCACTGTTGTTATACATACTCGATCGAGGGCTCCAGTCATTTCACCAAAAAAACAAAGAAGGAAAACCTAGGCTCGGAGAACAACAAGCTCAGACGAATAACGACAATATATTCTCAAGCAAAGAAAATGGCGACAAAGAGAAGGGGTGGGCAGTCGCAATCGATACCAGAGACGTCGGAGTCTGCCGGTCCAACAACTGTGCAAAAAGGAGCACCTGCCGCGGTGCAAGCTGTCCAAACCGCACCGGTGCAAGCTGTCCAAACCGTGGCGGTGCAACAAGTAGAAATCGCAGAGGCTGGAGAAACCGTGGCACATTCTCAATCTCAACCTCAACATGAGCCTGAACAACGACCAACCGTTACAGCGGGTTTCCAGTCTCAACTATTCAGGACAGCGAACGCCAGAGAACGATATGAAGATGATATACAACACCATTCAATTATTGTTTCTAAAAGAGTAGATTTGGAGTTATTGGCTGGAATGAGAATTGAACAATTGGTTGAGGATGCTGAATTAGACTGTTTGTGCTAGATTGATGGAAGTTATTGCAAGAGGATTGTTACACTATTTTACGCAAATTTGGAACTGTCCACCCATCCATTAGAGGTGCGAACATATATCTTTGGACGGGAGTTGAGGTTAACTCCTAACGATCTGAATATAATGCTTGGATGTGACTTGGAGGGGCCTAGTAATCAATATTATCGCGTGTCGCGGGATCCACCGTTCATCAGCCGAGGAGAAGGGCTAGCGGTGCTTAGATTGTTGCACCGGGATCCCAAGATTGCCCAGTACAAGAAGCCAAAGGGCAGAGAGTTGAATGTCATAGCCCGAGTGATCCACCTCATGACGACGTACACGATTTTGACTCTGGATGGACATCGAGACCATGTTAGCTGCATGGATCTCTATTTGCTGGAGAAGGTGTTCACCAGGAAAAATGAGGACATCGAATATGTCATCTTGAGTCACATGCACGAGGTCTTCAACAACCCGGCTAAGAGTTTGTCGTTCAACTGGCTCATCCAGAGGATTGCTGAGCACTTTGGGGTACCCATCTCGGAGGATGAGCCGAGAGTCGAAGAGACAACCATAGACGTGTACAACAAATCGAAAGTGGATCGAATAGGGGTCAACAAAGTTGGAGGGACTTGGGTACGCAAGACCCCGAAGCAGCCACCTTCAGTGTCCCAGCCGCCAGCACCTCCACTCCCTTGAGTGGCCCAGCCTTCAGACCCCTCGATAGAATAGACTCCAGCATTGCCTCTGCAACACATGGAGGAGGATGCTCCGCAGCCGATGCATTCGCCCCCTCCTCAGACATCGCATTTTACTTCGATGCCTGAGGAGACGTCCAGCTGGATGAGCAAGATGGAGAAGCTCCATCATATGGCGCTTACTAGAATACAAATGATAGAGGAGAACCTTCAAATGGTGCAAGTCTAAATAAACAAAGTGGAGGCGCAAGCAGAAGAGAGGCATCATTGAGCAGAAGAGAGGCATCGTGAGATGTTAGCAGCACTTCAGAGCATAGAGGAGCGAACAGTCCGTACAGCAGCCTCCCCATTGTCCTCCGAAGCAACAGAAAGCATAGAACGCTTGTAAGTTATTTAATTTGTATACAAAGTCCAGTCTTTACCTTATTTGTGTTTGACGTAACAACATGTTGATTTGCAGCAACATTGCCGTAAGATGCCAACTTGCTCTTCCAGCCATGCTTGTCGAGGTGCAGGAGACAAGTGAGTCACAGCCTCATGCCCTTAAAACTATTCGCGTGGTAAGTCTTTGATTGGTTATATATGTGTGTCTGCACTTATTCATGCTTTATTAGTCTGACGGCCTATTGCCATTTTTGTTGCAGTCTCGGGTTTTGATGGATGTCTTCAAGAAGTATGTTGCGCCAAATACTCAGAAGAACGTGGAGACGTGCGCAGTTCTTGAGGGAAAGCTACTTCACGGTGATTACATCATCACTGATATCATCTTCTCGAATCAAGTTGGGATGCCAAACACGGTGAGAAGCCTTCTTTGTATCTTAGTGTATAAGATTTTATCTTAGTACTCATCCGAACTTATATGCAGTGCTATGTGGTCAACGACGAAGACGTATTCGTGTTTCAACAGGAACGAGGTCTACTCACATTAGGGTGGATTCATGTAAGTAACCATCTTGCTTCTCTGGGTTTGTCGTTCTTGTTCACTGAGATCATCTAATATGTTGTTTACATTTCAGACACACCCAAAGCAGGGGTGTTTTATGTCATCTGTTGACCTCCACACTCAATATACTTACCAATAATTGATGCCTGAAGCAATCTTCATCATCGTACCTCCCATTGACAAAGAGCGGTATGTATTTTCTCTTGTGTAAATTCATAATATTGTTTTCTGCATATTTTACAGCGAATTGTTTCCTTTGCATTGCAGCTTGTATGGCATCTTGCGGTGTACGAGTGAGGGGATGAGGGTGATTTGACATTGCACTAATAAGGTACAATTCCATGAGTACAACGATCAAACCTTTGAGGGTTCGTTGTTCGACAAAGCATAGAATGTATTCGTTGACACACAATTGTCTTTTGCAATCAAGGATTTGTGGCTGAAACAGACCAAAAAGAAGGCGGCGTAGGAATATATGTTTAAGTAGACTTTGTTGTAATTTATGTTTACATTTATGTTGCCGTTTCGATAGAAAAATATCAATTTTTATAGAAAAATGTTTTTAACGTTTGACATGTTTGCTTTTTCTGTTTATAGTTAGTTTAGATAATATCTGGTCTGGTTGGGAAATGCATATATGCTGTTGTTCATGTTGCAGGGGGGATATACTTAAAAACAAGCGAAACTCTTGCAAAATTTTTAATCTTTTTAGAGTCAAAATGACTCAATCGATTCCATTCATCATGAATAACCAAGTAAGCATGGTCATCGCATTCATTGCAACACTTTCAGCAAGATGTGCATGACACCGAAGCATACAAGAGATACTAATATGACAAACCGCTGCAGCTTTTTGGACATGCCGTAGTATTTTTTGATGAGCCGCTGCGACTTTGTTGACAAGCCTCCGTGGCGCATCATAAAGCCGTTGCGACTTTGTGGACAGGTCGCCGCGGTTTGTTACCAAGCCGTTGCGGCTTTGTAGACACGCTGCCACGGTTTGTAAGCAAGCCACTGCAACACTTCAAGAAAATCGCAACGGCTCGTCATGGCTGTGAAAAATAGATTCAACTTCACAATTGGTACTTGGACATTATTAGCATACTAATCAATTTTCATTCACGCTCAACAACCAAATGTATGGAACCAATATATCATTTCCAATTTATCAAAGCAATTCAAATTTTACAACGATAATGTCCATTCAACTCGCATATATATATATATCAAACCTACTTTATCAAACCAATGTTTCAAGGAAGGTTAAGGTCCACATTTATGTATGTTTGTGATTGTGGACCTTGCGCATCATCCTCTTGCAAAACACATTACAATTGACATTAGCATAGTTCAAATAACACTTGATAACGTAAACGTGATCATGGGTTCACCTATGTCTCATGAACTATGTCTGGAACTGTCTTAGGAACTCTCTCGGGGACTATGGAAGGAATTGTCTCAGGGAATCTGAAAGCCAAAAATGTGCCCTTCGAGCTTCCTCTGCTGCCTCTGTCTCTACCTCTGGCTCTGTCACCTCTGCCGGCCCCTGGACTGGACTCGCCTCCACCTTCGCATGTGCGGGTATTGTGCCCCACACCTCCACACCGGGCACAGGTCATGTTCATATGTCTTCTGGGCAGAACTGTCCAGCTTGAGGCCTTGTCCACATCCCGTATTCTACATTTTTGCAGCCTTCCTGGAAGCCTTTTAAATGGCGGTGGGATAATTGGATCAAGATGCATCATAGGAGGCCACTCGATTTTTCCATTGACGGGGCAAACAAAGTGGGAGTACATCACCATGTATATTTCTCGGTGATAGCACGCATGCACAAATTCCTCAGGAGACCTCCTCATGAAGTGAATGCACGGGACTGCATGGACACACAGGATGCCGGTCAACTCCCACCGGTAACAAGTACAAGTACGCCTGTCCAAATCAAAAGAGTACTATTCGTTACCATTGCTGACCTTAAACTGGGCAACTCCTGAAAACTGGGGGCTCCAATTTCAACTAGCAAGTTGTAGTTTGACGAGCCGGTTGCTGATTTGCAGACACCAAAGGTCTATCGAGCAAGCCATCTTTTAAATTTTTTTCATGATCCTACCCATAATGCCCTTTCGTATGATCCCAAACATACTTAGAATCGGTTTGTCCCGAGCTGGTAGGATACAGGTGTTGAAGGACTCACTGAGGTTGTTGAGACGTAGGTCGCATTTGGGGATGGAGCAAAAGGCATATTTAGCCTTGCATCTCACATCTATTCCTCGTAGATAGTTGTGGGCCGCTGGGTCAAGTAAAAATAATTTCGCCATCTCTCTCTCAAACTGCCTCACTGTTGTCACTCTAGATGCGGCCCACATTGCATCCTTGAACAACCTGCCTTTAAAATTGC
The DNA here is from genome assembly GCA_022433065.1 of Begonia loranthoides. Taxonomy (NCBI): domain Eukaryota; kingdom Viridiplantae; phylum Streptophyta; class Magnoliopsida; order Cucurbitales; family Begoniaceae; genus Begonia; species Begonia loranthoides. The sequence continues at coordinate 9,485,624 of CM039475.1, forward strand.
TTTTTAAAATTACCATACAGGTGTCGAATGCAAAACCGATGATCCGCTGGCCCTGCCACCTGTCTGATAGCTGGCACTAGCCCCTGCAAAGATTTATAGTATAAGTCAGACATTGGTACAAAATGCATAACATAAACATAGAAGGCAAAAGCAATCAACCGCACCTTTTGTCGGCCAAAAATGATTGTCCATCCATTGCCAGATGGGGTGTTTAGATCGTCTAGCAATGATTCCAGAAACCAGGTCCAAGAAGCCCTATTTTCTGCTTCAACCACTACTACAACAATTGGATACATTCCATCGTTCCCATCAATGGTGACAGCAGTGAGCAACTGGCCCAGAGTTGCTCCCTTCAAGTGGCACCCATCCAAACAAATAATCGGTCTACCTCAATTCCGCAGGGCTATCTTGCATGCAGCCAAACACATGTACATCATTTTAAATGCACTCATTTCTAGGTCAACGCGCACCTAGCTTCCAGGATTAGACCTTCGAATCTCCTCGGCATAAGACCATACGAGCTTGTATTGCTCATTGTCATCCCCTTGTTGATTTTTTCGGCCGCATTTCTTGCCCTTCTAGCAAGACTGGGTGTGATGTTGACGTTGAAGTCCTTCCTGACAGTCTCAATTATGGAAGAAATGTCCTAGTTGACCTGACTTCTAAATCTGTCCAAGTAATGTGCTGCCACACATTTGGCAGAGGCATGGCGGCTTTCCATCTTTCTCGAGCAAGTGTGAACGTCGTTGTAGAGCTTTATTTGAAACATCATTTCACTTTGTATTTTTTAGGCGTGCATCCTTCCTACCATGCAGCCCTCAACCAATATGTGTCATTGTGGGTGAATTTTATCCCGTATCCATTCTTTAACGCATGATCGATAATTTCTTCTCCAATTTTATTTAGTGAACTATACTTTTTCCCAAGGCCCATACCAGCGAAGCTGCCTTCTGCTTGTGTTGGGCTTCTAGGCCTACTCTCGGTTATGTCCATAGCTTCGTCACTAGTGGATTGACATAATGAATGGAGGTCCTCCTCATCCTCCTTGTGTAGATTTGCTGAGACGGAGTGCAACACTATTACAGCTTCATCTCCAATTCCACGTTCCTGATTAGCCAAAAATGTGGTTGTGGACCCCACTTCAACTTGACGATTAATAACAGATTCCTCAACACTTCAAGATGCCATTTGCTTTTCAATAAATTCTTCAACTTCGCCAAAATGCGGTTCACTTCAGCTCTCATAATTCTCTAGGGTTCGCTAATTGTTATCAAATTGTCTGAGAAAATCGTGAGGAGTCCTTAGTGTATTTATACAATTCTCAGTAAACCGCAGCGGTTTTGGGTGACGCCGCAGCGGTGTCTCAGTAAACCGAAGTGGTTTATTAGACGCCGCAGCGGTGTGTCAAGACACCGCAGCAGCTTCATACCAAACCGCAGTGGTGTCTTGAAACATCGCTGCGGTTCGTAGCTGAACTGTCGCGGTTCATCACAAGTCGTCACATAGTTTTTAAAAACTATGAACCCACGGTGGTTTGTCGACGAACCGTCGCGGCACCACATCATCACGTTTAACGACAAACGTGATAGCGATGTTGGATTTGACAGTTTCTCATAGGTCAGTGGTTAATTTGTTAGGAAAAAAATGTTAGTAGTTGATTTATCACTAATAGTAAAGGATGATGGTTGATTTGTCATTTTCCCTTTAAATTTTTAAATTTAGCACCTAAAAAATTTGGGAAAATAACAAATCAACCATCGTGGTTTCCGATCAATGACAAGTCAACCACTATGGTATATTTCCTAACAAGTTAACCACTAACGTATGAGAAATTGACAAATCCAACATCACACTCAAGTTAACCCAGGCAAAGAAAATGCCTGGACGCCACAATTTTTGATGTTTTTAAATAGTCATCATCAGTTTCCTGCTCCGATCTATCTTGAACATTCTACATGCAAACAGAACATTTTAATTTAAAGGAAAAAAAACATTATTCCCTGAAGCTACTGTCAATGATCATCCTGATGTGCTCACCACTGCCTCAAACTCATTTCCTATTTCTTCTTTGGCTACCGAGTCAACCTGCAGCGTCCAGGCAAATTTGAGTTTCTTACCTGACTTAATTGCTTCTGTAAAGTGAGTAGCGTTCGAAGAAGCTGAAGAGGTGGCACCTATGGTTAATGGAAGTGCTTCAACAAAGCCTGACTCGGTAGCCAAAGAAGAAACAGGAAATGAGTTTGAGGCAATGGTGAGCACATCAGGATGATCATTGATAGTAGCTTCAGGGAATAATGTTTTTTTCCTTTAAATTAAAATGTTCTGTTTGCATGTAGAATGTTCAAGGTAGATCGGAGCAGGAAACTGATGATGACTATTTAAAAACATCAAAAATTGTGGCGTCCAGGCAAACATCTTTGCCTGGACGCCGCAAACCAGCAGCGTCCAGGCTTGCTTAAGCGGCGTCCAGGCTTTTTCTTTACCTGGGTTAACTTGAGTGTGATGTTGGATTTGTCAATTTCTCATACGTTAGTGGTTAACTTGTTAGCAAATATACCACAGTGGTTGACTTGTCATTGACCGTAAACCACGATGGTTGATTTGTCATTTTCCCCAAAAATTATCACGTTATCATCTAGCACTGTATCAGTTAACAAGTTAAAAAAAAATTTCCAACTCAGCACGTTCCATTTATTAACAAAAACGTCGCTTTGCAACTACCTTCTTCCTTATTACTCCTAATCTAAAACCCTAACAATTTTAAGTTTTCTAGCAATAGTTCTTATGCTTATATTGTTTCAGAAAAAACAAACAATGGCCTTTTTTTGTTAAATCCGAAAACCAAAAAGTGTTTTCTTGAATTAATACGTCCATTCGAGAGGAAGAAGCAGTTCATGCTTTAGGGATGCATTTGCTTGATGGTACCCATGTCTCTGCTGGGTAGAAATCCCGTATCTTAGAGCTGCAAATGAATCTTCAATCGTTAAAATTAAAACTTTTAAGCCAAAACTTATGCGCAGAATTACTATCTTCTTTTTTGAAAAAATTGAAATCTTCTTTACCATAATTAGGCACCAGTTCGCCATCGAAAGGCCCTCGTCTTCTTTCGTTCGTGTCTTTGTAGGTGAAACTGAACTCTTGAACTTTGACGGAACGATCAATTGGAAATCCTACAAATAATTAAGCTTTGTACGATTAAAAAGAGGAATTACATGAGGAAAAACATTGAAACAAATGGAAATGGATAAATACCTCTATGCTTGCGTTGTTCTGGAGGGTTGGCGTAGCTTCGAGGTAAGAAAACACCAGTTCCAACAGATTCCCTTTTGACGGCGGATCCGCCGTTGATAGGGGGTTGAAAGACCGACTTATTATGCTGTAGTTGTTTGCTTTGGTTCTGGGTCTACCATGGATGATAAACTAAAGCTTCAGGTGGTCCGCATCTTCCATTTTCGTGCACGATATTTCTTTTCGTGGTGTTGAGCCGTTGCTTTTGCTGCTGGAGAACGGAAAAGGCCGCTATTTTTCTGCACTCTAAATAACACTCTTCCTTTGAAACTTGTTCATAACTCCCACAGTGAAACTGTAAGAAGAGAGGAAAAGTGGTGTTCATGGATTAAAGTAGCAGATTTGACGGAAGAAGAACAAAAAAAAAAGAGTTTTACTTGAGAAGACGACAGTAGGAATTGAAATAGTCGAGGGTTTGAGTAAGAATCAGAAGATGGAGATTTCAGATATGGTTGTGTTCTTGTACATCGAGAAGGATAGCTTCTAGTTTGTGAAATAGTGTTAGTGTCCTATTTGGACATCTCTTAACCCGTATTCAACCTCCCGACCCCATTTGTCTTTCATTGAAATAGAGGAAAGAGAGTGATTGAAGAGATTTTGTTAAAAAATGTACACATGGTGAGTTGTAAATTTTTTTTGGGAAAATAACAAATCAACCATCCTACTTTATTATCAATAATAAGTCAACCACTAAATATTTTTTTTTATAACAAATTAACTACTGAATTAAAAGAAAAAGTCGCCACTACATTGCTGTCACGTTTATCGTTAATGACGACAAACCATGGCAGCTTGACGACAAACCATGGCAGCTTGACGACAAATTGTGGTGACTTGACGACGAACCACTGCGGATTGACGACGAACCACGGCGGATAGATGACGATCCGCAACGACTTGACCATGATTTGCGACGGATTGATAAGAAGGAAATTCTTTTCTTTCACCTGGTGCGACGGTGAATCTTTGCAGATTGATAATTCTCTCAATTTTCAACAGTTTTTTACGTTTGAGGACTCATTTTTCATCTTTTTTTCGCGATGCACAAGTAGAAGAGATCTGTTTTGTCATTCGGTGCATATCAGAGCAGATTCGGCTAGGAAAAAAATGTGATCGTTTACTCGAAAACTTTGGAATGCCATAACTTTGTGCTTAGTCGACCGATTTGGACGAATTGTTTTTGATTTTGCATAATTTTTCGAGATCTACGTGCTGCCAAGGTGCCAATGGTAGCTTGTCTCACTTTCGAGGCCTAAAAACGCTTCTAAGTCCTTCAATTTGCCTTACACAATTCTAAACCGTAAAGCTTCGCATGTTTTCCTGCCCGAATCTGCTCTGATAAGCACCGAATGACAAAACAGATATTTCCTACTTGTGCATCGTGAAAAGACGATGGAAAACAAGTCCTCAAGTGTCCAAAACCGTTGAAAATTGAGAGAATTATCGAACTACAAAGATTCACCGTCGTATTAGGTGAAATAAAGGAATTTCTTTTTTATCAATCTGTCGTGGATCATGGTCAAGCCACCACGGATGGTAGTCAATCCGCCACGGTTCGTCGTCAAGCCGCCACGGATCGTCGTCAAGCCGTCGTAGATCGTCATCAAGCCGCCGCAGATTACTACACGATCAGCCGCGGATCGTCGTCGAACGTCGTTGATCATTGTCTTCTTCGTAGAAAAACACAGACAATACAGACAAACTATGATTCTTCCATAGACTGTAAAACAATTCTAAATCATCTTAAAACTAAAATATTAACATTTTTTTTACAAAATCTTTTAAATTATAAAACCCGAAATCTTCTAAATTCATTCTTTTACAAATTCAAAATCTTCTAAATCCATTATCCATGGATATTAACTCTTTTCCACTGAAAATCTTTTCTAAAATCAAGAGTTCTTTCGGTTTCTTCCATGGGTATTTGTTCTTTTACACTGTGATTTTCAGAAAGTTAACGGTGATGTTCGTGGCTGCGACTTCTCATAGTTCAGTGGTCAAATTGTTAGTAAAAATAGTTTAGTGGTTGACTTGTCATTGATCATAAAGTACGATAGTTGGTTTGTCATATTTCCTTTATTTTTAACGGTGTCAATGGAGAGGGGATTAGATGATAACGTCCAAAATTTTAAAGTATTAAATTTAAAAATTTAAAGTTTAAGACGTCAATTAAAAGAATTTCTATATTTTTTAGGGGTTAAATTAATAATTACCTATTATTTTTTTATTGGATAATTATTAATTTGACACGGAGGTCCCTTCATCTGACATTTTAAACTTTAAATTTTTAAATCACCTAAAAATGCAGAACGACGGACATGTTAGAAATTAGTTTGTGATTTGGCAATAGAGGTGTGCATGGTCCGGTTTGGTTTGGTTTTGATGTGGAACCGAACCGAACCAGTTGGTTTCGATTTTGAAATTACAAAACTTTACAAAACCGAAACCGGTTGTAGAGAGAACCGGAACCGAACCAGAATTTCGGTTCTGGTTCCGATTTTCCCTCTTTAAAATTTTTTGTTTTCAAATATTATAATGAAATTGTATAAAAATTAAAAAGGGTAAATAACACTGTAGACCCTATAGTTTGCAATCAACGACAAGTCAAACCCTGGAGATTATTTTTTAACAACTAAAACCCTGAACTATGAGAAAATGTCGTCGGCGACCTCGCAGTCACGATTTCCATCCAGAGCCGTCGAGGTTAACGCCCCGTTTGTACCCTGTCTAGCGGCATCGAACGGAGTCGAAGGGCGATGGCAGAGCCGACGGTCGAATCGTCCAGAGCCGACCGAAGTACGACATTCGCTGGCCGTTGGATCGACGAGGAGCGTCCCTCGTCTGGATCGACGGCCAGGATTGAATCTGGCGTCCCTGCCAGATGCGATGACGGACAAAGATCCTTGGCCGTTGGATCGAGCGAGGGACGTGCCTCGGATCGACGGCCAGGATTTAATCCGCCTGGGGAAGACGGACGTCGATCCTTGTCCGTTGGATCCTCGCCTGGATCGAACGGTCAGTAGTGACTCCAAATTAATTGGGTCACGTGCGGGTCACATGCGATCCTAAATCGCCAGAATTCCCCATTATGACGGACGTCCGTGGGAATACCACAGACGTCCGTCTTTAAATAACACGTCATCAGCATCTGGACGGCGTCCGTCGGACCATGACGGACGTCCGTCCAATTTCAAAAAACAATTTCCAGGAATACAATACAAATATATTATGTGGAAGGCAGCAAGGGCCACAACATCACCGAACTTTCAGAAAGAGATGAGTAAACTACTTGCGCTCGACCATACAGCGCATGCATATATGCAGAAAATTAACCCGAGGTGTTGGTCAAAACATGCATTCAGTCCTGTCCCAAAGTGCGACATGGGCCTTAATAATTTGAGCGAGTGCTACAATGCCTGCCTCCTGCCAACACGGGACAAACCAATCCTCACTATGTTCGAGATGATTAGAACGGACATAATGACTGGGATCGTTAAGAAATCCAAGAGTGACGGACGTCCGTCATGGTCCGACAGACGCCGTCCAGATGCTGATGACGTGTTATTTAAAGACGGACGTCTGTGGTATTCCCACGGACGTCCGTCATAATGGGGAATTCTGGCGATTTAGGATTGCACGTGACCCTCACGTGACCCAATTAATTTGGAGTCACTACTGACCGTTCGATCCAGGCGAGGATCCAACGGACAAGGATAGACGTCCGTCTTCGCCAGGCGGATTAAATCCTGGCCGTCGATCCGAGGCACGTCCCTCGCTCGATCCAACGGCCAAGGATCTTTGTCCGTCATCGCATCTGGCAGGGACGCCAGATTCAATCCTGGCCGTCGATCCAGACGAGGGACGATCCTCGTCGATCCAACGGCCAGCGAATGTCGTACTTCGGTCGGCTCTGGACGATTCGACCGTCGACTCTGCCATCGCCCTTCGACTCCGTTTGACGCCGCTAGACAGGGTACAAACGGGGCGTTAACCTCGACGGCTCTGGACGGAAATCGTAACTGCAAGGTCGCCGGCGACATTTTCTCATAGTTGGGTTTTAGTTGTTAAAAAATAATCTCCAGGGTTTGACTTGTCGTTGATCGCAAACTATAGGGTCTACAGTGTTATTTACCCAATTAAAAATAAAAAGACGAAAAAAATCATTCAACAACAATATCCCAGCAATTCAGAAGCAACAATATCATTATCACATATTCACAACAACAATCCAACATAGAAAAATCAATAAAATCATGCACTAGGCAGTCCGAAACAGTCAACACAGAAATATCAGAATCGGTTAAGGATTTAGTGATTTACCAAGCAAGCAACAACAATCCGCAGTCTGCACTGGAGCCAGAGCTAGAGGGTTGACCGACTGTGAATTTTGAGCATGAGCTGGAGCAGGAGCCGGAGCCAGAGCCGGAGCCAACTGTGACCGACTGTGAGTTTGCGAAGTAAAGCAGCGACCGAATGCAAATTTTGAAGTGTCTGCTTCTGCAACAGCGGCTGACAAAGACAAACGGGCGAACAACGGCTGACGAAGATGAAAACGAACAGGCGAACAACGGTTAACGAAGACGAAGACGAGCAGCCGCTGACGGACGAGAACTCGAGAAGGAAGTCGGGACGAAGACGAATTGGCGATTTCACGAGTCGGGAGCAGATCGGGATCGGGAGTTGGGGCTCGAGGGTCGGGAGACAGAGTCGGGACTGAAGTTGGGAGGACGGGGAGGGGACTGGAGCCTGGAGGAACTGGCGAGGTGAGGCGCGATGGCGAGGACTGCGAAGTGCGAATCTCACTCTGCAAAACACTGATAACCCTAATCAATTGGCGGTTCGATTCCAGTTTTTCGATTTTCAAAAATTGAAATCGAAAATCGAACCGTAAAATTCGATTCTTGCTAAAAAGAACCGAATTTCGGGTTTTATGTGTGCAAAACCGAACCAAACAGACCAAAACGACCGGTTCCAATTCGATTTTTTGGTTCCGGTTCGGTTTGCACACCCTTATTTGGCAATCTTCCTCCAACAAATGTTCTCCAAAAGGTCTATGTGGCCTAAATGGGTGGCCTAAATGGGTTCTGTGCCAAGAATGACGACGAAGCAAATTGTGTTTGTCTGCCTGGGTTTGCACCGGTTCAGCAAGGTAATTGGAGCTTAGGATGTGGAAGAAATTTCACAGGAGCGATCCGCTCCAAAGAATGCGTTGATATTGATGAGGAGTTGATCCGCTCCATATCGATCTTCTTCTTTAGCCAGTAAATTCTACGGCTCGGCATTGGTGACTGAAAACAGCGTAGCAGAAAAAAAACAGAGCCTGAAAAAACTGAGATTCAGAGACCTGAATCGTCGAGAGACTCTGTTTCCGATCAAGAAAAAAAATAATGTTCCCAATCGGAGGAGATCATTCGATCTTCTAAACAAGTGGAAGAATCAATCAGCGAAAGTATCAGAAAATTGGAAACGACAGAAAAAGTGAAAACAAGGGAGCAAGGAAAAGGAATAGAAGTTGAAGGTTCTTTCCTAGCCTCTGATTCTCACGAGTAAAGCAGAACCTTCAAGAATCGTAGAGAAGCTAAACCCAGAATCAAATTCCAGGAAAATAGGAAAATTTTGATGTCCATTTTCTTTCTTGCCAAACAACTTGTGATTAATCATCATAAATCTTACATTCATATGCTCTTTTTCTCCACTGATAGGATGAACATTAACTTTCTTTTAGATTTCTAAAGCATCTGGGTCGACAGCTTGAACCTCCATTGAAATACGGAAGAAGAGAGAGACAGAAGTTACATAAGGCAAAGGAGGATGGAATGACAGTGCAGTAACGGAAGTTATTGTTTGTAACGTTATCAACAAAACCCTTTCCGGTAGCACACCGTTAAAAAAATCAACTCATCACCTCTCCACTCATATCAATTTTTAACGCTGGATTTTTTAACAAAATCTTTCTCCTCTCTCACTCTCTCTCTCCTCTTTTCTTTGTTCCGCTCATTCCCTCACTCTCTGAAATGTAGTGTAAACGGGGAGGTTTAATCCAGCTATGTGAGCCGTCTCCTAAAGCAAATTCTTGTATACTGAAGTCTCGTCCTGTAAAGAACAAAACTAAAACAAATTGAAGGAAAAACAATTGATATTGTTACAAATACAAGTTGCTCAAAGCTCAACATGGATGACAGGAGCAGAATAGTTTTGAGATAGCTTCCGAATAAGGCTGGTTCACAAACAGGAGCAGAATACTTTTGAGATAAAGAAAGGTGTTTAGCAGTAGAATTCATCTGACCTCGGCGATTCAAACGTCACCTTCAAACCTTGCTTCAGATAACCCAATAGTTCTCGAGGAAGGGCGGAAAAGATCTGCAGAAAAAGGCAAGCTACGAGAAGTTACGATCTGGGATTCACGCCATGCAACCCTCTGCAACTACCTGCAGAATAAGCCGTCTAAACGAGCGGAAGAAAGAAAAGAGGAGAGAGAGTGAGTGAGTGAAGAGAGAGAGAGAAGGACACATGTTAAAAAATTCAGCATTAAAATTTGATATTAGTGAAGAGGTGTTGAGCTGGTATTTTTTTTAAAGATTAAGTAAATGAGAGGGTATTAGTTGATAATGGTTTAATTTTAGAGGTATTAGATTTAAAAATTTAAAGTTTAAGGTATGAGTTACCATAGATAAATTGATAATTATCCTAATTTAAATTGGACAAAAAATATTTATGTTTTATTTGCGTCAATTTTCTTCATAGACATTTTTTGTGAAAATAGTTAGCAAATAAGTGAAATTTGATAGAAAATTGGATAGTTATAATTTGATTATCATAGTAGATTTTTTTATGATCTAGATTTTTTTTAAAAAAAGACATTTGCATGTAATCATGATGTTCAATTTTTTTTATTTATTCAAAGTTCAAATAAAAATTAAAATTCCGCAGCCGGGATTCGAACCCGGATTTCAATTATCAAGAAATTGCCAGTAGTGCTACTGCGGATCTGGAAGCGATGAAGTAAACAAATAAATAAATACAAACAATACTGTGAGTTTTTCAAGCATAAATAAGCAAATCTTTTTGATATTATATGTGAATTATTATTTTCATAAACTTTTATTTATTTTGCCATGATTTTTTGTTTATTTATTTTCATCAAAAACTAATTTTTTGTAGAGGTGATAAAAGAGTCAGTACAGCCGAGCCAAGACTAAAAAAGTCCGACTCACTGAGTTTAGCAAGTTAAATAAGTCGAGTCAAGCCTAGTGAACCCAACAAGCCTACTTAAAAAGTTTTTCAACTCAAATCAGCTTGTAAGCTAAGAGTTAAACTAGCCGAGCCGAGCTGACTAAAGTCTAACGAACCAAGTCTAACTAGTTGAATATACATAAATATTTCTAATTTATATCAATACAATATATATATATATATATATATATATAAAAATTAGATTAATTACTTATTATGGTAATGTTAAAATATAATAGTTAATCATTTAATTAATAAAATTCTTTTATTAAATGACATGTATTGAGGAAAAAAATTATTTGAGACAATCTAATAAAAAAATATATCACATGAATACTATTACAAATATTTAATGTTGTGTATTATTGGTGAGTACTACAAATTGATAAGTGAGAGATTAAGATATTGAAAGAATTTTTGGTAAAAAAAATGAAGAAGAAATAGAGTATTGATAGAAAGAAAGAGAAGGAAGGAAAGATATCATGCACCACTCAGAGGTGAAAGATGGAAATCCCTCACAATAGACACCTATTAAGGAAAAAATAGGACCCAAAACGACAATTGGCTTAACTCGGTCAATATGAGTCCAAAATGATGTGAAATTTGGATCACACACTACTTTGTGACTGAGGATGATGCCCTCCAAAAATCGCAAGGAAATTTTTTCGGGAGAGGAAGTTATGGACGACGAGATACAAGTTGGTCCGAATAGGCCCCTAAACTATGCCTATTGACTTTAATGGCCTCCAATGGTGGAAGCACTTCAACTTGATTCTTTTCAATCTTTCTACTCCTTTGTTGGAGATGTCTACCTTTGGAAATAGGTGGAGAATGGAGCAACACTAAGAGGAATCACCTAAAACTTACAAGAAAATGATGAAACCAATTTGAAAACCAAAACTCAATAAAATAACACCACCAAATGAGAATGGCCAAAAGGGGAGGGAAACTCCACACTTCAAAATTTGTTCTTTAGCTGAAAATTCGTCCCCTAGAGCTGACCTTAGAGAGGGTGTAAACACCTCCGCAAGATTAGGGTAAGCTTTCTAAAGACAACTTACAAAAATACCCTCACAAAAATACATGCTCGGTTAGACATGCCTTAACCGAGTGACACCAACAATTGACTATTAAAATTAACATAAAATAAACCATAAATAAGTTCTTGAGTCTTGTATGGAGCAATGATCTAATCGATCATTCTTCAAGGTCCATCTTCAAATTAAATTGGGCTTCGATTCCGAGTAAGTGAGATTAGACTTATTTAATAGAAAATGAAGCTCTCTGTTCGCGGATCTTTTGACATAGAAAATAAACTTCAATGTTAACATGAGACCCTATTCTAGAAAGTTTTAGAAGTCAGCTACAATTTTCATGAAACACATTTTTTGATATAAGACCTTGAAGACAACCAAATAATTCAAATGCTGCTAGGGGTTCAGATTATTGGCGGTTTTGGTATGTCTAAGAAATCTTCTAAACTTTTGTTTGATCTTTCACCTATGCTTAATCTTGAATAACTGCATAATAATCATGGATGCTAAATGAACAAAAAAGATGATTTGAGCATATGCCTCCACTCGATCACCTACAAAAAAACACTAGAATTAAAGTTAGAAAATCTCTATGATTGGTTGTCAGTCGTAGGTTTCAGCGGCACATCAAGAGGGAAAGAGAAAAGAAAGAGAGAGGAAAGAATGAGGTGGCGGGGGATGGAACAACACTCATATAAAAATGTTTTTCTCATTAGTACTTTGGTTCCATGGATCTTGTAACATTTCTTGATATTCCATCAAACACAACACATCCAACAAACACACATGACGTAGTTATAATTAGTGTTTTCAGTTATGCTCGAGAAACTATTGACTAAAAAAGATGCAAATATCATATTTTTGCTGAATTTATATTTCAATGACCAATTTTGAGTTAATTAGTCTAGTTAACAATAAGATTTATCTAAAAGAACAAGGTAGAGAATGAAAAAAACTCACTTAAAATGATGAGTGTTAGTTGAACAATTTACTTTCATAGATGAAACTTTCATCTTAGTAGATGGAGTGCATTTGAAGGTAGATTTTGCTAGTCTTGCTAGCCTAATAGACCTTTGACTTATTTGTTTTGACGATGAGTGATTTTATTTATTGATAAGTTGTTTATGAATTGAATGTAATTAATATGTTTATCATTATGTTTATATTTGATCTTAATTGAAAATACCCCTTACTAAGAGTATTTATATGTTTTAACGTATTTGTTTAAGTCCATGTAGCTAATAGTTAATATTAGAAATTTAAAAGCTTCAAGAAGTGCAAAACACGGAGCATAGGTCGACTAAAATTTAGAGGGCAATAGACCAGAAAAGCTATAAAGAGCCAAACCAGTGGAAGCAGTCGACCAAGGCATGAATGCTATAAAACTCTTGAATTTTATAATGATAAATTTAATGTGTTAATTTTTTGCGTAATAATCGGTCAAGATATTGAAACGTTCACTGATTTGTCGCGTAACGGCTATGTGTAAATTTTTGGTCAAAAGTGTTAAAGTTGGTAAAATTGGTTATTATCGAGAGTAAATTAATTGAAGAAATAAAATTAATGAATTATTCTTAGTTAAAGAATCAATGACCGTTAACGCTTGAAATGAAATGAAATGAAATTAGATCGGAATTGAAATCAGAATTTGGAATATATTTATTTAATTTATAAATTATATTTATATATTTTATTATTAAAAAAATTTAATAAAGAAAAATAATAAAATAAAGACGTGGGGAGAATAAAAAATTGAATTGGAGAAATGGTGGGTTCCAACCTCGGTTTTGTATTACCAACATCACGACTATCATTTTTTGTGAAAACACATCGCAAATAAGTGAGTTCTGATAGAAAATTGGATAGTTATTATTTGATTATCATAGTAGATTTTTTTATGATCGAGTTTTTTTTTAAAAAGAAATTTGCATGTAATCATGATGTTCAATTTTTTTGTTTATTTATTCCAAGTTCAATTTGTTATAGTAGTTAAGTAGTTGGTTTATAATTAAGTAGTTGGGATTAAGATAATCATAGTAATTTAAATTAGACAAAAAATATTTATGTTTTATTTGCTTCAATTTTCTGCCTAGCAATTAGCAAGTGGGAATTCTTCAAATAAAAATTAAAATTCCGCTGTTGGGATTCAAACCCGGATTTCAATCATCAAGAAATTGCCGGTAGTGCTACTGCAGATCTGAAAGCCATGAAGTAAACAAATTAATAAATACAAATAATAAACAGAATTAGCTGTGAGTTTCTTAAGCATGCAATAAGCAAATCTTTTTGATATTATTATTTTCATAAACTTTTATTTATTTTGTTATGAATTTTAGTGTATTTATTTTCATCAAAGACTACTTCTTTTTGTAAAGGTGATAAAAGAGTCAGTCGAGCCAAGCCAAGGCTAAAAAAGTCCAGCTCACCAAGTTTAGTGAGCTAAACGAGTCAAGTTTAAGCAAGGCTTAAACTTAATCGGTATTGGAGTTTTGCAGATCGTGATTTGCATTAGAATTTCTTTGAAGATGGATATTGTCACAACCCAAATGGTACCCGAGACAGAACGGGGAACGACCCGGCCCGAGGAACAGAGTCGTCCGACCCTTTTTCTCTTAAATTTTATTAATTAACAGCGGAAGACTTAAAATATTAATTAATAACCAGGGCCCAACGAACATGGATTTTTCAACTCCAACAAGTGATATAAGATTGTAAAGCAATATAATCCAAAATAAAATAATTGTGTAAAAATCAAGAATATGGATTTAAAGATTACAGTTATCCAAGTAAATGAGTATACCTAACTAAATTCTCTCGAGGAAAGTAAATAAAATGATAGAAATTAATTAACTATGCAAGAATTAATCTTGACTTGCCAACTGGAAGTCTGACTGATAATTTCCTGAAAATTTATTAAAGGGATGAGTTAACTAAAGTCAGTAGGGATTTAAAATTTTCAGATTTGAAAGAAAGATTTTTAGTAAGCATGTATAAAAATTTAGGATCATATTTTATAAAATTTTAATTTTTCAAAGAAAAATTGTACAAAAAGGCATGTGTTTAAAACGACCTACTAATACGTGATATGTAATCAAAATACGCCCTTGTTGTATTAATTAAAGTCACAGTGAAAATGGAGTCACTCACGGACTCCAAGCACACTATGCCATAGGCATTTAAGAAAATAAAAGTGATACTCGGCGATCGCAAAAGCCAAATAACACCCTGATCAGGTTTAGAGATTCACAACCCAAGGACACGGCACATACAGCTGTCCTATTACCTATTTGCACTTTAGGGATTAAAACCCAAGGACTTTTCTAAAGAATCCCTTATAATTCATTTTAACAAATAAACAAACACATCTCATATGATAGAACGTGTAAAAATATAATGTAAAGAAATTCTAATAATTGAAAAGGAATGATTTATTAGAATATGAATTTCAAATTAAAAGAATTATTTAAAAATAAAAATATGCGAATGTAATGCATAAATAATCCCTACCTCGAAATGGGTTACTTAGATCCAAACCCGATATTTAGAATGTCCAATTTATGGGTCCACAACTTAATTTAATATTTGGGTACCTAAAATAAGTTTGAGAAATTCTGCCAGTTAGCTCAATTATTTAAATTCATTTGAATTAAAGAAAAATTCTAAATCAGGCCCAAAACCCACTTGAATGGGCCAAGACAGATTTATTTTTGACCCAAAAGGCCTTGATTCCCCTTGGGCACTATTAAGCCCAGCCCAAAAAGAAACAATTGCAGCCCACGATCTAACCCGTGGGTCTGCCTTGCGTTTGCAAAGAAGGAGATCTCCCTCTCCCTTCGATGCAGAGAAATTAACATTCACAATACCCATAAGAAAAATTCTTTCATCCAGCGAACAATTTCATCTTGTCAAGACCGGGGGATCGCAACCCAAATTAGTTGAATCACTAACCAACGAAATACGTTGATGGAGATCAACCCCAAAGTAACTAGAAAATTTCCAAATTATTGATTCAACATTAACTTATATAAAATCAACCAATTCAGCTCAAAGGGAAGAATTTGATAGATAATTTATGTCCCAAAATTCAGACTAACACAGCAAGCATAAACGAGAATCCAAAAGGAAAAAAATCTAATTTTTCATACCTTAAGTTTATGGCTTCCGATACCGTGAAGGAATCTTGCACTGCTCAAGCCTCAAGCAGCTCGAAAAGATCCCAAAGTCCAAACCTTTAGAGACAAAACATCCAATTGAATTTGTTTGGAGAATAGACCAAACCAACATTTGAAGGAAAGAAAAATTAGCTTACCCATTGAAGAACGGTAGTGGAATCGGAATCCTTGTCTCCAGTGTCCGCTGGAAAAGAACTCCGAATAATCAAAGCTACGTTCTCCGATCTGAAGGAAGCAAGCATCCCGTTAACAGGGCATGCATGAAGGAGAAATCAGATTAAAGCTAAGGTCGGACTTACTAGGGAGATCGCTTGATCGAGGGTTTCGCACGTCGGAGAAGAAATAAAAAATCAGAGAAGAGTCAGATGGGTTCCCTGGCTTCCCTCCTTAGCAGCTAAATTAGGGGATCTCCTTCCCCAAATCTCGGCAATCAGATTTGGGCAAGAAGCCCCAAATCAATTTAATGAAATTTTTTTTTTGAGTTGGGCCCTTAAAGGGTCGGACTTTACAGATATTGTTAGAGTTCAGTATTCTGGATTCGTTTTGGTGTGGGCCAAGGAGCCTGCATTGGATCTCTCATGTGGAATTCGTGTTAAGGTGGAGATTGTTAGAGTTCGGTGTCACCCGAATTCTAGTTGGGCCGAGTCGGGCCTATATCCAATATTAGGGTTAATTATGTAATATCCTGAATTTTCGTAGTGCTAAGCGTAAGGTCTAAGTGGTGATTGTTGAGGATTTTAGGGGTATTAGGAATTGAGTTGGATGACTAAGGTAATGGTCAAGAGAAATGTGATTGGATAAAGTGAATTAGGATAGCTCAGATTATGTTCATATTAAGGTTAGGAGAAAGATTAAGATTATTGAAGTTAAACGGAGTGATATTAGAGGTAGTTAATGATGAGTTTAGATAATTTGGAATAGTGTGCTTTGCTGTGGATATATATATATTGATTTGGAGAAGAAAAAGTAACAGGGCGGTTGATCGATAGGAAGGGAGGCGGTCGATCACTGGAGAAGCAAAGCATTTAGAGTCTATCGTAGTTGGAATTGGTCGATCGCAAAAATGGCAGTGGCCAGTAGACTTGAGAATATTGAGTGGCGGTCGATCGTCCACTAAGGCGATGATCGATCGGCATTGAGAAAAATTGTTCTTTGGAGAATTGCGGTCGATCACCTGAAAAGGGTTGATCGATCTGTACCAAAGCAAATTGTGAAAATATTGATTTGCAATTGATCATCCAAAGGGGTTGATCGACTGGGATGAAGCAGTTTTGAAGAATATTGATTAGTGGTCAATCGTGCACTGAGGTGATGATCAACTAGTAATTAGTGAAGATGATGTTCCGGTTGATCATGTGAAGAAGACGATTGACTGGCACCAAAGGAAAGTGTTTATTCTGGAGGTTTAGCGGTCGATCATGGGAAGGGATTGATGGACAACCAAATTGGAAAAGTTTCTTGAAAATGTTAAACTATCACCTGGAAAACGAATGGGTTGACGATTGACACTTCATGGATACTTTAGGGGTTGCATCCCTCAACCTCTCCACCTTCAAATGGACACTAAAGGGGTAAGGTTTGTGGTCTATAAACAGAAACCGAAGGAGAAGTTGCATTCTTTTGGAGAAAGAATTCGAGCGTGAGAAACAGACAATGAGAGAGAGGGTGGTTGTGAAGTTTAGAGAGAGAGAGTTTGAGAGAAAGTTTGACAGAAGAGACTAAGAGAGAGAGAGAGAGAGAGATAGAGAGAGAGAGAGTTGTTGGAAGAAGAAGAAGGTCTCTAGATTGAAATTTAAGTTTCCTCTCGTGGGTGCTTCTGGTAAGCATGGTTCTTCTATGATTTTCTTATGCATGGTTTCACTCCATACCATTATAGTCTTTGGAAAAAATATCATGCTTATGTATAAGCTTGGCTGTTTAAGTTGGATTATGTTAACTGTTTGGTTATGTAATCTCTGTGATTGTTATGAAAATGGAAAATCAATGATAATGCCACTGTATGTTCTGATGAGAATAACCTGGATATTGTTGTTTGTTATGAATTTAAAAGTATTTATTGAGGTTATGTTGGATTAAAAATATTCTTGGCTGAATATATCATTGATGAAATACTAAAAAGAAAGCATGAAAATGGATTTTAGTTCCTGTATAGTTGTTTTGATGAACATATGAGGGTCATGCTTTATAATTGGATTTTGT
This sequence comes from Begonia loranthoides, assembly GCA_022433065.1. Classification (NCBI taxonomy): domain Eukaryota; kingdom Viridiplantae; phylum Streptophyta; class Magnoliopsida; order Cucurbitales; family Begoniaceae; genus Begonia; species Begonia loranthoides. Next base: position 9,503,550 of record CM039475.1, read on the forward strand.
TGAATGATGGACTACGAGTCCACTCTATTATTAATCAAGTTGCAAATAATATGACGAAGAGATTCAAGGTCAAGTATATGTGGAAGTTCAAGAGCCATGGAAGAGAAATGGAAAGACTTTCCAAAAACTGTCTTCCTTTTGACCTTTGACAAGTGTTTGACTATTTTAGTATTCAAAATGATGTCATTACAAAAAGTGTGCTTCATGATGATTGTAGCTAACTTCCTAAACTTTCTAGAATGAGTTTGATCTCTAAATTTGGACTTTATTTGCTATGTTAAAGACCCATAGAACAGAGAAAAAAGTAGAAGGAATGTCCAAATGTCCAAGCTTAGAGACCAAGAGAATCTGTAAATGGAAACTATCCAAGTGGCCGAGCACCAACATGGATTAGCTGCCAAATACATCTAGACTTGGTGAAGAAGAAAGAAAAATATTAATTTAATATTATTTTAGTAAATTAACCTGGTAGAAAATTGGACAACTTATTCTATGAGTCGATTAAAGTTATTGTTGTTTAATTAGTTTTATATTATTTTATAGTTTGTAATTGGCTATTTAAAGCCATCTAATGTGTAACGACCCAGTTTTTCGTAAATCCTTTAAAATGAGTGAAAATTTGAACTTTTGTAAAACCATTGAAATCTCTTTTAAAACAAATCAGAGTGCGACGCTAAACCAAACTACTACTAACCTTACGTTAAACTCGTTATAAAAATCCAATTAATAAAGTGCGGAAGCGTTATAAAATCATTTGTTTAAAACGTTGCGGAAGCATAAATCATTAAATAAAATGACTAAACAATTAAATACTGCGTTTGAGAAATGAATTCTAACAATTAAATACAATTTATTACAACCGTTTTCTCTTCTTGCTCTAGCCTGGCCAGCCCCAATCTCGCTCGTGCAAATCCCTCATACTTGCTTTTTATTATCTGTTCATCGTTTTCGCATACAAGTACCTACACCATAAATAAATTGTAAGCCCAAAGGCTTAGTAAGGAAAATGGTTTAATGCAATTATGCTTATGACTCTCTTTAGTCCTTTTGGAATGGGGGCCACCCAAACCAATTATTTCATTACGTCATTCGTTCATTCTTTACTTTACTTTCGTTCATTCGTTCGTTATTCGTACTTCGAGTAGGAGATTGGATGATTTCCTTTGTGATGGAATAGTGGTCGGATCTAATATTTTACTTGCAACTAGCTCCCCTCTACCGACAAGATAGGGGGCTTTGCCTAGCTGAGAATAGACTCGCTATCCATCAGCTCTCAACTCCCCATTTCCTTCATTTTCTTAACATTTTATCTCACATAATGCATGTGTGAGTACCACTCCGGTGGCACTCCCTATTGGTTTATATTATCATGATGCAAGACCATACATTCTCAATCTAACATGATGATGTAGTTCACATTTCGCATATAAAGAAGTAAATGACAATTACATTGAAAGGAAAGCAAGCTGTAATTGAAATTGCGCATATAATGAACAACAGTAATTGAAAGCAATGAATCATTAAAGGAAGTAAATAACAACTCATGAAATCAATACAAAATCAAGTATCTGAACTATATACAATGAATTATAGCATGCGTGAACGCACATAATATAACAATAAAGGAAACAGGAGTCGAAACATGCTATTAATCAACATGCTAGTTTTACGTGCTCAAGTAGAATTATCATTTAGTTAGTTGTCCTAATTAATTTACATGCTCAAGAAGATAAGATAATTATTCTAGCTTGTTATCCGAGATAGGTTACATGCTTTCATCCTAATTAAATTAAATTAAACATACTAATTACATGCTTGGGTCTAGTTAATTACTCTAACCAACTTACATGCTCAAGGGAGATACGATTAACATTCTAGTTAGTTATCTTAGTTAATTTACATGCTCGGATTCATTCTAATTAATTAGTAATTTAACATACTCACTAATTAATCCTAGTTAATTAACATGCGTACTAATTATAATTAACATGCTGCTAATTGAGTTAAACATGCTAGTTAAACGTGTTCAAGGAATTTAACATATGCATATGGTGTTATCAATTCACAGAATGACTTAGCCTAGTTAATAATTAAGCATGGTAGTCTAGTTAATGAGTAAACATGGTATGACTAGGTTAATTAACATGCTAATATCGTTCTAATTAATTACATGTTCAAGTTTAATTAATTAAACATGTTCTAATTAATCATGCTTATAAGTCCAGCTAATTAAACATGCTTAAGCAAGTAAAGATGCTAATTGATTATGCTAGTTAGTTAATTCAAACATGCTAGTTAATCGATTTAGTCGTCTTACATGCGCAAGTGATTAGTTGGTTAACATGCTCGATTCAGTTATTTAAAGACTAGTTAATTAAATGTACTCAGGTCTACTTAGTTAATTAAACATGTTTATTAACATATTCAGAATAACACTAGATAGTAAATATGGAACGAATGAAATAACAATTTAGTTAACGCATAGAATTTAAGTTAGACATCAAGAAAATAACAAAGAACATAATAGTAAATCATCCAAGGAAAAACCAACATTCTAAGCTCATTCTTAGATCATTCCTACTTCTCATCATTTACATACTCATCATACTACACTTATCACACTCCAACCTTAAGCATTCATCCAAGACAATTTAAGTGAAGCATTTGAAGTAAGGAACATAATTGATAGTAAAGAAATCTATTTTACCAGCAAGAGAAATAATGAATAGCAGGGAAATAACAACAATAATTCATCCAAGGAAATAGCAAACGGCTAAAAACCAACAACCAAAGAAACACTACAGAGCATCACAAATAAGGCATTTAAATCACAGAACCATCAAGAAAATATCTACTATAGAACACTAATGTAAAACTAAGAACCCTACTTGTGGGTAGGGCCACCACTGGCCAAGATATTGAGAGTAATATGCCCAACAAGCAAATGTAATAGAATAATTTTATAATATATGAATAAATTTATATTGATTGATATTATTTGAACATTTTATATCATGTTTTACAAAATTCATAGAAAATTCATTGGTTATTTATGCTAACTTTATATTAACATATATATTGTATATATGTGGGATAAAATATAAAGAGTAATAACCAGAATATGTCAATGACTTATATTTGAAGTATGGAATCTTCAAATAGTTCATAGTTATAAACATAGTTTATCTCATTAAGAATGTATAGTCATATCTCGACTAAATATGTAGTGACATAAAATAAATATGTTTTATATAATATGATTATATAGGACTAGACCAGATAAAATCATATTGTTTTGATAATTTTTGTTAAATATGAAACAATTAATTTTATCATAATGATGGTTATATATGCATAATCTTAATTCGTTGTATTTAATAAATTCCTATTTTATTTTAATTTATTCTTTGATTACTCGGTAAAGTTTTGTACGAGTTACGATTCGTATACCTTGTATATTGGGAGTAAATTAAAATGAATAGCTAGGTATGTTAATATCTATACAATGAAATCCATTTCAATAGATTCCCTTGTTTGTTAGTTCAAGGATCGAATAATTAGCGCGCAATTCATAATCGTTATGAATTAATTATTCAATCAATAACTAATGGTAGTCAAGGATATAGAAACAATATGTGAGGTTAACGGATTATAAACCTAGCTCTATTGCGAATCTAAATGGAAGGTTAATACATATGTAATGACTATATCAATGGATATTACTTTAAGTAAATATACTCTGTAGTTTTGAGAGCGCAACTCTAAGTATTTAGTGGAATTACTTTAGAGTTAATAATTATAAAATAATGAAATATGATTGGAGCTTAAAACTATAGGTCCATCGGTCCCTTCGTCACCTTCTATCATTATTCGAATAATAGAAAAATGAACAAAGAAGATTAAATAATTTATTATGAATTAATTATTTAATACACTCAATAATAAGTTTATTATTATTTTTTCATTAGATAAAATAATTGAATTATTGATTATTCAATTAATTAAGACAAAATAACAAAAGTTGTCAAAGTTAATATATTTGTTATATTTCATTAAATGAAATAATTGAATTATTGATTATTCAATTAATTAACAAATATAAAGTAACTTTTAAAAATAGTTTTTAAAATAAATTTTGTCAAATTTGAATTAAAGTCAAATTTGATTTAATGTCATGACCTTTTTTTTTCATAACATTTTTGTTATAAATGTGTTATAACTTAAATGTGCCAAGTGTTGAGCTATGGTGACAAGACTTTTGATATCCATAACATTTTTATAAATGTATGAAATGAATGATAACTTTAATGAGGAATTTATAGTGTTTTTCTATAAATGCCATAATGGTCATTATGGAGCAATAACACTATAAATAGAGGTCCAACCTCATGAAAAAAAGGTTGGAGAAAAAGTTGAAGTTGTTGTTGAAATCTTTGAGATTAAGGAATCCATTTTGAGAGCAAAATTTGTGTCTTCCGTGTTGACTTTAGAGAAGTGTTTTCTAAATCCAAATAGATCATCTCATGTGTTGAGAATACGATCAATCATAAATTGAGTGTGATCTTGTTTCGTTCATCATGCCCACATGTGCTTATTCGAGGTGAGGAGGATTGGCGAAGAATATCGAAGGTTAATTTTGTACCCGTGTGAAGTAAGCTACAAAGGTAATATTCTTCATCTTTTAGCTTAGATCTAAATAGAGATTTTAAATACATATTATTATTAATATATTATAACAACGATCCATTTTATGTTCATGTTGAAATTATTTTTCATGATATATAGGTTACGCACATTACCGTTGTTATGAACATCGGTAATTCCGTCGTGCGAAGGAACCTAAAAACCAACAATTGGTATCAGAGTTTCATTGTAGTTATGATATATTTAATAATGTGATTTTATGAAAATCATGATATGTGATGATAAGTAGGCTTTTGCATTTTTTTAATTAATATATATTTTGGAATATTGAATGTATGGATATATGCATGATTGAAATAATGATCGTAATTTCATGTGGCCGATTTGGGTTAGGAATATTTTTAAAATTTCTTATTTTTAATTTTTTATGTAAACCCAATTTGTCTTGAGTAAATTCTCTTTATGTAATATTGATGGAGATCAAAGAAAGAAGGAGGACAATACAAATTTTGGAGCAAGACTATGGTGTGCAATTGTTGTCACAGAGACGTGTGACGCAAAAATGTGGAGGGCATAAAGACTTTAGATAATTTTTTATGGGTTTATATATGTAATTTTAGAAATACCCAAATCGACCCAGTCATTATTTCATTTATTTTTATGCTTGATATAAGTTGTTTTATCATCGTCATGCATTCACATGTCATATAGTACTTGCATATAGGGCCTACTTATCCTTTAGTTTTCTCACATTGACATGCATTCTTAGCATATATTTTATTTATTTAATTTTAATAAATTAGTTTGTCAAAATTAAATAGTTTTAATTAGATTAAAACTATTAATTCATATTTATGAATTATGTGAGAAAATAAAATAATGTAAAATTTTAATTGTTAAAATTTGTACATTATTTTGTAAGTGCTAAATAAATTGTTTATTTAGTATCATTAATTTTATAATTTGATTATAAAATTAATAATCTATACATAAAATAAATTTATTTAATTAAATATTTTTTTATATAGATTTAGTAGAATATGTGATATTCTATAAAATCACTATAATTCAAAATAATGAGTGGTAGCGGAGAGTTAGGCGTAACTTTTTATGGTCTCTATCGTTGATACAACAACGTGAAATTTAAGCAGGGGTCTGAGACGACTACGTTATCATCCTCCCTAAGGAGAGTGTTCACTTAGATCAATATCATAATTCATCTCTTAAAAATAGGTTTTATAAAATGTATTTATAGTTGACCGTCTTTAAGGCGGTAATTATAAGTTAAGTTTTATAAAACCAAAACGATGGTATACACTCATAAAAATATGATATAATATGTTAATCAAATTTTGACCAAAACTAATCGATAGTTAATAAATTTTGAAAATATGAGATATTTTGAATAAATTTATTAATAGATAATATTTTACCCTAAGGAAAAATATTATGTATCGAGGCAATAATAGCATTTGCATTTTATTTAGTGATTTAGCATGCTCATGCATCATTTTACTTGCCATATTTCTTATGAATTTTATGTATAATATTAAATTTTATTTATTTATTCATTATAGCATATTGTCTTCTTTTATGATTAATTTACTTGCGATTGAAAAGTTGACTGACGATAATTTCGTCAACTGGAAAAAGAACATGAATATGATTTTTTTGTGCATGACAACTTCAAGTTTGTCCTGACCGAGGAATGTCCTCTGATCCCTGCTGAAAATGCAACAAAAGAAAAGAGAAACTGTAAAACATATCTCGAGGAACTAAAACAAAAGAAGATAAGTAAATCTGATGTACTTGTTATTGAATATTGTTTAGTTGAGAATGATTTATCATCATGAATAGTTGATTCATGTGTGACTAATTATGTTTGTTGTTCTTTATAGATGCTTAGTTCCTATCGGAAGCTAGTAGATGGGGAGTTCACTATAAGAGTGGGCAATGGGGCATTAGTTTCAGTTTCAGCAGTGGAAGAAACAAAATCATATTTTCAGAATAAATTTTTATTATTGAATAATGTTTATTTTGTATCGGGATTTACTAGAAATCTCATTTCTGTTTCTCACTTATTTGAACAATGTTATTCAATTTCTTTTAATAATAATATTGTTATTATTTCTAGAAATGAACTAGATATTTGTTCTGGTTTTATGGAAAGTGGACTTTATGTGATAAGGCCCATCAATAAATCACTGTTGAATACTGACATTTTTAAAGTAGAATTGCCTAAGTCCAAGAAACTTAAAGTTTCTCATGATGATAACACATATCTTTAGCACCTTCGTCTAGGTCATATTAATTTAGATAGAATTGATAGACTTGTGAAGGACGGTCCTTTAAAATATTTAAATGTTGGATCTTTACCAGTCTGTGAATATTGTCTAGAGGGAAAAATGACCAAGAGACCTTTTTCTGGAAAGGGTTGAAGGTCTCAAGAGCCACTTGAACTCATACATTCAGATGTATGTGGCCCTATGACTACTCGGGCTAGAAGTGATTATGAGTACTTCATCACTTTTGTTAATGATTACTCAAGATATGGTTATACTTATCTAATTCAATTTAAATCAGAAACTTTTAGAAAGTTTCAAGAGTTTAAAGCTGAAGCTGAAAAGCAATTAGATAAGTCAATCAAGAGCCTTTGATCAGATCGAGGAGGTGAATACCTTGATAATGAATTCAAGGATTGCTTGTTAGAACATGAGATTATATCTCAGCTAACAACACCTGGCACTTCTTAGCAACATGGTGTTGCTGAGAGGATAAATAGAACTTTAATTAACATGGCTCGATCCATGATGAGTTACTCTGCACTTCCAAAATGATTTTGGGGATACGCCATACCAACAATGACTTACATTTTGAATGTGGTCCCATCTAAGTCTATTCCTAAGACACCTTTAGAGTTGTGGAGTGGTCACAAGCCTAGTTTGAGACACTTTGGCATATGGAGGTGTCCCGCACATGTGCTAGTAGGAAAGACTAGAAAATTAGAACCTCGATATGAGGTTTGCATGTTTGTTGGTTATGCAAAAGGCACAAGAGGAGGTTTGTTCTATAGTCCTCAAGATAACAAAGTATTTGTATCGACAAATGCCACATTTCTTGAATATGACTATATGGCAAGCTTCAAACCTCAAAGCAAGATTGTCTTGGAGGAAATTCATGCTGATGAGATCAAAACGGAAACAACAAAAGTTGTTGTTCCACATGGTACTCAGAAGATGACTACTTCTAGTCAGACCATCACACCACCTAGATGTAGTGAGAGGGTAGTACGACCACTAGCTCGATACGGACAGGTAGGTGAAGAACAAGTTATTGTCACTGATGTTGGAAAAGATGATCCATTGTCATTTAGATGTGTAATGGAAGATGCTGACAAAGAAGCATGGCTTGAAGCTACGAAACTTGAGATGGAATCAATGTATTCCAACTCTGTCTGGGATCTTGTAGATATACCTAAAGAGGTGAAACCTATAGGGTGTAAATGGATCTATAAGAGAAAAAGAGGAGTGGACTGGAATGTAGAGACATTCAAAGCTAGACTTGTAGCTAAGGGTTATACCCAAAGGGAATGAGTTGATTATGAAGAGACTTTCTCTCCTGTAGCTATGCTTAAGTCCATTCGTATATTGCTCTCTATTGCCACTCATTATGATTATGAGATTTGGCAGATGGATGTCAAGACTACTTTTCTAAATGGTTATCTTGAAGAAACCATTTATATGGAGTAACCAGAGGGTTTCATAGATAAAGATGCACAACAAAATGTTTGTAAGTTAAATAGGTATATTTATGGCCTTAAGCAAACATCTAGGTCATGGTATATGAGATTTGATGAAGCAATCAAATCTTATGGGTTCACACAGTGCCTTGATGAGTCTTGTGTATACAAGCTCATAAATGACGTGCGTGTGGTCTTCTTAGTTTTGTATGTTGATGATATTCTACTTATTGGGAATAATGTAGAATTATTATCAGATATAAAAGCATAGCTAGCTAAGCAGTTTCAAATGAAAGATTTAGGAAATGCAAGCTATATTCTTGGGATTCGTCTAATAAGAGATCGTAAAAATAAAATGTTAGTTTTGTCTCAAGCATTGTATATTGACAAGATGGTTGTTAAATATTCGATGCAAAACTTCAAGAAAGGAATCTTGCTGATCCCTTCACCAAGACGTTTCTTGCAAACTGTTTTGAGAAATATCTAGAGGGCTTAGGGATTAGGGACATGTCTCATTTGCTTTAGGGCAAGTGGGAGATTGTTGGGAGTAATACGCCCAACAAGCAAATGTAATAGAACAATTTTATAATATATGAATAAATTTATATTGATTGATATTACGTTAACATTTTATATCATATTTTATAAAATTCATAGAAAATTCCTTGGTTATTTATGTTAACTTTATATTAACATATATATTGTATATATGTGGGATAAAATATAAAGAGTAATAACCAGAATATGTCAATGACTTATATTTGAAGTATGGAATCTTCAAATAGTTCATAGTCATAAACATAGTTTATTTCATTAAGAATGTATAGTCATATCCTGACTAAATATGTAGTGACATAAAATAAATTAGTTTTATATAATATGATTATATAGGACTGGACCAGATAAAATTATATTGTTCTGATAATTTCTGTTAAATATAGAACAATTAATTTTATCATAATCATAATAATATATGCATAATCTTAATTCATTGTATTTAATAAACTCCATTTTATTTTCATTTATTCTTTGATTACTCGGTAAAGTTTAGTACGAGTTACGATTCGTATACCTTGTATATTGGGAGTAAATTAAAATGAATAGCTGAGAATGTTAATATCAACACAATGAAATCCATTTCTATAGATTCCCTTGTTTGTTAGTTCAAGGATCGAATAATTAGCATGCAATTCATTATCGTTATGAATTAATTATCCAATCAAGATTTAATGGTAGTCAAGGATATAGAAGCAATATGTGAGGTTAACGGATTATAAACCTAGCTCTATTGCGAATCTAAATGGAGGGTTAATACATATGTAATGACTATATCAATGGACATTACTTTAATTAAATATACTCTATAGTTTTGAGAGCGCAACTCTAAGTATTTAGTGGAATTACTTTAGAGTTAATAATGTTAATTAATATAAAGAGTTTTTATTAATTAACGAAATATTATTGGAGCTTAAAACTATAGGTCCATCGGTCCCTTCATCACCTTCTATCATTATTCGAATAATAGAAAAATGAACAAAGAAAATTAAATAATTTATTATGAATTAATTATTTAATACACTCAATAATAAGTTTATTATTATTTTTTCATTAGATGAAATAATTGAATTATTGATTATTCAATTAATTAAGACAAAATGACAAAAGTTGTCAAAGTTAATATATTTGTTATATTTCATTAAATGAAATAATTTAATTATTGATTATTCAATTAATTAACAAATATAAAGTAACTTTTAAAAATAGTTTTTAAAATGGATTTTGTCAAATTTGAATTAAAGTCAAATTTGATTTAATGTCATGACCTTTTGTTTTCCATAACATTTTTGTTATAAATGTGTTATAACTTAAATGTGCCAAGTGTTGAGCTATGATGCAAGACTTTTCATTTCCATAATATTTTTATAAATGTATGAAATCAATGATAACTTTAATGAAGAATTTGTAGTGTTTTTCTCTAAATGTCATAATGGTCATTATTGAGTAATAACACTATAAATAGAGGTCCAACCTCAAGAAGAAAAGGTTGGAGAAAAAGTTGAAGTTGTTGAAATATTTGAGATTAAGGAATCCATTTTGAGAGCAAAATTTGTGTCTTCCGTGTTGGCTTTAGAGAAGTGTTTTCTAAATCCAAATAGATCGTCTCATGTGTTGAGAATATGATCTATCATAAATTGAGTGTGATCTTGTTTCATTCATCACGCCCACACGTGCTTATTCGAGGTGAGGAGGATTGGCGGAGAAGATCGAAGGTTAATTTTGTACTCATGTGAAGTAAGCTACAAAGGTAATATTCTTCATCTTTTAGCTTAGATCTAAATAGAGATTTTAAATACATATTATTATTAATATATTATAACAATGATCTATTTTATGTTCATGTTGAAATTGTTTTTTATGATACATAGGTTACGCATCCAAAACCATACCTCAAACTTTATCGCGTATTGCACTTAATCGCTATCCTTCTTCTCCTTTTAGTACCTTCACAAATTAGTAACATATGCCATTAATATCCATTTCTCTATTAATTGTTTACAAGGTTTAATAACGTTTACGAGCTTCAACATCTACAACCTAACAACTTCATCCATATCTATATCTTTATTCCTTATTCGTGTGCTTGATAGCGTTTCACAAGCTAAATTCAATATCCATTTTCTAATCTTACCAAGGTAGCGTACTTTCAATAATATCACATAATTAACAGAACACAAATCCAATACATTAATGTGGACACTACAAAGCTGGACATCCGTGCATGATCTAACATATACACATCGATCAACAGAGAAATAAATCCAGCTTACTCATTCCTTAACATCTTAAATTAATTCTACTCATTAATATTTAAACATTCCAGGACATATAAACAAGTCACATAATCCAACCAATTAGCAGAATACATTTCCAGAACCATGTATTCAAGCAGTATATGATAATAGACTCGTAAAACCCAATTAGAGAACAGTTCCTCACAATTTCAATCCAAACAGACAACACCAACCAAATTCATAGGTGGAGAACATAGCCAAAATACACGCCTACAATTTACAGGGTATACATTCAACAGTGGCTGCCACCAACTGAGCATAAATCTCAACATTTTATCTTCATCATTAATCCATAAAAATTCAGAGCAAAAGTGAAGAAAGTTCTTACCGGAAGGACAGCCGAGAGCAAGCCTTCAACTCTCAGCTTCCAGAGAGCTCCATTCTGTTGATTTCCAATTCTACCTAGAAGAAATCCCCCTTCACTGCTGATAGTCTCCATTCAAAGCAGCAAAGGACAATAAGAGGATTTCCTCCTTCCCTTCACGGCTCATGACTTCAACCTCACAGCAGCATCATTCAAGCCCTCTCTCAACTTATAATTCACAACACACAGAGGACGTACACTCTGCCAACAGGATGCAGCACCGCTGAGAGGATTACTCTCACATGCCTGAAAGCCTCTCCAGCTTTTCAGAGGTTGTCCACCACGTGGGGTGTGATTCCAAGCTGGAAGGAGGTAACGGTCCAATTCGAACCAGGCCAAATCAGATTTGACCACACCCGGGTCCAAGTGACCCAAGCGTAGCGCCCAGCCCCTGCGAGTTCACCGGATTCCATCCCTGCAACATAACCTACCGACACAAGATCACCAAAACGCCACGGAGAAGGAAGAATCAGCCAAACATACCTCTAATTTTTGCCGAAAAACTCAACCTGCAGGAGCACCAATCCCGCACGGCGTGCCCGAGTGTTCCACCAAACAAACCCACTCCCAAATCATCTCACACCGTTCATTGCAGCCGGACAGCACCTGCAAGACGCAGGACAAAGCACAACCCGACCGTCTCGAGCCTTTTTCTCACCTCGCCTTCGCTCGTCTCTTGCTTCCCTCTCACCCTGCTCTCTCTCCCTTCTCTCATCTGGCCCCTCGCCAGAATGGCCGGAAGACCATTCTTTTCTTCCCCTCGAACCCGCAGTCCAGACAACCAATCAACAAGAACTGGTTCTCCTATTGAACCGGTTCTCATCCTTCATATCTCTTAATTCTTCTTTTATATTTTAATTCTTTTTTAATTCTAGTCCATTTTAATCCCTCTATAATTTAATTTAACTTTATTTATTCAATAAATCCTTAATTATAATTAATTCCAAACATTATAATTTAATTCATTAACTTAATATTTATTTTAATTACATAAATTTTCCATTTACTCCAATTCCTTTTTCTTCTTTAACCGAGCCATTTATTTTCTTCTGGACCGAGCCAAACCAAATCGGTTCAGTTCATATTTCTCCCTTTGTAAATTCTTATTTTCATCCTATTAATTCCCATAAATTATAAATTAACAAATACAACCTTGGTAATACCCCGATAATTATCCAATTAATCTAAATACTCCAAATTACTTTCTAATTATCCTCATTAAATTCTGACATAAAAAGTCGAGGTATACATGTTTAGGGAGTTGAATTTGATAATATAAAAGTTTTGGCTTATTTTCGAAATTAAAGCGATTCCTCTTTCACCCCTTTGGCGTGTCACAAACGAAGGTTTCCTTGTGTGCGTAATATCACAAGATTGGGATCACTTGTAAGTTGGGTGAGTTATCTTATTAGCATCTACAGCCTTACTCCTTAGGGAAAGGTTGTGTGAAGTGGTGTCCAATTTTTCAAAGGCACGTCATCGATAAATCATCCATACGGAAGCATTCATCACATTACTATCTATTTATGGCGACATATTTTCTATTAAGCATATCTCCTAACCCGTGGTTGAAATTTGTGTGATTCTTAAAGGGTTCTTTTCTTATTTCATCCAAGTTAGTGTGGAAAAAATTTCAGCCCACAAGCTTCTAAAACAAAGGAGTTACAACTTCCAAAATTGGAGTTTTCATATTTGAAATCTTGGACAAATTAAGAAACTGGAGTTCCGATTGCGCAAGATCATCCGCCCCTGTGACCACCAAACAAAAGTCAAATCTGTAATACCCCAATACTAATTTTCTCGTTTAAACGATGTAAAAGAACTTTGTAGATTATGAGGAAATTATTTCAGAATAAAAAGTTAGTAGAAAAATATGAAGAAAGTTAAGATCTGGCGAATTCGGATGCCTGCGGACACCATGGGGACAAGGGTTGGCATCCGCACCATCAGATTTTACTTGGGGATGACTGTAGGACGAACGCTCGCATCCTGAAGTGACTCTGTCCCTTTGTGGACGAAGTACGAAAGATGCTGACGAGGACGGGATGCGTCCGCAACGAATCTATCCAATTCCTAGAGACATTCAGACGCTTGCGGACGAATTTGGACGAGGTGAGGCCTCGTCCGATTTGCCTCTGTTTGATTTTGAACATATGCGAACGATAGGTGCATCACTAAATGGCGTTCAAACCTAAGCTACGGATGGTACGGACGAGGATGGGGACGCCATTTCTTGTATGTGACCACAAATTTTCCTATAAGATTTTACTCATGCGGATGAATGCGGACGAGATCTATGCGTTCGCACTCAACAGGAAGATTGCAGATTTGCGACTGAAAATAATTTAAAATCAGAACGAATCATCCATGAGCCAATCAAAACGCAGCTCGACACAACCTCACTCCTACGACCCCGACTACCTAGAGGATGTCACCTACACCTCCCCTGCCACACGTACGGTTTGCCCAGGGTAAGATCCCTATTTATCCTCACCTCTCCTTCATCTTCTTCTTCGTTGTTCTTCTTAGAGGGGTTCCTGGTTGGAGTGTTGAGGGGGAGCTGCTGTCTATGTGAAGACTCGTCTACAAAGGTAAGGAATGGGGTAGTCTTGGCCAAGTGGAGGCCCTACATCCAAGTAAAAGAGTGCATGTGTGTGAATATTATTTGTTGTTGGACCTCTTTAGTTTCTTGTAGTTGCTTTAAGGTTTTGCTACGTAGTTGCTTCTGTTCACTATTAGATGCCTTAATCCTCATGTTTTTCCTTAAGTACTTTACTAGTTGTTGCACTTCGTTTTTGCTGAATGTTGGGTTTTGCCTACTGTTTCCCTATTAGTATCCTTTGGACATTGCTTTACCGCTTCTATTGGGATGTTCACGTCAGTAGAGTAGTAGTAAAAGTTATTATGTTAAGCTTGAATGAAGCAAAAGAGAAGATGCCTAAATGAATGAGAAGTATGAACGAATGCCTAACAGACTTCTAGGAATGTTGTTAATGGTGATGCTATTTTGTTGGCTATAGACCTCCAGATATGATTTTTTGAGTATATTTATTAGCAAATCTCTGAGTTTGCCTCCAACGGATAGATTTCATATGAACGGTTTTGTAACACCTCGTTATCATTTTTCCCGTTCTTGCAATGTAATTAATTTGGAATTTTAACGTAGTTCATTTTAAACCATTATGAGTTATTTTATGATGTATTAGCTGTTGATTATATTACGGGATAAAATTTAAGTTAAGGGAAATTTGGAGAAAAACTGTCCAGGGTCATTTCGAATGACTGCGGACGTTTGAGGACGAGGATTTGGCGTCCGCAACAGCATAAAATACTTGGGGATGAAGGTCATGACGAGTCCTTGCGTCCTGAAGCTGGCCCTGTGCTTGCGGATGAGTGCGGATGAAGGCAGACGAGACAAAGACGTGTCCGAATCGAATCTGTCCAAATTCTGGGAACATTCGGACGAGACACGAACGAGTGCGGGAGGTGTCCGATTTGAATCTGTACAAAATCTAGATACCTTCGAACGCATGCAAATGATGTATGCAGACAAGAATTGGCATCTGAATGTCGATTTCGGACGAATCTCATAGAGGATTAGGACGCATTTTCTTGTCCTTAACTTCAGTTTTGTCCTACACAGTGTCATTTTGGACGAATGCAGACGACGTTCGGACGCAAACTGGCATCCAAAAATCTCTAGATCTACGAGATTTAAAATTTAAACAATGGATTTTTAGGGATAAAAATTGTAACTTTGGCCACGAGTCAACCTTGGCAAGTATGAAATCTCCCTCCACGGTCCATGTCTCCCCCATTTCAGCCTGTCCCTTGCCTCTAATTGGTGCACACGAGATTTTATGGGTATCCTTTCATCTATTAAACTCTGATTTCCTTCATTCGAATTCAGCTTTTCATTTCAACGAAAAAGAGTGAGAGAGTGTGTGTGAGATTAGGGAAAATCGGGAAGGGCTTGTGACTGGAAGTCGTGATGTGCGACTTGTAACAAAGGCAGAAACTAGGAAATTCAGTGGTGAGATGTGGAGTGCTTTCCCTGTTATTTGTTCTACAACCTAGGTAAGGAATTGAGTGTGTCGTGGCCATATGGAAGCCCTACACCACAAGTATGAGTGTGCGTTGAATATTGATTCTCTGAATGTATTGGGTGACTAATTCTTGTAGAAAATTTCCTTATTGTGACTTGATCTCCTTACTTTTAAATTCCTACAATTTTTATCTCTCGTAATTACTTACCTAGATGAAGTTCAATGATGAGATGAATGTTGAATAGATGAATGATTTGTGTTAAGTACCCTAGTATTGAAATGATGGATTAGTAAACAAGAATGAACTCAAGACTCCCTTTTGAAATTATCTATGTTACTTGCCAAATTATTTGTTAGATATTAGGATTCATATATATATATGTTGATACTTCTTGGTTCTAGTTAGGAGTTGGAAATCTTTTGCATTTAATGATATCAATTGTTTAGCATTCCTCTCGTTACATCAAATTGTCAAGTATGTTTTTAATTATAATTCGCTAAATAGAATTTTTGTATAAAATTTATCAAACACGTTTTCATTTGGAAGTAATTAGATAAACATGCATAAAACAAATTATTTAGCATCTTGACTTCTAGTTTATAATGTTTTAATTTGTGGCACTGGTTAGGACTTTAAATTCTCTTTTATTGCAATATTTACATTGATAAAAAGATGATAAAGGAATGATAACTAATGACGTTAAATTGTAGAATGGAATAGTGAAATGGAAGACGACACAATATGTACGTACATTCTTGAATGAAATAAGGATTTATTTTTATGGTTTGCATTCATATGCTATAGTTTTATTTCTGTACAATTTAGTATCTTACTCATTGAAGATGTTTAGTTAATTTAATTAATTAACATGTATTTAGTTGTAACCGTTACCTTTGTATGTTACTATTAACCATGTAATAAGTATGCTCTAATGGTTGCTCGTTAAGAATAATTCCACGAACTAGCTACACTAACTACTAAATTCGTTCCCATGAATTGTTTGTTAAGTATATTTAATTCAATAAGATGATTGTGTTAATAATTTAATCATCTTGCTGTAATTCAATTGTTAAATTAGTAGAATTAGGTAGGTTATTGCCATTCTGTTTCATGTTGATTGTTCATATCACATACATTCAATGCATGATTAATGATTTGCTCTAAAATTTATTGATCTCTACTTAAAGCACATTTACTAATCTATTGTACTTTAATTATCAAGCATGACCATTTAATCATGAAACAACCTATTCCTCGTTGTGTTTTAATTATTCGTGATATTGTCTTCCTTGTGCATTTGGAATATAGTCGTTCTTGTTATGTGTTGTTCACTGCAGTTTTTTTTTCTATCATTTAAAATTTATTCGCTGTTAAATGATCTCTGTTTTATTTACTCGTATTAATATGTACATGCATCATGATAATAGAAACAAGTAGAGAGTGCCATTTCGGTTGGTACTCGCATGCATGAGTGAAGAAAAATGAAAAAGATGAACGAAATGAATGATGATAAATGATGAATGATGGGAAGTTGGGGGGCAGATGGGTAGTTCGGATCTAGCACACATAGGGTTAGAAGCCGATCAAACTATTCCATCCCACACGTGTTCTTTCAACTTCCAGCTCGAATTACGAGTTATGAATGAATGAATGTAATGAAAGATTGGTTTGTGGTGGACCTATTCCAAGTGAAATAAAGAGAAGCATTGCATATGTATTTTTCCCTTTCCTTAATAAGTCTTTTAGACTTACGTATTACTTGTGGTGTAGGTAATGAAATGATAACACCTAGAGTGGAAGATGATGCATTTTCCGTGGAGCCTGTAGGGTATCCAGATGAATCACGACATGAGTAGGATGGTGTAAGAAGATGATAAAAGTTTAGTTTTAAATTTCATGGATTTAATAAAGGGACAAAGATTGCCTAGACTGATTTCCTAGACTTGATTTCGTATGTTTTCTCATATGTTTTCATTTTAAACATTAAACTTACTCAAAGTTTTAAAAAGTACCTTTCGTATACTCTGATTTTCTTTTATATTCTAAAATTTTTATATTAAATTTTATTGTGCTAAATTTTACATGTTATGTCAAAGAAAGGAAAGAATATATCTTTGAAAATATTTAAGAAAGAACATGAAATTTGGTGGGGGGCGTCTCAGGTTTATTCAGCATGTTTCGCTTCCTATTTTTCAATGTTTTGCTACTGTATATTACTATTTAAAAAGCATGTTTCGCTGTTTTACTTCCGATACTTTGCTACTGTATATCAGTCCGTTTCGCTGTTCTTGTTCGATTTCCGTTCAATACTATATATTATAGTTTAAAAAGCATGATTTGCAAGCTTGATCCGTTGTCCCGTTTCATTGTTGATCTCTATTGTTTTTAGATGTTTGGAAGCACATTTTCGTTAATTTAATTAGTGGATTCGCTACTGTATATCATTGATTAAAAATCATGTTTCGCTGTTTTGTTTTCAATATTTTACTGCTATTTATAGTCAACTAAAAAGCAAGTTTTCCGTTGTTTCGTTCTTGTTAACTCTTACGGCTATTGTTACCATTTAAGGGGTATGTTTTTACTGTTTAGATGTAATATTAATGCTGTAGAATTTAATTATTAGGAAGCATGTTTCACCACTCATGTCATCGTTACAGTCTGCTGTTATATTAGTCGGTTTAAATTATGCTCGTTGGTTGCTTTCCGATTTCCTTGCTGCTGTTGGTGACATTAAGAAGCATGATTCGATATTCTGTTTCGTTGTCGTTACTGCTATTTATTGACGTTAGGAAGCATGATTCGTAGGCACAATTTGCTGTCTTACTTGTTATTATTTTTTGCTGTGTTAGTCATTCAAAAAGCATGAATCGTAGTTTGTGTAGTCGTATATCACCACTATTTTATTCGTCGAATTAACGCATGATCAGTATTTATTTTTCCTCTACGTTATTAGTTGCCCAAAAGCATGATTAGTCGTGCGTTTCTGTCGTCATGTTCATCATTAGAAACATGCCTCATTGTTATAGTTTTCAATACTTTGCTACTGTTAATTACTATTTAAGAAACAAGCCTTGCTGTCTCGTTCAATTTATTATTCGCTGCTGTATATGATTGTTAAAATGCATGTTCGCTGTTCTTTTTCCATACTTTGCTACTGTATATAATCGTTTAAACTGCACGTTTCGCTGTTCTGTCTTGATGATTTACTGCTGTTTATTGCCTCCTTAAGAAGCATGTTTTTGCTACTTTATTTTGTTGATCGTTCACTGCTCTATGATGTCATGCTTGTTCTGTTTTCTATGTTTGTTGTTGCATAATTTCATTTCGTTTAATAGCATGTAAACTGTCAGCCCATTTAATTGTAGTCGATATTTAAGCATGCTATTGATTTCTATTATTCTTCAAGCATAGTTAAGCCTTGTTGTGTTTAGACAAGTATGACTAGTTAATCTCAATTAACCGTTTAGCATGTTTTAATGATTGGTGGTGGAAGTGTTCCCAATAAATGACTTATAAGATTGCTTCATATGTTTCCCCTTATAGCGCTCAACATGATACATGGATATACCTTTGTTTTCCTTATATGTTTTGAATTCTGTTCTTTTATTGTTAATCGTAGAATCTTTTGATGCTTCGTCATTTATCGTTCATATATGTGTTAGCTATTTTGGAAGTGTCCCCATGCATTCACATTAATAGAAACAAAGTAGGGAGTACCCCCTCGGGGTGGTACTCACATGCATTGGCAAAGGAAAAACGATAGGAAAATGAAAGAAAAGAAAGGAAAATGGGAGTTAAGGGTGGATGGGTAGCGGGTCTAGTCTGCAACTAGCCGAAACCCTCCCTTAAAAGGTATGAGAGTTCTAGTTGCAAGTAAAAGGTTAGGTCCGATCACTATTTCATCACAAAGGAAATCCTCTAATCTCCAGCTCCAAGTACGAGTAAAGAATGAACGAACGAATGTAATAAGAAGAATTTGTTTAGGTGGCCCCCATTCCAAAAAGGAAATAAAGAGAGACATATGCATTTGTATTAACCCATTTCCTTAATGGGCTTCGTGCTCACATCCTTACTTGTGGTGTAGGTAAAGAAATGGTTGTGCCAAGAGCAGCAGAGGAGGCTATTCTTGTGGAGCCTGCGGTGTATCCGGAGGAAACGTAACCCGAGTAGTAGCATGACATCAAGTGAAGAAAGAAGAAGCTATTTTGTAAGCGTTTAACGACAAACTTGTTTTGTAAACGTTAATTACTATCTCAACCCTTATTTGATTATCTATCCTAAATATTAAGTAGGTTAGGTTTTGAACCCTAAACTTTGAATTTTTGTCACTGTTTTAAGTGACATTTTAATTACGTTTCTGCGCAAATCTATAAATTGTAGTTTTTCACTATTTGATAAATTGTTGAATTGCATTTTAGTGATGATCGGATTTTAGATGACTCTGATTTTAAGTTGAAAATCTTTTTAAAAGGAGGAATTTTAGCCATGTACCAAAAAACTTAAATTTCTAGGCATTTTATAAGAAAACAAAAAATCTGAGTCGTTACAGAATCTGTGTTGTTTTTCAGACGAGTAACTCGACCACAGCATCAACCAGCCTTCGACCGCCAGTTCAAAATATAGCCACCTTTGGATGATCAACATATTTCAATACTTCAACTCTTCAATATCCTATTTCCAGGTTATATATTCTAATCCTCTTCCACTGGTGTATCATTGAAGTTATGCGTTGGTTGCTATTTTAAGTATGGTGAAATAAGAGTACGCTGTTAATTGAGTTTGGACCTTTATTACATGTATTGCTTTAGTAGAAAAATTATGTTTGAATGAAAGCCCTAATATACATGAAAAGTCATGCACTATTAATGACATTAAACTGTCGAGTTGGAATAAATTGTTAAGTGGTTTAATGTTCATGGTTAATTAGATTTGATGTCTGCTAATGGCTAAACTTAGCTGCTGTTCCTTTATGTTTTGAGTGTTGGAATTGGTTGAGCAATTAAGTTGGACTTTTGAGTGATAAATTGGATCTTGTGATTATAGAATTGAGGTTGAGTTAGTTATTGCCTAAAGTTAGGAGTTAGGACTATCAATTGTTTGCTAGAAAATTGATTGTTGATGAATATATATCTGATTTTGAAGGTGGTTTATGAAGGGCAAACTTAAGTGCTAAACTCGCTAAGGATGCCAGGTAAGTGAGACTACCTGTGTTTTGCCCGAAAGGGCATACATCACAAGAATTATGGTTTGTATGTTGACTGTGTTTACTAGATGCATAGGTTGTGATATTATTGTATATCGAGGATGTATTGCTGCTTGTTGTTTGATGTCATGATTTATTAGATTATGTTCAATGCTTTAAGATTAGAATTGATCATGCTTCAAGGATAAGCTAGATAGACATGTATGTTAGAATTGTATGCGTGCATTCATTCATCATTGTTTTTCTAAAACATACGAAAATGGTGTTATACATGTTTCCAAAATGTAAATGTAAACAAATTGAATAAACGTAAATAGGTGTTTAGAGATGTGGGTTTTACCTTGTCAAGTTTGACATTTCTAACACTTGGATGGGTAATTGGAACTAAATGAAAATGGAATACAGGAGAATAAAATGTAAATCGAGTTGTGAGATGTGGGTTTTACTTTGTCAAGTTTACATCTCTAACATCGGTAATGGTAAAGGTAATGGATAATAAAATGAAAAATGTATGTGTTTTAAAAGAGCATTGCACAAGCATTTTATATTTATATCGCTTATTGAGCTTTAGGCTCATAGTTAAGTCTTGTGATGTAGATAAGAAGCCCATGATAGGATAGAAGCTTATAAAGGACGCAGCTGATGGGATATTGCCGTGTTGGGGATTTTGTGTTATTGGCGGATTGACCTTGGTGGGTTATGGCTCAGGGAATGGTTTTAATGTGCTAAGTATTTCAAATGTTTTAAATAATGTTTTGTTTTAGTTAAGACACTTGTTTTTAAGTTGTTTTAAATAATGTTGTTTGCCTTAAACCGTTTTAAATTGTGATTTTTACAACTCTAAAAGCCTTCCGCTGTTTGTAGACTCTGCTTTTCCCTCTCACGATTTTAAAAAGCAAAATTTTTATATGGTTAACGGAATACGGTTAATGAAATAGTAAAATGAACATAATATGTTAAAATTTATTTTCTCTATATATTGATACTGAGTCGCAAAACTCATTGTACCTTGACTTTCAAATAGTAAATTTCTTCTCTGCCCGTGGTTTTTTCCTGAAAGGGTTTTCCACATAAATCTTGGTGTCCCTATTTCCGCAGTTTTTTTTTCGAGTTCCATTCTCAACATAGAGCTCACTTGAAATGATGTGTGTTAGTTGAACAACTTAATTTTATAGATGAAACTTTCATCTCGACATTTATATAAACAGATGGAGTGCATTTGAAAGTAGATGTGACAAATGAGCCTGAAAAAGTTTGGTTCAGCGAGCCTAGCGAGTTAAATGAGTCGAGCTTAGCGAGCTTAACAAGTCGAGCCTAACAAACTCGTCCAAAAAAAATTTCAACGAGCCATGAGTTAAATGAGCTTAGTCAAGTTCGGCTCGCCATTTAACATCTCTACTTTTTTGTTATTTCTTATCATGCTTTTTTGTTATTTCTTAATCCTGCACATTGTCATGATCACGAGACTTGCTAAGACAATAGTACTGTGTTGAATAATCCGACTTGCAAAAAAAAAAAGATCCAAACACAGCTCACAACTTGATTTACAGTTTGCAACAAAAGACAAAAATCATAATTTAAATCTAATTCATAATCCATGGTGAGATGTGTGGAGTCCACATAGTATTTACAATAATTATATGACAGTACATGCCCAAAGTAAGAGAAAAAATAAAATTGTTAGAGATCGAACGATAACCGGAAAAAGAAAATACGATGTGGGACACTAGATTTACGTGAAAAAACCCTTTTGGGAAAAAACCACGGGTAGAGGAATGAATCTACTATGAAGATCAAAATACAACCGCGAGTTTTGTGACTCCAACTTACATCAATTTATAGAGAAAACAAAACCCTAAATGAGATTTACAATGCGAGCCCATCGGCTTGGCCCAATAGGATTCTGGTCACACCAAAATCTAACAATCTCCACCTTGACATGAATTCTATGAAAGAGATCCATAGCTCGTGCTCGTCAGCATGACCTAACAAAACGAATTCAAAACTCTGAATTCTGACAATCTCCATCTCGAAACAAATTCTGATGCAATTAACCAATTTTCAAATCTTCAAATCTTCCACTTCCACACCCTTAAAGAAAATCTGCAATGAGGGCCCCCCTGCCCGTCTCAAAGAAATATACAGACCACCAATATAAAAGTCTTCAATGATAAATTCAGCAACTGATGCTGACTTGGTTTAAAAACACTTAAACCACGATGGTAACATTTTCAAATTCCACAAAGAGTTAGCAAAATCTATACGAGTATATCTCACCTCTTGACCTGTCATATCAAAACCGTCTTTCAAAATCTTTAAAATTTCACTATCATTATCTTACCATAACAAAATATCGAATCTCAATTCAAAAGTGGAAGATCTACTTCAAAGATCTCATTGCCCCAAAAACATAATCTATAACAAAATATCAGACCCAAAAAATCACTGACTTAAATAAATATTCATCCCAAAAATTGAAGCAGAAAACCATGGATATCATAGGATTCCAAAAGATATCCCCAAAATTTAGATATTTTTTGTCACAACAAATCATCCCAAAAATCAAATCAAATTGTCAGAATAATCGTAAATATTACAAAACTCAAACCTTATTTGAATTTCAATAGAAAAAATCTCCAAGATTGAGATATTCTCTCGATTCCAAATTTGCCATAAATCATCAAATTTAATTCCCAAAAATCTTCCAAAAATCCCAATGATTTTCAATGATTTTTATCTTTGGCGAAAATTCAATTTTGCAAAGGACACTCTTAAGACAGCCCCAACCGAAACGGCTTGACAACGAGAATGGATAACAACAATGTAGATAATCTATGACG
This sequence comes from Begonia loranthoides, assembly GCA_022433065.1. Classification (NCBI taxonomy): domain Eukaryota; kingdom Viridiplantae; phylum Streptophyta; class Magnoliopsida; order Cucurbitales; family Begoniaceae; genus Begonia; species Begonia loranthoides. Next base: position 9,527,239 of record CM039475.1, read on the forward strand.
ACTAACGATAAATAGAAAACCCTCCAATGACAAACTTGTTATTCGGAGACACAATTGCTCTGGAGAACTCCAAACAGAGATGAAAAAGGAGGAATTGTTTCTGATGGGGACTTGATAATAGAGAGAACAAATCTCATGAGCAAGACGAATGGTAGGGGGAACAATTTTTTCGTTCCTTTTTTTTTCTTTTTCCCAAAAATTGTAATTTTCTCAAAAATTACACAAACCTTATTCGATGTGGAACGACTGGAGTGAATTTGTTTCACCACACTTGGAAACACAAACTCCCAAAACCAAATCTCTGATACCATTTGTTAGAGATCGAACGATAGCTGGAAAAAGAAAATATGATGTGAGACACCAGATTTACGTAGAAAAACCCTTTTGGGAAAAAAACCATGGGAAGAGGAATGTACTATGAAAATCAAAATACAACCGCGAGTTTTGCGACTCTAGCTTACATCAATTTCTAGATAAAACAAAACCCTAAATGAGATTTACAATGCGAGTTCATCGGCCTGGCCCAATACAATTCAGGTCACACTGAAATCTAACAAAAATCAAATGAAATATTATGCAAGAAAAAAAAAATCCACCCCCCAATAAATATAATTTCAAATGAAATATTATGCAAGAAATAAAAATCCACCCCAGCATAAATTATACATGTCCAAAGTAAAAGAAAAAATAAAACCAAACCTCACCAAAAGAAATTACTCAAAAAATAAAAATAATTTTTTTAATAACTCAACCTTCTGTAACGACCTGGTTTTCATACACTTTAAAACATGATGTAGCAGAAGACTTTTCTTAATTAAAAACCCCTTTGGAAATAGTTGCACGGTATACTATACATAAAATTCTTTTCTTTAAATCATTAAGCTTTATAAAAAATATCATACATTGAAAGGCAATGAACATTTTACAAATTCATTTCACAAATAGAAAACTATAACATCCCATTTTCGTTCGTAAAATTTTGAACATTTTAAAATCCCATTTAAATATACTTTATTGAAAAACATCAGAGTACGTTATGCTGAATAAAACATAAATTTGTCTTATAAGAATAACATAAATAAAATACTTAAAATTCATAACAATATCTTATGCAATTAAAAATAGCTTTTAGTCATTAGAGCCATAACCCTCGAGGTCATTTTACGCATGTTAACACAAGCTCGCATCACGTCACACTCCTTCAACATTCACTTCAACTAGCTCACCATCCATACCTATATCACAGGAGGAATAATGAGCCTATTGCCTAGTAAAGAATATAAAATGAAATGCAACCTTAACCTCTATGACATCTCTACATGATTAAGCTTGATACATCTGTAAGTTGAGTGAGAGCAATCTCTTCAGTCTCCGAACTCACTGTTTGGATTCGTTTTTATATGAGAGCAACCTCTTCAGTCTCCGAACTCAGTAAAAATGAACCCACCTACATTTATATTCATTACTTATTTAGGTGAGAGCAACCTCTTCAGTCTCTGAACTCACCACTCATTGAGTAAGAGCAACCGCTTCAGTCTCCAAACTTACTCAAACGAGCTGTTTTCTACGTGTGAGCAACCTCTCAAGTCTTTCAACCCACATAGAAAACCCATTATTATCTTTATTATTAGCCTATGAAAAGTATGACTTACATCCTATAACATGCCTACATGAATGTTACACACAACAATTCATATATTGCAAACAATACTACAAACAATTAACAACAAATGCTATGCTTCAATTTAAATACTAAACACATTTCATCATGTTACTATTTCTTTATGTCTACGTAATATGTCCATACTTCTAAATTTTCCATAGGGTAAATGACAAATCAACCATCGTGGTTTCTGGTCAATGACAAGTCAACCACTATGGTATTTTTTTTAACAAATAAACCACTGACGTATGGAAAAATAACAAAGCCAACATCACGGTCAAGACCCACCGCAAGCTACGCGGTGTCTGTCTCAAGACACCGCGTAGCTCGCGGTGTCTCAACAAGGTGAGACGTAGAACTTTGTCTGTTGTTCAGCTAAATAATGGAAAGAAAAAGAGAATTGAAAAGAGAATTATAGTCTTTCTTCACTTTGTCCAGTAGAACTTCTTATGCGAAGAGAGAATATCAGAGAGAAACAATTCAATAATCATTTGTCTCCCAAACAATTCAATTATCATTTGCAGTGTATTAATCCAAGATAGAAAATGCAGGCACGTAAGAGAGAACATTGTTGCAGCGTTCATCGGCGTCTAAGAAGAAAGACGTTGCGGCGTCTGGAAAGAAAGATGCCCAAGTCTTAAGACACCGCAGTTTCTTGCGGTGTCTTGAGTCAAGACACCACAGTGTCTTGTTGTGTCTTGAGACTTGGGCGTCTTTCTTTCCAGATGCCGCAACGTCTTTCTTCTCAGATGCCAATGAACACCGCGACAATATTCTCTCTTACGTGCCTGCGTGTTTCAGTCTTGGATTAATACACTGCAAATGATAATTGAATTGTTTGGGAGACAAATGATTATTGAATTGTTTCTCTCTGATAATCTCTCTTCCCATAAGAAGTTCTATTGGACAAAGTGAAGAAAGACTGTAATTCTCTTTTTCTTTCCATTATTTAGCTTAACAACAGACAAAGTTCTACGTCTCACCTTGTTGAGACACCGCGAGCTACCCGGTGTCTTGAGACAGACACTACGTAGCTTGCGGTGTCTTAAGACAGATACCACGTATGTCTTGAGACACCGCGTGTCTCATGTCAACTTGTTAACGGCAAACGTGACCGCGATGTTGGATTTGTTATTTACCCATAAGTCAGTGGTTAACTTGTTAGAAAATATACCACAGTGGCTGACTTGTCATTGATCGCAAACCACGATGGTTGATTTGTCATTTTCCCTTTTCCATATAATAAAATCTAATTGATTCCTATTTATTTAAATTCATGTAAGGAATAACGTTTTTAAGCAATTTATTTAATCACCATGTACTCACCAAGTATAATTAATCTAATTTAGAGTCTAGTTTATTATTTAGAAAATATCACAATTTAAACCCTAAACTATCTGGGAAACTAGATATGAAAATACTTCATTTCATTCTCTCCATTAATTTTTCATAATTTTCTTATTATCAATCTATTACTAAACTTAATAAATTATAAAGCATACAATTATATAAATCACAATATAACAAAATAATAAAGAAAACATTTGTAATATACCCTACTGTCCGCTAAGAATTTAACTCATTTTATTTCAACAATTTGCAAGCTAATAATAGAACAACACTAACAGAGAATAATTATTGAAACATATCTATCACTGTAAATTGTCGATCAAATCATTAAAACACGGATTCTATCACATAATCAATTCTCTAGACAATAACAATATTTTATTCAAGAAGACATGCAGTAAAACTATTTTATCTATTGAACTTCAATTTCCAAAGAACGAACTGTAAACTACAGCATGCAAAACATGGAAATTTCCTACTCCTGTGATGTAGGTCCTTACGGACAAATCACACGCAATATTCCTTACTTTGTGTATTTCTTCCCTTATTTTCCAACAGCTGAACAAACTGTCACCGTCCAAAATGACTCATAACAAAAAAGCTTTCTCCTCTATCATGAGAAGTCCAGAGCGTTAGGTATCATCTGGAATGTCAAAAGGCAAGCATTCAGCGTTTCTGGCGATTAAATATCACCTCTAGACATTGATAATTAACGTCGGTTGATCACCTAGAATGTGATCGACCGCCAGTTCTATCTTCTAATTTTCGTCTAATCTTCCATAATTTCTTTAAGTCTTTACCTCCTATTTATATAATATGTAAATTCCAACACTTAATAAATTGTTAATACTTTGCATTTCCACTAAATTTAATAATTACACACAACCAAATACCCCAGACATTGCAAAAACTATTTACATTTATCCTTAAACCTTTAGCCTAACTAGCCACAAGATCTGCAACGCGCAAATCTTTCTTCAATTGCTCCTATCCTTGTTACCATGCATACCTACATCGCAAGACATAAACTATAAGCCTAATGCTTAGTAAGAAATGATATGCAATATGAGCATGATATGCATTACATAAAAAAAATTTCCATTTTAGTCTTCTTTTCTTTTCTTTTTCTTTTTTGTATGAGTAGGCTCAACAGTGGAGGCACACACCACTTTTCTCCACCCCTTTGGGAGACAGACTCCACCCTTTTGGCAGTCTTCCGTTAATTGCCATGCCATTTAAGGCATCACGACCTAACACCCTCTTTGTACCAGCCAGCTTTAACCTCATCATAACAAGCTAAAGGGCTAATGCCCCCACTGGTCCACCCATTTGAGATAGTCTGTCCTCTGTACCATTTACATACATTTTATTCACATTTTTATCTTTCTACTTACCCATACAAGTGCTAAAGGTATTACCATACAAGGTAGAGTGGCACTCGCATATGGCAGCCATCCCGTGACACACACCAAGGCAGCCATCTCGTGTCACACACCAAGGCAGCCATCTTAGAACCCACATACCATCGCGTCTATTTACATTTATTTCCTTATCATGTCAGTTTTCATTTCAAAACATATGCTCAAAACATTTTCGTACATTTTCAAAACCATGATGCATGAGCATGCTTAAAAACAACTTAATAAAATCTAACATATCATCAATACATCCTCAAACATCAACATGATGGTTCAACTTAAAATCTATTAAATACAAGCATCAAAGTATCAAATCCTTGAGCAACAATAAGATCAATTGCACTTAATCTATCAAGCACCACATCAGACAGCATATCATCAAGTAATTAAACATCATAACACAAGAACACATCCTCAAAACAAGTATTCATCATATAGATATCCATCTATCTAGCACAATAACATACCTGCAAAGCATAAAAACCCCAACTCTTGCGATGTAGCCTGAAGAAAAACACAAAGAGTCATTTCTTACCTCAATTCTTTAGCATAAAATCTTGAAAGTGTCCTCAACTATCCATTTGATCTTTAATACCTAGAACATACCAATTAATATGAGTAATTGCTAAACATAACTTATTTATAGGTAATTGTAACATCCCATTTCTGTTTATAGATTTTTTGTAAAAATTTTGAACATTTTAAAATCTCATTTCCATTGTACTTTATTAAAATATATCATAGTACGTTTTGCGGAATAAAACATTAAATTGTCTCACGGACATAACATAAATAAAATACTTAAAATCCACGACAATATCTTATGCATTTAAAAACAACTTTATTTATTAGAATCATAACCCCCGAGGTCATTTCGCGCATTGTAACTCAAGCTCGCATCATGTCACACTCCTTCAACATTCACTTCAACTAGTTCATCATTTATACCTATATCACAGGAGGAATAATGAACCTATTGCCCAGTAAGGAATATAAAATGTAATGCAACATTAACCTCTAAAACAACTTTACATGCTTTAGTTTCATATATTCGTAAGATGGGTGAGAGCAACCTCTTCAGTCTTCAAACTCAGTAAAAACAGATTCACCTACATTTACATTCATTACCGTTTGGGTGAGAGCAACCTCTTTAGTCTCCAAACTCATCACTCGTTGAGTAAGAGCAACCTTTTCAGTCTCCGAACTTACTCAAACGAGCTGTTTCTATGTGTGAGCAACCTCTTCAGTATCCGAACCCACTAGATACACCGTTATTATCTTTATTTTTAGCCCATGCAATGCATTACATATAATTCTATAACATGTCTACATGAATGTCACACACAATAATTCATATATCGTAAACAATGCTACAAACAACTAACAACAATTACTATGCTTCAATTTAAATACTAAACATGCTTTATTTATCACACATCAACTTTTCTATCCTTGTTGCATTATCACTTAACAATATAAGCACTAATATTATAAGAACATAACAACTTGGACCATGAACTAGTAGGGAGATAAAGTAAGATAAATATGTTAACTTTCTCTTCTTGGGTAAATTCCTATAGATTTCCTCTTATTAACAATATATTAATCTTAGAAGTCATTCTATCAAACTAACTTGCATAAAATAATTTCAGGAATTAATCGAAAAGATACCACAGAGAAGATTACTAAATTTACATCTTCTTCACCATTAACTATTGACATACCTATTATATTTACAGACAACTAAAGGCTAAAAAAAAAAAACAACTCTTGATAAGAAAACTAACATCTAGACTTAATTATTGCATGGAAGACGTGTAGTAATCACATGATTAATTCTCTAGATAATATTAATGAAAACAACAGAGCTTAAATCCAAGGAAGACATGCAGTAAACTAGGAACTAAACCTCTAGAGAGTAAACAACGTAACTACAGCATATAAAACATGGCAACTCCCTACTCCTGCGATGTAGGTCCTTACGGACAAAACACAAGCATTATTCCTTACCTTGTTCTTTACTCCTCTTTGTTTTCCTCAGTTCTGATCCTCCTCCGTAGTAGAATCTATTACAAAAGTTCTCTCTCTTTCTCTGTCTTTCTTCCCAGTTTTTCTTGCCGAAAAACTTCATCCTATGTTCTATTTATAAACGTTCAGTATGACTCTTCAGTCATTCACTGAAGTTTAAACGTCTGGAGGGACATTAGATGTCACTGGAACGCCAAAAATTGATCTTTTAATGCTTCTGGCGATTGAATATCATTTCCAGATGTTTAAGTTTAATGGTAGACTATCATTTTTAATGAAGGATGATCGACCACCTTTATTCAGATCGTTCGCAGATTCACTTTTGGGCAACTCCGGACGATTGCGTCGGTCGATCGTCTAAAATGTGATCGACCGCCACAATCGGCCGTAGTTATTTTCTTAAATTTTTCCGTTAACTTTTCCTTAATTTCTCTACATCATTAACTTCTATACATATATATAAATTCTAATACATAATAAATTGTCATTAATTCATATTTTCATTTAAATCCAATAATTACACGAATTTAAATACCCGGGGCATTACACTAATCATCATATTCCTAAAACCATGAAGAACTCAACCTACCATGAGAAGGAAAACCATAGTCTTCTTCCTCTTCTAGCTTGTCCTTCCTTCTCTTCTTCTTTTTCCTCTCTCTCAATTCCCTACTCTTGAAGCTCTCTCTTTCTCTTTCTCACGATTCCTTTCTCCTTTCTCAGACTCTTTTCTCTCTCAAGACTTCCTCATTCTTATACTAAGTTATATCCTCCATCAGCCATTAAGCATGAAGTGGAGCTTCCTTGATAACCAAGTGATGAGTAATCACTTCTCTTATCCAATAAAAACATGACATATTAGCTAAAACCAACGACCTTTGACATTCCGGTCAATCACTTTCCATTGCATGATCAACCGCTATAACGGCCCTAAACAACACTTTGCCTAATCTTCATAAAACTGGTCGATCACCTTCGTCACAAGATTGACTGTAAATCGAACATTTTACAATATGTAATGACCATGATCGACCGCTAATCCTTATGATCGACCGCTAAATTTAAATTTCATAAGTTTGAAGAAAAGCCAGTCGATCATCGATCAACTGTTAAATCTCTCAATTTTGACTCTATAATGAAGCTGAAAGGCCGCACCTTACCTTGATCGACCACTAACCAACAGAAAATCCCCCCGTTCCTCATTCTGCCTATCTGGGTCGATCACTTTCTCCATTGATCGACCATTCTCTTCAAATTTAACAAAAACACTAAGAATCAATATTCTCTTAAATCCATAAATCACCAATCACTAAACAAATACCATTATCATTCAATATAACTTTAATTATTCTCAAACATCACCCTTATTACCATCATTATCATCGGCTTAATATGACAAAAACTCGGGGTATTACACCTTCAATCTTGAGTTTGGACACTCAAGTTCATTTTTGAAAAAACATAGTCATTCAAGATGAACTAATTAAACTCAATAGAAGTTTTGATGATACATCCAAAATTTTAAAAATTAGTATATTAAATTGAATTAGAATGCATAGATTTTTAATTAAAAATGTTATCAATTTAAAAGCTGGTTTTACAAACCATCAGTTAGGCAAGTATCAAAAAATAATGTTACATAATATATCGTGTCATACAATGAAAATAACAACATCATAGTTTTTCATAGAAAACAATCTAGTAAATATAAAGTTGATTCATAGATCTTTCACATCGATGTCAAAAAGGCTTACAAGAGAGTATTAGTATAGTTTTTTTAATAATCATTGTTATTTGTGTTTTCAAATTAATCAGTGGTGAAAAAATGCAACAATTGTTTAATAAATTAAAGGAAAATTAACAAAACAACTTCTGAATTATGGAATCAGTGACAAGACAAATACTAAAAAATTTTTGCTAATAAATAAAATTTTAAACTATGGGAAATGAATGGCGCAAAGCTCGCTGTCACGTTTTTTGTTAAAAATTTAATTTTTTTCATAGCAGAAAGTATATTTTCTACGCAACGGAAACATATTTTTTGCTGAATATTGATTAAATTGGTAATTATTTTTTTAAATACTAATCAAATTTGGGAATTAATTACCAAATTAATTACTAGAAAATTAATTATAAGATGAAATTAATTACCAAGTAATTAATTATAACATGAAATTATTAATTACTAGGTAATAAATTATAAGTTGAAATTAATTACCAAACTAATTAAAAAATTAATTTAATATTTTGCGAAAAATGCTCTTTTTTTTGCAGCAGAAATAATATTTTTTGCCACAGAAACTAGGGATGTTCATAAACGGGTTCGGTTCAGTTTTGATATGGAACCGAACCAAACCGGTGGGTTTTGATTTTGATATGGAAGAACAGAAACTGAGTTTTTCAGTTTTTTGGAACTGAATCGGGATCGAACTGCAATTTTGGTTTGGTTCGGTTCCGATTTAGTTCTTGTTTTTCCTTCTCTTTTTTTTTTAAAAATATCAAAATAATCGAATTCTTCACTCATCTCTCTCTTTCTAAACTTAAACCCTGTAAAAAAACAACAGTATAAAACTAAAAAAAATTATAACAAACTTTTATATGTGTGTTATATTTTATATTGTAACAAATGTATAAAATGAATAATGAGCAATTTGCAGTGAACTGAATAATGAGTAATTGTTCATTTATAGTGAACAATGTTTTTAGCAGAGAACTAAACAATGACCAATTTATAGTGAACTAAACAATGAGACAATTGTTCAGCAGAGAACTGAACAATGAACAATTGTTCATTTTCTATTCAGTTCATTGTTTCCGAAAAATGTTCCAGCAGAGAATGTATATTAACAATAGAAGATTGACAAGTTTAGCAGAGAATTCATTAATTCATAAACTTCATCAAATTAAACAGATTAACAACAGAAAATTGGCATGTTTTGTAGAGAATTCATCAATTCAACAGAAGATTGAATTAACAACAGAACAGATTAACAAAATTTGTAAACTTCATCAAATTAACAATAGAATATTGAAATAACAACAGAAGGTGACTGACCGTCGCAAGTCGACCGAGATTGCGAGCAAAGATAGAGAGCTCCGGAGACGTGAGTCTAGCGATTGGCGTCTCGGTCTGGTGACGTGAGTCTTTCTCACTGAGCAAGGCAACACAGTGATGGGGGTTCCGAGGGCGAGAGGGTCGCAAGCGAAACTGAAGCCAAGCACTGAAGTCTAGGAGGAGTCTCTCTCAAGTCTGGCATAGTGGCAATTGTGTTGTTGCCTGACGATTTAAGAGGTCCTGAGTCTCGACTAGCCCTAGGGCACTGCGAATCACAACAGCTAAGAGGAGAGGGTCGCAGGCGCATGCAGAATGATAGAAGGCGTAACAATTTGAGGTATAGGAGGAGGACATTCAATTTGGTTGGGTTTATTCGGTTTTGAGAAAGACAAACCGATAACCGAACCGAATTTTCTGGTTTTGGGATAAAATGAACCGAATATTGGTTTTTCAAAGGTCAACTGATCCGAACCGAACCAAAATGACATGTTTCGGTTTGGTTCTCTGGTTCGGTTCAGTTTTGCACACCCCTAGCAGGTACTTATTTTATAGAGTGGAAACATATTTTTGGCAAAATATTAATTAAATTGGTAATTAATTTCACCTTATAATTAATTACTGGGTAATTAATTTGAATTTTGAGATACTTATCCAATTTAGTAATTAATTATCAAATTAATTACCCGTTAATTAATTATACGATAAAATTAATTAGCAATTTAATTAATATTATACAAAAAATACTCTTTTCGCAGTAGAAACTTATTTTATGCAGCTCAACGTATTTTACACAACGAAAATATATATTTTTTCAAAATATTAATTAAATTGGTAAGTAGTTTTTGAGATACTCATCTAATTTGGTAAATAATGACCAAATTAATTATCAAGTACTTATTATAAAGTGAAATTAATTACCAATTTAATTAATATTCTCTGGAAAATATTCTTTCTGCTTATTTTGTGCATCAAAAATGTATTTTTTTGTAGAGTATTAATTAAATTGGTAATTAATCTTTCAGAAACTTAATTACCAAATTAATTATCAACTAATTAATTATAATTTGAAATTAATTACCAATTTAATTAATATTTAGCGTAAAATACTCTTTCCCCAGAAAGAGTATTTTCAACTTATTCAACACAGCGAAAACATATTATTTGCAGAATATTGATTAAATTAGTAATTAATTTTTAAGATACTCATATAATTTGGTAATTAATTACCAAATTAATTATCAGTTAATTAATTATAAGATAAAATTAATTAATTTTGAAATTAATTACTAATTTAATTACTATTATGCGGAAAATATTCCTTTCCCAATGAAAATAATATTTTTTCCAACGAAATCTTATTTTACACAGTGAAAACGTAACGAATTTGATAATTAATTTCAAAATTAATTAAATTTTTAATTAATTTGGTAATTAATTTCACATTATAATTAATTACCTCATAATTAATTATCTGGTAAATAATTTGGTAATTAATTACCAAATTAAACGAGTACCTCAAAAATTAATTACCTATTGAACTAATATTATGCAGAAAATAAGTTTTTGCTGCGGAAAGTAACTTTCCGCTATGGAAAATGCACTTTTCGCTATAGAAAAAGAAATAGTATTTTTTTCACAGTAGAAACATAATTTGTGCTGCAAAAAAAATTAAATTTTTAATAGAAAACATGGCAGCGATGCTTGTGCTATTCATTTCCCATAGTTAAGTGTTTTATTTGTTACTGAAAATTTTTTAGTGTTTATCTTGTTACTGATCACATAATTCATTGGTTGTTTTGTTAATTTTCTTAAATTAAATTTATAAACATGATTTTTTCAATTTTAATTATTTGACAAAATATAATATTTAATTATTAAATTAGTGTATTAGAATTGACGCACTGAAGTAAAAGAAGTTTTGGAGAAAGGGGTTGTTAAACATCATTATTTAAAAATTTAAATGATTAAAATAGAAAATGAATTTATTTTACAATTACTTTGAGATTATTAGGAAATCAAATCTTAAAAATTATATTTTCCAACTTCACAAAATTATTATGGCTTTAAAAAATAGTTTTATTCTCAATTATGACAAACACTTCGAAGTGGTTAAAATTATTAAATAAGTATTTTTAACATTTCAAATTAAACTGTGCACGTGGTACGTTTTTTATTTAATTATCTACGTGTATGTACTTATTCATGCCTTATTAGTTTGACGGTTTGAAAATGTTCATTTTAGCTAGGTGAAGTGATAGATATTTTAATGAAATTGATTCATGCAAATACCAAGAAAAACATGGAGACCTGCGCATTTCTTGCAGTGATTATGGTAGGCTATTTCATTTTTTGGTATTAAGTGTTTTGGATTGGATACTTATGATATTTTGCTTTTTGTTTTTATTTTTAGTTTTAGGATGAGTACTATGTCATTGATCTCATTTTCCTGAAGCAATAAACGCCATCAGACACAAGGAGAATTAGTTTTTATTACATTAAGTAGTTTATTTTAGTACTCATCCTTGCGTTGTATTCTTTGTATGTAGTGTAATGCGTTGAACAAAGAAGAATCATTCAACGTTCAAACGTAAAAATCGATTAATACAATAGGGTGGATTCACGTAAGTAAATTTCTTGCTTTTACTTGTTGTACTTCATGTTTGAACAGATCTAATGCATGTTGTTTTTTTTCATCCGTTGTCCTGCACACTTACTACCTTTACCAGACCTTTCTACCAGAAGCACTTTCAATTGTCGTAGTGCCAATAGACAAAGTGATGTATATCTTTTCACTTGTGTAGATTCATATTGTTTTCCACTTATGTGCTAAATTTTTCCATTCCATTTTTAGCTTTATGGGACCATTTTGATGTACCAATGGAGATTTAGGGCTGCTCCAAAATTGTCAAGAGAGAGGCTTCCACCCTCATGAAGATCTACCAGATAATGCTCCCTTGTACACCCAAGGTTCCAACATATATGTGGACCTGAAGTTATCCTTCAGAATCACATATCTATAGAGGAACTCTCGAAAAAAGGCGGCGCCGAAGTAGTTTAGTTGATGTGTAGAGATATTGTTTGTTTATTTACATAGTTAATTGTTTGAATACCTGTTGAGAAAATAGATGTTTGGATAATATCTATTTGTTTGAGATATCCGTTTAGATAATATCTGTTTGGAAAATAGTTTAGAACCTCATTGTTTGATTTGATTTTGATAACGCCATAGTGGGAGAGACTAAAACAAGAGAAATTTTTGCAATTTTTTCATTTTTTTGAAAAAGAGAGAAAGAAACGTTGATGCAAACCAAATTATTCATTTCATTCATCATCAACAAACAATTAACAAGTTCATTACAACAATTTAAGCAATATGTGCATTACAACAATCTATATACGGTAGAGGAACTCTGACGTTCCTGGGCAGAATATCAACATTCCTCTGCGAAAAGATGTCATTCAGTGTGGCAAAGTATGATGTTCCGTAGCGGAAGGTATACTTTTCGCCGCAGAATGTCATCTTTCCATGGCGAAACATTGACGCTTACCCTGGGTCTAGTCAAATATAAATCCACTTCTAGCCAATCGCAAATCTACCCAAAGCTAGCAAATTCTAATCTGTCTTGATTCCGATCGTCCAGTCCAGAACATATGTTTTCAAATGTGGACGCTTGCACTTTGTCCAAAATTACATTTTCATACTAAACACTCATTATCTTACAATCCATCTATATTTTTATGAATTCATACTGAATATGCCATATTGGCACACATATTTCTAAGGAAGGATCTAATTTTGACACCTAGATTTGGATCACCTAGAATATCAACCATTGGATGACTTTTAAAATAGCTCCAATCCTTTGGTAAGTCATTATGGTTATCTACATTTGAGGTTCCCTCTAAGAATTGATCTTGAGATTCTTGAGGAGGACTTTGAAGAATTTCTTTCTGTTTATCACCTAGACTAACATTTTCTAAGTCATTTTCTAACTCTAGAATAGGTTTCTCAACACTAGGGCTAGAAATAGATTCGTCAAAAGTGACGTGCATAGATTCTTCTACCACTAACGTCCTTTTGTTGAAGACCCTATAGACTTTACTAGAGGAAGAGCAACCAAGTAAGATTCCCACATCCGTCTTGGACTTGAATTTGCCTAAATTGTCCTTAGTATTAAGAATGAAGCATTTGCAACCAAATGCTTTGAAGTAGCTAACGTTGGGAGTCCTACAATTCCAAAGTTTGTAAGGATTCTTTTCTAAGGTAGGACAGATAGAGACACGATTGAGAATGAAGCATGTCTTGGCAACGGCTTCCGCCCAAAAATACTTGGGTAGATCATTCTCATTGAGCATGGTTTGTGCAATTTCTTGGAGGGATTGATTTCTCCTCTCAACAACTCCATTTTGTTGAGGGGTTCTAGGAGAAGAGAAATTGCGATCAATGCCATGTTTTTGACAAAAGGCATCGAATTGATCGTTTTTGAATTTGCCACCATGATCACTACTAATAGTGACAATGGTAAACTCCTTCTCATTTTGGACTTTCTTCCCAAAGCTAGAGAATACTTCAAAGGTTTCATCCTTTGTGCTTAAGAAGAAAACCCATGTGTAACATGAGAAATCATCCACAATTACATATGCATAATGTTTTCCTCCTAAGCTAGAACCCTTAGAAGGACTGAAAATGTCCATGTGAAGTTGTTGGAGAGGCTTAGAGGTAGAGACATATTGTTTGGAAGAGATAGAGCTTTTCGTTTGCTTCCCCTTTTGGCAAGTCTCACAAACTTTATCTTTTTTAAACGAGATTTTCGGAAGACCCCTAACTAGATTGTTTTTTGAAATCCTAGCTAAGGTATCCATACCTACATGTCTTAATCTCCTATGTCAAGTCCAAGAGTTATAAGAATCACTAGCTTTAATACATTTTTCAACATTACATGAAATACTCGATAAACCAATAGCGTAGATATTTTCATGCCTATAACCCATAAATAAAACTTTTCAATTTGAGCTATCAATAATCATGCAAGATTTAGCCTCAAATATAACTTTATATCCTCTATCACATAATTGGCTAATACTCAACAAGTTATGCTTTAATTCATCAACTAGTAATACATCTTCAATAATAGGATTAGAGATATTACTCATGTTGCCAATTACAATTATTTTACATTTTTGGTTACCTCCAAATGTCACATTCCGTTTCTTGTCCTTGATGGAGGTAAAGTTTGAGAAGTCTCCCGTCATATGCCTTGAACATCTGCTGTCCAAGTACCATTGATCCTTAGTGGGAGAAGCTTCAACCTACAAACATAAGTCACATATACTTTTTAGGTACCTAAATCTTTTTTAGTCCTTTGGGGTTAAACTCAGTTCCTTTCGGAACGCAAATATATTTGTCAACATTTCTATTTTTGATACCTTTAGATGGACATGCAAATGATTTATGACCAATAGAATTGCAAGTAAAACAAGTAGTTGGTTTAACAAAAAGATTTATATAGCTCTTTTTCTTTTGAAACGGTTGATATCCTAAACCGACTTTGTCAAAGGTCATTCTTTGCATACCTAGGAGCATATTCAAGTTTTGCTCCCATTTGTGAAATTTAGCACCATTTTATTTAAATCAACATTTTTCTCCTTTAGCATGCTATTTTCATTTTCAATTGATTTAACATGCTCATTTAATTTATCATTCTTAGATTTCAAGCAAGCATTTTCTCCTTCAAACAATTTAATACTACTAGCATGCTTCTTAACCATACGTTCATTTTCCTTTTTCAAATTTTTTTATGTAAGTGCTAAAAAATTAAACTCTTCAAGCAACTCATCAAATTCATCACCTATTTCATCATCATCATAGTCATCATCAACAATATTATCATTATCATTATCACTAGAGGGAAAACTACAGACCTCATTGTCTTTGGCCATGAAGCACGTGTTGACCACTTCTTCCATATCAAATGAGGGTTCCTCTTCGCTGTCATCCCATGTTGCTTTAAGAGCTTTCTTCTTGAACCCTTTCGAAGTCTTCTTCTTCTCTAGGTAGCAATCCGATTTAACATGCCCCGGTTTTCCACAACCGTAGCATTTGAGCTCTTTGTCATTGTAAGCCTTCTCTCCTTTGTATTTGTTTCTTCCTTGTTACTTTCTACATTAAAGGAGCTTGATTTTCCATGTGAGGAGAGCTATCTTGTAATCGTCATCGTCCTCTGATTTCTCTTTTTTGCTTGCGGAGGCTTTGAGCGTGATCATTTCCTTATTTGGATTCTCTTTTTTCTTTTGCTTTTCCTTCTCATTTGCTCTCATCGTGATCTCGTGAGTCATGAGAGATCCGATGAGCACCTCCATTTTCAGCACCGTGAGATCCCGAGCCTCGACAATGGATTTCACCTTTGGTGTCCAACTTCTTGGAAGACTTTGGAGCACCTTACTAACAAGTTCTTCATTTGGATAAATCCTTCCAATCACATTTAAACTATTAGTAATGTTAGTAAAACGAGTAAACATTTGAGTAATTGTTTCATCTTTATCCATTGTAAACAATTCGTATTCATGTACAACCATACTTAATTTATTTTTCTTAACTTGATTAGTTCTCTCATGTGTAACTTCAGGTAGTTTCCAAATGTCATATGCACTTTCACAACTTTGAAAATTCGTCACTACTCAAAGCACAATATAATTGATTTATAGCTTTTGCATTTAAACTCAATTTGCGAAAATCTACATAATTAAATTCATCTTCTAACTTAGGCATTGTCAATCCATTCACTTCTTTAAGTGGGACATAAGGTCCATTCAATACTATCCTCCACATCTCGTAATCAATGGATTGAATATAAATTTTTATTCTTGCTTTCCAATGCACATAATTATTACTGTCAAAGAAGGGTGTCCGTTGAAGATTGTCCTTCCATATTAACGCTACTTGAGTTTGATGCCATCTAGTTTTAGAATATAAATTCAACCAAATCACAATTAATCACAATAAAAAAATCTAACCTGCTCTGATACCAATTGAAAGATCGAATTGAACCTAAGAGGAGAGGGGGGGGGGGGGGGTGTTGAATTAAGTTTTTAAACTTTTTCATGTGATTATAAATTCTCTAATGATAAGCTAAATTATCACAATAATAATAAGCAATAAAAGAGAGAGTTAGAGAATTTGAACCGGGTTGTTAACACGATTTAGCAAAGCATGCTTACGTCCACGCTTCAAGATTATCCCTTGAAGATGTATTTCTCAATCGTTCTGGGTTGCAAGTGATTGAACTTCTTGGGTATCAATCAGACTGTTACAACTGATTTGTAGGGCGTTACCCTTTTCGCTCAATAACAAAATTTTCTCAGAAAATTACAAGCTCTCAAGCTAACAACAAACCTCACCAACAAATAATCTCACTAGGCTTATTTGGTGGTTGTATTTAGTACTCAAATATATGAACGAAAGTTTAGTTGGAAATTCGGCAGAGCTTCGCTATAATCTCTTTGGGTGCCTCCATCCTCAAAGTGTCATGTATATATAAAGCCTGCTGTATTCGATCGACCCAATCTTTTTTTGGTCGTCCTCATCCGAACGTTGAAAAATAGCCATTGCGCAAAACTGTCTTTTCGATTGCATACCCTTGTCCGCTATAGTCTAAAATGTCGCCAGAATATTACAAATTCAAAAGCTTGTCGACCACTATGGTCCGCCACGACAGCGTACATCCGAAAAGTCTTTTGTGACTTATAGATTCAAAAGCTTGTCGACCCTATCGTCCGGGCCTTGACCACGTGTGTCCAAAAAGTCTTCTCAGACTTACAGATTCAAAAGCTTGTCGACCGCTATCATCCAGGCCTTGACCTCTATCGTCTGAAAACTACAAACTGTACTATTTGAAAGATTGGGACACATTCGCCTCATCCCAAAATTCAAAGGACAGTTCACTGGGGTTCTTCGGTCGATATCCTTCAACCTCTACTCGTTTACATTCATCCAAAAATGTCCAAAAATGAATTCTTTAATTTTGAGTCTCACATCTTGAATTCTCTAAGTCCGACGATACATTCTACTCACTGCATGGACATAGCAAAACTCATTAGACAATAATAATACTCTCATGAAGGGTATTTCCAATTTAAGCAAAATATATGACTATTATAAATTCAACCAATAAACAACTTATAAACTCAAATAATATTGTTCATCATCAAAATATAAATATGTCTAAAATACTTAGGCTAACACTTATGAGCTTGTATTGCTCATTGTCACCCCCTTCATTCAGTTTTCACGCTATATTTCTTGCACTTCCAGCAAGGATAGGTGTAATGTTCACATTAAAATCCTTCTTGACTGTCTCAATTATGGAAGGAAAGTCTCAGTTGCCCTGACTTTTGAATATGTCCAAGTAATGTGTTGTCATCCATTTGGTAGAGTCATGGCGACTTTCCACGCCTATGTCCTCGCTTCAAGATTCTCCCTTGAAGATGTATTCCTCAACCGTTCTAGGTTACAAGTGATTGAAGTTCTTGGGTATCAATCAAACCGTTAAAACTGATTTGTAGGGCGTTACCCTTTTCGCTCAATAACAAATTTTTCTCAGAAAATTACAAGCTCTCAAGCTAACAACAAACCTCACCAACAAATAATCTCACTAGGTTTATTTGGAGGTTGTGTTTAGTACTCAAATATACGCACGAAAGTTGAGTCGGAAATTAGGCAGAGCTTCGCTATAATCGCATTGGGTGCCTCCATCCTCAAAGTGTCATATCTATATAAAGCCTGCTGCATTTGGTCAACCCAATCTCTTTTTGGTCGTCCTCATCCGACCGTTGAAAAATAGCCATTACGTAAAATTGTCTTTTCGATTGCATACCCTCGTCTGCTATCGTATAAAATGTCGCCAGAATATTACAGATTCAAAAGCTAGTCGACCGCTATCATTGCAATGACAGCGTACGTCCGAAAAGTCTTTTGTGACTTACAGATTCAAAAGCTTGTCGACCGCTATCGTCCGGGCCTTGACCCCTATCGTCTGAAAACTACGAACTGCACTATTTGCAAGATTGGGACGCATTCACCTCATCCCAAAACTCAAACGAAAGTTCACTGGGGTTTTTCGATTGATATCCTTCGACCTCTACTCATTCGCATTCATCCGAAAATGTCCAGAAATGAGTTCTTTAATTTTGAGTCTCTAAGTCCCACGATACATTCTACTCACTGCATGGACATAACAAAACTCATTAGAAAATAATAATACCCTCATGAAGGTATTTCTAATTTAAGCGAAATATATGACTATTATAAATTCAACCAATAAACAACTTATAAACTCAAATAATATTGTTCATCATCAAAATATAAATATGTCTAACATACTTAGGCTAACACTTATGAGCTTGTATTGCTCATTGTCATCCCCTTCATTCAGTTTTCACGCTATATTTCTTGCACTTCTAGCAAGGATGGGTGTAATGTTCACATTAAAATCCTTTCTGACTGTCTCAATTATGGAAGGAAAGTCTCAGTTGGCCTGACTTTTGAATATGTCCAAGTAATGTGTTGTCATCCATTTGGTATAGTCATGGCGACTTTCCATCTTTCTTGAGCAAGTGTGAATGTCGCTATAGCTATTTATTTGAAACATTGGTTCACCTTGCATTTTTTAGGCGTGCATCCATCAAGTGCATCCTTCCTGGTAGGCAGCCCTCAACTGATGAGAGTCACTATGCGTGAATTTTATCTCATACCCATTCTTCAATGCATGATCCATGATTTTTTATTTAATTTGGTTCTAAGTACTATACTTCTTGCCCAGACATATACCAGCGAAAGAACATTGCGCTTGTGGTGATCATTGAGGCCTCCTATCGCTTATCTCTTCATCGCTAGATTCACACAATGGACAGAGCTCCTTCTCATCTAGAGTTATCGAGATGGAATGCATCACTATAGCATCTTCGTCTTCAGATGCAGAAACATCATGTGCCAAGACTGTTGACATGGGCTCCACTTCCAATGTACAGTTAATGGATTTTTGATCACTTCTAGATGCCATTGGTAAGCAACATTTATTAACGCTTCAACTTTATCTAGATACGGTACACTTTAGCTCTAAAAAAACTCTAGGGTTTGATAATCATTGAGAAAATCACTGAGGCAATCACTCTGAGTGTTGTGTGAACTTATATAAGGTAGAGGAACAATGTCTTTCTACCGCAAAATGATGTCATTCCGTAGGGGAACAACAGACCAGGGGAAATGTTTATTCATAATGACATTCCACAGAGAGGAAAGTTGACATTTTGTCACGGAATAACAAACTATAAGTTGTATATTTAGTAGTGACGTTCCATGGAGGAACGTATATGGTTCCACTGTGGAATAAAATTTAAATATTTAATGGCAAATATAATAGCAATGTTTGCGGTGTCTATTTCCTATAGTTAAGTGGTTAAGTTGTTAGCGAAAATATTTTATTGGTTGACTTGTCATTGACTACAAAATATAGTGGTTGATTTGTTAATTTTAATATATTTAATAATCTAATATAATATATTTTGTAATTTAATAGATACATTTTAATTATAGATATTAACGGTGTCGACATCATCTCACAAACAAGGGTTAGTTCAAAGTTAAGGAGTTGGGACTAAGATAATCATAATAATTAATTGTTTCTTATTGACGATGATGATACAAAATGGACTTCTATTAGACCATATAAACTAATTCAAATTTTTTCTGCATAGCAAGTAGATATTTAAAAGGGTATTTAACAAAAAAAAAATCTTGAACTATGAAGTTAGGGACAAGTCAAATTTTAAACTAATTTCACTAACAAATAAAATCTTGAACTAAGAAAAATGAACAAAGCAAACTTTGCAATCATGTTTTTTGTTAAAAAAATGTGTCCTGGATATCCACGTTGTTTATACTAACTCACATGCATCCACACTTTAATTACCGGACGACCATGGCAATCCACAGGTTGGCGCGGACGTCTACTAATTAAAGTACCTGTGGGTAACTCGTCTGCTAATTAAAGTGCGGATGTCTATGGGTTCGCATAAACAACACAGATATCCAAAACACATCTTTTAACGAAAAATGTGAGTACAAAATTTGCCTTATTTATTTATCATAATTTAGGATTTTATTAGTTAGTAAAATTAATTTAAGTTTTGGTTTTTCATTGAACTTATAGTCCATGATTTTTTTTTGTTGATTATTCTATTTGATAAAAAAAAATCGTTTGAATAAAAACTAAAATTCCACAGCTGGGCTCCTAACCCAGAATTCAATCTCAGAATTTGCTTGTAGTGGTATTGCGGATCTGATGACCATTGCTTAAACTAATACTAATTTATACAAGGGAAATTAACGCCATAGACCCTATAGTTCACGATCAATGACAAATCAAACCTTAAAGAAATTTTGCGAATAACTAAAACCCTGAACCATGGGAAAATAATGCTGGTGACCTCGTAGTCAAGTTTTCCATCCAAATCCATTGACGTTAATGACTTAGTTTTGTTAGCGCCAAAGACCGTCGAACGAAGCCAAAGGACGTCAATTATCGGGGGACAAGGGATGTCCCTCCAGCTTGTTGGAAATATGGATGGATGTTTGCAATTCCAAAGCCAATGGCAGATGATCGTCAATGGGCGTTGGATCGAGGAAGGACGTAACCCGCTCGGAATTGACAGCTAGGATGAAATTTTTCATTTTCCAAAAGAGATGGCGGATGATTGTCCCTGGCCGTTGGATTGAGGGAGGGACATCCCTCAGTCAAAATTGACGACTAGGATGGAGTTTACCATTTTCCAAAGGTGATGGCGGACGATCATCCATGGTCGTTGGATCAAGCGAGCAATGTCCCTCAATCAGAATTGACGACCACAATGGACTCGAAATTATTTAACGTTAAAGGGTCATGTGCAAGGCACCCGCATTTTTTAAAAGGCGTAGATTCCCTCTTCTAAGACGGACGTCCCTCTTCAAAAATGGACGTCCCTATTCACATATCCAATGTCTCTCGTCTAGAAATGGATCTCCCTCGACCAAAGACTATGTCATTCTGCCCATTACGAATGTCGCTAGCCTCACAACAGATGTCTCTCGTGATGCAAACCTAGGGTATTAACGAAACCTAGACCCAACAACATATGTAGAATGTAACGGATCATCTCACAAATCAAGGTGAGAGAGAAGAACTTGACCCTAGCCAAACTTGTCAACTAGAACCGGGGTTATTAGATGAGAAGCTTGACCATAACCCAAACTTGTTGGTCAAACCAAAGCTATCAAAGTTTTGATCTTCCATGTCATACTTGAAAAAGATCAAGTTCTTCACAAAGAACCAAAGAGAAAAACTCTCTCACAATCTAAAAGCTCTTTTTCATAAATGGGTAACAACTAAAACCCAAATTGTTAGCACTAAGGTGCCTTTATAACCTAAAACCAATCTAAACTAATACTAATCAAAATAAGATAAAAACTAGGATAAGTGAATTTAAATCACCTTAAAACAAACTTAAACTGATTTAAAAAGATGGCGCACATGGAATGGGCTCCTTGGATGGCAGGGCATGCGCGGGTGGGCTTTCATGGTGTTGGGAATGTAGGTTGGCAGGTGGGTTGTGGACATAGGCTGTTGGGCACGACATGGGCTGTTTTATGCGCTAGGCGGATGGCAGCTGGTGGGCCACGGATGGGTTGGACTACATATGCACGCAGACTGCTGGGTGCACAGAATGCGGTTGATCTGAAGACAGGTTGCTTGGCGCGCATGGGCTGCAGGTGTGCAAAATGGCTACTGGCGCGAAGTGGGCTCCTGGGGGTGAATGGCTTCGGGGCCGGGAGGCACGCTTGGCAAAAGTCTACGCCCATGGGCTGTGTCGAGCATCCGTGGGCTTTAGGATGTGTCAGGTAGCTCACAGATTTGGGCTTTGGAACATATTGGGCAGTGTGCGAAGCTTACTGAAAATGGATGCACAGTTGGGATGGCTGGAAGGCACAAGGATTGTGCGCGCTATTGGAAAGTGTGGTTGGGCCGTGTGGAAGGATGATGTGCACTGGGAATAGGCTATAGGTCGATGGGTCGTGGTGAGGCACACTTGGTGTAATGACCCGGATTTTCGTAAATCGTTAAAATGCGTAAGAAATTTTAAATTTTCTTTTTAAAAGCAAAACATATCAGAGTGTGTCTAACCGGATCGCTACTGACTCTTTCTTTAAACTCGTTATGAAAACCAATTGATAAAATGTGCGGAAGCATTATAAAATAAATCCTTATAAAAATATGGCAATGAATCGTTTAAAGGATAAACTAAACAATGAAGTACAAAAAATAAAACTTAATGTGATTACAACCGTTGCTCATTTTACTCTTAGCCTGGTCAGCCCCAATCTCGCCTGTACGAATCCTTCACCTCTGCTGTATTATTCGTGCGTCGTTCTCATATATGAGTCTATTATTATATGTTCATCGTTTATACCTACACCACAAGTAATACGTGAGCCTAATGGCTCAGTAAGAAAAGAAGTTTAATGCAATTATGCTTATGACTCTCTTTAGTTCATTTGGAATGGGGGCCACCCAAACCAATCCTTTTATTACATTCATTCATTTGTTCGTTTGTTCGTTTATTACTCGTACTTTGAGCAGGAGATTGGAGGGTTCTTAGGGGATAGAATAGTTGATCGGACCTAACCCTTTACTTGCGACTAAGTCCCTGTTCCCGTCAAGGTAGGGGGCTTCGCCTAGCCACAAACTAGATCCGCTACCCATCCGCCCCCCAACTCCCTTTTGTTTTCTTTTCCTTTCAGGAGTATCCCGCCCTCGAGGATGTTTTCTCAGTGATAGATGTACCCCGCCCATCCTGAACGTTTTTTCCCTTCAGGCATATCCCGCCCTCCGGGCTTTATTCCAGTAATAGACGTATCCCGCTCATCCTGAATGTTTTCTATTTCCTTATTCCTTAACATTTTTCCTCATTCATACAAGTGTGAGTACCACCCCAAAGTAGCATTCCATACGAATTTCCATTAACATGATGCATGCTCATACATTCTCAACCTAGCATGATGCATGATGCTTCACAATATAACATTCGTAGGAATTAAAGTGCACATAAACGAAAGTAACTGAATTTAAAAGCGCATATAAAAGAATAATAGGAATTAAAAACGCATAGTCATGAAGACAACCAATAACACAGAGAACATTTATAATATTGAATACAAGAATTTACATGCCAATTATCTAGATAACTTCCTACCATTTACATCCTTCCTACAATTATTATTCTAGGTGATCTAAACATGCTTTTGTTCTAGTTAGTTAATAAAACATACTAATTAATCAAGCTTATCACATGGCACATATTAATTAATTGACATGCGAATATTAATTTAATTTAATTGTATGCTCGACTAAGTCGTTATCATGCTCAAGGTTTAAACAGCTAGTTAATCATCATGCTTATTTACATGCTTAGATTAACTAATTAGTCGACATGCTCATTTGATTCAATTAACTAAATTGATTAGCAATTTACATGCTCAAGTTATAACACTTCTTTAGTCACTTCACATGTTCAAGTCTATTTGTCTACTCAGATTGATTAACATGCTTGAACATACTTAAATAAATTGACACCCTCATGCAACAATATTAATTACAACATGCTAGATCTAGCTAAGTTACCATGCTAATTAATTAATCATAGTTAGCTAATTGATTTATTTAAGTACTGATTAACATGAAGGAAGATTACAACTTGTTAATCTAATAATTATTAGTCGATTTACATACTTAGTCGATTTCATGCTTGATTTCTAATTCTAATTTAGTTACTTACTATGATCAGGTTATCATGCTCAAGTTGTCTAATTTAGTTAAGCTAATTAACATGCTCATATAATACTAATTAACAATTAAACATGCTGGAATTAGAGAAGTCAAACAACTGATTGATTTACATGTTCGAAAGATTACAAATACAGATTAAGTAGTTTACATGCTTTGATTAAATGCCTTTGTGAACATGCTCAGGGGTTATTAGCAATTAAACAAACAAATACCTACATAACAGAATAATATTCATACGTGAAAGGAGAAACTATACGTAGAGGGTTAAACTAATTTCTGCAGGATATTATAATAAATGAAACTGTGAACTATGAAAAATAGAATCATACTCGAAGGTCTAGTTCTCAACATCATTCGTTCATACTTTTCAAGTCATCAACTCCTTTTATCATTCGTCATGAGTCTATCAAAGTGAAACATGTATAACAGAACTAAACAAGACTAACAACAAGAACAAGCTATCACAGAAGTAATATCTACAGGGTATCAAGCAATCTACACTACCAACAGGGAATAACAACAGTGAGGAAGTCAATAAGAAAATAACGACAGTACATCATTCAAGAGACTAATAGCCACTAACAACAAACGTCACTTTTATCAACTTATCTACTAGCAATCGCAATATAGCATAAGGAACATATAGAAAACTAAACGATTAACCCACACACTCTACTTGCGGTGTAGAGCATCTAAATGGTCAAGACACACCCAAATTCTTACCTCGCATCTTTATCATGGTTGGTTCTTAATCGCTATCATTCTTCTCCTTTTTGTACCTTCAAAATTAGAAACATGTACTTATTGATAATAATCCCTCCAATAAACATTTACAGAGTCCCATAAACCGCAATAAGGTATAGACCCGCAACCACACTAAATCCAACATACTCGTACTCCAAGCAATAACCAATAGAAGGTGTTTCATTATTCTTTATCCAACATTAAATTAACAGCCTAAATAGGTTAACAACTTATCTCCAACACCTAGCACTCAAACAATTTCTCATATCATACATTTAACCCCCATAGTGTTGACAATAACAAAACAACAAGTTAATACACTTAATAGAACACCCCAACCAACCAATAACAGGGAAGTCCATTTCCAGCACCTCAATCAGACCAAAAACTAACACAACAGAGATTAACCTTCAACAACAGAGTGTATTTTCCACTTATTGACCAATAACATAGCAGTAAACAGAAGGGAACAGAGAGCAACAACCAAAATCCACAAAACAGAGAGGGAAGCTTACCATCAGAAGCCCTCAGCCGACGTCCAGAGTTTTCCAGCTCTGCCTCTAGTTCACGCTCGACAAGGCTGAAGATTTCCAGGGACCCGAGAGCCTCAACCTTCCTGTTCAACCTCCACAGACCCTCGGCTCAGCTTCATCTCAAGATTGCAGCACATGATGTATTCTCCTCTTTTCTCTCTGTCCCTCTCCTATGTATAACAAACCAGAGGGCACTCTCTGCCATCACCCAAGAGGCAGAGAGTGACATTCCCTAACATGCCCAACCATCCCTGCTCCACATTGTCCGTTTCCAGGCTGAAAGGGAGTACAGTGTTGTCTGCTTACCTCATCTTAGCGCCGGAAATCACAGCAGTTGAAGCTCTAGTTTGAGCCCTAGCCGTGACCCGCGAAAGATCGCCACCTGCAGTCGCTCGCTCGCCTGCTATCAGAGTCCGCTTCATCGTTCGTCACTCCCGACTCGCTCGCTCACTCCTTCCCCTTCGCCGTCGATCTCCTTTCTCCCCTCGGGTTTGCTCACTTTCGCCCTTGCTCCGTCTCTCCCTTTTGTCTTGCGTCGCCTGCGAAGAAATGGCCTCTGGCCATTTCTTTTCTCCCCTCAACTGGTTCAACCATCCCCTTTAATTATTCCTCGTAAATAATTTACCCTAACACCCTTTAATTAATTAAAATTTCTATTTAAATTATAGTTTATTCCATAAATCCCCAATAATTCCAATTAAATCTTAATACCCCCTTTTTGTCATTTCGTCAAATGGCCGAAGGCTAGACGAAATGAGAAGAACTAAAATGGTCCCTTAACAGAACCCGGTTCAGTTAATCAAAAATACATCCCCACTTATAAATATTAATCCCAATTAATAAGATATATTATAATTTAATTTAATTAATATTTATTTTATTTTGATTACGTTAATTTCAATAATATATAACCTAATGAGTATGTTCTTGGTAATGCCCTGATAATTGTTCCACTTAAAAAGTCGGGGTTTTACAGTTGGCGTTCAGACAGGCATGCAAGATTTGCGAGATGTGCGCACTAACGGGGCAAGGTGACACACGGGCGGATGGATGCGTAGGCAGGCTAACTCGATAGGAAGGCGCAACGTGGTTGAAAGAAAATGTGCGGGTGGGTGCATTGCCGGGCCGCAGATGAACTAGATGGAAGGTGAGGCACGGGGGGCTGCGCAGGCTGGATGGCCCGCAAAGAAAGCGCTGGTATGCAGGGCACTAGACTGGGCTGTACTGTCAGGCAGGCAAGGCTCGCTGGGCGAGTGGTTGGATAGTGCACTGGATGCACTGACTGGTGCATGCTGCTGACTGGGTGCGCATGTTGGGCATGCTATCTAAATTGCACGCTGCAGGTGGGCCTTCGGGCTTTTGAACAAAGTAGCCTCTTTACTTTCTTTGACTTAAATCTCCTCTTTTATCTCCTCTCCAATGCTCAAGAAGTCCAATAATGTTTGGATCATGGATTTTTGGCCCCTTTTCTTGGATTTTCTCCACTAAAAGTTGTGGTTTCTCCTTCGCCTTCTATATCCATACTTTAGTTGTAACGACCCAGATTTTCATAATTCCTTAAAATGCGTAAAATATTCAAATTTCTTTCTTTTTAAAACAACACGTATCAGAGTGCGTCTAACCAGATCGCTACTGACTCTTTCTTAAAACTTGTTATGAAAACCAATTGATAAAATGTGCGGAAGCGTTATAAAATAAATGAAACCATCTGTTTAAAATCTTGCGGAAGCGTAAAGAAATCGTTCAAGAAGGAAATACTAAACAATTTAAACACTACGTTTAACAAATTAAACTTGACAATTAAATATCGTTGATTTACAACCATTTACTCATCTTTTTCCTTACTTGTTCAGCCCAAGTCTCGTGCGTACGAAATCACCCATCCCTGTTTCATTATGTATTTATCATCTACTTCTTATATGTTTGTCGTTGTACCTACACCACAAGTAAGGACGTGAGCTTGCGTCCAGTAAGAAAATTGGAGAAAACAATTGTGCATATCTCTCTCTTTAATTCTTCTTGGAATGGGGGCCACCCAAACTAATTCTTTTCATTACGTTCGTTATTCGTTCGTTCTTTACTCATACATCGAGCTAGAGATTGGAGGGTTCTTAGGGGATGGAATAGTGGGCCGGAGCTAACCCTTACTTGTAACTAGGTCCCCGTTCCCATCAAGGTTGGGGGCTTCGCCTAGCCGCGGACTAGTTCAGCTACCCATCCGCCCTCCAACTCCCTTTTTCGTCCCCTTTCCAGCGTATCCCGCCTTCAAGGGTCCTCCCCTTCCGGCGTATCCCGCCTTCAGGGTTTCTTCCCTCCTGACGTATCCTGCCAGGAGAGTTTCTTCGGTGATAGGCGTGTCCCGCCCATCCCGAACATTCTTGTTCTTTAGCATTTTCCTCACTCATGCATGTGTGAGTACCACCCCAAAGTGGCACTCCCTACGGTTTTCTATTAACATGAAGCATACTGCATTATAACGTACATTAACGGAAATTGAAATACGCATTGAAGTAAAAGTACTATAATTGAACTCGTGTATTAAATGAAAGTAACTGGAATTGGAAACACATATAAAGAATAATAGAAATTGAAGCGCATTGAATATGAAGAGTAAACAACCAAACGGAATAGCGCAACTGATCAACATGTATAACGAATTTAAATGAGGGGAGCATGCTTGGACAAGTATAACAAGATACTATGAACATGTAATTTCTTCAAATCGACTTCCTAACCTGTTTACATGCTTCCTATATTTATCTCTAGGTAATTAGTGTACTCTACTTAGTTAGCCTAGGTACTTTACATGTTCAAGATTGATTACTTTAGTTACGTTCGCTAATTTACTAACATGTTACCATTATTATCTAAGTTCTTTAACATGCTTAAATCGATTAACATGCTCGTCTATTAATTGAGTTAATTAAACCTATTAGTGAGCTACTTAACATACTAGTAAATCAACTAATAGTTCAACATGCTAATTTATTAAGATAACATGCATTGGTCAATTTACATTCTAGCTAGTTTCACGGTATACCCAAATTAATTAACATGCTCAAGTTAATTAATTACCTTAGTTGATTTACATGCCACTAACTTATTTAACAACAGACGAATTAACATACAGATAACTAAATATTTAAGCTAAGTTAAACATCCTATGACTATCGGACTAGTTGATTTCTCTAGATAGATTTACATACTTAACTAAGTATTAACCTGTATGATTAGTTCATTTACAACTCGTTAATTAATTAATAAATTGACGTGCATCAAGACAAAAGCTTTTAAACTAAACATGATCAACCATATAGTTTACATGCTCAACTAATTAGTTTATATGCTCCATTACTATCTACGATCGGTTTAATTAACATATACCGATTAATTAGTTCGTGCTTAGAGTAACTAATTAATTAGCTAAACTACAACAAATTGGTTAATTAGTTAAACATGCTCATCCTAATTATCACAGTCCATTAAACATGCTAGAATTAAGAGTGTAAGTATTTCTAGTTATCACTATCGCTAAACATGCTTAGGTTCAATTATTATTCTATAACTACAGTAAGTAATCACTTCAGCAGTACACAATGAAGCAACAGGGCAAAATCATCATCAAGGAAGTTAATAGTTCATTTGTACTTATCATATTGTTCATCATTCTTCATTCTCCATTCACTATTTGAGCATTCACGGCATCGATTAAAGCATTTGCAGTAAGGAAAATAAAATAACAGTAAAGAAAATATCTACGGAGTATAAATCACAGAACTAAGAATAATCTACAGCATACTAACATATCTACACTATCAACAACAAATAGACACACTCACGTACTCTACTTGTGGTGTAGGGCCTCCAACTGGCCAAGACACACCCAAGTTCCTTACCTCGAAGCTTATCGCATATCGCACTTAAATCGCTTTCCTTCCTTTTCCTCTTCCAATACCTTCATAATTAAAACGTTACAACTTGTAAACGAATCGGACTATATTCAACCAATCGGTCTGTGATATTCCTTACAAATAGTTTATTGAATCTTATTCCAACGATAGTCGAATCTTAATCCAACATACATAAAGCACAGTTTCACATCCAAAAATCAGAACGCAAAATGTAATCATGCTTGAATGTCGGATCAGTAATTAAATTATTCCAATTACTATGCAATACAAAAACAGATCATAAAATAGTTTCTGCATAGCAAGGTATATTGCATTCAACAAACTCTTCCAACAAAGGCCTTATCTTATCACAGCAAGGCTGAATCCAGAAAAACAATAATATCCAGAGTTACTAGGGCTAAGTTGTAATCAGCCAACATATCCAAGACAACATCAAAATAAGATAACCAAATCTAACACTAATAGGGCATAAATCACATATTCAGCATCCCAAAATCCATCCAGGTCATTTACTCTTAACATGCTTCACAGAACAACAAATAGTCATAATATCCAACTCATCCTAGTAACAAGTCATAATATCTGGACATTCCATATCAAGTTATCAATACCAAACAACCATGAATCCAACATCAGAGAGGGAATTTCTTACCCTGAAGAACACTTTGAGAGATCGCAGCTGTACAACCATCAGCACACGCCCATCACCAGCAGCACCAAACCAAACCATGCACTACCACCATTCCTTCCAGCTCACCCACACAGAACACAAACAACTCATCACAGTCAAAGGAAAACCACAACACAGAAGCCCTAGAATTTAACTCGCAGAAGACTTACCACTAACATAGAAGCTCCTGACAATACCATTCGCCAACCTGAGCAAACCCGAGAAGCAGCCAACCCGAGCAGACCCGAGAACCAAAACACACCCGAGAGCACCCGTGAATCACCGTGCGACTGGCCTCTTGACCCAAGAGCTTGGCCTCCTCGCCGGAGCTCTCCCTCTCGAACCCCCTTCAAGTAGAATCATGAAATCGCTCAAACCGCCACCCCTTGTTCTCGAGCGCTGCGGGAATCGCAGCTCACAGGTTCTGTTTGTCCCCACGGCTCAGACGCTCTCGCCAAGCCGTGCGGTTGAGCAGGGTAGATGACGACATTCTCGCACACCTGTGGTCAACACCATCGTCTCTTGCTTGCGAGGAAGGGGATATCTCCCCGTGGGAGAGTCGCCTCTCACCTTCTCACCAGCACTCTCTCTCTCTCTCTCTCTTCTCCCTCTTTTCAGAAAATAACCCAAAACCTTAACCTAATTTTCCATTT
The DNA here is from genome assembly GCA_022433065.1 of Begonia loranthoides. Classification (NCBI taxonomy): domain Eukaryota; kingdom Viridiplantae; phylum Streptophyta; class Magnoliopsida; order Cucurbitales; family Begoniaceae; genus Begonia; species Begonia loranthoides. The sequence goes on from CM039475.1 coordinate 9,558,140, forward strand.
CATTTTTCTTATTTCATTTTTTTTTAATCCATTAGTTCCATTTATTTAGTTTATATATAATATATACTTGTGGGTTAAATATTCTTATCGAATATTAATCGACCCAAATTCTAACTCCCAACTTGTTCCAAATGTCGTTAAAAGATTACTAGAGATCCAATTTAAATTTCTTAATTCCATTTCCCAAATGGATTTCCATCAATTAATCCTCCAATAAATTTTCTTAACTATAACCTCCAATGGTTACGTCATTGATAATACCCCGATAATTATCTCATAAATCAAAATACCCCTAATTAATTTTCAATTATTCTTATTAAATTCCTATATAAAGATTTGGGGTATTGCATTAGTCTTTGAGCCTCCATTGCCTCCTAATGAACCTTTGTCTTTGTGCATTTTTGGGATCACAACATTCCTCCCTTTTTTGAGAATATTCATCCTCGAATCACCTACATCATACAAAGACAAGTCAATAATATTTAAAGAATCACTAACCTTACCATTTACACATGGTTGGCCAATTTTATGATCATCATCATTGATGTGCTCCAAGACTTCGAATGGACCATCTCCTTGTGGTTGAATGGCAAATCTTTTCCTCTTTCCAATAAGATTAGCAAAAGGTAAGTAATATGTACTATAAAGAACAATCAAAATACATGCAAACTAAACATTTTTTAAGTACTTCATCAACCTCACAAGGGTAATAAAAACATTGAATAATTCATAAAGCATGACTAAATATTCATTTAGCAAAACTAGCCAATTATATAGTCCATGCGTACTTTTAACCACAATATTCCAATAATCATTCTTCCAATCAGTCTTAAAGTTCATGCATGCTTCATTTTCATAAAACTACTAACAAATGCATATCCATCCTCGAATTTGATATTCATCTACGATTTCAAAAATACCATTTTTCATATCACTCATGTAATTGCTAAATACTTCAAATATTTCAACTAGCAATTCATAAAACTTAGGAACAATCAATGTAATTTTCTTGGATAATAATCCTTTATGCATATAAAAATTGAAACATGCAAACCTTTCACAATCAACAATCCAAAAATTTCCATAAAAATCTATGCATGCAACTTTGCCACAAATATTCCAAAATTTTCCATAAAAACTTATACATGCATCTTTGTTACAATCCATCCAAGATCTTCCAAAACCAAAATCTTGATCATGCAATGCCATAATATTTTCATATTTCAATAACTTAGTTTAAAGATTAAATTCATACCATTTTGACAATGGGTTGGTAACCACAATGTCCTTACCTTTGTTGGATTGGATATCATTCGGAAACTTCTTGTTGAAATTCATCCAATTGGCTTGCCTCTCTTTTAATTTGCCTTTATAATCCTACAAAATAGATGAGACAAACACTAGAAAAGAAGTTAGCTCATGGGAGGAAAAAGAAATATTTTTGCATAAAAGTAAGAATTCCTCACTATTTTTCTCGCTCTTTTTAATCCCTCCGATTTCTTTCCTTTCCTTTTCTCCCTCGGATTTTACCTCATCTCCCACTATTTTTTTCTCCTTTTTACTCTTGGATTTTGTTCTCTCTTCCTCTAAATTCTTTTCTTCCTCTTTGCCTTTTTCACTCACTTTAATTTCGGTTTTTCTCTCTATGGCTCTTTTGTCTTTTTTTTCATCTTCACCTTTTTCCTTTTCAATTCATTTTGTTTCTTCATCTTCCAAAGTGTGTTCAACTCCTTCAAAATCTGATTTTTTTTCCTTTGCTTTTGTGTTGGCGTAATTTTGAAATTCCTTGGCAACTCTTTCAATTTGTTGCTCCACTTTATCGTTCTCTTTTCCTTTAGCATCATGAACATCTTGCTTTTCCTCAAGTTCTCTCTTTTCTATCAATTGATCTTCTTTGTTAAAGTGGCTCCCTTACATTACATCATTCAGATTAGAACTTGATGTTGTAGTGGAGCTTGGCTTCTTCTTTAAAAAAACACTCATAAAAGCTTCTCAAAATCAAATTGTGATGCTTTAGGCTCCTTTTCGCCAAACTCGGATTTCCATATTGATGAAGAATGTAAAGTCTTCCCATTTCTCAAGCTTGCTCCTTTTTGCTTGAGATGTCTTTCAACCTTACATTGCTCAGTTATCCAACTTCCCTATCCATTTGGAAGTCTCTTCTCCCTTGTTTACTTACCTTTTCCTTCTCAAATTCATACCTTTCAAAACGTTTCCTTTCTCGAACGTGTGTTGGAGTTGACCCTTAAAGATGATCTAACCTTGAATTTAGGGCATGGAGTTGATCTAGCATAGAGTAATGCCTCGTTTATTTTAAAACTGTTTTTCTCGTTAAAATTTGTGGTATAAGAATTTTTTTTATTCAAAAATGTGTTAATTAATTTCATTTAACAATATATCAGAGTTATTCAAATAGAAGTAGTTATTGATAATTCAAAACATAGTTTTAAGTTTTACAATAAAGATCCATTATTACAAAATATTTATTTAAAATACTCATTCTACTATGAGCCATAACCAATCAGGTCAAACCCGACTGATAATCTAAGGGATCCTCCTGAAATATCTCCTCCTCTGTTGGTACATCAACACTTTTATCACTTACATCAACAAGGCTTAACTAATGAGTCTAACGCTCAGTAAGTGATATAAAATAAAATAAACATGCTATGCATTTTAAAAAAAAATTTTGTTTTCCATTTTCATTTCTTTTCCTTTTCTTTTTTTTTTTTTGTTTTCTGTTTTCATTTCACTTTTCTTTTCTGTTCTTTTTTTGTTTTCCGGTGTCATTTCACTTTTATTTTCTGTCCAGAATACCACGGAAAGAACCTCGGGCTTACCTTGAACTTTATACCCTTGGTCCCAAAATACTCCGGAAAGAACCTCAAGCTTACCCTAGACCTTAGTCTCAAAATGCCCTTAAAAGAACCTCGGGCTCACCCTAGACATTAGTATCAGAATGCCCCGGAAAGAACCTCAGGCTCATTCTATATCTTGGTGCCCCGGAAAGAACCTCGGGCTCACCCTATACCATACCATTATTCTTTCTTACTTTTACCGTTATCATTTATTATTCGTTTCCATTCTCTTTTCAAATTCATTTATAAAAACCCTTTTTTGTATCGTTTTAAAAACTATGATGCATGATGCTCATACAGTTCTATCATTCCAATAATCTTTAAACATGCTCATCTATGAAACATATTATTAAAAGAACCTAAATGTAGTAAATAGTCAGCAAACCAAAGACACAATATACGGAACATCCTCAATGTGTGGTAAAGCAGTAATTAGCCTAAATATTGTATGAAAACGGTAAACACATAGCATACAGCCCCTAATTCTTGTGATGTAGGGTCCAAAGACCAAAGCATAGTAAGTATAAACTTACCTAGATTCCTTAGCGGGTTCAGTTCTTTCTCCTTTTTCTCGTTAACTTTAATATCTTCACAATAATATTCACTAATTAAAATCTATCTTTTAATATTTTTATTTCTTTCGTTAATCATTGATAGTACCGATCAGAATATTCCTAGGAAAGGCTAGCGGTTCTTGACAGATCACTTAATACCAATCTCCTTAGATAGAATATCCTTTTCAAATAAGTTCCCAGGAAAGGCTGGTGGGTCACAACGGATCCTCTTAAATACCAGTCTCCTAGACAGGACTTATTTACACAATACAATTACACCACTAAATTTTATTTCTAAATTGTGATAATAGTAGTATATTTTCATTTACCATTTCTAATTAACTTTGGCGATAATAACGGTAATATATAATTTAACATTTCAATATAATTTGGTGATAATAACGGTAATATATTTAATTTAACATTTCAATATAATTTTGGCGATAATAACGGTAATATATTTAATTTAACATTTTAATATAATTTTGGCGATAATAGCAGTATTGTATTTAATTTAACATTTCAATATAATTTTTGGTGCTAATAACGTTAATATATTTAATTTAACATTTTTCAAACAATATAACGATAACTAAAACTATCAACTAAATAACTTAAGGAGGGTTGGGAATCATTACCGAAGTTTCTAGACCGACTGCATAATTTTCCTCCATCGAAAACTCCCCCAAAAACCAGATTGACAAATCTACCCTTGAACTATAAAGTCCAGAACCTCACAATTCAACTCACCACTCTTTCTCTTTCTCACCCTCAAAACTCTTCTCTTCTCTTCAGCTCACAAAATTCCTCACATCCCAAAATCTCCAAACTCTCTCTCACTCATTTTCTCCTTCACAAATATGTGTGATATCCCTCCCTGCAAAACAACCTATTTATAGGCTGAAGAAAGGGATGGTTGCAGCAAGGAATTCAGCCACGTTGCTGAAGTTAGGCCAAAAGAAATGGAATTTCGGTATTTGTTACGGAAGGTAGGTATAATAGTGATTTTTGATGGATTTTCGAAAGACACGCTACCGAAAGTGAGTAACCGCCCTTGATTAATAGGGGAAATGTGCGACCTCTGCAATATCTTCATTCATTCCCAATAACTCAAGTGGGAGACATGTGAAAGACAAGAAGGACCCGCTCATTTATTTATAATAAATTCTTATAATACAATCCTACCTTTCCTTTTAATTTAATTTTTATTTATTTTAATTAATTTAATTCTTATTTAATTCTTCATTAACAAATTATTAACCAATGTCTTACTTAACTAATAATTTTAACATATTTATATACGTACCATAAATTAATCAACCCAATTTCTTCTTAATTTATTTCAAATAAATACCTGTTTAATTTATTCAGTTCTATTTTATTATTATCAATATAATCAAACTTATCTAGATAGCCTAATATCTAGATTTTCCTACAATTAATTTCTCTTATCCTTAATAAACTTCCACTATGAAAAATCGAGATATTACAATGTCCGAATAATATCCAAATAATTCCCGATTAGTTTTACTTAAATTTCGCTACTGTAAAATTTAGATAATACAACTTTAGAAACTTATTGCAAAATTTCTAAATTTCATTTATAATATATTTTGAGTCCAATAAAATTCGAGATATTACACATAGTCCTCATACACATCTTCATATCCATGTTGGCTTCTTTGCCGCTTCCACTTATGATCTCGGATCAAAGAACCAAACAAAGAATAAAAGGGTTAGAAAAAAAAAATAAAGGACTTTTCCTCTGCCTCATGTGTTTCATTCGAATCAACGATCACTCCTCTTGTGTTTGCACTCGATTATGGCTTTTACAAGATAGTTTCATGACTCTTGCCTTTTACCACTCATTCTCCCCTTTTAGATCTTTATGTAACAACTCAATCAAATATAGTTTGAAAATTCAACAAGCATAACCAAAAAACATCAAACTTTTTCGAACTTTAAATTCAATTCACCTTCAAATTTGATCAAAATCAAGCTACTCAAACTAGTCATTGTGATTAAGTAGTCTAAGAAGCAAATACCTTGAAATTTGATAAGGTATTGAAGAACTTTCCTAAAAAGGAAACTTTTTCCCAAAATTTTCAAAAAACTGACAGAAATAGATCAATGATATGGGACTTGAATTGCACTTCTTGAGGTGTAAAAGAAATTGATTTTTGAAATTAACTTTTCTTTCTTTTTCAATGTAAAGTTCACTTTTTTCTTTGAAATAAAAAGATCACTTTTTTATAGGTGATCAAAAAGATCAAAACTTGTTTTTGATATTTGATCGTAAGGATCAAACTTTTTGATAGATGAAGAGAAAGCAATTTTTTTTGGATATATGGTTGAAGGATTAAAATTTTTTTTATGGTTGATCATAAGGACCAAAGAAAAGAAGAAATTGCAGAAAATAAAGATAGCGCCTTGATTTCGATCGAGCCAATGCTCTGATACCAACTGATGCGAACCTAGGGTATTAACAAACCCTAGACCAAATAACATACATGGAATGTAACGGATCGTCTCACAAATCAAGGTCAAAGAGAGGAACTTGACTCTAGCCAAACCTATCGACTAGAACCAAAGTTATCTAATGAGGAGCTTGACTCTAACCAAACTTGTTGGTTTAACCAAAGCTATCAAAGTTTTGATCTTCCAAGTCATACTTGAAGAAGATCAAGTTCTTTGCAAAGAACCAAAGAGAAAAACTCTCTCACAAGTTAAAAGTTCTTTTTTCATAAATGGGTAACAACTAAAAACCAAATTTTTAGCACAAAGGTGCTTTTATAACCTGAAACCAATCTAAACTAATCTTAATCAAAATAAGATAAAAACTAGGATAAGTAAATTTAAATCAACTTAAAATAAACTAATACTAATTTAAAAAGGTGGCACGGGCGGAATGGGCTCCTTGGTTGGTGAGGCGCGCATAAGTGGGCTTCCATGGTGATGGGGGCGCGGATTGACAGATGGCTTCTGGACATCGGTTGTTGGGCGCACCAGTTGGATGGCAGTTGGTGGGTGATCAAAATGCACACAGGCTACTAGGTGATCGAAATCCGCTTGGTCAGAAGACATGTGGCTTGGCGCTCATGAGCTACAGGTGCGTAGAATGGCTGCTGGTGCGAAGTGGGCTGCTGGATCGGGAGGCACACATGATGGAAGGTTACAAGCATGGGCTGTGTCGAGCACATGCGGGCTTCGGGATGTGTTGGGCAGCACGCAGATTTGGGCTTCGGAACATATTGGGCCACACAAGAAGCTTGCTAAAAATGGGCGGCGGTCAGGATGGCTGGAAGGCACAAGGATTGCTCACGCTGTCGGAAAGTGTGGTTGGACAGCACAGATGGATGATGCGCCTTAGGAATAGGCTGCAGGCTAATGGGCTGCAGTGAGGCGCACTTGGCGTTCGGATAGGCGTGTAGGATTTATGGGATGTTTGCACTAACGAGGCGCAGTGACACATAGGCAGATGGGTGCGGGGACGTGCTACCCTGCGAAGAAGGCGCACCACTATTAGAAGAACATGAGCGAGCAAGAGTGCTATAGGGCTGCGGATGAACTAGGCTAAAAGGTGAGGCGCGCTGGGCTGCGCGGTGGGCGAGCGACTGGGCTATACACTGGATGCACTGACTGGTGCATGCTACTGACTAGGCGTGCGTGTTGCTTGAGCTATTTGAATGTGTGCGTTGCGTGTGCTACAAGTGGGCCTTCGAGCTTTCGAACAAAGTAGCCTCTTTCCTTTCTTTGACTTGGACCTCCTCTTTTATCTCCTCTCCAATGCTTGACAAGTCCAATGCCTTTTGGATCAAGGATTTTGGGCCCCCTTTCTTGGATTTTCTACACTAAAAGTTGTGGTTTCTTCTTCACCTTCTATATGCATACTTTAGTCTTTGGGCCTTTATTGCTTCCTAATGAACCTTTGTCTTTGTGCATTTTCCAGATCAGATCATCTCATCTTAAGACGTCGTCGTTCAGTTGGAAACAGATATTCGTCTTTGGTTGAGGGACGTCCATTCATGTTCGAGGGACTTCTCTGAAAGCTAAACAACATCGTTTTTCATCTCGATTGACGTCCCTCATTCAGTTGCATGAACTTGAACTAGTGTAACTCTAATTATATAATCTCGAAGGATGTCCTTGCAAGCGCAAGCAACCCTAAATCCTTGAACACAATTGAACAACAACGTTTTCCAGTGTTGCACATCACATGGTGTCAAGGAATGTTGCACCATCCATTGTTGAAAAATCCATTAACTGCGGAATGGAGGTAGATCCTATTTTGGCAATTGAGGTCAGTGAGAAACGTTGGTTCTATCAAGAGCCTACTATAAAGGTGCATTCAATCTCGACATCTCTAGACTCGGAGCTTCGTTCAATACGAGACTCAAATGATGATGATTGGGTAGAGAGTATGCATCTTCAACTAGAATGTTCGCCCTAGTTTCTTTGTCTGGGAAAGAAGTGTAGTTCGTTGAATGAAATTAGAGAACAAGTGGTTGATTATGCTTTGAAGAATGGGCACGGGATAAAGTTTGTCAAAAGCAAACGTCATCAGTTGAATGTCGTGTGCAAGGATGGATACAGTTGGTGAATTCATGCTTCAAAAATGAAAGGTGAACTTACCTTTCAAACTAAGAGCTATAATGAGGTGCACACATGTGCACGACAAATGGAAAGCCAACACGCTTCTGCCAAATGGGTGGCAAACCAATATTTGGATAGGTTCAAAAGTCAGCCCACGTGGGTTGTTCCTTCCATTATTGAGACTATCATAAATGACTTTAATGTCAACATTACCCTAAGTCTTGCCAGAAGGGCTAGAAATTTTGTAACGACTCGATTTTTCTTACATTTGAAAACGTGTAAAATTTAAAACTTTTTCTTTTCTTTTGTGAAACAGCAGAAGACTTTTCATTATTAAAAACCCCTTTTTTAAAAGATACGATAAATAGAAATCTTTTGTAAAAATATTTTATAAAGCACAGTGGAAAACTAAATAAATAGAACAAAACATTTTAGAGTACAATAAATAACTTCTTTCTTTGTTCAATTTAAATACATTACAAAACCTTTACAAGCCATTTTTTTAAATTCATTAGCCTAGCCAGCCTTAAGATATGCCCGTGCAAATCCTTCATCAACTATTCTCGATCTGTTCTCCTGTTCATCGTACAGACCTACATCACAGGATAAAACAATGAGCCTAACGCTTAGTAAGAAATAGAATGAAATGCAATGCTCATGCTCAATGCGTACTTATGGAATCTATTTTAGAGAAGAACCTATCTCTTCATTTATATTTCGTTATAGAAAAATGATACATCTTATAGTCATGTGGCTTAATTATCACTCTCGAGGAGATACATCTATTAGGGGTGTCACCACTATGACCGTCACCAATCTTCTATGATGTGCAAGCGTGGGGGATTTCTAGTACAAGAGAAATGATACATCCTATGGTCCATATGGCTTAATCGTCACTCTCGAGGAGATATATCCATTAGGGGTGTCACCACCGATGGACCGTCACCGCTTCTCCCGAACCCCCACACGCCTATATACGTTTATTCGTTCATTGCATTAACATGTCATGCATATGTCAACATTTTCATAAGCCCTATTCATGATGCATGTATATCATGTCATATACAATTCACAATAATATACAGAGTACAAAAAAGAAACTTAACATAGCATCACAACAATGATAACACTTCACGATTCACCCAAAGTAACTTACCCTTACCTTGTAACACCTTGTCAATCAATGATAGAAAATAAAGCAGAGTGTAATTTAATATGATGATTATCAATTCAAGCTATGCATTTATTGACAGAGAGCAATTAACATGCTATTTAACCAAGAGCAATTCATAAGAAATCTAACTATGAATAATTTAGAATCCAAAGAACATTTATCGCAAACATGGATAAACCAAGAGCAGTCCATAAGCAATTTAACAAGGAATAATCCTTTAAACCAATTTCTCATCCAACAACATATGTCAGTCCAAAATCATCCAAAACTCGACAAAATAATTCATTTCACAACCTCATAGACATCAATCTCCCCATTTCTTTCATCCAATTATCGTGACAGTATTTGATTTCTTTCATTCATAGCATACTAACAATTTGCAGGAAGTAACCAAGGCAGTAATCAATCATCAAACAAAGTGGTAATCAATCAACAAACAAAGTCCCACGATGTAGGGCCTCCACTGGCACACTACACCCTATTTCTTACCTTACTTGACGATTCCTTACAGTCACACGTTTTCCTTTACACCAAAAGCAACAATCTCCAAACAAGCCAAAATAACGACAGTTTTCCTTCCTCACGTTCTCGGTGCCTTTCTCCCTCTCTCCTTCGCTCTTTCTTTTCTCTGTAAGAAATTCCAGAATATGCTCCACTTTTACTTCTGTTAATAAGGAGAGAAATCTCCTTGAGACATTTTGGCATTCTTGAGATTCGCCAACAACTTTTAGGTGGCACCGCATCTAAATGCCACATATATCAGTTTATCGTTTAAGGAAGATTATGAAATCAAATTGCCAAAACGCTCACAGAAGGAATGCCGAAACACCAGCTGAAATGAAGCAGATTCCTTTTTGAAGGATTGTAGAGCCGCCATGATTTGCCACTTCCAGAAATTAAACGTGAAGGACGTCCATTTTCCATAAGTGACATCTCTCGACGCAAATACCATGGTCCTACTTCATTCGCTCCCTCATCCGATGGTCATAAAATGTGTCCATTTTTCTTTTTGATTCCCACGTGCCTTGCACGTGGCCCAGTCCTTGATTTAACAACGGACTACAGCCTTACTAATTTAACGGTCCATATTTTGTCCGTTATTTCTTAGGCCTCATCCAACAGTGTATAGTTCATCCTATATTTTTCCTTCGAGACATCCATTAATTTCCTTGGCATGAGGGGCGTCTGTTCCTCGATAAGGGATGTCCGTTCTTCAGTAAGTCTTTTTTCCCTTTGTTCCAAATGACACCGTCCCACTTAAATCTTAATGTCGTTCCCTTTATTTCTATTTTAGACGTCCTTTGTCCATAAAGGACGTCCCTTCCTTCCCATTTCTTCTTAGTTCCAAACGATTTCGTCTCACTTAATACTAACGCCGTTCTTGTTATTTCAATTTTGGACATCCATTGTCCATTAGGGACGTCCCTCGCATCAAAACGATGTCGCTTTCTACTTACTCTTAACAAACGATGCAACCCGCTTTCCATATTCAATAACAAATGTCCATTTTCCCTTGAGGGACGTCCGTCCTAACCCAAACGATGCTGCATTTTCTCTCCCCATCATTTATTCTATTTCCTTTTATTTTAATTCCCTTCTCTTCATTTATTTAATTAATCCCTCTTTTGGAAATTAATAATTAACACTTTTAATCAATCCAACAATTTAATCACTATAAATACCCCACTTAACCACTTCTAACAATCTCATCGAATAAATTTCAATAATTATCCAAATCATCCTACCACACCCAATTAATTTTTACACTATCCTTACTTAATTCCGTTACGAAAAATCAAGGTATTACAAATTTAGCCCTAAAACTGAACAAATGGAATGGTAATGAACAATACAAGCGACTATGGTAGTACGGAGAAGAGATTCAAAGATCCAATCTCGGCAACACATTGTTGGTGGTGGTAGATATGCATGATCTTACGTTATGTCCAAGTCTAATATTTAAAAGGATGTACATGTGTTTGGATGCGTGCAAGAGAGGTATGAGGGAGTTTGGTAGACCTGTCATTTGCCTAGATGGTTGTTACCTGAAGGGGTCATGCCTTGGCCAGTTGCTCACAACAGTCAGCATTGACACCAATGATATAATTTATCCAGTTGCTATAAAACTTGTTGAATTAGAATGTAGAGACTCCTACACCTGGTTTTTGTGTTGCTTACTTTTGGACATAGACAGTGAGATAGGAAGGGGATGAACATTCATTTCCAACCGACAGAAAGGGTTGGTGCCTTTTATCAAACAATATGCACCAGTAGCTGAGCCTCATTTCCACCTCAGAAATTTGTATGCTAATTTAAAAAAATAATTTCTGGGCAATTTATACAAAGATATTTACTGGAAGGCAGCTAGGGCCACAAAATCATCGTAATTTCAAAAAGAGAAGAATAAATTACTTGTGGTCAACTAGACAGCACACGCATATCTGCAAAAAATCAACCCGAGGTGTTGGTCAAAACATGCTTTCAGTTCCGTCCCAAAGTGTGACATGGGCCTCAATAATTTGAGTGAGTGCTACAATGCCTACCTCTTGCCAGCCCAGGACAAACCAATCATCATTATGTTCTAGATGATTAAAACGGGCATCATGTGTAGAATTGTTAAGAAACATGATAAGATGGCGGAGTCGACAAACCTATTGTGTCCTAAGACCAAAAAGAAGTTTGCTAAGCTACAACATGTGACTCAAAATTGGTGTCCAACACCTGCACAAGGTAATCAATTTCATGTCAGTGATGGTAATTAACAGTACGTAGTCAATTTGGACACACGCACCTATAACTGTTACCAGTGGAAAGATTCAACGACTTTAGGATTGCGAGTTAATTGCTTCAGCAATGCCATGTCTTCTCCTTGTTTTACAAAGTCTGGGTCCTTGGATATGTGAAAATACTCCTCCGTTGGCTCCTATGTGGAGCATCCAATTAGCTCATTTAACTCTTTAAGAGTTAGCTTAATCTATTGCCCAAATAGAAAAGTTCTTAGCTCAGTAAGGCGGTTGCTGTCTAGCTCCAAATTTGAGTAAAATAATTTCACCATCCTCTCGACATTAAAGAATTGGGAATCTGTACCTTTTAAAAACACGGGTGCCTTGCACATCACCTTTCAACGTTAAAGAATTTGGAGTCCATCATGGCCATCAATTCCGATCTAGAGACGTCCCTCCCTCGATTCAACAGCCATGGATGATCCTCCGCCATCGCCTTTAGAAAATGGCAAACTCCATCCTGGCCGTCAATTCCAATCAAGGGATGTCCCTTCCTCGATCCAACGGCCATGGATGATCGTCCACCATCGCCTTTGGAAAATGGAAAATTCCATCATAGTCGTCAATTTTGAGTGTGGGACGTCCTTCCTCGATCCAATGGCCAGTCAAGATCATCCACCATCGCCTTTGGAACTACAAACAACCGTCCGTTGTTCCAATGGGCAAGAGGGATGTCCCTCGTCCACCGATACTTGACGTCCTTCGTCTCCGCTCGATGATAGTTGGCGTTATCAAAACCCAAGCGTTAACGTCAACAGATTTGTACAGAAAACGTGACTGCGAGGTTGCCGGCGTTCTTTTCTCATAGTTCAGGGTTTTAATTATGTATAAATTTTCTTCAATGTTTGACTTGTCATTAATAATAAAGTATAGGGTCTGTGGTGTTAATTTTCCTTATTACAATAATGAATTCATTTGAAGGCTTACGATTATTTGAATTGAGTATTAGCGGTGACTATTCCATTTTTATGGACGAAAAGAAAAACCTATTCTTCAATATTTTAAGTAAGCATTAATAAATTCTTATTTGAAATTATATATAAATTGTTTCTTCATAAATTTACTTTTATTTTATAATGATTTTTTTAAAATTTATTTTCACTTATAGTGACGACATGAAAAGCTATTGTTCATTTCGTATCATGCACACCACAACTTGATTACATGTACCTTTATCAAAATCAATCCAATTCATTTTAGTTAAACAATTGGACCATCCATTTATTGTTTGCATACATCAAAACATACTATTAGTGTATTTGAATTTTGAGTTGAAGGAATTGGAGAGATTTACGTTTGAGCAGGGGTTGAAGGAGTTAAGCAGAAGTGTAAACCTTAAATTCTCTAAGGTAAGAAAAACTAATCTGTTTCCAACAAAAATAACATAAAATTTTGAATTTTAGTTTGGAAGTCTTGTAATAGAGATTCGAGAAATCAGGTTGGGATTTTTTACTAATTTTTTTAAATTTAAGTCTCTAGTAATTGGCAGTTGAGAGCGTTGTGTAGAACTCAAATTTTCGCTCTAAACCGCAAATGGAATTTGTGATGTTTAGTGCAAAAAGTGGGGTTTTTAAGGGTTGAATTATAAAGGTTAACAATTGTGTTTCGTTTAATGTTCTAGAGGTCTGGTTAGATATTCTGATTGGAAATAATGGTGAAATCTGACTAGCTTAAAAGGGAAACTCCAACATGATCTTCTCATTGTCCAAAACTTCAATTTTATACTAAAATCACAATTAGGGGTGTGCAGAACCGAACCGGTACCGAAGAACCAGACCGGAACCGGTGGTTTCGGTACCAGTTTGATGAGGGTTTAGCAGGTACCAGACCAAAATCGGTTCTGCCAATCAATTTTGTTTGAGCAGAACCGATTTGCTCGGTTCGGTTCTCGGTTCTCAGTATCGTAGAACCAGTACCGAGCATAGAACCGAGTCTGAGAAACGGAGAAAGGCTCTACAGCTCAAAAAAAATTAGGGCACCCCACCCGAGTCTCATCTCATTCTCACTCACCCTCTCCCAGTCTCCCTGTGTGTTCACTGTCCCGAGCCTCCCGAGTCCCAATGGCCAACCCTACTCCCCTCTAGTCCCGAGTCTGACTCCCGAGCTCCAGCCGACCATGACCGTTGACCAGCCCTTCGTCTCCCCTTCGGCGCCGGCACTCCATCTCCCGAGTCTCAAGTTGCAACTCAGTCAAGTTCCAGCTCGGTCAAGTCTCAAGTCTCAACTCAAGTTCCAGCTCAGCTCGGTCAGCTCCAGCTCCAGGCCCTTCCTTCCGTCACCAACTCGCCCTCGGTTTGGTTAGTACTCACTACTCATTAGTATTATGTTCTGTTGTGATGTATGTGATTGTTGATGAATCTGTCTGATGATGAATTTTTTGATTGTTGATGTTCATTTGCCTAGTATTATGAATCTGTTGGTGCTGAATTCTGATTTCTGAAGTGTTGGTCATGTTAGTATTGATGCTAATGGATTCTGTTCTGATTTGTGATTTCTGTTCTGATAGTTAATCTCAATCTGTTCTCATAGTCATTGTTCTGTTGGTTACTACTGTAATATTTCTGTAGTGTTTAATCTAGTAGTGTTAAAGTTGAACTGTTGATTGAATGTTGATGGTTTCTATTTGTGAATTGTGATGGTTTCTGTTCTGTTTTGTTAGTTTTTCTGTTCTGTGGCTTAGTAATGTGATTCTAATATGAGTTTTTAAATTGTTGAAAATATAGATAATGGAAAGCTTTAATGAAATTATAGAGAGTGCTAATGTTAACCCTGTTACGAGTCAATCGAAGAGGAAAAAATCTAATGTTTGGATTCATTTTACTATGGTAGAAAGCATTGATACGAACAACCCTAGAGCAAAATGTAATTATTGTTCTCAGATATATACATGTCATCCAACAAAGAATAGAACTTCAAGCTTGAAAAAGCATGTTAGCTCTTGTAAAAAATTGTTGGCAAGTGTAGATACAAAGCAAAAGACTTTAAGCTTCCAAAATGGAGATAAAACGGGATCAACTTCCACACTTGCATCTTTTAGTAGTGCAACTGGCCGAGAACTATTAGCAAAAATGGTTATTATTGAAGAAATGCCTTTTAAGTTTGTTGAATCAGAGGGCTTTAGAGTTTATTCTAATTATTTACAACTGAAATTTGTTGTACCCTCTAGAACTATGATTGCACGAGATATTATTGGAATTTATGAGAAAGAGAAAACAAAGTTGAAAGAAAACTTTAAGAACACATCTCAACGCGTATGCTTGACTACGGATACATGGACTTTGATTCAAAATTTGAATTATATGGTTTTAATTGCGCATTTTGTTGATTGTGATTGGAATTTGCATAAAAAGATTATCAATTTTTGTTTGATTGCAAATCATAAAGGTGAAACCATTGGTAAAGAAGTAGAGAGATGTCTTTTTGAATGGGGGATGGAAAATGTTTTGACAATTACAGTGGATAATGCTTCTTCCAATGATGTGGCCATTTCTTATTTGGTTAAAAGTATTCGAAATTGGAATGATTTAGTTTTAAATGGTGAATACATGCATATGCAATGTTTTGCGCATATTTTGAATTTGATAGTATGTGATGGTTTAAAAGACCATCATGAATCTATTACGAGAGTACGTCGAGCTATGAAGTATGTTCGATCTTATCCTGCGAGACTACCAAATTTTCAGAAATATGTGCAAAATGTTAAAATTGGGTGCAAAAGTAGTGTTTCTCTCGATGTGCCTACAAGATGGAATTCCACATATTTGATGTTGGAAAGCGCAGAAATATTTGAAAAAACTTTTGAGAAATTGAAAGAAACAGATGTTAATTATCTCGCTGATTTGGGTGAATAAAGTCCTCCCATAAAACAAGATTGGGATAATATTCGAGAACTTGTAAAATTTTTGAATATTTTTTATGATACGACTGTAAATGTTTCAGCCTCCTTGGATGTTACTACGAATATATATGTTTGTGAAGTATGCAACTTGAAAATGGTTATCCAAGAGTATGCTGAATGTGATAATCCATTATTGAGGCGAATGGCTATTGGAATGCAGGACAAATTTGATAAATATTGGGGAAGCTGCGATAGAATGAATGTCTTGATGTGTGTTGCAGTTGTTTTAGATCCTCGATGTAAAATAAAGTATTTGAAACATTGTCTTTCCATGGTAATGGGTTATGATAAGACAAATGATTTGTTAACCCAAGTACAACTAGTGCTTTAAAAATTATATCTCGAGTATAGAGGTGATTCGGGATTGGAAAATTCAGAAGACAATTATTGTACTGCAAGTGTACCAACAACATCTACAATCTTGAAATAAAATAGCAGTTTGAGCCACAACAAGCTACATGGGATGTTTTATAGTCGCCCCGAAGAACAAGATGTTTCAACTACTCGGTCAGAACTTAATCAATATTTATTTGAAGCATTGGAAAAATTTTCAAACAAATAAGACATTCTCATATGGTGGAAATTGAATTCATTGAAATTTCTAATTCTAAGCAACTTGGCAAAAGATATATTGGTTATTCTTATTTCTACTGTTGCATGAGAGTCAGCTTTTAGTAGTGGAGGACGAGTACCTGATCCATTTCGTAGTTCTTTGTCCCCAAAGACTGTCGAGGCGCTTATTTGCACTCAAAGCTGAATTCGATCTTTGAAATATGAATCAATCAACTTTCATGATGGTCTGGATGAACCAGGTATCTTTTATATTGATAGTGTTTTTCCTTTATATTTGTTTTATTAATTACTATGTTTTATAAATTTGTTTTCAATATATATTTTTCAAAGATTATACAAATTAATGACGCTGATGAAGTGAATTAGTCTGAAATTGATAGTGATGACTGATGACAACGTAGAACAAGATATTTATATTTTTATTCATTTTGAACCATATTATCATCATTTCTTTTTGCTTGGGATGTTGTATCATTCTTGATTCCAATATTCAATTGATTAAAGTTTTTGACATGCAGGGACTTGGAAATAAGTAACTCAGTTGAGTATTTATATTTTAATTCATTTTTATTTTTTTTATAATTATCGTTTGTCAAGTAATTACTTCTAACTCGCATTGTATAATATTAATTCTTTGGCAATTTATATTCTGAAATTTGAAGATACTGGACATTGGACTTGGAGTCTTAGACAATGAAATTGAACACAAGAATTTTTTTTTTTGTTCATTTAATATCAAGTTTTATAACTTTTTTTATTTTTGATTGTTTTTTTTTCGTTTTGTAACTTCACTTTTTCGGTTTTTTATTTTTTTTTTGTCATTTTATATATTTGTTAGTTTCTTTATGGTAGTTTTATTTATACTAGGTTAATGTTGTGTGTATAGTGTAATTATTTAGGATTTTTTTTGCATTTTTTATTTTTATAAATTTTTATTATAATATTTGAAAAAAAAAGTGTCATACCGAACCGGAGTTCGGTACCCGGGTCCCATGGAACTGGTTCCGATTTTGGATTTCCAAAACCGAAACCGACCGGTTCGGTGTGGTTCCACTTCGGAACCGGACCGTGAACACCTCTAATCGCAATAATAGAAGCAATATTACCGCGAAGACGATTCTGGGAAACTCCAGCATGGTCTTCTCGTTGTTGAAAAAAATTCCCACATTTTTAGTTTTCTGAACATCTTCTCGTCTTGGAAAACAATTCCCTCCTCTCAATTTCACTATCGGGTTCTCATCACTATCTTTTCTTTCCTCTTTCTAGTCCATTGTCGTCATCACCAATGTCTCTCTTTTCACAAAAGAAAGTAACCTTTCCACCGTGGAAAGTAATCATTCTGCGGGGGAACGTCGTCATTCCATAGCGGAAAGACAACATTTTGCAGGTCAAACGTTGTCGTTCCGCAGCAGAACGTTGTCATTCCGCAGCTGAACGTTGTCGTTCCAATGCAAAATGTTGTCTTTCTGCTGCGGAACGACAACCTTTCGAGTACAGAAAGTAATCTTTTAAAATTATTTAGTGGAAAGACAATGTTCCGAGAAGGGATGACGACGTTTCTCTACGAAACAACAATGTTCTGTTGGAATGATAATGTTTTTAACGGAAAACATAACCGCGATGTTTGCTCAGTCTATTTCTCATAGTTCAATGTTTAAGTTGTTAGCAAAAATTGTTTACTAGTTGACTTGTCATAGATCTCATAGTATAGTGGTTGATTTATTAATTTTCTTTTATTTATTTATTTATTTATTTTCTTCTATTAATTATTAATTATTACTATTATAAGCTTTAGAGGACCTATATTGACACTGATAAAATGGTACAACTCAATATTGAATGTTGAGTAATTTTGGATTTTTACATACTTAGGCTTTGGTCAGTGGTAGACCTAGTTGAGATAATGATTTATTTTTATGTCATATATTGTATTGTTTCCTAGAATATTATTCTGATACGTGTTTTCATATAAAATAATATGTCTAATTTTTTTAAGTTTCGTCGATTTTTATATTATATACGTATTTTTAACTGAACATATTTTTATTCGACCATGCACATTTATTTTTATTGATCATATTGGTTATATGAACTAAGTTTGATTGACCCATGTTGATGTCATGTTTTCTTTATGCACATTCGACCATTGAACAATGTGTTTTGTTGCTTTAACTACAGTTGTCACGCTCCAAATGGGGTTCGAGACAGAACAGAGAATGACTCGACCTAAAAACGAATTGAGTTGCCCAATCCTTTTTAAAACTTAGTTACATTAAAAGGAACTAGAAAACTCAAATTAAATAAAATAGTCAAGTTCCAAACCAAAAAGAGACTAAATCAACAGTCCAACAGTAACATTAAAGATAAATAGTAGTATAAGTTTATAAAAAAACCTATGCTAGAAATTATTAGGGAAAAAAATAATAATAGTAATTAAATCTTTAAATGAAAGGGGAGTCGAATGAGGTGAGTAAACTAACCCAATAGAGATAAAATTTATATTCAATAGTATAAATAATAGAATATGTGAGCATATAAAGTCAAAAAAAGTTATGCAGTATTGAACAAAACACAATAGGGTATGTTTTCAAATTAACCCACTATAGTGTGGTACATAATATAAAATAACACACTACGTTAAATTTCAATGAAAATGGAGTCACTCACGGACTCCGACCATATCATGTCATCGACAGTAACAATAAAGGCGATACTCGGCGATCACAATAGCTAGACGACCCTGATCAGGTTTAGGGTTGTCACGACTCGAAGACGGGCCTAACAAAACCGCTAGGTTAGGTGACCTGATGCTCGTGGAGAACCTTATCACCCAGCCCAAGGTGTGGATTATTTGCGAAAGACTTTTACTATTTAAACACAGCCTAAAGGTTATGGGCCTTGGTCCGTATAGCAATCATGATAAAATAACGGTGCATAAAATAAATATAAATCCAAAATATTGTGCAACAAATCCAAACGAACAGAATTTAAGAGTTTGCAGACCAAGTGTAAATATCCTCACAAAATAACAAGTAAACACTCCAACAAAATTAGAAATAAAAAGAAATGCTTTGACTATGTTTCCTCAGTCACTCCTACCTTTACCTGGAGTTGGGAGGAGGATGTTAGGGTGAGTGACTAACTCAGTAATCTAGACTAGATGCATCGCATGCAAAAACTGATCTTTCCCTCTTTTAGAAAACAATGTTATGTTTCTCTTTTACCATAGATGGATTTTAATTCAGAAACTCTTTAACATTTTATAAAGCATGCACAAAGCCGTCGATGAGGCTTTTATTGGAAATCTGTTGTATACATAGACAACTATACTTTGAGAAAAATATGTCATCACCATTTTTCGATCTGAAAACGTTATCAGTGAAGAGTGATGGCCACTCAAGAGTCTATCAGTCACCCATCAAAGAATAGGTGGTCATCCGTCGATGGCAACACCTTATAAGTTAGAAGAAAAGGATGGTACTCGCATCCGTAGACCAGCAGAGCACCCATCTGCGATATCAAAACAAATGAGGTCCCCAGCATTGGGTTGTTCCTCAACTAGCCACTTACTGTATCTAAGTTGACGAAGGTTGCCTGCGAGCGAAGCTACAAGCCGTCACGCCACCCGTCACTTAGAATGCTGCTAGGCGAATAATCCTAGTGACTGAAAACCTCCAATCCATATGACTAAAACCCTAACCAGGTTTTGGGGCTCAAAACCCAAGGACACATCATCATCGCCCTATCACCGTTTGACTTTTAGGGCTTGAAACCCGAGCAAATGTCACCGGTACTCTATCACCCTTTCGCACGTACAATCAATCAATCTCCTCGTAGTATGAGATTGTACAAGATAGTCTCGTGATGCTTTAGCGCCAAAATTTCCTAAAGCATCAAGAGGATTTATCCTCCCAACATATGCATAGAATATATATGTCATACCATCTACGAGAAATAAACGTGAGAAAACATACATATACATAAAAGCTGATGTGCTGTAGAAACAGTTCCCATTGGGTTTTCAAGTGTGTTATTCCACAAAATATTAGTTTTGAAAACGTGATGCGATGAAATGCAAAAGGTATAGAAATCCCTACCTTTACGGCGCTCTCTCTTGCTAAATGGAGCAACCGTCTCATCGGGGATCGTCTAGCAATCTCTAAAATTGTCTAAGCCTAATAACATATCAAAAACAGAAATCCTCGTCAATAATTGTCAAGAAATGGGTGGAAGGGTCCTATATCGGGACTAAGAACCCAACTGTAATATCTCAAATATTTGTTGAGCTGAAGCATAGCTTAAGTGATAATTTTGGGATATTAGGAGCTAAGTTGGACAAGTAAAGATATTGGTCAAGAGAAATGCATTTGGAATAAATGAATTATGATACCTCATTATGTTCATAGTTAGATTATGAGAATGGTTTGAGTCAAATGGAGAATTATTTAGTGATACTTGAGGTTTTATTGGACGATATCAAATGGATTGATAGTTAATTGAAATAGAAAGAAGAGAAGATGTATTTGGACACGTTTGGATATTATAAGGTTGAAAGTATAAGATATATATTATTTTAGGACATATTGTATTTAATGAAGGATAAAGTGATAATGGAATATTTGGTGTAGGATGAGATTAGGGTGATTAATGACAAGTATATGGGGTATATATATATATATATATATATATTGTCACGTTAAAGGAAATAACGTGTACGTGCATGTTTGGAGAAATTACGTGTATCATTCTTTGGAATCTG
Source organism: Begonia loranthoides (assembly GCA_022433065.1). Taxonomy (NCBI): domain Eukaryota; kingdom Viridiplantae; phylum Streptophyta; class Magnoliopsida; order Cucurbitales; family Begoniaceae; genus Begonia; species Begonia loranthoides. The sequence continues at coordinate 9,579,332 of CM039475.1, forward strand.
CAGCCGATTGTGGCGGTCGATCGATGGCGTGATGTGCCCCAGGGTCCTCTCACACGGAGTCGAGCCAAGAAACTCATAGCTTTCCTAACTCGTTTTTATTTTGCAGGAGATTTCAAGATCTGGGATTCTTTAAAGGAAATATCACATGACGATAAAGGAGTTCCATTCCACTCGATTACATGGGAGCATACTCGACCAACCTAAACCGACATCCAAGTGGCCTATGTAGAATGTGGACTCGAAGATGACAAGTACAATTTGAATTCTTGATTTGAATTATTAGTAGACTTACTTGATCAAAACTTTTACTTGTTTTTTTTATGTTGTTGTTATTTTTGGAGTAAGTGTAGAGAGTTGCGCGGTTTGCTTGCAAACCCCGCCCTCATGCCCAAATTTCATCATTAAGGGTATTTTGGTCTTTTTGACCTATTTTGTAAACATTAGGGTTTAAGTACCCTCTTTTGGAAAGAAGGAACTAGTTTTGATTGAATAGAATTTTTGCTTCTCTTGAAGAACAAGTCGCGGCCTCCTCCCTCCATTAGCGCCGATTCTTCCATCCCCATTCAAGGGTTTCTTGAAGCTTCTTAACCTTGCAATTCTTGGGATATTATCTCTTCCAATCCTTTATCTTTATGGTTAGGATTGTGGTGTGGAGATAAAAGAAGATTTCCATCCTTGGAGAGTGTTGTCCATCGGCCAACCACAAGTCGCCCCTCTCACTAGGAGGTCCGCAGACTCCTCGACGTTACTCTTGATTCTTGAAGGATTTCTTGACTTTTTCTTTGGTTCTTGGATGCCCTAATGTTCTGGTGATTGATTACTTAATCTTTGTTGAAGAGATTTTGTGTGGATTATTGATTTGGAGAAAGTTATTGTTGGATTATTTGTGTGATGCTGAATCTGTTTTCTTGCTGATCTGCTAATGTCACCGGTTGTGGAATCTGTTTGAGCTCTTTGCACTGAATATTTTAATTAGGTCCCTTCTGCAGAATTTTTCTATTTTGAGATAAGTAGTTACCCTCCAAAATTGACGTTAATATTCTGTATACAAGAGAAGTTCTGTTCATTTTAATCTGGGTTGTCGGATCTGTCCAGGAGAATTCCAGATTTCTGGACTATATTGTTTCTGCTATAACTTCCGTTTCAGAGTGGATAATAAGCTGTAATTTTGACACATTATTCATGAATGTGTTGAGTTGGTGTTCACCAAAATCCAGCTAAAGTTCACGGTTGGATTATGAGTTATTTCTGTTTTAGTATTATTTGCCCGGGTTTCACAGTTTTCTGGACAGATTTGAATATTGTGTTCTAAGTGATTCTTGGAACCTATCACGGCGTCATCGACCACATATTTGAAGCTTAACGTTTGGTGGACGTTTGATGGATTGGTGGTTGATCGTCCCTCATTAATCTATCTCGACCACCATTTATGTAGAGTGATCTGGAGAGTCTGGAATGTATAAAAGTTGAAGGAAACGTCGTTGATTGAATGTCTGAACGTCTGGAATCGAAGAAGACGATGTTTAACACTGCTGAAGTGGAAAGGTTTGGCATTTTAGACATTGAGACATCTAAGGGTTGCTTGTTAATGGCGTTGAATGCATTTGAAGATGAAGAGGTTGACGTTATATACGTTTGGTCAGTATTGAGTCGCTTGTTAATGACAGCACGTTGTTGGAAATGTCGTATGGAGTGTCTGAACGTAGAAATGTAGTAATGGACATTGATGAAGCCGCGTCCCGTGGCCTTCCATCTTCACGGTTGACGTTGGGTTTGTGTCTATAAATTGGTGAGGGAGAAGGGAACTGAACAGAGAGGAAACGCGGGCAACCTCTGCCAAAATTTGGAGAGTGATGGTGTGAAGGTCTGCTGTGCTTATGGTTGAGTGTTCTAGTGTTTCTACTTGAGAGTGAAAGTTTAAGTAAAAGGAAAATCATGAGTGTGTGAAGTGTTTATGTGAAGCTCTGGAGAGTTGGAAGAGAATTCTTTGAGTGGTAGCCGGCGATAACCGCGAAAGTGAATCGACAATGAGGGGAGTGTTGCTTTGGTGTTATCTACTCTAGGGTTTCTACAGGTAATAGTTCCTCTTCCATGGATATTGGTGATTGTTGTTGTTATGTCCTCTGCTAAGTGATAATATTGGGTATATTATTTAGTTAAGGTATTATTTTGTTGGACGAGGAAGAATATTGTTTGGAAAATGATTGAGTTTTGGTTACCACTCTATGAATTGCGGGTATTCTGCTAGGTTATTTTATGGTTAATAGACAAGTAGTCTTGGGAAAGATACAATGCATGTTTGGTTGCTAACTTGGTTAATGAATAGGGAATTTATTCATGTTATTGGATTTTATTATGTGGGATTATGGATGAAGTGATAAATTGTTGGATAAAAGGATTGTTGCAAAACAAGGTTCATTGATAGTTTGAACATAATTGGAAGTTATCCAAGCTAATTGTAGCTAGGGGACTTTATTATTGGAGATTAATTATTAATAGTTGTGTATTAATAATGGATAGGTTTTGTGAAAGAATCTTAAACCGTTAACTTATTAAAGCTAAGGACCTCAGGTACGTGCTATTGCATCTGCTTTGTCCGAAATGACCTACATCTCGGGAAATTAGGGTTTTATTTGATGTTTGTTTACTAAATGCATAAGTTATGTTATTGTATGAAAATGTATATTATTTAATTGTATGTTTATAGATTAAGTTTAGTCCCTTAGATAGGACAGATCATGTTTTAAGAATACGATTAAGAAACAAGTAAGATAGGATTGTATATCCCGATAACGTTAAGACATGAAATCATAAAGTACACGAAAATTATTATACGTAAACAGCTGTGGACAAGTTAGATACGCCCAGCACAGAAATCAAGATAAGTTATGTAACTATGGACCGGTTAGATACGTCCGGCATAGATATCAAGTAAACGACTGTGGACTGATTTGATACGCCTGGCACAGAAGTCAACTGTGGTCTAGTTAGATACGCCCGACACAGATGTTTGTATGGTCCGGTTTGATACGCTCAGCATATAAATAGTAAATGAATGTTTATATGGTCTGGTTTGATACGCCCAACATATAAACGGTAAACGAATGTTTATATGGTCCGGTTTAATACGTCCGACATATAAGCAAATGAGATAACAATATAAGATATGAACAGTAAAAGAGAAACGAAATAGAAAACCTTATGCAATGTTATAGAAATTGTATGTGAATTCTATGTTTTACGTTTATATCACGTATTGAGCATTAGGCTCATAGTTAAGTCCCGTTGATGTAGGTAAGAAGCAGATGAATGGATAAAGTTGTTAATGGACATAGCTGATGGAGTGTTGTTGTGTGGGTGTTTGTGATGTTGGCTACATTGACCTATGGTTATGACTCACGGAATGGAATAAATTTTTTAAAGACTTTCAACTATTTTATGATTTTAAATAAATGTTTTAAGTAATGTTTTTATTTAAACAATGGGTTCATTGATGTGCCCCAAGTTCCCATCATTTGAGCCCGAGCCAGAGGCTCTTTTATTCTCTAACCTTTTTTATTTATTTTTGAAGGTTTTTGAATCAAATAAACATCATTGGAGTTGGCATTTGGGCTTATGGAGATTTTACAATCTTTGGGGAATAATTGCGAGCTGTTTTTCTGCCTAGATTCTGACCTCCGACAGTTCAAGAGGATTTTGACAATCGGGATGACGTCTTTTCAACTTTGGTCCTTGATACCAAATGTAGCCAACATCTAGAGGTTTTGAACGAGCTATTGAAAGTTACATTTGGGTTCCATTTGGTATGTCAAATGTCTTTGTTTCAGAGAGCAAAACTCAAACTCAGATTTATTGTTGTTGTTTTAATTAAGGGTTGTTTAGTCTTTTGTTAATTAGGGTTAATTTCGTCTTATGTCATATATTTGTAAACATTTTGGGTTAAAACCCTACCTGGTTGCAATTGGAAGGGGACTTTGATGAATTAAGAAAATTTGGTTCTCTTTTGAGAGAAGACACCCACAGCCTCCCTTCCCCTAGCGCCGATTCAGCCATCTCCCTTGCAAGGTTTTCTTGAAACCTCTTGACCTTGCAACCTTGGGTTATTATGTCTTCCAATCCCTCAGCTTTAAGGTGAGGATTGTGGCATGGAGGTAAAAGTAGGTTTCCAACCTTAGAGAATGTTTGCTTCCAAGCAAACCACACGTCGTCCCTCTTATTAGAAGGTGCACAGACTCCTTGTTTCTTTTCTCGTTTCTTGGAGGTTCTACTTGCTATATCTGGTTATTTATGACACTTTTAGATCCTCTTATGTGAGTGTTGATATTGTGTTTAATTGTTCGTTCATGAAGTGCAATTTGGAATGAGATTTGTTGTGATTTCTTCTAGCCGCTAAATCTGTTTTTTTATTTGAACTGCTGGAAATACTCTGTTGAGGCTCTGTTTTGAGGTCCGTGCGCTATCCTTTAAATGTTCATTTCTTCTAGAGATTTATTCTATATTGAGTGAGGTTGCTGCCTGCCAAATTTGGTAATTATTGGATTTATATGGAGTGAGATCTCGCTGTTTTAATCTGGGTTGTCGGATCTGTCTAGGAGAATTTCAGATTTCTGGGCTATATTGTTTCTGCTATAAATTTCGTTTCTGAGTGGATAATGAGCTGTAATTTTGATACAATATTCATGAATGTGTTGAGGTGGTGCTCACCAAAATCCAGCTAAAGTTCACAGTTGGATTACGAGTTATTTCCGTTTTAAGTTCAGTATCCAGATTATTACATATTGTCTTGACAGATTTCTAGTTCGTACTTTTGGCGATTTTCGGATTCTATCATTCATGGTATTGAAAATGTGAAGGGCTTCCGCTATATGTTTTGTATGTTAAGACTTCCGTTGTTTATTACTCTGGTGTTTTATTACGCAATGGTTTTACAATGGTTTTAAAGAAAAGAAAAATTTTTATACGGAAAAGGTTACGGGATGTTACACAAATGAGGTGTAATTGACCCAATCATATGTGTATCTGTATAGCGGGGTTGACTCGGAACAATTCCAGGGAAATCTACTAAATTTCTAGTCGACCAATTCATTTCTAGTCGACTAGTCGGTTGACCAATTTTTTTACTTTGGTCAATTTGCGGTCGACTAGTTCATTACTTGTCGATCGACCACATATTCTCAGTCGATCTACCACATATTCCTAGTTGATCGACCGCACACTCCTGGTCTATCAGGAGTCGACCAACTGATCGACCGGTCGATTTCTGGTCGACCAGATTCGTCTCTGGCGCGATTTCTCCACGGGAGATGGACAGTTTTCTCCTTTTTCGCCTCCAATAGATAAATAATCCTATCTAGATTTCAATACAACAATATCAAATAGCCATGTCCCTCATATTCGAGTTTTCAAGATCGAATCCAAAGCATAATATTTCAGACGTTTAAACCCTAAATAGGAGACAAAAACCTTACCGTTTCATGAATCGTCTTCATGAATGTTGCTCGTTACGGTGTCGTGAACGCGAATCCAGAGTTGGAACGTCACATTTTTCCGTTTGGTTTCACCCTCTTTCACCGTAGTGTTCGCATCTGTTGGCCGAATAAGAGAATGGCTTCTTCTTTTCTTTCTTCTTCCTTTCCTTTTAATATTTCTTTATTTTATTTAATAAATAAAATATATTTTATATATTAGATAAAAATCCAATTTAATTCCAATGTGTTCCAAATGCCAACCGACAATGTTTCTTTAACTAGAATAATTTACCAATTTCACTTCCTCAATTTATTTACTGTTGAGTAATATCCAATTTTATCGATTTTGATTATTTGACCAAAAATTCACATGTGGCCATTATGCGACAAATTGGGTCAACTTTTAAACGTCTGGACCGATTTCAACGCAAAAAATTTACACGTGGAATTCATTATTAAAAATTTCACAGGTTTTATAAGGGTTTTGCACCCAGAAACATGACACATACAGTTGTCTCATTACTCTAGTTAACAATAACAAACAAATATATCCTCCAACGGTTGAATGTGCGTAAAGAAAAACATGACTCCCACATGAGTCGATCAAACTTGATTCTTATAATCAACTTGATCAATAACATTAAATATGAATGCTCAATTTTAAATATGTCCAGTGAAAACATGATAAATAATATGAAAAAGAGACAAGCTATCAAAATGGTTACGTCACTTTTTTATGAGAACATGTCTCAAAATAAATTTTAGAAAACAATGTTATGCTGGATATAAAATAAATTTCTACCTCAAATAGCCAACCAATAGCCGAAATAAAAATTCGAACAAACAAGGATCCAACTAGTTCAAAAACTTTTCGTTAATATGTTAAACCTATTAAAATATATACAACCAATATCAATTTATTTATATAAACTCTTAAAAGTTTGTTGGAACCCATAACGGGAATAGAAACTAACTTTGGAAAATTATAGAACAATTCCCAAAAATTTTCAACATTTAGAAACTGGACCGGACAACCGTTATGCCAAAATTAGGTCGAGTATTTTGCCATAAACTAGTTGATCGAGGACTTGGTCTGAATGATCGATTCTAATCCGAACGTCCTTTCTGCGAGCATCCTTCACACTACTACAAGTCCTGTCGACCGCGGATGGGTCTGGACATTAGTAACTCAAGTGTCGTCCTCTCTGTCCAATTTTTCGGAAGCCTTCACTCCCTAGGATGGCTGCGTTTCTACAGAAGCCTTGACTTCTACGGACACGTGCCTTCTGTGTGCTTCCATGGAAGCCCTCACTCAAGCAGACATGTATCTTCCGTGTGCTTCTGTGGAAGCCTTCATTTCCATGGATACATACGTTTTTGCAAAAGTCTTTGCTCCCGCATATACATACATTTCTTTCGCAGATACATAAGTTTCCGCAGTACCCTTCACTCCCAGAGACACATATGTTTCCGCAATAGCTTTCTCTCTCGTGGACACATGCCTCAACGAAAACCCTCGCTTCCACGGGTGCATGTGTTTCCACGGAAGCCTTTGGTCTTGTGGCCATGTGCCTCTCGCATTCCTCCGCAGAAACCCTCACTTCCACCGATGCATGTGTTTCCTCAGAAGTCTTTGCTCCCGCGAATGCAACCTGCAATGCAGGACAGTTCCGACACCCTAAAAATTTCAACTTTAAGGCAAAATCTTTCAACTTTAACAATACAGAATAATTCTATAGTTAATTCACATTAATTCCATGCATAAATTTCAACCTATAAACTCTAAATTTATTTTCAAACTTCTCAACAAAGACTCCAAACTTCTAACAAACCAATATCAAAACATTGACCAACAAAGGTTGAAACATCAGAATTTATCTTTCTAAAAATGTCGAACTACACAAACTTTAGAACTCTAAATTTGCTACAACTTAATCTAATTGGTAGAGCGTCAACTTAATCAATTTCATTAATCAAAATTTTTATTCTAAAATGATATACTTTTACAACATGAATGATGAATTTTTCTTACCGTATATTTCAATTTTAAACTTCAACTCACAGCAAAGTCTCTCTCACCCAACACTAGTTTTTCTTTGAAGAAAATTTTCAAAACTGAAAAAAGATTAAAAAAATAACGCAATAAACATCCTTAGATGACGACTAAATGAATAGTTCTCTTTAGAAAACTGGCGTGGGGAAATAAATATATAATAAATTAAATCGTCATCTTTTATTTAAAATTTTATTTCATTATCCTTTAAATGTTACAAGAGTAATAGGATACAACTCTGTCATGACATTTATGACCTGGTTTTTCAAACCCTAGAAAAGCTTCCAAGCCCCGCCTCCATTGAAACCAGGCATCCTAAGTCTTCCAAAAATCATAATTATCATGAGAATAACCTTTCCCTCCTTGGTCCATGTCCCTGACAAGCTATACCATCTATTCTCACAACTTGGTAGAGGCCTGTTCTCTCTCTCGCAGCTGTATCCCGTTGAATACCCTACATTTCCATACGCACTGCAAAAATAACCCATAATTTGTCATTATTTATATTATTTCAATAAATTTTATATTGTGTTCAATATAATATATCGTACTCAGTTGCGAGACAAGGAGGTAGAAAATATACCTGATCACTTCGAAGGCAATGTTGAAGGTGCTGAAGTTTAGAGGGGATTCCCTTATACTTTCCCTCTCCGTGATGCATATTATTATAATGGCTACGACCAGATAAGAAACCTCTGAGATTGTCAGATATTTCCAAATTCTGGATCTTCTTGTTTCTTCTCTATCACTAATCGTTGAGTTTTCTTTATTTTCTGAAGCTGGAAAGAAAGTTGTGTTTGGCGGAAGATACCTGCAAGAAATTAAAGTTGTTTTCTTAGCATTGTGTACTACTTTACGAGACGCTCTTTTCTTATACGAAGGATAAAAATTGATTAGCATCGAGCTATCACCTGCTCTGCATATCGTTTTGTATGTACTTTCTAACAAATTATGCAGATATAATATTTGTGACAATCCATCACATAAGGGAAAAATTAGTGGAAGGTCTAGTCAATACCTTTAGAGTTACATAATATCACATGGTAAGAAAAATGTGAAAAAAATCAATATACAAGTAGTATTTTCTTTCTAAAGCAACAAGATTAATTTTAAAGATTCAAGAATAAATCTATGCCAATCTCGACTCCAAGCAGATTATATCTGCAAAACTCTGTAATATTTGATATAATAACTAACCCAGACCCAAAACAATAAGATGTCTTGTTAAAAAATTCAAGAAATAATCAATATATAAAAAAAAGAAATATATAAATAAGAATGCAAATGGGAGAATAAATAATAAACCAATGCATGTGGGCCCTCGAATAAATCTTTCAATTCCAATTATTGATGGCTGTGATCAAAATAAAAATAAATAAATAAAAATAAAAAAGGTAACATTAAACTTTATTTAAGGTGATTTCCTTTTATAATATTGATTTTGTTATTATAAAATCCATCATTTTGAAATTAATAAAACACAACTTAAGATTTTTTTTTCTTGATATTCAAGGTCAATTTGCTTCGTGATGACACAATTGTTGGAATAGTTAAATTTTGATAACGTGTATAGTTTTCAATCAATAAGTAAAACCAATAAAGTTGAGTATTATCGCGTGGTTCAAAATATGAGAAAATAACGTTAAGTAATTTAGGTTACCCCAAATGAATTTCACATAAGTTTGGATTTTCCATAAATTAAGATTTAAACAATTGGAAAATTAACAAAACAAACTTTATAGTTTGGATTCTGCAACAAGGTAAACCTTTAAAGAATTTTCACAGATAACTAAAACCTCGAACTATGAAAAATGAACGACTCAAACATTCCTGTCACATTTTCTGCTTAGAAAATGCTATGGACGTCACCTGGACCTCCAACGGACATCCAAAGATCAACCATGAATTTTCTAATATAACTCAAAAAATTTAGATTGTATCGTACTACTTTCAAGAATACAACAGTTAACTAAGGGACGTCCAATGATCAACCATAGATTTTTTGAGTTTATTTTTAAACTACTAAAGATTATCCGTCGAATACGCTACTACAACAAAACTAAGGTAAGACTTGAAACTCAATTACAATTGCTAAATAAGATTCATGGAAAAGCTTGACTGATACTTCTCTTAGCAATTTCTCTTAATGTTTACAATTTAAGCTTAGGGACGTTTGTCATAAGTTGAGAGATGTTCGTTTTAAGCTGAGGGACGTTCATAGTGGGCATAGAGATGTCCGTCATAAGTTGAGGGACATCCGTCTCAAGCAAGGGATGTCTGTAGTTAGTTGAGGGACGTCTATAGTTAGTTGAGGGACGTCCGTTTTAAGTTGGGAAAGACTTCATTTTTTAATAATCTATCCTTAACATCTATCAGCTAAGAGATGTCTATTTTAAGCTGAGGGATTTCTGTTATGGCTTAGGGACGTCCGTTATAAGTTGAGGAACGCTCGTTATAAGTTGAGGGACATCCATTTTAAGCAAGGGGCGTCCTTTTCAAGCTGGGGAAAACGTCGTCGTTCAGTAATCCATCATGAACATCCATTTCCAGTTACAGATGTCCCCTCAGCTCTGAAGGACGTTCGAGTCATTCATCCAACGACCAACAACCTTTGTCTATGACGCTGCTCCCATTTAAAATTGCATGTGTCTTGCACGTGACCCCCTTCAACATAACGTCCGCCAGCACCTTTGGTCCATCATGACTGTCTATCCTCATTAAGGGACATCATTCCCTTCATCTAATGGCCATGAAGCTTCATCCGTCAGCGCCTTCCCGTTATGACGACTCTCTCTTAGCTAGATACTCTCCTGACAACAAAGGGGAATAACCGAGAACAACCATTCGAAACAGACAATTGTACTGCTTTCGAGAAAATCTGGATCAACCTTGGACGTACCTCGTGGTCGAAGGACGTCCGTTGTTGATCCTTAGACGTCGCCGTTGGACAAGTCTTGACATTGACGTGGCTGCGACGTTTGCCTTTACTTTTTTTTTTACGAAAAATATGACGGAAATGTTTACGTCTTTCATTTTCCATAGTTTGATATTTTAGTTGTTTCCAAAAATTTATCAAGGTTTCGAAGCCAAATTATAAAGTTTGTTTTGTTAAGTTTCCTAAACAATTTATTTAATTTATATAATATTATATATTATATATATTAAAATAAAATAAAATTTTTTATTTTATTAAAAGAAAGGTATTTTCCTATTCTTCCTTTGGCTGACCATATAGAAGAGCGAGAAAGCGAAGGAACCACGGGGGAGACATTTAGCCATTCTTTCGTTCGATCTTCAAGTTTTGTGAAGTTTCTTCAAGGGTCTGTCGATTTCTAACCTTTCATTTCTCGTTTAAAATTCTGTTTGCTTCGGATTTAGGTTTTTTTCTTCGAAACTTGAGATATTGGGTTGTTTGTGTCATATGTTGGTTGATCTAGAGCTTATGCAGGGTTTTACATTGATTGGAGATGAAAATTAGGGAAATGGACCCGTTTTCCCTGCCGTTTCTGGCTGAAAGCGTCGCCCCTAGTCAAACGTTGTTCTTGTTCAGTTGATTTGAGAGAGTGACAGATTGAATCAACCAAAAACGCCTCGGAACCGAACATCCTTAGTTGGGTCTGAGCGTCTGTGTCGATTGTCCACGACAAGACCATGGGCGTTCGTGCTGGTTTTCTGCGGTGGATCTTGGGCGTCCAAGACAGGATCCAGATGACAACTGTGTGGTCCAGTTGATTATTGCGTGGTCTAGGCGACCATTGTAAAGTCTTGGACGATCATGCAGTAGTCTTTAAAGAAAATTTTTGTCACCTCAACAAAGTTTGTGGTTGTTTATCGTCTCCTTTGGTTTAAGTTCCTCCGTTATATGAATCATTCACTCTTTTCTTAATGTTGGTAGAAGGATTCCTAATATTTTGTTCGTTGTATGTTCTAATGATTTCATGGACTTTAAACCTATTCTTGAGAATAGTGCTCCTATTGGTAAGAAAAGCAATCGTTGTCAAGTAGAGATTTTATCCTATATTGCAATACATCATGGTTTTTAAAACTTTATTTATGTGAGCTATCACACAAAAATAAGCATGTCTTGTTTAACAGCACACTTATTTTTATATTATATGTACACCATTTTTACATTTTTACTTTACGCTCACATGGTATTTGATTATGTCATTACATATGTATTGGTGAAGGAACCTCCTATTATTTTGGACGGTTTCGAGATTAAAACAACATGAGGTTATCCTTGCATGACTTCTTTTGCGTGAAAGTGTTTTGTTTATATGACGCGATTAGGTAATAGGATGGTGGTAACGTGTCCCTAGGTTAGAATCCTTAATCCTTACTAGCGTGTTTGTTTATATGATCAATGCACGTTTGACTAGTCTACAAATAGACCCTTATTTTTGCCTCATGCGACTGCATGGAATTTTGGATTGTCGTCATTCCCTACACGCCTTGTGGATAATCGTCATGCCAGTGTCTGTGAGAGTCCTTTTCACTAGGATTGTTTTCTACGGAAAATAGTGAATACTTATTTTGATATAGTTGTTTATGTATGCAATAATGTTTTCGATATCACCTCATTGGTGGCTCATGGAACCAGTTTTCTTAAAAATGTAAAAATATTTTATGAATGTAAATCTATGCACAACATTTGATATGACTCATGGTTTTAGAATGAAATAATAAAACCAGTTTTTTCATGCACTCATTCCAAACAACTCCATCATTCCCAAGTAAGAATTGAGGTGGTTAGAAGAAGTGATTGAAGTGAAGACCTTCCTAATTCCCTTTGTTTACTTAAGTGTTTACTTTTGTTTCTTAGTGAAGATTCTTTCTTTTGGACTTGTATAGATAAATTAAATGGTGTTAGTGTGTTGTGATTCTGCATAGTATTTTCTCTTTACTTGTATTGCACTATTTTTTTGTGATCACTACGTAGATTTTAGCCTAATTCATATGGGCTATGACTTTAATTTTAATTGAGTTTTCCGCTATAAACCAGACCTTGGGCTAACCGACCGGATCTCTTTGAAAATTGGGTCGTTCAACCTTGCATTTCTATTAGACCCTCTCCAAAATCATGACAGTTATGCTTTATTTAATCGAAAAGAATGCAACCTAATATCTTTCACAACTAATAAATAAAAAGTTTATAATTGTCAAAATAATATAAAATATGCAACGAGAAGAAATGCTAGACAAGAGTATGGCATAAAACCCGCATTCATTTGATCGAAAAAACTAAAAAGAATAGAAATTTAAATTCAAATTTTAGCGTTGGTGATTAAATAAAGAAGGGTTTGATGCAAGATTTCATGTTAGTTTGGATAAATAGACCGTAAAAAATCTGTCATGTTGTCTTTTTCATGCATTGATGAGAAAATGAGTGTAAAAGAGAGAAAAGTAGAGAGAGAGAATAAGAAATTGAGTAGAGAAAGAGACCGAGCCTGAAGAAATAGGTAGAGGGAGAGAGAGACTAACATCATGAAGACGAACAAAACCAGGACAGCAGGAGAAACCACTGAAAGATCTACAATGTTTTCCCCAGTATGCCTTGTATTCATGCATTGAAACAACACTCCAACCACTTTTTCAAACTTATTCAATCCCTTCAACGACACAGAGCTCCACTCCATGCAGCAAAACAGCACGAACTGAACAAAAAATAACCCAAAAAAAGTGCCTACCATACTCCATGAACGCCTCTTTGAAAACAAGTGACCACGTATTTCCTCGTGATTTTTCAAGAGAATCTTGAAATATTCTGAATTTTTAAAAAGTTTCCCCAAAACCCAGATGAAAAACCTCAAAAATGGAGGAAACAAACAGCTGACAATGATCTGAGGGATGAGAATCAAAAGGAGCCACGTGTTCTTTCTGAAAACAATCATGTTTTCGTTCGTAGGTACAAAGCCACATCTTGAACAGGTTGAAACAGTGAGGAAGACACTGAAGATAATCCTATTTATGCCTTTTTCCTTCAGCAAATTTCTTGCACTTGAATCATAGGTTACGTAAAGTAAAACCACAATCGCTCCAAGAACATGGATTATCATCAGCAACCCCAACACGACAAAAGCCAACAATCTTATCAACCTCTTCTTTTGAACGCAAATCTGTGAGTTTGATATCTCAAAATCTAGATTAGTTTGATCCACAAAGGTGGCCGGGAAGGAACCTCCATTGTTAAAGGTCTGGTTGAGCTTCAATGACCTTAACAATAAACCAAGAGAAGAAATGAAAAATTCATTTCCACAGAACATGAGAAAAGTCAAAGTAATGAGTTGATTTTGAGAGAAATCCTCCATTTCTATAGTGGATAAACTTGAAGCAGTTGATGCAGAGACAGAGGTGAAGAACAAATCCAGCTTCTGAGAGCGGATTTTCGGTTTCGAAACAAAAAGAATCCAAAACCCAAGACATGACAGGGAGGAGAAATAAAAGAGCTTAATCCAAAAAGTGTTCAGACTCAGAAGAAAGGCATTGCATTTCCTAAAATATGATCTTTTTAGAAAGAACTGGATATAGAATTGATCTATTCTTTTGCGACAGGGCATGAAGACGTTCATCTTCTCGACCTTGGTTGTTTGATTTACATAAACTATTAAATTCAGGAAATCTCAAATCCAATCACAAAATTTATATGTCTCAAGAACATGGTCTTTTTTTGTTTTTGTTTATTGACTTTATATATTAAATTTATGATATATCAAGACGAAATAGTCGCATTGATGAAGAAATAATTCTAACACTTTCTTCCAAATTAAGATTTGGAAATTAAGAATTGGTCTACTTTTGTCTCTACATAATTAGACGAAAACGAAATATGATCAGACCCAAAATATAATATAATTGTCCGATTCTAGATAATAGTTGTTTAAAGTTGCAATGGAAGACATTATATAATAAATAATAGCTAGGGTCCAAAAACGTTGGGTTACCTCAAAGCTCAATAGTAACATCATAGATAATGAAATAGTAGAATTCCAAAATATAAAATACTGTGAGAGAATTAAAACACCATAAAATACTGTAACATGATAATTCAAAGAGAAATACTAAAGTAGCCATTAAGGCCTCACTAAGGAATAACAATCAAAAGAATAAATAACTAATAATAAATGTCGACCTTAGTTCTGTCTCAGCCGCTAATAATCTCCCTGATTATGATATGAAAGAGGATGTCATTAGGGTGCGCAAACTAAACTTAATAGAGATTCAAGTGTTATACATAGAGATTTTATAAAAATATAATTGAGCATGCTATCATTGAAATCATAGTAAAACCAGGGATAAACCATTAGTAGGACAAACATCATAAATAACTTATTATACCATGATATGTAACCAAAATAGGTTGCTACTATAGGAATCTAAAATCTTAGTGGAAAAGGAAGTCACTCATGGACTTCGAGCATATTATGTTTGTCACGACCCAGAGGCGAGCATAACAGAAACGCCAGGTGATGCACCAGCGTAAGGAGATTAGAATATAACCTGAAAATATATGGTGGAAGTGTTGAAATATGTTATTCAATATTATGCTTCTACGGTCGACTGTGCGGTTGACGGTGCAGTCGAGCAACTCGTCCAAAAAATAGGATAGTGAGACTTTTGGAAATCGGTCGATGCGGCGGTCAACTGAGCGGTTGAGCTAGTGGCCTGAAAAATGAGACGGTTGCTACTTTTATACGACGGTCGATATGGCGGTCGAGGCAGGCAATGTAAACTCCTTTCTTTAACTTTTTCGCAATTTCAATTATGGAAACTCCAACTTTTGAAGCTTGAAACTTCTTCGTTTTAGAAGCTTTTGAGCTGAAATTTTGATTACACCTTCTTGAATGAATAAGGAAAAGAACCCTCTAAGAACCTTGGAAATATCCTTCAAGAATTAGGAAATATACTGAAAATACTCCAGGTGGTTGAATTTAGCCAATGGAAAGTTGTAACCTCCGAATGGAAGCTTTGCTGATGATGACGCCTCTTGATGGTTGGACACCACTTCTCACAATCTTTCCCAAAGGAGTAGGCTGCTGATGCTAATAAGAGAACTTACTCAACTCCAAGTAAGCACAATCTTGTGATGCTACTCACACAATGATAACTTTGGATGCAACTCATCAAAGTGTTTGAAAAAAGAATCTCTCCAATTTTGAAATAGAAATCTCTCCAATTTTGAAATAAGCAAAGTGCTTTTTGTATTCAAACTTCAGTGTCTAAAACATAAGCATTAGGTGGCTTTATATAGCTAATTACAAAGCATAAAATAGAAAATGACAAAATAGGAAACACACTAAGTATTCAGTCCTAATTGGCTGATTAGTAAACATAGATTTTAGTAACTTTCTAAAGATAATATTTTGGCAACTCCTTGCTGGCTTGAGGACCACGAAATGGATGCTTGGTTGGCTGCTACTTTCCTTCAAAATTCTCCACTTGGATGGTTGCCAAATCGATTGAGTTTTGTCCACTTGCTTGGTCGATTTTAGAAGTTTTCCTTATCTCTTTTTCCTTTGGTCTTTCTTACCCTTCAAGTGAGTCTTCTTGGGCCTCTTTCCATTATAATAAATGTGTGGGATTCCCTTTGTCTTCATGGGTTGAAAGCTCCTCTGTTTGGGGCGTAATTGATCCACCTTCCAGATAGTTAGTAATGTAGGTGTTTATGAGCTTTTGGGCCCTTGCTCTTTAATTGGACCTTGTGGTTCATCACTAGGTTAAACAACCTGATCAAGGAGAGGATCCGACTGTCCAGCCCAAGGCTAGATTGTTAGCGAAAAACTTAGTATAATTTCAAGCACAAACCCAAATAATTGGGTCAAAGTCCGTATAACAATCACGAGAATAATAGTGAATAAAATAAATAGAAATTTAAAACACTATGCAATAAGTCCTAGAAATCCGAATAGTGTTATACAAATCCAAATAAATTAACTCTCACCATAAAATAAATTTAAAACACTCCAAAAAAAAAATAGAAGCACGTCGGGAAAACCCTCCAGTCACAATGCTCCTAATCACTTTTGTTCTTACTTGGAAGGAGAAGGGGTCTTTGGAATGAGTGATTAACTCAGTAAAGAAATATATACAATATGTAAGGCAAGAGAAAAATGATTTACCTTTCTTTCATAAAACCATGGTTTAATGTTTCTTATCATTATACATGGGTTTTCAAGTCATAAAAAAATCTCTTCACCATTTAAATTAAATTAGATTCCAAGTGTCATCGATGAGGCTTTATTAAAACATGTTGTATACATAACAACTATATCCCAAAAATAGGCCTACATCGTTTTTTATTCAAAAGCGGCCTTAGTGAAATAAGAGGGTCACACAAGGACCCCTCCAGTACACAACATAGAAAGACAGTAGTCTTGGGATGGCAACATTTCATGAGTCCAAAGGAAATAGGTGCTCATAGTTTGAAGACTAGGCAGCAACACCATCCAAAAAATCAACTAGTGGATAAGATTACTGGTGACGGATTACTCAGCAACTACCAACCCATTGGTGTAACGACTCGTTTTCCATATCATTTTTCATTTCCTTTTTTTTATTTGTGTGATAGAATGACATTCATAACATAGCAGAAACTTTTCCTTATAATTTACAAGATCATTTGTACCATCCAAACCATTTAAAAATCCATTGTGTCATTCAAAACATTTAAAAGGTATATTACACAACATTGTATCAATCCTTACTTAAAACAATACACAACTATAATTTAAAACATTTTTATAAACAAAGTGAGTCATAACCCATCAGTCAAAATCACCAAGTAACACAAGTGCTTGATGTAGCTATGCTTCTTCAGCTGCAATCCATTGTCATCAGTCAACATTCTCCTCATTATAATCACACTCCTCACCTATATTACAAGATTTATCTATGACCATAATGTTCAATAAGAGATAAAACAGGTTAGTAACAATGAGATGCTCATAATATGCAGTATCATAAAAACATGCATTTTTATAAAATTTTTCCTTTTCAGTCACATAACAGTCCAGACGTTGGAGGCCTTCAATTCAAGGGAAAATAAACATCATCTGGTCCTTCTTATGTAGGATCGTCACTCAACCCCCACCTCGTAATGTCTATTTACATTTATTCAGTCCATTTTCAATTTCTCTGTTAAAACACATCCATGAAAATATTTTCGTAACCTTTCATGAAGACCATGATGCATGAAGTGTACATGCAAACATAATAAAGCATAACCTTTTCAACATATTCATGCATCACATTTCATTATCTATTATAACATGTCAACAATAAAGAACCACATTTTAATCATTCAAAAGATCAATACTACCTTCATATATCTCCTAACATATCTATCATGTAATATCATATATCACAACCCGACCCCCTATCCCCTTGGTAATCACGCCGCGAACAGGTTTCTCCTCACAGAGAACAATCACACAACTCACAACTCACAACTGAAACTCACCAATCACACACATTGCGCTCGCGCAATTGGGTCACATAAAAATAAAATCTAACCCAAACAGGAAAATTGTACACTATTATTTATTTACATAACTATATTCAAATTTATTTTGCAAACATGAGCCAAATTAAAACTAAATACATCAAATAAAACCTAAATTCACACTCTAGGTCTATGTTGTACAAACTATGTTATCCAATAGATCTTTACCTTTTTTAAAAACATCATAAAATAGAACCGTGAGCTTTTTGATCTTAGTAAGAACCATAATCTAAGGATTCAATAAACTATATCAATATTACAACTAACCATGTACTAAGCCCAATATGATTAGTCCTTGTAATATTAGAAAAATTTCTTGTTTGTTTAATGTGAAATCATGTATGAAATACATTTCTTTAATGGTGACATGTTTAGAAACAATGATATTTGAATGATTGTTGGGATTGTTGTTTGCTGAAATTATGTTAAATGAAGTGGTTTGTGAAGGATTATGTTACGGCTTAAGGAGAAGTGAAATTTTCAATGGTTAAGGACATTTTAATTCATGTGAAGTCGACCAAAATGTTGATTGATCAAGTAGATTTGAACAAAAAAAATTTGGAACGCTCTTGGGTTGTTTCATGATCAACCAAAGATATGTTGCGGTCTACCAAAAACAGGCAAGATTGAAATCTACGATTCTCATCCTGTTTTGCAGTCGATCGATAGGGAGAAATTGGTCGACCGACTTTGTAATGAAAATGTAATATTTAAGCCTCAGGTAGATTTGCAGTCGACCAGACATTGAAAAGTGGTCGACCGGTAAGACGAAAGGTCACAAAAATAGAGTTTTGATTGGCTTGAAAAGGGGGTGTCTTACCTGGTCACGACTAAGGAAGCTACACCATCTGCTTATAGCTGATGAAGGAAAGTTTAAGTACTCCATAAGCTAGGGGAAACTAAGGTTGAGGTTTAAGGAAGACATCTCCTTCAAAAGCTCTCAAAAAAGTTCTTCTTTTCCTTCTCTGCAAAAATTTGAAGTTACTATAGGTGTTCTTCATAACTTGTATGAATTATATGAAGTTTTAGTAGTTGTAATGGAGGAAAGAAGTAAAAGATGAAGGAAAAGGTTAAATTGAGTGGTTTAGACATTTGATGTTTGTTGTCTATCTTCCTAAATTTTTTGAGTAAAACCAATTAGACATGTTGTTAAGGACATCTTGAGAAAGAAATAGGTTTTGAAATTAATGGATTTGATTAAGTATGTAGAAAGTTATGAATGGTCAAAGATGAGTGAAAAATCGGAAGAAAACCTCAGAATGTATCTATATTGGATTGAAACTCTAAAACGTGTTGTTGTTATCACATCATGTATTGGACACTAAATGGATAGGTAATATGTGCAATAATGGTGAAGGTTGTGAATATTCAAAATTATGCATACCTTGGTGATATATGCCTAGGGTAGTTATTGATGGAAATTTCATTAGTTTTGAAGGTATTGTGAGACGATGAAGGTATTGTGAGACGATAACCCTAAGTGCTGGATTACATTAAGGACCTAAGGTAAGAGATATTCATATTTTTTACCATTGTGGTCTACATCACAAGATATTAGGCTTGTTTTGCTTTGATGATATTGTTTGTTGTATTGTTTATGGTGGAATGTTAGAATAGAGTTTGTTAAGTGTAATGTACTGAAAAGTTTGTGTTTGATGGTTGAATGTAATGCATACATGTCATGCATCATGAGTTAGGAAAAATATGAAACTACTTTCACGTATACATATTGTTAATGAAAATTGAAATAGACTGAATAAATGTAAATAGGCGTTTGAGGTTAGGGGTTTAGTGATAGTCCTACTTAGGAGAGCTACATGATAATGTATCTCTTCTTTGGTCGGGATTGAGTGACGGTTCTGCCTAAGATGGATCATAGGATATATCTTTTTTTTTGGACTAATAATCTCCAACGTCTGGACTGTTACACGGCTGTAAGTGATGGACTATAATAATGCATAGCATGAGCATTACATTGTCTATATTAATTTTATCTCTTACTGAGTGTTACACTCATAGGTCAATCTTGTGATGTAGGTAAGGAGTTTGATGAAATTGAAGTAAGTATAGAGTGATAGCACAGACTATAGAAAGTGGATCATATCTACATCGTGCGCTTATGTTCCTCTGTATTTTTTGACTGATGGGTTATGACTCACCTAATTCTAGAAAACCATATTATTTTGTAATGTATAAAGTTAAATGAGGATTGGTAAAGTTATGTTAATAACCTTTTTAATATTTCCAATGTTAAAATGTATCTTTTGAAGTGTGTTAATTGAATGCGAAAGGCTTCCGCTACATTTCTAATTTTTCTCTCACACGTTTTAAAAATAATAATAAATATAATATAAATGAGTAATAATATGTTATGAAAAATGATAAGGAAAATAGGTCCTTATAGTCCTCACATCCATAACTTCCAACATATAACTTTTGATTAACTCTCATGATCACACACCTAAAATCTATATTTTATCTATATCTTTAGATATTATAATTAATATCTCAACTATGGGCTGCACTTCTTTATGTAAGAAGTGTTTAGTGCATATGTAGAAACCCTTAGGCTTATGATTTAGATAACCATAGCCTACATTTTCCAATTCTCTTGTGCAATTTCTCTTTAAGCACAACTTATTATCATACGTATTTAGTTATTAAATTCTTCAACACAAACCTTATGTGTTAGTCCAAATATGTGTCACCAATTTCTATAGAATACTTATTCTATAATTTCTTCTACTTCCAACGTGATTTCCCATATTAAAGATCACATTCTATTTTGGTCTGTCTACCACCATCACCATTTAGACATTTCCAATTAATGTCTCATTTCCAAACCATCTCATGGTCTACTATGGTTTGTCCAATACCAATACTAACACCGCTAATATGTGTCTAATCTCAAGCTATCTAGACATTTACAAGGTATATCTATCATAACTTATGTCTCAACCACTTAATCCTCTATATAAAGAACTTCCTTATTTATAGATATTTCTAATTAATGTTTATCTCATACTATCTAGATATTTCTATTTAATGTCTATCACAAACTATCTAGACATTTACAATTAATGTCTATCACCCATGTCCCTCTATATGAAGGAACTCCTCAACATGATGCATATATCAATGTCTAAACTTATGATTTAATAGATCATAGCCTAGATACCATAACTATCCATCTAACTATGTCATCCTATGACCCAAACTTATGCAATGAATATGAAATGCATATCACAACTCTCCTTTCACAATAATGCAATGATAATGTGAATCAGTGCAATGCTCCATTTATTATCAAATGGTCATATTATTTAATAAGTACCATTTTATTAACATGTATGTGAATGTCAACATATCTGTGAATGTCAATATTTATGTAACTATCAACATGAATGATCATACACTATTGTATGTAAAGTCACAAACGACCATGAAACTCAACCATACTGGCTACTATCTCTAATAGGTGTGTCCATGGATAACAAAACCTCTAGAGGGCCAGAGACTCTCAACCCAAGGGGGACTCACAATCACTCCCCTTCTATTTTCTCACTTTACATACGTCACATAATACATAGTCTAGTGAGATATATTGGGTTCCTCTATGACCAACAATACCACCTAGATAATATGATTTGTACATATAAATATTTTCATGATGCATGATTTGCATCCTCACTATGCATACATTGAATGCATATAATACATACTAATAATGCATGAAATATGAACCATGCAAATCTTACAATTAAACACAAAAAATGATGCATGAAATGGTCTCATAAGGTTACTCTTGGTGAAAGGAACAACTTTAATGAAAGAATTGAGAGTCAATTCTCTCTTTTTGTCAAGGATATGTTTGTGCTTAACCAGAGGTGGTCTACATCACAAGATTTAGGAGATATATTGTTGCTTGTTGATTTAAGTTTTGTTATACTGCTGCTTCCTAAGTATGATTTTAGCTTCTTTTTTTTTTTATAGACCTTGTTGTGAGTTGTTCTATCAATTTAGTGTTGTTTTTCCATTTGGATGTGTATTGTTAAGAGTGGTGCTTTGTTATTTGGAATTGCCCTCTATTTATGTACTGCCTTGGAAGATATTACTGAGGATAGTGCTCGTGTATGTGGGTTTTATACTCTAGTTTGCTTACTGTATGATAAAGAATAAGAGAAAAGTATCATGTTGATTTTCTTAAAAATGAATTCTTAGGGATAAGTTTTTACTGTCACGGTTTTGATGTTGAGAATTTGAGGATTTTAACTTGTATACTTGGGTTTGATATTTAATTCACTTACTGCTTGTTGTACATTATTGATGGCTGATAATCTAATGTTTGAGAATGACTCTTTGTTTAGTTACTGCTTGATGAATTTGTTGAGGCTAGTGTATGTTGTTTAGTTTTTGCTCATAGTTTTAAATATGGATTAAAGTGCATAGATGACATGCATTGCATTATAAATTAAATGAATGGAATAAACATAAATAGATGTTGGAGGTTGGGGTGATTAACAACAGTTCTACTTGGGAGAACTACGAGAAGATGTATCTCATCCCCTGTCGGGATTGAATGACAGTTCTGCCTAGATTAGACCCCCAGGATGTTTCTTTTCTCTTCCACAGGAAATCTCCAACGTTTTAAACTATTATTGGACTATGATTAATGAACAAAAAAGATTGGTTCTTTTCTAACATAAAAGACATGAGCATTGAGTCAGCATGAGCATACATTACTCATTTCTTTCTATCTCTTACTGAGCATTAGACTTATAGTTTTATCTTGTGATGTAAGTGAGGACCATGATCCCAATGAAGTGAAAACAGAGTAATGGAAAATACCTCATGGAAGGAGCATGACCACGATTAGAACTTTTGTTGTTTGGCGCATTTTGACCATGGGGTATGACTCACTAAAAGAAAAATGTGGTTACAAAATAAATTATATAAAGTATGTTAAGGGCGTTTACTTTTTAAATAATTTTAATGTGGTGAACGTATGTTTTGAAATCATGAATGACTTCCGCTTTTGCTCACTTTAGTTTTTCCCTTCACACGTTTTAAAAATAAAATTTAAAAAGAAAAATTTTGTATAGCTAACTGAAATAAAATGTAAAACAAACGGGATGTGACAATTATGGTATCAGAGCATAACCGAGTCAAATGCATTTCTATAGACTACCGGTAACGTAAGACTTATAGTGGAATACTTCTTCGACTGTAAGTTTAATTTTATTGGTTAAATTGTTTTGTTTAATTTATTGTTTCATAATATGAAATTATTTGTAGGCAATAGAATGGTGAGGGGAACTAAAGGAAACGTATAAGATGATAATGCGAAGAACGAAGCTATCAGCCACGAAAATGCTATTGACCAAGAAAATGTTGTTAATCCGGATGAAAGAAATGAAGCGATTGGCCGACTGACTGCCATAGTGGAATGACACTTTCAATATATTGAGCGCATTATGGAAAGAGAGAATGAGAATCAATGTCAAATGGTGGTTCCTGAGGAGGCTGGGTGGGAGAAATTTAGGAAACTCAAGCCTCCAAGCTTTGACAAAAATATTGTTGATGTCATGGGAACCAAGGAGTGGATACAGTGTCTAGAAGATATGTTTGATTACACGAAGATTAAAGAAACTGAGAAAGTTTCATGTGCTGTATATCGGCCAATCCAAGATGCAAGATTCTGATGGGATTCTATCAAGCCAACACAGGATATTCGAACCCTAACATGGTAAAAATTCAAAGAGATCTTTTACGAGAAATATTTCAACCACACTATCCGGACTAAGAAATTGGTGGATTTATACAATTATGTCAAACCGGGACTGTATCAGAATATATACAAAAATTTGAAGCATTGTCTCTGTGACGACCTGGTTTTTCATAAGCTTTTAAAATACGTGAAATTTAAAACTTTCGTAAGGCAATTAAAATCCTTCATAATCAGAGTGCTAAAACCTAGCGTCAAAATCCATTCATTACATTCGTTATGAAAATCGTTTATCAAAACATAGCGAAAGCAATAATAATTTATTTAAAACATAGCAGAAGCGAAAACATTCAAATTAAAACATGCTAAGTAAATCATTATTTTTTACAAATTACTTTACTCGTCTTTAGCCTGACCAGCCACATGCTCTGCCTATGTTAATCTTTCATCAACTCCTTTGTATTTTGTTCATCGCTCTTCGTGTCATACACGTATACCTACACCGCAAGTAAATTGTAAGCTCAAAGGCTTAGTAAGGAAAGAGAATATGCAATATGATCATGCCTCTCTTTAGTTCACTTGGAATGGGTCTGCCCCAAACCAATCTTTCATTACGTTTCATTCATTTGATCATTACTCGTACATCGAGTTAGAAGTTGAAGGAACACGTACTAGATGGAATAGTTTGATCGGCTTCTAACTTTATGTAGACTAGATCCGAACTACCCATCTGCCCTTCGACCCCCCATTGCATTATTCATCATCGTTCATTGCATTCGTTCATTTCATTTTCCTCACTCATGCATGTGAGTACCACCCCGAGGGCACTCCCTACTTGTTTCTATTAACATGATGCATGTTGACATAACATAAAAAAATTGATAATTTAAACAATACAAGTAGCAAACAACGAATAACAAGAATAGTAATAATGGAAATCAACGAAGACAAGAATATTATAATTGAAAGCAACATAGAAGTGAATTGAAAACAACTTATGACATGCTTGATTCTAACGAACCTACAATATGGATATGGCAAGAATAATAAACTATAACATACAAGATATCTAACGAATTGAACATACTTCACAATGTTACGAAAGCTTAGATGCAATTTAACAATTGAAGGAAACATACTTGACAAACGACAATTGTAAACATGCTTGAATTATAATTATAAAGTATTAAACTAAAATAATTATGCATGCTCATTTATACTAACCGACTTAAACATGCTTAATGATTAACAAATAGAAATGTGCTCATAAATTAAAACAAATTAATAACGGGATCATGCTTAATTTATCATCGCACAATCAATAAACTAAACTAGCTTTGTATGTTCTTCTAAACAAAACTAAATAGAATATAAGCATGCTTCTCAAACAAATGCTAGAAATGTGCTTAATGAATCGATACCAACTAAAGTCCTAAACAATCATAAATGAAACAACTAACTGATCTTATACATTCGAAATTAATATGCTAGTTCATTAAATTAACTAAACATGCTCGAAATACTTAAGGAACTCAAACTAAACACATTCGGATTATATTCAAGAAGCTCAAATAATAGATTACATTTCCCAATTGATTGATCACGCTTTTATTCCAATTAATTAAACATGCTAGTTAATTAAATATGCAAAAAGTCCTATTTAATTAAACATGCTCGGTTTAGTTAATTATGCTAAACATGTTTCTATAATCATCATCCTAATTTATCTACATATGCTAGATTTATGGAAATGAAGCAAGTATTAACAATTAAAAAGCTACAACGAATAATATAATGAATTGTGCGGGAACTACAACAAGTGAATATAATAAATTGTAAAAAACAGAATTTAAATTCTCTATTCATTAATGATCATACGTGCATATCTTGTCATCCTTCATTTCGTCATTCTATCCTACAAACTTAACGTTTCCATTCATCATTCATGCATCACATTTCTATTAACGTAAAGAGAACTACAATTCCTAACCAATACCAAGAAACAACAATATTAAAACTAGATTTCAAAATACGAAACTAAACTATATAGGCATGCTATTCCAATTAAAGCTGAAAATAACACACTAAATAAACCATAAGCTAGAAATCTAATTAATGAATCACAATTTGAACATGCTCGAGAATTATGCTAAATGAAATGACATCAATTCAATCTAGAGCATTTTTTGCTCCTAACCAGAACCAAGGAAAGCAATAAGCATTACAATGAATTTATAGCAATTAAAACAATTCACAAAAAAAAAAAAGAATTTCTAACTTATACAGTTCATAAATCATTCATGCACATCTTACCATCCTATAACTTTTCATTCATTCCTTCATTTCATTCCTAAACATTTCATCTCAACATTTATAGTAGGAAGATGCACAAGAATTGAAACAACACAATAGCAAGTAAATCAAAGAAATTGCACAATGAATTCAAACAATGAACATCAAAGAAAGTCAATACAATTCACACAACTACTTGTGGGTAGGGCCTCTACATGGCCAATGACTTTACCCAATCCTTACCTCGAAACTTTATTGCATAATGCACTTAAACACTATCCTTCCTCTTCCTCTTCCAATACCAACAGAATATCCAAAGCTGTAGCTCTCAGTAAATTCCAACATACAGCAGCTCACCCATGAAGGACTCGAGGGCTCCAATCAATCGGCCAATAGCAGCAGTCAATAGTCGAGTTGTGCACTGCCACCATTACTTCCAGCTCACCCACACAGAACACAACAACACAATACTATCAAAGGGAAACCACAGCCAAACCAGAACACCAATCCATCCCAAATTGCAAATCAACACAAGCAGGAAAGATTGTGTTACCTGAGGAACACCGAGAACAGCCAACCCTAGTTAGTCAAACCGGGTCGGATTACCCAGGTCGACCACATCCGAGTCATAGCAACCTGATCAGAGCTCGACCCGAGGCTGGAGACCACTGCCAGTGGCGCCCCGAGCCATAGCAGTGGACTGGGACCCGCGTTGCCGTAGCAACCCATCCACCCGCTATTCGCCTTGATATCGCGCACATCGCGAGGAAGCCGTCCCGACCACAACAATGATCACTGCACGCCGGACCACGCCTTACCACCGCAAAGAAGTCTGTCCACGAGCTTTCCCGTAGCAAACGCGTCGTCTCTGATAGCGCACTCATTCACCAGATGTTGATTCGTTGTTGCAGCCTCTCTCCTGATCGTAGTCCTTCTCACTCTTTCGCTCTTCTCTCTCATAGTCTCCTTCTCTCGGCTCTCTCTCTCTCTCTCTCTCTCTCTCTCTCTCTCTCCCATTTCTAATTCTTCTTTTTAAAACTAAAAGAATAACCTAATTTTATCTTCCTTTAAATTTTTTCTTGAACTAGACCAGGCAGCTCGAACCGAACCAATTTACACTCCAATTTTTCAAATAACTTTCCTTTTATTCTAATTCATTTAATTCTACATTTAAGTCTTAATTTATATATAATTCTACATTTTGATTTTAATTAATCTATCACATAGTTAATCCCCAGTAATAGAATTTATTTTACATAATAATTTATTTCATAAATCAATATTTAATCTAATTACCTTAATTTCCCATAATTTATAATGTTACTAACACATCCTTGGTAATACCCCGATAGTTATCCAATTTAAAAAAAATCGGGGTGTTACAGTCTCTGTTCGCATCGCACCTGGTGGCAAACAATGAACATAAGGTCCATCAGTTTGTTATAGGGCTGAAAGTGGAACTTTTCAGAGAAGTTAAAATCTTTGGCACTCAAGATGTTCCATATGCGAAGATTGTCTCCAAGGCTTTAGAGGTTGAGGATGTTGAATTACTAGTGGGTAGGCAACGAGAGATGAATCAAAGGTTTTGGAAGAATAATCAAAATCAACAGTAGAGAGGTGGACCATTTGTGAACAAAGGAATGAAAAGGCCATCAGTTAATGAAGAACAACAAAGGAAAGATAAACGCATTATGAATGAAATGGTTGTTGCTCCATCTAATGTTAAAACATATCAACCTAATCAATGTCTGAAATGTAAGAAGGATCATTATGGAGAATGCAAAGCGGGTTCTAGACAATGTTTCAGGTGTGGGAAGCCAGGGCATATTGCTAAATTTTGCCCAACCAAGAATGGAGAATCTGAAAAGGTAGAACCAAGGATTTTCTCTTTATATGGAAACTAGGAAGAGGAAGATCAGCCTGCAGTCGTGTCAAATATGATTTATATTAATGACATAGCTGCATATGTTCTATTTGATTTTGGAGTTATTCACTCTTTTATTGCATTGAATTCTTGCATAAAAATGAATTGTTTCTCTGGTCATGTCAGGTACGATTTATGTTAATGACATAGCTACTATGTTCTATTTGATTTTGGAGCTACTCACTCTTTTATTGCGTCTGGATTTTGAGTAAAAATAAATTGTTTCTCTGATCTGGTAAAGAGTGAGTATAAAGTACTTTTGCCCTCTGGCGATTGTTTGGTAGCTAGTGGTATTCTAAAAGAATATGCTGTTAGAATAAACAACTGTATTTTTCATGCCGATCTGATTGTCATGGATGTGAAAGGGTATGACGTTATTCTGGATATAAAATGGTTATTCCATCATTGCACAACTACTGATTATAGAAAGAGGGAAGTTTATTTTCGTCCTCCGTGTGGTGAACAACACACATTTAAATGGGCCCAATAATTTCTGCACTTAAGGCGCACCGGTTATTGAAAAATGGATGTGAAGGATTTCTCGTGAGTGTGATTGACACAACAGCGGTAACAAAAGCAAGGTTTGAAGAGATTCCTATTGTTCAAAACTATCCGAGAGTTTTTCTAGATGATCTGCCAGGGTTGCCACTTGATAGAGAAATTGAATTTGTGATTGACCTGCATCCCGGCACTGAACCTATTTCTAAAAATCCGTATAGAATGACACTGACTGGATTGCGAGAATCGAAAGTCTAGTTAGAAGAATTAATTGGCAAAGGGTTCATACGTCCTAGCTTTTCACCATGGGGAACACCAGTTTTATTTGTAAAGAATGATGGATCAATGAGAATGTGTATCGACTATCGTGAACTGAATAAAGTGACACTGAATATCCTTCCACAGACATTTATTCTTCCGCTGCATACGCCTAATCATCCATTGTGAAAGCTTAGCCTTTCGTGGAAATCTATTTTACACTATGACGGTCGACCGCAACCTTGCTCCCGGTCGACTACATATCTACCTGTGGCTCGACTGTTTCAATCTGTCTTGAATCCAATCGATCTCAAATCCAATTCTGGTCAACAGTTAATCAACCTGAGACAACCCATTCCTCATTGCCTAAAGTACGGTCAATCATGCCACTAATACTAGTCGACTGTACCCCTACCAGATGAAAAATTCTCATCCTCCAAAACCTATAAAGTTATATCATTATCAAATATATTTCATACATAATTTACACTTAGCAAAATAAAGTTTTTAGGTATTATAGTTAGATCCAAATTGAAAAGGGTTGCCGACAAGCTTAGCTCTATGACGAGACAAACACCCATCAAATGGAAAGGTACTAAGCGAGTAAAACTCAGTAACTAACAATCTTCAATCCGTATGACAAAATACCATTGTCGTGTTTAGGGATTTGAAACCCAAGGAGCGCATTATCACCACCCTATTACCCATTTCACTTTAGGTATTCAAAACCCAAAGACATTTAACCAATGCCTAATTACCCATTTCGCACGTACACAAACAACCTTCACGCAGCAGAAGATGCACGGGGATAGTCTCGGGATGCTTTTGTACCAAAGCCTTTCAAAGCATCAAGAGGATTTATTCTCCCAAGTATACATCTAGCACACAAGAATTAAATACCATGCATGATAAATTAAACATGAGAAAACATACATTCATATATGTAAAAATAGACGTGTTGTTGAACAATTTCCGTTAGGTTTTTATATGTGATAACCCATAAAATATGTTTGAAAACCATGTCATGCAATACAGTGTAAAAAGTATAAAAATCCCTACCTTTTCGACCACCTTTCTTACCGATCAAAGATATAACATCGGGTGCTAGTTTGAATTCCTTAAAATCGTTCGAGCCTATAACATGAAAATATGAATTTCTCATTAACAAAATAAACAAAAAAGGTGGGAGGGTCCTAAGCTAGGATTAGGAACCCAAACCAAAAAATCTATAAAAAATAATATTGTGGAAGGGTATCCATGGACGCAGAACAGTGCCCCCGGGGAAGCATAAAAATGCTCCACAGAAACCCTCTCGTGCATTCTGCGAAAGCGTAACATTGCTAGGTGGAAATACTAATTTCCACAGGCATGTGCAGAGCAGTGCCCCCGGGGAAGCATAAAAATGCTCCATAGAAACCCTCGTGCATTCTGCGAAAGCGTAACATTGCTAGGTGGAAATACTAATTTCCACAGGCATGTGCAGAGCACGTGACCCTCCACAAAAAACTTAATTTCTGCATAAGTGAACATTTTTGTAGAAGCGTGGGCTTCTGCGGAATCCCATGTCCGCAGAAGAGAATATTTCTGCAACAGTTGCCTTCAATGGACGCATTCTTGAGTATCCACTTCAAATTTTCAGCACAAAACACTGCATGGAAGAAGAAAATTCCTCCTCCTCCAAGCCTATGCCTCCATTTGGCTTTAACCCTTCACAAAAACTTCTAGATTTGAGCTTTCAAACTCGAATTCAAACCCAATAGCCAAACTAAACTCTTGAGTCGAAAATACCTTTAAGAACTGACTTGCCCTCAAAATCCTTTCACAAAAATCGTATATGAGTACTCCTAGAACATAGATTTATGACCAAAGTTTCCTTCTCACAACCTTGGTTTCTCTTCACTTTCTACTTCTCATAAGTGGCTGAACTAAGAATAAGGGTTTTGTCTCGTGAAAAATATCGAGCCTTATTTCCATTTAATATTTTTAATTGAAAAACTGTACAATATTAGGTGAAACACATATTGTACATTTACCAAAGGAAAATTAACAAAACAACCACTGTACTATGAGTTCAGTTACAAGTCAATCACTGAACAATTTGTGCTAACAAATTAAACACTAAACTATGGAAAATGGACGATGCAAACATCATTGTTACCTATTGAAAGAAACATTACCGCGAAGACGACTCTGAAACATACTCTGCAATTCTAATTCTACTTCAGTTTTATGCTAAAATCGCAATAATTGAAGTTATCTTACAGAGAAGATGATGTTAGGAAGCTTCGACATGGTCTTCTCATTGTCGAAAACAATTCTTACATTTTTGGTTTTTCAAAAACGTTGTCGAACGTTTGCATGGCCACCCCCCCTCCTTTTGATTTTAAACATCCAGTTCTCATCACCCTCTTCTCTTTTCTCTTCCTGGTCAATAATCATCATCCAGTGCTCATCACCAATGTCTCACTTTCCTCAGCAGAAAGGAATCGTTCTACGTGTGGAAAGTAATCTTTTAAATTTGTTTATTGGAAAGACAACATTCCACAGGGGAATGACAACATTCCTCCACGAAAAGATAACGTCCTGTAGCATAAACGACAACGTTTTTTTAACAAAAAATGTAACTGTGATGTTTACCTCGTCCATTTCCCATATTTTAGTGTTTAAGTTGTTAGCAAAAATTGTTCAATGGTTGACTTGTCATTGATCCTATAGTACAATGGTTGTTATGTTAATTTCCCTTTACCAAAAAATGTAAATTTTGTACCGGTTTGACCAATTGACCAAAAACTTATACGTGGATGCTACGCAACAAATTGATCAACCCCGAACACTAGATCAAAAATAGTGCGAAAGTGTTACACATGAAATTTTATATATTAAAAATTTATGGTTCTTACAATGCTCAAGGTATAACGAGAAAGACAATGATTGGTGATCACAATAACCCTGATTAGATTTAAGGTTTCGCACCTAGGGACACGGGACAATCAACTCTCTAATTACTCTATTAAGATAATAACAAACATCTTCTCAAACACTTGAAAATGCGTATAAAAAAAGACTCTCACTCAGGGCGATCAAACCTAGTACACTCGATCAAGTTGATCAACAATTAAAAAATAAGTATGCATGCTCAAATAAAAGTAGTAATGAGAATTATACATATAGTACGAAAATTAACATGTCGTAAATATATGACAAACAAAAAAAATATGAGAACACATCGGAAAATAATCTTTAGAAAACTATGTATGCACTGCTAAATATAATAAATAAACTCCTACCTCGACTGGGTATACCACTATCCAAAGCTAAAAATCCAAAAGGTCTAATAGTGCGTCAAATCTCAACACCTAGTCAAACTTATTATCACTGTGCATTACAATTAGAATAGTTGGAATCCACAACCAGAGTAGGAACCAACCCATTGATCATATGGATACCCCTACGATTAGGCCCAAAAAGGGGTCGGCATCACAGCTTAGCATAAGAGCATCGTCGTACACTTATCAATAATAATGTAGCAGCATCCAACATACACCACTATGTCCAATGCCATGAGTGTGTGGCACATGTCTATGTCAATGCCTCGACATCCTAACTTTGGACCCTCGACGTGACTTGTGTCCCCAACCTGGCAACCCAAAAAACTGTGCAAAATATCTCGACATGATTTCCTGAAATGCCTCACCGTAATTTGCAAAACTTGAGCTATGTAGTTTTTCACAGTGTCTAGCTGCGACACATAATGCCACAGTGCCTAAGCAATGCAGATCAGATTTTCGTCCAAAAATTCGATTACACATCTCCAATCAATATATTAAAATTCCATATTGATAGACCTCTAATTGTTTGCATGATTTACTTAGTTTCAACACCAAATTTCCAACATTTTTTTTATTTAGAATCACTCTTTCTCTAAAATTATGAAAATTGAATAAAGTAAGTAGATTGGTTGGAATTCAACATACCTTTTTGTTTTTCCCCTCAAATTCAGCTCTGACAATCCGTTAACAGAACGTTTTTCTAATAGAATATTGATTCAACAACATATTTCCACATAACAATCTAACTTTTTTGAGAAAACTCATAAATGGTGGGAGAGCATAATACCTTTTAATCCTACCTTCATAAAATTACTAAAAACTGAGTTGCTCAGTCATGAAAATCTTTAACTTCCCATCTTCCCAAACAACTGACAATTTCTTAATAAGGTTTTATGAAGGATAGACTTTTCGCTTAGGACACTAACTACGTTTATTTTGATGATAAATATGTTTATTTGACTATGATATTATAAGTTATTATATTGAAAATACCTTTGAAAATAGGTATTTAATTGTTTTAAAGTGATTATTGAGTGTATGTAGTAGATGACAAATTTATGAGATAGAATTCAATTGGTAAAGATCAAATTAAGAAGATAAAAGTAGGGAAGATCACTCAATGCGGATGTCTTAAGTTAAAAGGCGGCCACCAAGACAAAATTTGAGAAATAGAAGACACTCGAGGTTGTCCAGACTAGAATGCAGTTTTAACATACGAACGCCTAAATGAGAGAAAATGTTACGATCGCGGTTGTCAAGACTAGAATGCATTTTTAATATGCAGACGCCCAGACTAGAGAAAATGTTACAATCACTATTTTCCATACCAGAATGCAGTTTTAATATACGGACACCAGGACATGAAAAAATTTGAAACCGCGGATGTCCGAACATGTGACTTGGATGTTTGAAACAGACATTGAACTTTTAAATTTACACTTCCTCGGATGACCGATACGACGTGCAGATGCATGATGCAGTAGCCCACAACTTAAGCTGCGGAAGTCCATCACTTGTTTTGATGTCTCTAACGGATCTTTAACGAATACATAACGGGTGCCAAAAACTTGTCTAAGGACGCTCGCTGCTTGGGACTTTTGAAGATAAATATAAATAGAGGCACTTTCAAATTTGCAAGGCACCTGAAGAGAAATCATACCAAAGTGCTGCCAATTTAATTTTTAAAATTTCTTTTCAATTTTTGAGTACTTAGCTTAACTCCCCATTCCCCAACTTGAGATTATATTCTTGTGAGAGTTTAGGCAATTGTGCTTGGTACTCATAGCTCAAAAAATTATACATATTCAACTTGTAATACACTTGAAGGGTGATGCCCCAGAATAGTCATTGTAAGGCAAGATTGACGCCCAGAAAATCAATCAATTGTGACCATGAAGGTTATTAACGAAAGAAATTTTCAAGGGGGAGCCTTGAATCGCCGAT
This sequence comes from Begonia loranthoides, assembly GCA_022433065.1. Lineage (NCBI taxonomy): Eukaryota > Viridiplantae > Streptophyta > Magnoliopsida > Cucurbitales > Begoniaceae > Begonia > Begonia loranthoides. The sequence goes on from CM039475.1 coordinate 9,613,324, forward strand.
ATAGGCAAGGTTGTCCAAACGGCGTTAACAAATAGTTTCCATCTCTCTTTCTCTCTCTCACTCATTTACTTGTTATATTTATTTTTGCTTGCATATTAGCTCTAACATCTTTAGTAAAGAAAAAATATAATATTTGAGTAAATAAACGATTAATTTCTAATGTACAAGGAAAAAAGCTTTATTAACCTAATTCATCCCCCCACCCAAAGTTAATTCTAATCATACAATTGGTATCATAGCGAGATTCTGAAGTTTTTTGTTGTATTGAAAAATTGACATGACTTTTAATATGAGTAGACTTCTATTTTTTTTTTATGATAATGATTATGTCTATTGGAAGTCTAGGATGAGAATTTGCATTCAATCATTGAATTATGGTTTATGGTTTATTGTCTTTCGAATATGATGAAAACTATAAGCGTAAATTAAGGATGAATGCTAAGCCTATGAGTACAGTATATTGTGCACTCAACCTAGATAAATTTAATAGAGTGCAAGGATGTGATAATGCATATGAGATTTGGAAACTACTGGAGATCATACACGAGGGCACAAATCAAGTTTAAAAAAGTAAATTGAGCATCCTAGTACATGAATTTGAATTATTTGCTATGGATAAAGATGAGACTATTGGTCAAATATTTACTCAATTTATTAACATTACTAATGGCTTAAAGTTCTAGGTAGATTTATTCCAATGAAGAGTTGGTGAGGAAAATTCTTAGATGTTTTTCAAGATCATGGCAACCTAAAGTAACGGCTGTTCAAGAAGCTCGTGATCTCAAGGTATTAAAGATGGTGGAACTCATCGGATCTCTAATGACTCATTATATCATGATGAAGGCTAATGAGAAGGCAAACCGAAAGGAGGAAGAAGTCTCCAAGAAGAAGGATATTGCTCTTAAAGCTTCATCAAGTCAACACTTGAATTCGTCAAAGAAAATGATGATGAAGAGATAGCCCTCATGACTCAAAAATTCAACAAGTTCTTTCAACGAAAAAAGTGGCAAGCAAAAAGGATCACTAAAGAAGATAGACCTCTAAAGGAGAAGGAAGCCATTTGTTTTGAACGTGGGAAGCCGGGTCACTTAAAAGCCAATTGCCCACAAAACAAAGAAGGCACCAAAAGCCTTCAAGAAGAAAGCAATGAAGGCCACATGGGATAATAGTGAAGAAGATTCATTCTTCGAAGGTGAAGATGTGGCAAATATGTGCTTTATGGTTAAGGAGAATGTGGTACATGACACATTTAGTGATTTAGATGATAATCTTGATGATAATGATTTGATGGACGTCTTTGATGAACTACTTGAACAATTTAACATGCTTAAATCTAAATAAAAATAGTTGAAGAAGGAAATCAGAAATCTAGTGAAAAAGCACGTTAGTATTGTTCAATTATTTGAAAAAAAAATTAAGGATTTAAAAGTTAAAAATTATGATTTGAATACTATTGTTCTTAAGTTACTAGTGGAAGTAAAAATTTAAACATGCTATTAAGAAAACAAAGAGATTTTTTTGATAAAGTTAGTTTAGAATATCAATCATTTCAAAAGAAAAAGGCTTATAAGAATTTCTTTGTTAGTCCATCTAGTTGCCATGCATGTAATACAATAGGTCATAAATCTTTTCTTGTCCATTGAAATTGAATGATAGAAAGATAACTTCTAAACTAGTTGGGTTTCTAAAGGAACCAATACTAACCATCAAGGAAACAAAAAAATTTAGGTATCTAAGAAATTGAACTAATTCTTGCCTATAGGTTGGAGACTCTCGCGTGAAAGATGAATGATACTTGGATAGTGGATGTTCAAGAGACATTACGGGAGACTCCTCAAAATTTATCTCTATCACCAAGAAGAAAGGAAATGTAACCTTTGGAGGTAATCAAAATGGCAAAATCATTGATATCGACAATATTGGTAATTTTTCAACTCCTGTCATTGAAAATGTATTATTAGTTGATGGGTTGAAGCATAATTTACTAAGTATTAGTCAACGATGTGATAAAGGTTATAAAGTGACTTTTGAATCAAGAGTATGCATGATTGAGGATAGTTCTCGTAGAAAAATTTTATTTTTGGGTTATAGACATAAAAATATTTATGTTATTGACTTGAATAATATTTTATAGTTTGATGGAAAGTGTTTTATTGTAAATTCCTCTATTGATTGTGGGTCTTGGGATAGAAGATTAGAGCATGTAGGAATGGATACTTTAGATAAGATTTTTATAAACAATCTAGTTAGGGGTCATCCTAAGATCACATTTGAAAATGACAAAATTTGTGATGTTTCTCAAATGAGAAAGGAAACAAAGAGTTAATTTTCTTTTAAAAATATTGTATCATTATCCAAACCCCTCTAATTGCTTTACATGGATCTCTTTGATCCATCAAAAATTGCTAGCTTAGGAGGAAATTCTATGTGTATGTCATTGTAGATGACTTTTCTAGATTCACTTGGATTTTCTTCTTAAGGTCAAAGGATGAGACATTCAAGATCTTTTCTAGTTTCATGAAGAAAGTGCAAAATGAGAAAGATTTGTCGATTGTTGCCATGGTAGAGAATTCGAAAATGAAAAGTTCGAATTTCTTTGTCATGAGTATGACATTGAACATAATTTCTCTTCATTAAGAACCCCTCAACATAATAGAGTTGTTAAGAGGAAAAATTGATCTATCCAAGAACTAGCCCAAACCATACTCAACGAGAACAACCTTGGTCAGAAGTTGTTGCTATAACATGCTATGTTCTTAATTGAGTATCCACCTGTCCCTTCCTTGATAAGACCCCTTATGAACTATGGAATGGGAGGACTCCCAATGTAGGTTATTTTAAATCATTTGGGTGCAAGTGTTTTTTTTTAAGCACCAATGATAACTTAGGTAAATTTGAGTCTAAAATGGAATATGAGATTTTTCTTAGTTATTCCCCAACTAGCAAAGCTTATAGAGTTTTCAATAAAACAACTCTAGTTGTGGAAAAATCTATACATGTTACTTTTGATAAATCCCTTTAACCATCAAACACTATGGCAATTAATGAAGACCTTGAAAGGGAAATGGAAACCCTCAGTTTGGGAGTCAAGGACAGTGCCAATTAAGTGAAAACATTCTAAGCGACTAAACCTATGGAATTAGTAGTAATTTCCATCAATATTATCAAAAAAAACTTACCCAAAGATTGGAGGTATGCTAAAAGTCACCCCATAGATGATATTCTAGGTAATCCATCTTTAGGTGTTAAGACTAGATCTTTCCTTAGTAACTATTGTGCAAATGTTGCCTTTATCTCTCAAATTGAGCCTAAAATTTCAATGAGACCAAAATTCATGAAAATTGGATAGCGGTCATCCAAGAAAAGTTTAACTAATTTGAGAGGAGTAAAGTTTGGGATCTAGTTCCTAGACCAAAAGAGTACTCTATTATTGGAACTAAATAGGTGTTAAAAAACAAATTGGATGAAAACAGGATTGTTGTAAGAAACAAGGCTAGCTAGTTGCAAAGGGGTACAATTAAGAAGAAAGTTCTGACTTTGAAGAAACTTTTGCACCAGTAGCTAGGTTAGAATCTATTCGCATGTTTTTACCTTTTGCATGCTTCAAGAATTTTACCCTATGTCAAATGGATGTTTAAAATGTTTTTCTTAACGATTATATCATGGAAGAAATGTATGTAGAACAACCCTTAGATTTTGAAGCCCATGATTAGCTAGATCATGTGTACAAGCTCAACAAAGCATTATCTGGTCTAAAGTAAGCTTCAACAGCGTAGTATGATGATTGAGCAAATTTCTATTAGAAAGAGATTTTAAAATGGGATAAATAGATTCCACCTTATTCATCAAACTCAAAGATAAGGATATGCTTATTGTCTAAATTTATGTGGATGAATTATTTTTGGTTCAACAAATGATTCACTTTGCAAAGAGTTTACAGAATTAATGCAAAGTGAATTTGAAATGAGCATGAAGGGGGAGCTAAGATATTTTCTTGGTTTTCAAATCAAACAATCAAAAGATGGTATCTTTCTGAACCAAGAAAAGTACGTTAAATAGTTGCTTAATAAACTTCGATTGGATTACTCTAAATCTTCTAATACACTCATGAGCACATCCACAAAATTAGATAAGGATGAAAATGAAAAAATGTGGATATAAAGAAATATCGGGGCATAATTGAATCTTGATTATACTTAATGGTAAGTAGACTCAATATTCTATTTAGTGCGTGTTTATGTCCAAGATTTCAAGATTCCCATAAAGATTCTCACTTAAATGTGGTTAAGAGGATATTTAAATATCTAAGTGGGACTAGTGATTTATGATTATGGTACCCTAAAGAAATCTCTTTAGATTTTGTAAAGTATATTTATTCCTACTACACAAGTAGTTTAGTTGATAGAAAGAGCACAAGTGAGACTTGTCAATTCCTTGGAGAATCCTTAGTTTCATTGTTCTGAAAGAATTACAACTCCATTGCTCTCACAACATCCGAGATTTAATATATTCCAGTCAATAGTTGTTGTGCTCAATTACTTTGGATGAAGCAAACATTGAAGGACTATGGTCAATCTTATGAGAAAAGTCCAATTAGGCGTGACAACACCAGTGTCATAAATATCTCCAAGAATCCTATTCAATATTCTCGTACCAAGCACATTGATATTAGATTTCATTTTATCCAAGATCACATCCAAAAAAGAGAAGTATCCCTTGAATTTGTTAATTTCAAAAACCAATTAGTCGATATCTTTACTAAACCTTTGGACGAGAAAACTTTTAATGACATAAGACTAAGGTTAGGATTGTTGTGTTTTGATTCAATTTAATTTATCTCTTGGTAAGAGACTATGTTTTTTAAATTGTTTTATCTAAACATAGCAATCGGTCGACCTATGCTAAGGATTTTCCGCTCTTAAAAACCTAGGCACCTGCACCGTAGCGTATATAATAAACAAGATGACCTCTATCACATCTACACAAACCATAAGCAACTATGACAATCCTCTCTCTTCTCTGGCAAGATTTCTGTCATCTTCAAAGCACCAATCTTGGATTTATGTACTCTAAATCATTTCCCTCTCTCGATTTGTCTTTTCCCCTTTCTCTATCTTGCCAAATCCATGCTCAATCCTTTTGATTTCTCAATCATTTCCCCTCTCTGAATTCTTGTTGACTTCGAGTTTCATGGCATCAAGGACATGTAAGCTTGCTTTGAAAAATAAAATTGCTCCAACTTAGGGTGAACAGTTTCAGGCACGTCGACCTTCAACCTATTATTTCTCTACTGAATTTAGGTCTGATAAAGATAGAACACATTATTAGACTAATATTAAGGAACAATCCATCATTTATTCTAGGAGAGTAAACTTTTCGTGTTTTAGTTCCTTGGGAATTGGATTATTTGAAAAAATCGTATTATCTGGGTTATAAAACATTAGCAATGATACTCATGAGAGACTTATTCATCTCTTTTATGCCAACATGTCAGCTTTGGTATAGCCTCTTATGGTTAAGATATATATTCTCGGTCATGAAATAAAGTTAACTTCAAGAACTATAAATGATCTCATTGGTTTTTCTATGTTGAACCGAGTGACGAACACTATCACATTTCCCAAAAACCAGATTTCATCTCACAAATGGAAGGAATTGAATTTCTTAGAGAGATTCATTGGAATCCAGATATTGATGTCTTCTAGAAACCGAAATCAAAGGACCTCTGAAACATCCTAGGATTTTTTTTTTTTTTTTCAAAATTTGAATAAAAAATCAGATTTTTTTTTTCCTCAAATCAGAACCAATTCCAACAAACTTCAACCTTAATCTGCAAGTTGTCCCTAAAATCTCTCAGAATCAGAGAGAAAATCATAACTTTGTCTCCAATAAACAACTTAATAGTTGTTTAGTAGCTCCAAAATTCCTAAACAGACTTGGATTTTTTTGGAGTTTCCAATTGAAAATCCTCTTTATAAATAGAGGGTCACGGTGAAGGAGAAAACTCGCCTCTAGAAGTCTTCAAGCTCCTCTGCCTTGAGTTTTCAACCTTCTCCCTCTGCTAAACTCAACCAATCAACCTCTCTGACAAAAAAACTCTCCTAAGCCTAGCTCTAGCAAAGAACTCCTCCACCGAATCAACAACCGAGCTCTTCCAGTGCGACGAAACCCCTTCCACCGGTGACGACCAGCAATGACGAACCAATGAGAAGGAGCTATCGCTCTCTCTCTTGGGGGCTCTTTGTCACTCTCGCGAAGAAGAAGGGGGAGAGGACTGAGAGGGAGAAGAAGAAGATTGTTTTTTTTTTTTTTAAGTTAAGAGTGAATCGATTCTGCCCAGATCAGACCAATCGAGCTGACCCGAACCCGACTCTGTCCAAATTCAATACAATTTCTCCCGAACTATCTGGGATGACCCGATTTTGACTTCTCTCCGTTTAAGAATTTTATTGGTAAGGAGTTTTTGCCAAATTTCTTCCACGAAAACCCTAAAACCCCATTTTCTCGAAATCCATGTGAGTAAAAATACCAGTTTTTAACATTTTGGCTATCGACCCTACATCACAAAGCATACTATTATTTATTTTCTGTAGCTTTATTCTATTATTTAAATTATGATATTTTAACTACATACGCATGATTAGGCATTGATATAGGATTAAAGAAAGATAAAATTGGTAAGTCATCTTGTATGCTAGTATGAATGCAAGAATCGGATGGAATTGATGGAAAGCATGATGAGATGACCAATAAAAGCCTGACCATATGAAAATTTTAGATGGCTAATGAAAGTCTGAACACATGATAAGACTAGAAAATGAGTTTAAACCCATATGTAACTTTATGCATGAAAATTTGATAATTTCTATAATTAATTTAATTATACACGTATTTTTACTTGCTGAGTTTATCTCAAGCCTAGTTTTGTGTTGTATGTGAATTTTAACTGAAGAAGAATTTGGGCTGATCAAGAATATTCCTGAGGTAGATGAGCACATAGAAGAGGTTGATGTCGGGTCAAAAGAGTAATTTTCTAGTTAGTTTTCATATCACTTTTAATGAATAAATTCAGTTGTAATTTTTAAAAATATTGTGTTGTTATATTTTTATGAACTCATTTTGATTAATATTGTGTTAAGGATTATTTCATATTTAATTTTGTTAATAAATGAAATTTTAATTCTGTTTAGTATTTAATATAGTTGCTTAATAAAAGTAATTTATTAAATATTTGTTTTATAATATTTTGAGTATCAATCAACTAAATAAAAACTTTCTAATATTTATTTATTACTCAATTTTCCGCTATATTAACTATTTCGACATCTTCAAGAATTTACAAACTTTAATTAGGGTTTTCAATAAACTAATTTAACATAATGTTTTCATCAATTTGGGGAAAATTTTATGATTTTGCAATTTTGAAAAAAATAAACTTTGAAGTGTTACAACCTCAATGTCAAGGGACAACTTATCCATCCCTTAATCTCCCACACCATTTTACTACGTGATGGACACCATGATTCTATGAGTTGCATGGATCTCTACCTTATGGAGAAAATCTTAAATGGAAAGTGGTTCAACCCAAGTTATGTTGTTCTAAGACCCATAAGGGATATCATTTTGAATTGCAGTAAAAATTTGCCTTCCAACACACTAATTCAAAAAATTTTTGAGCATTTTGAAATTTTCATACCCTTACATGAGCCAAGAAGAAAGGAAAAAGGAGTTGATGTGTACGAACATCGTACTCTTGGTCGAATGGGTATAGTTCAAGTCCGAGGGGAATGGACTTTCAAAATCAATCATCGTGCTTCCACCTCAGCTGCACCCCCTCTTGATCAAGATTCACTGGTGGAGGATGAGCTCCCTCCCTCATCTCACCCTCCGTTCTCTCATCATAGGATCATATCTGATAAGGATTGGAATACACTTATAGCCAACATATCTGGTTTGACCTTTGTTATTGAAGGAATGTCTTAGCAAATACAGGGGATTAGATACACTCAAGCGAAGATCCTCTCTAAACTGGCTACACTTTAGGAATTGATGGATTATAAGGAGGACGATGACTATGTGTATGAAGCTCGGTCTAGGGATGCTTTTCCTTCACCTCCATCAATAGATACCAGACCATCATCCAATGTTTAGATTAGCTTGGGGATGTGTTCAAATTTTTGTGTAAACTTAATATTTTGAACTATTAGTATGTGTTGATGATGTGAAATACTTTTTTATGTTTTCACATTCTGATAATGAGTTTTCTTTTTTTGGAATACTAGTTATTTGGATGTGTGTACACTTCTAATGCAGGGTATTTATATTAAAATGGCAAAAAAAGAGCAAGAAAACAGAGGACACTCAGCCAAAATTTTTCTTTAAATCCTTTAACTGATTATTTTTTTATAAAGACAAAGGGGGAGAGTAAAGTCATCATAGACTTAAAAAGAGTAAATTCATGAAATTGAAAATTAAAATAATTTGTCTTACGGGGATTTATTGAACGTAGTAGGAGGAGTAAATATATAACTTAGAATAAGCAATTATCATCATCAAAAAAGGAGAGATTGTTGGCTTAGGAAACTAAATATGTTTGTTTTGAAGATGAATGTGTTTATTTGGTTACGATATTCTAAGTTATTATATTGAAAATACCCTTGAAAATTGGTATTTAATTGGTCTAACATGATTATCTTGTCTATGCAGTAAAGGAAAAATTTATGAGATAGGACTTAAATTGGAAAAAATCAAATTAAGAAGATCAAAGTGGGGAAGATCACTCAGTGCGGACATGCTAAGTTAAAAGGCAGATGCCCAAACACATTTGACAAATAGAAGACACTCACAACTGTCCAAACTAGAATGCAGTTTTAATATGCGGATGCTCGGACAAGAAAAAATGTTGTAGTCGTGGTCGTCTATACCATAATGCAGTTTTAACATGCAAACACCAGGACCATAGAAAATGTTACAGTCGGGTCGTCAAGACTAGAATGCAGTTTTAATATGCAGACGCCCGAACAAGAAAAAATTTGAAACCTCGAATGTCCGAACATGAGATGTGGATATACAAAAAAAAACTTTTAAATTAACACTTTCGTGGACAATCGATTCAACGTGCGGACGCCCAATGCAGTAGCCCATAACTTAAGCTACGAAAATTCATCACCTATTTTGCTGTATCCAATGGATCTTTAATGGATATATAGTGGATGCCTAGAACCTGCTTGCAGACGTCCGCTGCTTGGGACTTATGAAGATAATTATAAATAGAGGCACTTTCAAATTGGCAAGGCACTTGAAAAGAAACCTTACCAAAGTACTGCCAATTTGATTTTCATTTTTTTTTTTCACTTTTCGAGTGTTTAGCCTAACTCCCTCATTACCCAACTTGACATTATATTCTTGTGAGAGTTTATGCAATTGTATTTGGTGTTCATAGCTCAAAAACTTCTACATATTCAACTTATTATACACTTGACGGGTGACAACCTGGAGTAGTTGTTGTAAAGGAAGATTGATGCCCAGAAGATCAATCGATTGTAACTGAGAAGGTTATTGAGGAAAAAAATCTTCAAGGGAGAGCCTTGAAGGGTGGACATAGGGAAGGTTATCCGAACCACATCAACAAATTGTTTGCATCTCTCTCTCTCACTCATTTACTTGTTATACTTGTTTTTGCTTGTATATTGGCTCTAACATCTTTACTAAAGAAAAAAGTAATATTTGAGTACACAAATGATTAATTTCTAAAGTATAAAAAAAACTTGATTAACCTAATTCACTCTCTCCCCCCCTTCTCTCTTAGGTTAATTATGATCCCACATAGACTTTCAAGGGTGAAAATAGTGTTTAAATAAAGTTTTTAGCCCACCTAATGAAAGTCCACTTTTAAAACCAGTCATTTTTAAATTAACAGAATTTTATGTAAGAATTTTTCACGTTATTTGAAGTCAATTTATTTCATATTGACACAATTTTTTGTGTTTCATTAATTTTTGGTCACGTGTAAATTTTTGGTCAATTGGTCAAATCGATAGAAATTTAGTGTTACCCACAAGGTTGAATTTGAGAAAATAACATTCGGTATATTAGTAGTACCTTGGATTGAGTTCAATTTATCTAATATATATAATAGAAAATTTTATTTTATATTATATTATTAAATAAATAAATTTTTTTTAAGGGAAATTAACAAATCAACAATTGTACTTTGTGGTCAATGACAAGTCAACTCTAAAGTATTTTTTTTGCTAACAACATAACCACTAAACTATGAAAAATAGACGCCGCAAACATCGCTGTCATATTTGTTGTTAAACGTTTTAATTTTTGTTTCGCGGCGAAACGTTACTCATTGCTAAATATGAAGATTTTAGCACTAACGTTCCACGGTGGTACGTTACACTTTCCACCATGGAACATCAGTACGAATTAAAAAATTATACTTGTCTGACGTTCCCCCGTGCAGAACGTCATACTTTCCGTCGCGGAATGACAACTTTCTGCTGCAGAATGACAATTTTCTACCGCAGAACGTCATACATCATCCTGTCTTCCATTGCCCTAGTATATAAAATTGACATTCCGCGCTCCAGTGAGTTCGCTGATTTTCTGAGTGAACCCCGAATTCCTTGGTGAACCTTCGTACTCTCATAGTAAATTTCTTCATTGTTTCATCCATTCCAATGGATTCTAGAACAATGATATTGACTCTCCAGAATAAGGCTGCTCCGTTGTAGTCTCAGCTTCAAGCTCAGGCAGAAACAGACTTGTCCTGTGAACCCAAACGGCTTGCAACTGATTTCGTTCTCAATCAGTGTCCCACAATATACCAGTCGCGGTTGAAGTTGAACCACCCACAATTAAAGTTGAAGCACCCATCGTGGTTCAAGTTGAAGCACCCGCCTGGTTCAAGTTGAAGCACCACCAGCAGTTGAAGCACAGCCTCAACCTGAATCTCAGCCTGGATAATGACCAGTATCTCATTTGGTCTGTTTCCAACCTGTTACAGATAGGTTACACTCCCCGCTCTTCAGGACTGTATCAACGAACAATTAGTATAAAGCTGATGTTAAACATTATTCAATTATTGTATCGAGAAGAGTAGACTTTGAGTCTTTGGCTTAGTTGAAAATTGAAGAATTGGTTGAAGGGGATGGGTTAGCCGGGTTGTGCATATTGGGTAGAACTTTTTGTGAACAGATTATCAAACTGTTTTATGCCAATTTGGAACTGTCCACCCAACCATTAGAGGTCCAGACTTACATGTTTGGACAGAAGTTGAGGCAGACTCTTAATGATATTAACCTACTCCTTGGATGTTTCATTGAGGAACCAAGAGAGGAATATTACCACGTGTCTCAGGAGCCTAATTTCAATAGACGAGGAGAAGGTCTGCCAGTAATTAGATTCTTGCACCATGATCCCGAGATCAAAGAATTCAAGAAGCCAAAGTTCAATGACTTGAACCCCAAAGCCTGAGTGATCCACATCATCATAACGTACATTATTCTGCCTCGGGATGGATATCGAGAGCATGTTAGCAGTTTGGATCTCTATGTGTTGGAAAAGGTGTTCAACAAAATGACACATGAAAACTTAAACGTAATAATGTGTTCACCTGTGTCTCGAGAACTATATTGGGAACTGTCTCGAGACTATGTCAGGAATTGTCTAGGGGACTATGTCGAGAACTGTCTCAGGGACTATGTCAGGAACTGTGAAACCCATAAATGTGCCCTGCGACATTCCTCTGCCGCCTCTACCTTTGAACATGCGGCTATCACATGCACTTGACTCTGGGCCTCCACCTTGGCAGGTACGGGAATTGTGACCCACATCCCCACACCGGGCACAGGTCATGTTGAGATGTCTCCTGGGCAGCATTGTCCGGCTTGGGGCCTCATCAACATCCTGTATTCTTTTTTTTTCGCGGCCTGCTAAGACGTCTCTTAAATGATGGTGGCATAATTAGATCAAGGTCCGTCACAGGCCAGATGATTTATCCACTGACTAAGTGGACAAAAGTGGGAGTACATCGTCATGTATGTTTCCCGGTGGTAGTACTCATACACAAAGTCCTCGGGAGATCTCCTCATAAATTGCATACATGGCACTGCATGGACATCCGAGATGCCAGTCAACTTCCATTGGTAACAGTTACAAGTATGCCTATCCAAATCGATAGAGTACTATTCGATATCATTGCTCACCTCAAACTGGGCAGCGCCTGAAAAAACATGACTTCAATTTTGACCTACAAGTTGTAATCTGGCAATCCGATTCTTGATCTGTGAACACAAAATGTCTGTCGACTGCACCATCTTTTTGTGTTTCTTAATGATCCTACACATGATGCCTTTTCTTATAATCTCAAACATACTGATAATCGGTTTGTCTCGGGCTGGTAGAATCCAAGCGTTGAAGGACTCGCTCAAGTTGTACAAGCTTATTCGCACTTTGGGATGGAGCTAAATGCATGTTTGGACTAAAATCTCACATCTATTCCTCATAGATATGCGTGGGCTGACGGGTCAAGTAAAAATAGCTTCCTCATCTCTCTCTAAAAGTGTGTCGATGCTGTGGCTCTAGAAGCGCCCCACATTGAATCCTTGAACAACCTACCTTTAAATTGTTTTTAAAATTTTGAATATAGATGTCAGATGCAAAAACGATGCTCTGCTTGGTCTGCAAACTCTCTAATAGCTGATACCAGCCCCTACAAAAATTAACAATATGAGTCAAACATTCGTATATAATGCATGACATAAACATAGATGGCAAAAACAATCAATCGTACCTTTTATCTGTCAGAAATGACTATCCACCCATTGTCGGAAGTAGTGTTTAGATCCTCGAGCAACAATTCCAAAAAGTAGCTCCAAGAATTCCTACATTCTACTTCAACCACTGCTACAGTAATCATAAAAATTTCATCGTTCCCATCGATGTTGACAATTGTAAGCATGTGGCCCAGAGTCGATCCCTTCAAGTGGCAACCATCCCAATAAATAACCGGTCTACCATAGTTCAACAGCCCCATCTTACATGCAACAAAACACATATACATCTTTTTAAAATGCATTTTTCTCTAGCTAAACACACAACAAGCTTCCAGAATTAGACCTTCGAATCTTTGAGACATACGACCATATGAGATTGTATTGCTCATTGTCATCCCCTTCATTCATTTTTCTAATTGCATTTCTTGCTCTTCTAGCAAGGCTGGATGTAATGTTCATGTTAAAATCCTTCATGACTGTCTCCATTATGGAAGGAAGGTCCTAGTCAGCTTGAGTTTTAAATCTATCCATGTAAAGTGTTGCCACCCATTTGGCAGTGACATGGTGGCTTTCTATCTTTCTTGAGCAAGTGTGAACGTTGTTATAGCTCTTTATTTGAAACCTCATTTCACCTTGCATTTTTGAGTCGTGCATTTGCCACATGCATCCTTCCTGACAGGCAGCCCTCAACCGATGAGAGTCACTATGGGTGAATTTTATCCCGTACTCATTCTTTAATGCATGATCCATGATTTCTTCTCTAATTTGATTCAATGAACTATACTTCTTGTCAAGACACATACCAGCGAACGTGCATTTTGTTTGTGGTGGTCGTCCTTGCCTACTCTCACTCATGTCCATGTCCATGTCCATGTCCCTAGATTCACATAATGAACGGAGCTCCTCCTCATCCAGAGTTACCGAGATGAAATGCACCACTATAGCAGCTTCATCTCTAAACGCAAGTACATCATGTGCCAAGACTGTGGACATGGGCTCCACTTCAAATGGGCAGTTAACAAATTCCTAAACAGTCTCAGACGCCATTGTGTTCAACAATTACTAATGCTTCAACTTCGCCTAGATACGGTTCATTTCAGCTCTCAGAAAGCTCTAGGGTTCAATAATCGCTCTAAGTGTAGTGTGAGTTTATATAAGGCAGACGATGCATGACGTTTCGTGGCGGAAAGTTGTCATTCTACGGTGGAAAGTATGACGTTCTGCGAGGGGGAACGTCAGACAAGTATAATTTTTTAATTCATACTGACGTTCCACGATGGAAAGTGCAACGTTCCACCATGAAACGTCAGTTCTAAAACCTCATATTTAGCAATGACGTTCCGCGGAGGAACGTGTAGTGTTTTGTCACGAAACGAAAATTAAAACGTTTAATGGCAAATGTGACAACATTGTTTACGGCGTCTATTTCTCATAGTTCAATGGTTAAGTTGTTAGCAAAAATATTTTAGTGGTTAACTTGTCATTGAGCACAAAGTACAAAGGTTAATTTGTTAATTTCTCAATAAAGATGGGGGAGGACTCCCCTTCCTTCTTTAATGGACCAAAGAGAGAGAGCAATTTTTTGTCATTCCTTCTTCTAATTCGAGTTTTCGACGCACCGATCTACAAGTTTTGTTAAGGTTCTCTAATGGTAAATTTAAATCTAAGTTACGTTTTCTCTTTGGTTTTTCATGGATTTTTTGTGATGTTCGTCACTGGAACGTTGTCTCCAGGTGTCTGCTGTTCGAGCCAGGTGTCCACAGAGGATGTAGGCTTGGGATGCACGTTTGAATTTTCGTTGCAGAAGTCTATAACAACAGTCTGAAGGTCCTTTTCGGGGGACCATTATAGAGGTCTAGACATCCTTTCTTTCTGACTTATGTGACTGATTAGATCTTTGGATTATTGTCATTTTTTATGCGCCTTGTTGGCAATCGATGGGGTCTATGAATGGCCCCTTTTTTATTGGATTTTTTTTCTACAGAAAACAGTGAAGACTTATTTTAATATAACTGCCTATGTGTGCAACAATGTTTTGATAAGTCACTTACTGAGTTAGTCATTCACCGCAAAAACTCCTTTCCCAAGTGTAGATCGAGGCAGTTAGAAGTAATGATCGTAGTGGGGGGTTTCTCCTAGTTTTCCATTTTCCTTTGAGAGTGTTATTTATTGTCCTTAGTGGGGGGATTTTATTCCTTCTCTGGTTTGTAGAATTAGTTGTATGGTGTTGAATGATTTCAAATTCTTCTATAGTATAATTCCTATGTTTATTATTACACTATTTTTATTTCTTTGGGGATCACTTTATGGATCTCGTCCCATTTCACATGAACTATAACTTTATTTTACGCTAAGTATTCCGCCGTCAACCTAGCCTTAGGTTGGACAATTAGGTTCTTTCCAATGATTGAGTTTTTCAACCTAATGTTTCTGTTAGGCACGCCTTTAGTTGTGAGACTACCACTTAAAACTTAAATTTAACAATTTATATTTCAATAAAACAAAAATTTTAGGGAAAATGACAAATCAACCATCGTGGTTTTTGGTCAATAATAAGTCAACCACTATGGTATTATTTCTAACAAGTTAACCACTAACGTATGGGTAAATTATGAATCCAACATCGCAGTTACGTTCACCGTTAACAAGCACGCCGCGATCTGTAGGCATCACGTCTCGGCGTCGTGTGTTGTAAAGAAAAGCAGGCAAATTTTGGCTTGGACGCTGCGGCGTCCCAATTTTTAATCACTGTATGGTATACGTAACCGCGAAAAGGCTAGGGTTCGCCATTTTCACCCATTTTCAACGCGAACAAGATCCGAAACCTCTCAGCGAACTATTTTCACCGAGATCAAACACCGAAAATGAGGAAGTATGAGCGATCAAGGAAATTGGCGTTAAAGCGTAAGAAGGCAACAGGGGAATCTGTGCAACACGCGGCGTCCTACGATGAGCAACCCGGGGCATCCTACGATGAGCAACTTGAGGCATCCTACCATGAGCAATCCACGACGTCCTACCATGAGCAACCTGCGACGTCCTACCATGAGCAACCCACGGCGGTGCAACATGAAGACACCGCCGACAATGTAGAAACCGTTGCACAGTGGCAATTTGAAGCTGAACCCGAGCTAGAACAACAAGGAGAAGCCAGAGGCTCAATTTTTTGGTTCGAACCTGTGACAGCGGGAGAAGGTCCAGATTATTCAGGTCATCAAATTGCAAATCACGGTACGAAGATGATATTCAACACCGTGCAATTATTGTCTCAAAAATAGTTGATTTGGACACATTGGCTGGAATGGAAATTAAACAACTGCTGGAAGATGCTAGATTAGCCGGGTTATGTCCGCTGAGGGGCAATTATTGTGAGAGAGTGATAAGATTGTTCTATGCAAATTTGAGAATGTCAACCGAACCATTAGAGTTGAGGACGTACGTTTTTGGACGAGAGTTGAGGCTCACTCCCCAAGACGTAAATATAATTCTTGGATGTATACTAGACGGGCCAAGAGAAGAATATTATCACGTGTCTCAGGATCCACCATTTGTCAATCGAGGAGAAGGGTTAACGGTGCTTAAATTGTTGCACCAGGATCCCGAGGTTGCCAAGTACCACAAGCCAAAGGGCAAGAAGCTGAATGTCATAGCCCGATTGATCCACCTCATAATGACGTACATGATTTTGCCTTGGGATGGGCATCGAGACCATGTTAGTTACACAACTCTTTATATGCTGGAGAAGGTGTTCACCGGAAAAAAGGTGGACATTGGATTTATCATCCTCAGCCACATGAATGAGGTGCTGAACAACCCATCAAAGAACCTCCCATATAATTGGCTGATACAGAACATCGTTGATCACTATGGAGTGCCCATCTCCCAGAAAGAGCCGAGAATTGAAGAGCCGGCCATACACGTTTACAATAAAGCAAAAGTGGACCGAATGGGCTTGGACGTGAGGGTCGAGCAGCCCAGATGGCATCGGCGTCATCGTCCTCTGAAGCACCAGATACCGGTACTGGAAGCGGCCAACCTGCCAAGGTCCAGGATGACTTAGAGCCTCAGCCGCTTAGAACTGTGTGCGTGGTATGTCTTTCATTTGGTTATATATGTTTGTTAGTTCATGTTCATGTTTTGTTAGTCTAACGGTGATTTGACATTTTTCTTGCAGGCTCATGATTTGATGCGCATGTCCGAGAACTATGTGTAGGCAAATACTAGGAAGAACCTAGAGACGTGCGCAGTTCTTGGGGGAAGGCTGAAGGACAATCATTACGTCGTCACTGATCTCATCTTCCCAGATCAACGCGGGATGCCAGATACAGTGAGAAGCCTTATTTGTATGTTAGTTTATAAGATTCTATCTTAGTACTCATCCGAACATATATGCAGTGCTATGCCACAGACGAGGCAGCCGTACTCGCGTTTCATCAGGCAAACAACCTAATCTCATTAGGGTGTATTCACGTAAGTAACCATCTCGCTTCTCTGGGTTGTTGTTCAGGTTAACTGGGATCATCTAATGTGTTGTTTACCTTGCAAACACACTCGAAGAATAATTGTTTTATGTCGTCCGTTGACCTCCACACTCAGTATGCTTACCAACAATTGTTGCCAGAAGCAATCTCCATGATCGTAGCTCCCACTAACAAAGAGCGGTATGTATTTTCCCTTATGTAAATTTATTACTTTCCACGTATTTTCCCTTATGGCAATTGTTCCCTTTGTATTGCAACACGTACGGCGTCTTGCGGTATACGTGTGAGGGGATGAGGGTGATGCGTCAATGCACTATTCTGAAATAATTTCTCGAGCACGAACCAACCATCTTTGAGTATGAGGGTCCGTTGTTCGAGAAAGAAGTGCATGTCATCCTTGACCCGCAGTTATCTTTTGCGGTCAACAATTTGCGGCCGAAACGGACAAGAAAGAAGAAGGATGCATAGAACCTTATGTTTATGTACATTTTGGTGTAATTTGTGTACATTCTCGGATGTTTAGTTGAATGTGCTTTGTTGTAATTCATGTTTTGGTTGGATTTGTTGTGTTGTGTTATATAGTGGATGAATTATTTGTTATGTTATATGTTATGTTTGGATGATATTGGAGCTGTTTGGGATTTTTGTGCAGGATGTAATAGAATAGCTTTGAGGGAGTAAAGATACAAGGGAGATTATGGCAAAAGTTTTTTAAATTGGGGTGAGGATAAGTACATAAATTAAGTACATAAGTAAACAAAAGTGTATGGACAACTGTGGGTGAATTCGTGCAACAAATGCAATGGCTTGCACTGTGTTATGATGGAACATCACGGCGTTTTGTTAAAAAATGACGGCTTCTTGCTGAGACACCGCGGCGGCTTCCTAGGACGCCGCCGTGGCTTCCTAGGACGCCGCCGCGGCTTCCTAGGACGCCGCCGCGGCTTCCTCACACATGCCGGCGCGGCATCCTAGGAAGTCGCAGCGGTGTCCTAGGAAGTTGTCGCGGCGTCTGAGCAAGACGCTGCCATTGTTTTCCAAAACGCCGCGATGTTTCAGCAAACCAATCATATTCCATGCACACTGGCGAACCAAACTTTTTGAAGCAGTATAAGAATTCAAATTGATGAAACAAAATATAAATGAATTGATGAATTGAATTGAACTTTATGCAACCAATTGAAAATTTACAAATTTAGCCAATGGAACAATCACATATATATCAATCCTAATCTATCAAACAGTTGTATCACGGAAGGTTAAGGTCCACAGTCGTGTACGTTTGTATTTGTAGACCTTGCACATCTGACTCCTGCAAAACACATTGCAAATGAAATTAGCTTAGTTTAAATAACACTTGAAAACGTAAACGGGATAATGGGCTCACCTACGTCCCAGGAACTTTGTCAGAAACTGTCTCAGGGACTAGGTCAGGAATTGTCTCGGTGGCTGCCTCGAGAACTCTAAACCCCATAAATGTGCCCTCTGACCTTCCTCTTCCGCATCTACCTCTGCCTCGGCCGCTCCCTCTGCATGCCCCAGCACTTGACTCGCCTCCCCCATCGCAAGTGTGGGAATTGTGCCCCACATGCCCACACCGGCCACAAGTGACATTCAGATGTCTTCTGTTTAGCACCATCCGGCTTGGGGCCTCGTCCACATCTCGTATTCTACGTACGCGCAGCCTTCCTGGAAGCCTTTTAAATGGCGGTGAGCTAATTGGATCAAAATTTGTCACAGGAGGCCACTCGATTGGCCCATTGACGGGGCGGAGAAATGGAAGTACATTGCCATGTATGTTTCCCGGTGATAGCACGCATGCACAAATTCCTCAGGAGATCTCCTCGTGAAGTGAATGCACGGGATTGCATGGACACACGGGATGCCGGTCAACTCCCACCAGTAACATGTACAAGTACACCTGTCCAAATCAACAGGGTACATGTCGGTACCGTTGCTGACCTCAAACTGGGCAGCTCCTGCAAACCGGGGGCTCCAATTTTGACTGGCAAGTTGTACTTTGGCAAGCCGGTTGCTGATCATTGGACACAACCGTTCGGTCGACCAAGCCATCTTTCCATTTTTTTTATGATCCTACCCATGATGCCCTTTCGAATGATCTCGAACATACTTAGAATTGGTTTGTCCCGGGCTGGTAGGATGCAAGCATTGAAGGACTCGCTGAGGTTGTTAAGGCTTATGTCGCACTTTACAATGGAGGAGAAGGCATATTTGGCCCAACATGTCACATCTATTCATCGTAGATAGTCGTGGGCCGCCGGGTCAAGGACAAATAACTTGGCCATCTCTCTCTCTCAAATTGCCTCACTATTGTGGCTCTGCAGCCCACATTGCATCCTTGAACAACCTGCTTTTAAATTATTTTTTAAAATTGGCATACAGGTGTCGGATGCAAAATCGATGGTCTGTGATATCCGGCCCTTTTAAGCCCAAAAAAAAATAATAATAATAATAAATAAATAAATAAAATTAAAATTTATTAAGTGAAATCCCCATTTATGGGGTAGTTGCCGAAAAGAGAGGGATAACCCCCTTTTTTCCCATTTTCAGATTTCGTGGGTTTCCTCACCATCCCACTAATCTCCCTCCTTTGTTCTGCTCTTCTTATATTCTCTCCCTCTGGTTCTGTCTCTTCTGGTGGGTCGAAGACACACGGGTGATAGATTCCCAACGAGAGTTGTTGTGTTCTCTGCCATGGTAAGTTTCGACCTCCCCCTTTCATTTTGTTCTTTCTCTTGACTAGTCAGAGTCTAAAGGATGAATTATTTTCTTCAAGGATTGAAGTGGGTGATTGACGTTGTGTGATGGACTCCAGCGAGACATTGATAGTGAGTGAGTCTCTCGGATTAAGATTTAAAGTTTCAGTCTTTGTTCTTCCAAATCGATTCTGCAAATTACTGACTGTCTTGGTTGGTTTTGGATTTTTGGGTCAAGAATTTATGTTATTAAAACTCTGCTTATGGAGAGAAATTGGTTTCTCAAGAGGTTGGACTTTTAGAGTCAATATTGTGAATTGTCTCTAGCGAGTTAAGGATTCGTTCATCACTGTGGTAAGCTTTTTTCTCCTGTGTTTGTTTTATTTCTTCCTAAGTCAGCAAGAAATGGATGAATTGGTTTCCTAAGGGTTGAATTTTGGGTGTTGGCCTTGTGAACAGATTCCAGTGCAACAGTTCTAGATTTTGAAACTCGTTCGGGTAAGGAATGTAAATGTTTTGGATGCTTAATTGCTTGCTGATATGTACATATCAAATTGTTCTTCATTAAAATTTGATGGGATAAAATTGAGGAATCTGTATAGTGATTTGAAAAGTTAGAAAATTGTCTGGAAATATTGAAGGATTGTAGTTTTGGTTTATGCTAACTGTCAATGTACAGTTGTTTACAAGTGATGGATTGGAACTCTAGTTAATTTGTCAAATGAATTACAGTTTTCATGATAGCAAAATGTGAATTTTAGAAGTTTGAAGATTATTCATACTTTGTATTGGTGTTGGGCTAGTGTTTGGCAGTGAAATAATTTTGTTGTGATAATCTTCTATGGAACTCTTATTTTTATTGGATATTATGGTACAAAAGTTGATCATCAATCTACCGAATTTGGAGAGAATTGCTTTAGACTTTGCAATAACAGTTGATATAAGGTTTGAATACCATGAAACTGTTTAGTAGTTTTAAGGTTTCATAGCTACTATTGGTATTGATTAAAGAGAAGTAGGATTTGTTGAACTTAGACCAATGTTGTTACTTCCAATAACATTAAGCCATTGTTCTCTGATATTGTAGAGACTACTATTTTTTTACACTGATGAGCTTACGGCTTATGGGTATAAGGACCGGTTGCTGTTGAAAATATGTTACTAACCAAGGTAGGGGTTATTTTATATTTAACTTACCTTAATTCCTAAAATGTAAATATTCAATTAAATTCGAGCATGTCACTTTTACTTTTCAGTTCCTTTACATTTATTTATTTTTATTGTTAACTAGAGTAATGGGACAGCTGTATGTGCCGTGTCCCTGGGCGCAAAACCCTAAACCTGATCAGGGTCTTTTTGGCTTGCGATCGCCTAAGTTTCGCCTTTGTTAATTTTTGTTACTCAATTTATTGCTCATCAGCACTTCTTTATATGTTAATCTGTTAATTTAATTAACTGAAAAGTCTGTTAAGTTCATATGACATATAAGTTGAAAATAAAATAATTCCCTACTGAGTTTTGTCGACTCACCCCAAATATGACTACATTTTTCAGGAAATGATCAGAGTAGTTCCCCATTGCCATCTCAAGAGAAAATTTGGAGTTTCCCCAAATTTTAATTATTTTTAGACTAAAGATATTTTGGTGAGGTTTGTAACCTAGTTATATTTTATGTTATTTCCACTAAATTTTAGACTTTGTTAAATTGGTTGGATTACATTATTGTCACTTCTGGACCTTTATTTTTGGGCCTAATTTGTAACGTGAATGTTTAAGTCTTCCGCTACTATTTATTGGATTTAAGTGAGGGTTGGACGATTTGGTTCTTTTTTGGGCCGGATCGTTCCCCGTTTTGTCTTGGGTCCCCTTTGGGGCGTGACAAAACCACCTCCATGAAGCCCGATTTTCTGCTTCAACGACTGCTACAACAATCGGATACATGCCATCATTCCCGTCGATGGTGACAGCAGTGAGTAGTTGGCCCGGAGTTGCTCCCTTCAAGTGGAAACCATCTAAACAAATAACAGGTCTACCACAGTTCAGCACTGCCCTCTTGCATGCATCCAAGCACATGTACATCCTTTTAAATACACTCATATCAAGGTCAACACGCAGTGAACTTCTAGGATTCGATCTCCGAATCTCCTCAGCATAGGACCATATGAGCTTGTATTGCTCATTATCATCCCTTTCGTTACTTTTCTTGGCCATATTTCTTGCCCTTCTAGCGAGGCTGGGTGTGATGTTGACGTTGAAATCCTTCCTGATTGTCTCAATTATGGAAGATATGTCCCAGTCGACCCGACTTTTAAATTTGTCTAAGTAATGCGTTGCCACCCATTTGGCAGTGGCATGGTGGCTTTCCATCTTTCTGGAGCAAGTGTGAACGTCATTGTAGAATTTTATTTGAAATGTCATTTCACCTTGCATTTTTTAGGCGTGCAGCCGCCACATGCACCCTTCTTGGCAGACAGCCCTCAACCGATGAGCATCACTATGGGTGAATTTTATCCCGTACCCATTCTTCAATGCATAATCGACAATTTCATCTCTAATTTTATTCAATAAACTATACTTTTTGCCAAGGCCCATACCAATGAATGTGCATTGTGCTTCTGGTTGGCGTCTCAGCCTACTCTCTGCCATGTCCATGTCTTCATCACTAGTGGATTGACATGTTGATCGAAGGTCCTCATCGTCCTCTTCGTTTAGATTTACTGAGACAGAATGCAAAACAATTGCAACTTCATTTCCAATTCCACGTACCTCATTCTCATTGGCCAAAAATGTCTCTATGGGCCACACTTCACATTGACGGTTAATAACAGATTCTTCAACACTCCAAGACGCCATTTGCTTGTCAACAAATTCTTTAACTTTGCCAAAATTCCTTTCTCTTCAGCTCTAGTACTTCTCTAGGATTCGCTAATCGCTGATCAAATGCCTCTGAATGTCGAGAGGAGTTAGGTGTCTGCTTATAAATTTGCGAGGGTGTCCTGGGACGCCGCGGCGTCCAGGCCAAAATTTGCCTGCTTTTCTTCCCAACACACGACGCCGTGGCGTGCTTCCTATGGACCGCGGCGTGCTTGTTAACGGCAAACGTAACTGCGATGTTGGATTTGTAATTTACCCATACGTCAGTGGTTAACTTGTTAGAAATAATACCATAGTGGTTGACTTGTTATTGACCAAAAACCAAGATGGTTGATTTGTCATTTTCCCAAAATTTTAAATCATCATATTTTACCTCTCCAAAATTGCAGATTTTACAACTTTTGCTAGATAAGCGTACATTGTTTTTCTTTACATATTGAAATATTACTTTTTTTCATTGTTTTTCTTTACATATTGAAATATTACTTTTTTTGTGACAATTATCCTTTAAGGGCAATAATGGTATTGGCCTAGACAATAATTAAAGAGTTGTTCGTTTGAAAAAAAATAGAAAATATCAATATATAATTAAAAGTTTTTTCCTAAATTTAAAAGAAGTGAGTTAAGGTAACAATGAAGAAAATATATGTGAAGATCTGTGCTTAAAATGGATAATATGTTGTAGCAAGAGTGGAGCTGCATACTTTTGATTCAAGAGACGAGTAGATACCACTGATTTTAATATATTTGATTAGTAAGTAGTTTTACTTTTGTTCTTTTCTTGTGCTCTTAGATATGACTAACTGATTCTCTATCATTTGATAAAATTTGAAAAGAAATAATTTTCAAAAGAGTGTCAAAATAATGAATGAAAATCATTAAATTAGTAGGTAAATAAACATAGAATATTGGGCAGCTAAACGTCGCTCATCTCTCTGTGGTTTTTGTTGCTGCCACAAAGAAAGACAGTGGGGAGAGATAGTTCATCCATTGAAGTTGAAAATCAAAATTTCAAGTTTTTATTTGATTTTTTTTTTTCTATTAGTTTAATCCAGGGCGAAAGAAGGTAATGAATTGCCAGTGTTCCGGCAATATTCTAGTAGATCCCAATCGTTTCAAGCTTGGTTTTGGAATGTCGAAGCAGTTATTAAACTAAAGACGTGGAACTCAAATAGATGAATTGGAAGGTGTGGAGGTGAAGCCTTTGACTTTAGGATTTTGGTACCTCTAGACTAGTCTTCTTGTAATATTTTATTATACGCCTTTTTGAGAGTCCACAAGTGCGTGGAAAAGTCGACCAGTTATTGGCTTTCAAATCTACAAAACGTAAAGATATGGATTCCCACTCCATAATTGTTTAAATATAAAATGACAAATCAACCATTGTAGTTTTAAATCAAGGACAAGTTAATTATTGTGGTATAAATTTTAACAAGTTAATCATTAACGTACGTGTAAATAATAAATCAACAATCGCAGTTACCGTCGACGTTAAAATCAGTCGGGAAGCTGCCGCGGTCTCCTGGGACGCCGCAGCGACGTCCTAAAATTTGGCAGGAGGCCGCCGCGGCGTCTTATATAGTTTAGGGTTAAAATTGTTAAATCGCCGAATTTTAACAGTTTTAACCTTAAACTATGTAAGACCCCGCTGCGGCGTCAAGGGACACCGCTGGCGGCGTCCTGCCAAATTTTAGGACGCCCCAGCGGCGTCATGACAAATTTTAGGGCGACGTCCTGACAAATTCACAGTTTTTATTAGATTTTCGACCTATTCAACTTCAAACGACCATAACTTTCGCTACGAGTGTCGGAATTGGACGCAGAAGGTATCAAATCGAAGCTCTCTCAGAGATCTACGACCTGTCATGCAATTTATTCCATGACCCATGTTTTCGAGCCCTAAATCAATCGTTTAAGCCCTCAAATTTGCGATCAAACATTTTTAACCCTAAAAAATGCAAGACGCCGCCGCGGTTTGCTCGGGACGCCGCGGCGGTTTCTTAGAACACCACTGCTGTGTCCTAGGACGCCGCCGCAACGTCTCGACTACGTTTTAACGGAAAACGTGACTGCGATGGTAGATTCATCATTTTTTCATACGTTAGTAGTTAACTTGTTAAGACTTAAACCATAATGGTTGACTTGTCATTGACCTAAAATCACGAGGGTTGATTTGTCATTTTCCCTTGTTTGAAAATGTCTGATTAACCAAAATTCTAGAACACTCGTGAATGAAAAAGTCTTATTTTAGAAAAAATAAAAATAATCCATTTGAGTCCTCTCCAACCAAACTCTTTGGACAAAGCAAAAACTGAAATAATTCATTTAATTATTTGTGACCATTATTGAGATTTGTTATGTGAAGATGATTATTTCTGTGGCGGTCGCCTTTGGGTTTAACGTGTAGTATTTGATTCGCAGTGAATAATTGAGGTGTATTTTTAAATAATGAAATAATTAAAAGGTCAAACCACAGAATTAATTAATTCTATTTATTTCTACGTTGAATGTGGAACTGAAATTATAATATTCGAAATAATTGAATTTAATCAAGAAAATATTATTATTTTTCTTCATTACTTCTTACTTCTCTTTCAAATTAAATTTATCAAAGATTCAAACTAAACACTGCGGAATGATGCAATAATTAACATTCAGTATTTGTAAAAAGAGAATTGATATGAACCAAATTAAAGTGTTTTTATGGCTCTTCTGATGGGTGGACCACTTAACATGGTGCCATCCCTAGCCGCTAGTTGAGGCTAAATTATTTGGGGTACTCATTCATCATCAATATTAATGAAATAATTATAATAAATTATAAACATATAATATTAATTACACGTATTAAATTTAATATTACTAATTATTTTTGTTTTAGAAAATTTAAAATATACCCGACCCGCACCGCCAAATCTAGGTTCTCTTGGCAGGATCCAATTTTTCTTCAAAAATTCTTCTTACAAAAACAAACATTTTCTTCTTTTTTTTTCAAAGTTTACAAATAATTCAAGCACTGATAATGTACAACATGTAACTTGGGAAGGGAGTGTTAAACAATTTGCAAAAAGCCGCAAACCTCCATCAAGAAGTTTCGCAAATTTTTCCGAAATCTCTGGTAATTCGGTCGATCGAGTGAGGTGGTAAGATGGTTTGCATTGGTTAGAGAGTGGAAGGCATTTGCCAGTCTTTGTCTGAAAGCTGGATTTGCTTGCTTCGTTATTAACTCGTTCGCTAAACTCTGCAACAAAAGTAAAATTGTTGAAGATGAATAAAAAAGAGATCAGATAACATCTTCCAAAAAATCCACATAAATTCCAAAATTTTTCTAACTTGATGCCACAATGAGATGTCAGAATGAATTCGAAAGTGTTCTTGCTTAACCAACAAGAAAGAAATCACATCAAATAAAACACAAAATTGATAAAGAGACAACAAAATAATTAAACTATAAGAGTAGCCAATCAGAATGCCAGTGTCATGGAGGGAGAGAGAGAGAGAGAGAGAGAGCACAGATATACCTGGTAGAGGCTTTGTTCACAAAGAATCAGTGGAAGGAGAGCATCTGCTGCATTACCCATCAGATCAGGGCTAAAATACCAAAGAAGAAATGTAACACATTACCAGGGGTTTCTCAGAAAGAAGAAAAAAAAAAAAAGAAAGTTTCAAATCCCTTCTGTGTGATACAAGTGATGCTAATGAAGAAGACAAATATAATTCCAGTTAAAGCAATCTCCTTCCATTTGTAAAGATCAAAGGAAATAAGGTAAACCCTAATTGGTTTGGAAGTAGAAGCTCATTTTTGCAGTTAAAACATAATATTGCTCCGTAAACCCACAGAATCTTGAGACTCTTAAAAGATAAAGAAACTTCTCAATACTGAAAACCTCTTAAAAATAGGAAACAAATTAATACAAATATCAATGTGTAATTTTGAGATGCTTACAAATAATAACTAAACTAGTATATAATATTCTAAAAATCATCAGACACTAATACACATAATATATTTCCAATAATTTTTCAAGTGAGAGGGCCATCTTCGACAAACGATACCCATGAATATGATCAAAAGAATGAAGCCTTACAAAAATCAACATTTTCATTATCCGAAAAGTTTGGCTGCACATGTTTCAAATTATGACTTTTTTTGTCAACTACTCCAAGCCGTGTCAACAATAGAATTGAACCAACCAACCAACTAGAAATGCTTGTGTTCGGTTTTGTTCTTGGTTCTAAAGGTAAAGAATAAACCCAACCGAAACAACGGACAAAAAAGAACTAGTTAAATAAATCAAATTTGAACACTAAAATAAAACACTTCCAAGCTCATGATTTTTATGCCTAAAATCATTTTTATTCATTTTCTAGCCTAAAATTGATCTCAAATTTAAATTTCATAAAACAAACTTAATAACTAACTAAACGAAACTTTAAATCCAAAAACTAAATTTTAATTTCCAAACTCGTGTGATTTTAGCTCATACCTGACCCCAAAATCATGCCTTTGTTTTGCAATAGCCGGTCCCTTATTGAGACCAGCAAAACAACCCAAACCGAGGGGCAAAACCGGAACAGATCCTTCCTTGCCCTTGGTACGGATTTGGTTCCATTGAAACTTGACTATTTTTGCCAATCAGTTTAGTTTTGGAAACAAAAGCTAAATGAATAAATATTTGATTGAGTGCTGCAAGAGAGTCTATTGTCTTCACAAAGATGTATGTGGTAACATTCTCCAACCACTTCAAAGAGCCTAGTCCTCAATTTTGTGGATTTTTCTAAGATAGGCTATCACGTAGTCAGAGGGCATGACTTGGATGTACATCAGATAATTTTTAGAACATGCAAAGGGCACTCCAAATTCCTAGTTATGCATTTTATTTTTCTAATTCTCCATCCGATTTTTGAAGTTCGATAAATGAGTACTGTCATGTTTTTTCCTTCAGCAATCCTCTTCAATCTGATGACGCAAGAAAATCCTCTTCAGCCGTCTCTTTTTTGCTCATTCATCACTTCTTCATATTTACCTACTTCCAACAGAAAATTTTGCTTCAATTTTCACTTATTTCCGGGCTCAAACGTACCATCACAATAATAAAAAAGTTTTTTTCTCACAGAATTCTAGCAATTCAACAATGGAGATTTGCTTAATAAAGAATTATTGAAACTTCAACATCTGAAAGGTTTGTGATAGGGACTCAGTTCAGACACGAATGCCACACCCTTAATCAGTAAGGATATTTCTTCTTTTATTACAAGAAAGGATTAGTACAAAGGGGTTACCGGAAATTTGAGACTCCGGTGTATCCACATCTTCTACAACAAATCTGCTTTTACAAACTTCCTTCTTCCCATTTATATTCTCCCCACAGCTAGTTACAGAGAAGTTAGTTGATAGCTAACTTCTTAGCTTATTCTTTTTATTAATTAACCATCCTTACTAGCTAATTCTACTCTATTAGCTAATTCAACCGGAATAGTTACTATTTCGTTTTCCTTCCTCGGTCTATTCTTCCTCCTAGGCATACATGAATCGTATTGCAAGCTTATCAGTTTGTTGAAGGTATTCCACTTTAGATGCTATTCTTAACCCTCTTAATAAAATAACTACAGCCACTGACATTGGAAAAGCTTAAATTACTGAATAATTTACTAAGATACGCCAAAACACTATGGTTTTAACAAAGATATTTTTTGTAACATTCTTCTAGTCAGGTGGTTCCAATTCTAGAGATGGATACATTATGGAACAAACAAACTTTTTCTTAGGGAAATGTATGGAAATAAAAGGCTGCGACCCTCACTATGGCACATACAAATGTTGCAATGTCTGCCAACAAAGAAACACAGGTCGGCAGTGAGGTGTTGACAAGCTTCAGATCTAGTTGGACAAGATGGCAATAAAAAATAACTAAAATGGAAGTGTCATGAACGGTGCCAGTACTACTAGGGTTTTCTTTTGCTGTCTGGGGTTCTTTCTTTTTCTTTCTTCTTTTATTCTTTCAACTTAAATTCGGAAAAAGAACAGGCTAAGATTGTGTTTTTTTTTACCCGTAAATCTAAAGATTGACCAGTAAATGGGTTGGCCAAATAAAGGTCAAGAGCACTGATACCGGTTAGTGCAGGACTTGAAGGAAAATAAGGATGTTCAAGTAATTTGAAAGAGTATAGAGAGAGAAATAAAATTTAGAGGGAACTAGCCGAACTAGAGGGAGAGAAATGAAACTAGGGAGAAGATATCACGAGGAAACAATTTCCCTAGGAATTCAATAATCATATTTGTCTAATAACACAACCTGATGGCTCATTTATAGAGACTGAAATACAAAATAATAGTAAATTTCTAAAATACTGAAAACACTTTAAAGTAAAAACTAAATAACAAAGACATCAAATGCCTAAATATTACTAACATAGTAATTTAAGTAATATATAATAATATTCCTAAATCACTATATTAAGTAATATATAATAATATTCCTAAATCACTATATTTCTTACTCATCATTTATTCCCGATAATTATTCCTTATTCTCTCCGTCAGGTGCATCTCATCCCTCATATAAAGCAGTCTACATCTGGAAGACAGCCATACACGACTTTATCCTCTGAATATCATCCCCTTGTCATACAATATTTTTAATTATTCACCTTTCACTCCTCACATCAGCTATTACCCCCATTATTTTCTCATTAAAGAAGTGTGATAATATACTCTATGACAAAATCATTCACCTGTAAAAAGTGATTTTTCATGCACCTCAAAATCTATGCCACCAAATCAAATGTTATATATATCATTTTATTCATACTTCATATTAAGACAAAAAGAAGCCTTACAATAAAAAGTCCTGTTGGAAGATTCTACCTGTAGTTATCAAAAAGAAGAAACTGCATCAATGAACGTAGGAACCAGCTAAAAATGCCTTCTTGAAAATTTCCACCATCTTTTGAACTCACAGATTTAGAGCCTAAACCAGGTTTTCCCGCAGCTATTTCCTTATAATGATATGAAGAAAGGGCTTTCAAGGCTCTCAGACACATATCAACAACTTCCATGTCCTGAAATACCATTATAAAAAAATAAAAATTCTAAACACGTACAAGAAATTAGTGAAAAAATAAAAATAAAAACAATTCTTTGAGAAAGGTAAATGGTGGTTTTACAAGTTACAGTTATAGACTCATTGTTGTGGAACATATGAAACACAGAGTATGTTGATAACATCAAAGCAACTACAAACTTCTGTTTCGTAGCTCAACCTCAGGGCAGAAAGGAACCCAGTTATTAGTTTCAAAAAGAAAATCCACGAAGCCCAAATTCATCGTCTAGGAATATTTGTCTTATATTTTAAAATAAAACATCAAATTTTACATGGTAATCCATGGATGTATATGCAGGGTTGGCTTGGATTATGCTGGGTGATCCCAAAATTGGAGAGAAATATGATATATGGTAAGATATGGGTATGGTATGCCGACAAGAAAAATTTGTACAATTTGGTGTGTCACCGTCTCTTTTGGTGCATTTAGAATACCAATGGTAAGATTATTGTTTTCTGAGGGAAAATTCTTCCTTTTATTTGTCATCTTGGCTGATCAGAGCTTTAGGCCATCCAAAGACTTCAATGTAAAGATAATAGGGGATTCATCGTAGTTTTCCAAGCTCACCCTCTTTTATATATTTCGACAAATCAGTGCCTATTTTCTATTAATGATCCAAACCGCCAAAAGCAAGCAATTATATTGACCTCATCATTTATTGAGAATTCTAATTTTTCTAATCCTAACTTCAAAAGTCCGCATATGTGATCTCAACGATCTGTTACACAGTTTAATCCCATTCAAGGATGACTGTAGATGGCAAATTGATGAAAAATGGGAGAAAGAGGTAAAGGTAAGGAAAGAGAAAAGAGGGATGTAAAAGGAGAAAGAAAATGATTTTATTTTTTATAAGGGTTCTTCCCTTCTCTTCTCTGGTATCTTTTTCCTTTCAATATATTTTATTTTTTATTAAAAAATAAGAGAGAAAATGAAAACAAAACCAAGGTAGTTATCAAAAGCTCAGGTATAGAAAATTGTGCTATTGAGAAGAATGCCTTTTCACGTTTAAATCCCTATTGGTGATGCCTCATGGTTCAACTTTTACAACTTTTCTCACATTGTTGTACAGCTAAAGGAGATTAAGAAGGCAGAGACGCCACAAAGGATGAGCTCTCATTTATGGCATCAACTTAAGAAACGCAATTCGTAAGGGTTGTATTACCTGACTGTGAAGACCAAAGTTAATAGTCCCAAGGACATGAGAAAAGCCTTCACCTTGTAGTTTTGCAAGTGTTTCAGGATAAACCTCCAATAAATGAGAGAGCAGAGAGAAATACTGAAAACGTAAAAATAACATTTATTAGACACTAGAACTGTTACATGTATTTCTATCTGATAAAGGAGAAAAAGAAACTTACATCATAACAAAGCTTAGGATACTTCAGCAAATCCAAAGATATTAGAGGTGTAATAATGTGAAGACCGAAGTACACAACCTGCATGAGAAAAAAATAAATCTCCATCTAAAAAACAATATTCTAGCACCCCCTTTTTTGAAATTACCTGAGATATATCAACTCCCTGAGTCCCGTCATCGCCTGATGAAAAATCAACCTGCAACATATTCTCATGGAGTTAAATGAACCCTGATAGTCATGCAAAACTAGTTTTCCAATGACAAACACACCAGATCTTTTGAACATAGGTTTGACAGAAGCTGAAGAAGAGCTCGTAAATCCTTATACTTCTCTGTCTCTGCCTCGTTAAGTAAGTTGCTTGAAAGGCTCAAAGATATCTGGCACACAATAGTGAAAAAAAAAATGATAACAATGTGGATAGATTTTTTTTTTTTTAATCTTGAATAAATGAATAAAACAGTTACAGGATCGAGCTGGAAACAATCCTTCACAAGTACAACACAAACAAACGACATTTCAATTGTTGATCTTGAAGCTTACAAAAAAACCTAAGTTTCTTTGATTAAACTAGAATCAAACAATCTAAAGTCACAACACATAAGAAATTCGAAAACTGTAAATGAAGCTAGCATCAAGGATTTTAAAATAGAAGTATTGATGATAGGTCAAGGGTCCAAATGTGTAAGATGCGACAGAACTGATGGCGTCGAGAAAATCAGAAGAATCCACGACAGTTAAAAATACTTCTTTTAGAACAATTATGTGTAGAATATAACTACTAACAAAGCCAAAATAATGAATACAGTACTTTTGTTTATAAGAAAATCAATCAAATACCAAATAAATTATTTTTTTAATAATACAAAGGAGTATATATCAGATTTATGACATACAGCAAGTTGATAAAACAGTGACCAATTCAATTCAACTGTGGCAATAATTGATATTGGCATAATTATGAAACATAAAGATATGATGACCCTTATGGGAAAGAAAATGAAGAGACACCTTTCCAATGTTGTGAGATGAGTACAGTTGAAGCAACTTCATGCAGAAATCAACAGCGGTAGAAGTTTCTCTGGCCTCAAGGTATGTAATTTGCCCATTCACCCACTCAACAACAAATTTAAGCAACATATAAACAACTGCAGACTAAAAAAACGAAGAAATTAAAACCAAGACTAACAAAAATGAAAATAAATAAACGTGAGTAGAAATTGTAAACTTAATTATATACAACATTACAATTTTTGCATCAAATAAATGGTGATATAAGTACCTCATGTCTGTAAACTTCAAGAAGAATCAGAATTGGATTCATGACTGAAAAGCCAATGTCATAAACAGCTCTTTGAATCCTAGGTTCTAAGGTACATGCACCACCCCGAAGGCGCTCCAACAAAGAACAAACCTACACAATGCTTGTATCATTATTGATTAACCAAAAAGCATCCAATGGCTCGAGCACAAGTGCTGTAAAAGATGAACTAGTAGGCTAAAGAAAATATGTATTTTTATTATCATTAAAATGGTTGACTCATTTGAAGCTTCCCACTCTTTCTAAATATGCAAATATTCAATAGGTATAAATAATCATCATTTATTATGTCCAAATAACTTACAGTTAGGATAACATCAGGCTGCTAAGCAAAAATAATCATTTGAAGCTTCTCACTCTTTCTAAATATGTAAATATTCAATAGGTACAAATAATCATCATTTATTATGTCCAAATAACTTACGGTTAGGATAACATCAGGCTGCTGAGCAAAAATTTTTAAATCCTTCTTGCCAGTCATTTCCACCAAATACATTGCTGCATTGCCCATAAGATGTCTTACATACCTAAAAAAATTGAAGATAGAAAATTATAACAATCATAATAATATAATTTACATGCAGTTAAAAGAATTTGATTTTTCCATACACTTTAATCATTTTAATAATGTTCTTCATTTTTTTCAGGATCCTCCCTAATTAGATAAAAATGGCAAAGTGAAAGCTATTGATTTGGAGAGAATAATTTTCATTGATAATAATTTAGATAGTCGAGTAATTAATAGATTGCTCTAAGATTAGTCATAGCTATAGTTATTACAATTCCCTAAAATCTTGGAATACCAAATATACTGATAATTGACATTTTTTACAGGAAAAAAAATTAACTAATATGGGGAAGAATATGCATGGAATATCAACCAAAAATTTAAGCTATACCTATGTCCATTCAATCAAAAATTAGATAAACCAAAAGGATAACTCCAAGAATGCTTGGATTTACAAAACCCACTTTGCAATAAAGAAACTCATATTGTCCCAAAAGGTGCTATTATTACCTTTCACATCGTTAAAAACAAGATAGCATCAGATGAAGTCAAATAACTCAAGTTGTTAGCAAACAACTAATTCTCCAAAGAATCTTATTTATTTATTTGTTAATGTTAAATTGGAACATGATGTGGCCATTGGTTTTTTCATGGCTCTTGCAATGATAAGGTCATTAGAGGATTCGTAAGATTGGATTTCATCACCTGTCTATAGGATCCAAACATACACTTGTGTCTTGGATGATACCCTCCTACTCTAGATATGATAAAAAAAAAAAAAAATTCATTAAAACAGAGCAAGCGATCATTGAGAAGAATGATACATCTCCACAATTACACTCACTTATTCTAGCCGCAAGAAGAAAATTAACATGGAGCAATGATAAGGGTTTTTTCATAATTATTATTATATAATTAATTAGTTTCTATAAAACATAAGACACTTGTTCAATTATCCATAGGACCTAACCTTTCAAACAGATATGAACGGCTCAAATTTAAGCGAATTTCTTGATCACATACAACTATTTCTCCTGTCTCTTTAAGAGAGAATGTTATCGATTTTCGAAGATGGACTTTAGAGCCATCTGCTTATTCTCTTCAAAATCCTTCTTCTTCACTTTTGCTTCCATTTCACCTATGAATTTTTTTTTTTACAAATTTAAATGGAAGAAAGATGTTTCATCTAAAATTCAAGTTTTCGCCTAAATTTGGGTGGAAAAAAATTATATACTAATGACCAAATTCAAAGAAGGAATCCTTCTAGAGCTTTATCTCCTCACATAGTATTCCCTTCTGTAAAGCTCAAGATGAAATTAGCAACCACATAATGTTCAAAGTGAGTTTGTTAAATGTTTGTAGTTACGTTTTTCTCTTCTTTTGACCGAACACTGAAAGTTTACTTTGATATTGGAAGTTTCATTAGTGATGCCTTTATTTTAGAGAAAAAAAACAAGAGTGAAAATGCTCTGGAAACTAAAAATTCTAAGTATCTTTTAAACTATTTGGCTTCATTAAATAGATTATTTTTTGTGGATAAGCCTTTGAACAGTGATTTATGGAATACGGTTAACTGCTTTATTGTAAATGGAGTTATAGCTCTAAGTATTTTAAAGTTATCTTTTTAACATAGTTCTTTCCATCAGAAGAAAAATTGTTTTTCATTGGTTGTTTTTTGTTCAAGTTCTCTTGCTCTGACTTCTTGTAAATTTTTGCTTTTAATATAAAGTTTTTTTATTAAAAAAAATAGAGGAATTAGGGCTATGCTTTTGTAATCCAAGAGTTGGAAACCTCTAGAGCATCTCTCAAATTTCATGAATCCAAATTGATTTTCCTATCAATTTTCTATGTAGTGACTATTTTTGCAGAGAACCTATCAAGGAACAATTTGGGAGAAAATTAGCTTTGTACGAATATAGAATGGTTGTAAAAACATACTTGGGAATATTGTTAAGAACCACATCTATAACACTAACCTACCCCCATCAGAGAACGACGACTTCACGCATCACCTAGTCTCTTTCTAGTTTTTTTGGAGCATTGGATGCCAGAAGCTAATATTGAGCGATGGATCCCAGAAGCAAATGGTAGCAGTTTCCGCTGAGTGATAAAGCCAAGTTCGTCAATATCCTCTCCTCGTTATATCTTGTCAAATTAGCCACTTTTTTAATTTCCCTCTTCCACATTGATGCCCTCAATATCAATTTTATTGAAGTTTAGCTAAAGTTTCGATAATACTGCAAACATTATAACTACGTCAAATACATTTCACAGCTTAGTTTCATGCTCAGCACACACAAAAAATAAATAAATAAATCACCAGCAAACAGCAAATGAGAGAGATGCGTGTCATCACTACCAAGTTTAATCCTTCAATTACGTGGAGACTCATCACTCTCCCTCATCTTACCAAGTATTCTCCAATAAGTACGAAGAGAAACAGCGATAAAGGATTGGAGAGCAACCTGAAATCTAATTCCTCTCTTTCACATCAAAGACTTGTATATTATAACAAATCAAGGAAATTCCAATCAACGTGGTCATAGAACTGATAAGCCCAATCCAAGTGGGTGGAAGGTAAAAATGGAATTAAGACTAAGGAGAGAGAGCGAGAAGGAACATGAGGTAGTTATGAAAATACAAAGTGGGAGAATGGCTAATTCGAGGAATGAAAATTTTTCCATACATTAGGAAAAGTTACACACTAGTGGATCAAAGACTTCAGAGAGAGCAAAAGTGTTGCTTTCTTAATCAGCTCCCTGGGAGATTAAGGTGGGATCATGATCGCCATAAATCTGTGATTCTCTAATCACGGCTTTATCCCCTTTTAAAATTATTTGTGATATAAGCCAGAGTCCTTAAATGTAATTGTGTTTAGAACTTCTTATAGAAGAGTATCTAATCCTCCATTTCTTTAGTGCAATCAATTTACAAATTTCCGTACAATACTTCTCTTATCCCAAAAAAAAAAAAGAAGCTTCAATAATGCACTTACTGGTTTGATTCTTCAGCAGTTCTCAACCCTAAAGCTGACTGAACTAATGCTTGAGCAAGAGAACGCTGACACAAAGACCAAAAAGACCTTTACACCACAAGAGTTAAAGCAATCTGATAATAGTCTATCAAGTTTTTTTTTCAATTAAAAAGTACTTACTTGGTGAGACATTTTTATCAAGAATAAAGCTTTTTCATTAATAAAATTGTGTGCAAGGTCATGCCAAGAATCCTGCAATAATTAGTTTTAAATTTAAAAGCAGAAGACTGTACATGATGTAGGTAATTATTTCAAAACAAAAGAAGCTGAACTAAATTGTCAAGTACAGCAAAAATATGGTATTGTAAACCCTTTTACATTATATTCTTCTACTTGGGGAAAAACAGAAAGTTACAAAATAAATACCTAACAACCATACAAACCATACTATAAAGAAGATGAGGTAGAGGAAAATTAATTGGAGATAAATACAATAACGGCAAGATGGGGATCAATCACTACTCAAACTACTCGTGTATACTACACAGAAACATCTCCCTTTATTCAACATCCCCAATCATTTCTGGTACATATAAACTGGAAAGAATGAGTCAAGTTGTAATTTTTTCTTGGCTGTCACAGAGTAAATACTAGAAATTTGACCATAATTCTAAGAAATA
Source organism: Begonia loranthoides (assembly GCA_022433065.1). NCBI lineage: Eukaryota > Viridiplantae > Streptophyta > Magnoliopsida > Cucurbitales > Begoniaceae > Begonia > Begonia loranthoides. The sequence continues at coordinate 9,650,123 of CM039475.1, forward strand.
TAATTTCTTATAAAAAACTTTCCACGGCAAACAACTAACAAAATTTAATTTCAACTACCCTTTGGCATGCAATAGAATTCTAACCTATTTTATGTCTCCCTTCTAAATCCCATGTAAAGATTCAAAGGTGCCAGGAGACCGTAGCAATGTTAACAAGTAAATCGATGTTAGTGGGTTGTACATGGTAGATGTGTAAGATAATTTGCACAAAATGTCCCTTCAATGATCTGAACCTAAGTTTTCAAGACTCGTTGCTTATATTATGATCAGGTATAATAACTTGCTCAAGTTTTGTTGATACTTACAAGTGCAACAAGGTGAATGCAAATATGCTTCTGCCGAACCAGTGCACCAAGTAAATGGCAACAAGTTTGTTCCTGACAAACAAAAAAAAATTATGTGATTCATGTAACCCTTTGCACTCTTCTTTAGTGTTTTTTTTCTCAATATACATTATTTCTTATAAAAAAAAAAAATTAAATTATGTGATTCAAAAAAAAAAGTTGCATTCCAACAATCCATTATTGGTGTTTGTTTACAAGCAAAAGATAATAATTTAAAAACAAGCAACAGCAGCAAATACACTACCAACACAAGAGAGTTGAGAGGAACGTAAGGTTTTCCATATAGTGCCGACAACATTTTATTATGAAGTGAAAAAACACATGCCAAACATCAGTATCAAGTAAATGAATGAAACACTAATCATTAATGTGAATTATGACCAAATATCATCAAATGTATGCGAAACATACTTGTGATAGAATAATATGAAAAATATTTTATAAAAATTTTAAGAAATATAAAAATAATTAAATTAACATCAACTTAATAGCATAAGCTTTTAACATAAGTGATAATTTTTAATATGGTATTAAAGTAGGAGATCTAATTGAAATTTTGTCTCGTCATTACTTATTCAAAAAATTAAGATATCTATTTGAAAAGACCAATGAAAGAAATTGTGCTATACGTGCGAGAACATGCCAAGAAATATGCAATAACTAAAATAAACTTTAACCCAACAACTTAAAATTTTCAAATTTTTTCAAATTTAACTGTTCCATCAACAACCACATAAATTCTATACGCAAGTAGTAGCAGAACAGAGGAAAAGGTTTGACAAAAGTGAATACAAAAAAAAACCCCAAATAAGAAAAAAATTCTACGATAAGAAATACTAGAAATTACACCTGTAATTCTCTCTCTCCAGGGTATGAAGAAAGTGTAATCATTGATATGCGAACAATTACATCTAACACAGGTCTTCCCTGATTATGTTCAGAAAAAAAACTAAGAAGTGCCCGTCGGGACTGCAATGCTGAAAGGTCACTATTGCTCTCCTGACCAGAACTCGAGTTACTGCTAACAATATTTTCTGGTAGCATTAAAAATGAAGAAGACCATCTTGATAGAAACCACACAACAGCCTGGCAAATAATCAAAATTTCTATTAAAATTTCAAAATTTAAAATCTTTTAACTTTAATCAGCACTAGCATCTTCATACACAGAAGTGAAAGAGGATAATAAGATTGAATAGCATACCTCCATAAGCCGAGGACTGAAAACTGATGCCCTCCATTGTGGATCTAAACTTTGTTCGGCAAACCTTATAATTAAGCTACATTAGAAAAACAGTGCTTGATTAAAAATTTATGAGAAAGATTAGAAGACGAATCTCCTCCAAGAAAAAGTTGGATCTAATAATTATATTATGTCTAGGAAACAGAAAAAATAAAGATAATGTTTCAAGTGATTGTAAGTTCTTGCCCATCTAGCAAGTAAAAGTTTAGCAACTTTCTCCCACATTTCACTACAGAAAGAGTATCTGTCCCGAGAAATATAGCCACAAAATCCAAAAAAAAAAACATAAAATATTCACAAAATATATGTATGTACATGTCTTTTTATGGTATCATATGAGGCATTAGCATTCCATATATATAGCAGATAATATTTCTTCAGTTTAAAAAAAGATGACAAGTGAATTTTTTCAAAATCAACATGGCAATTGAAAATATTAATACGTAGGGACACTCTTGGTAAGGATAGCCACAATCTATTTCAAATAGATTCAATTTTACTTGATTTGTTGTTTTGTTTATGTTTATGATATTTCAGCCATTAGATGTCTTATAAGGGCGTTTTTTAAAACAGTTAGTTAGAACTAGTGGTCAAATGAGAGATGCATGTGTGTGTCAATATGTGATGCACATGCATGTCGTTGTTTGTGCCATGCATACGCATGTCGTGACACTAACATCATAAAAATAAATAAATGTAAAAAAATTTAACAAAAGATTTTAAAATTACAACTTTACAAAGCTCAAGAACCATTTATCAATAAAAAAAAAAAGAGATTTAAATAAATTATTAAAAAAATAATTTTACATAAAAAATAAGAATAAAAATATAAATTGACCAAAAAAAAAGTGAACAAAATAAATCAAAACATTACAACAAATTAAAGAAGAAAATATTGAATAAATAAATCAAAAAATTAAAATAAATTCCAACATCCATCCATTTATATGTAAATAGACTAGATTAAAATAAATAAAAGGATCAAAGATAGTGGATATAGGAAATGTACTTTGAATTGGAGTTTTGCTCTTTGGGAGGATTGCGACCTTGAACTTCCATCAATTGAATAAGGATTTTCTTTGATCATCATCAATAAAGATTATTGTTTTGAGTTCTATTAACATTCTATAATGATAAAAAAAAAAAATTGTTCTTTTGCTACTGCATACGTCAAATTGGTACAAGAGCCACTAATCCTAGGCATGGTTGGCAAAGAAGTGGATAAAAATTTGAAAGTGATGGAGAGAAGAATGCAGATAATAAGGGAAGAGGTAAAGGCACTTAAGCAAGGGCTTGCAAAAATTTCTTTAGAGCCTAACAAATCTAAATCAATTTGATTTAATCTCTAGTCGTTGCAATGATTGTCGACAAATTGACTTGGAAGGCAGGGAAGAGCAAAGGATCATGTAGAAGTATGCAAGCAAATGAAGGGCTTACCAGATTTAACACAGACAATGGAACGACATGGCGTGAAATGAATTCACAAAAGGAGTAATGCACTTAGCGACTCGAAATGTTGGTATACGACAATGGCAATCTCGATGACTGATTGTACAAATTTGACCGATTCTCCACATTAAATCATACATCAGATGGAGAAAAATGGGATGGTATAACAATTAACTTGTAATGATTCATGTAGTGCTCGACAACATTCCTACTTACTATCTCTCTTTTCAAACTCTCGGGTAAGGTTGCTAATATGATGAATAAAATGGATAGAGATTTTTTTTTTAAAAAAGAAATGATGGAAAGTGCAAACCTCATTTGATTCGATGGGAGGTTGTTGTCAATCCCAAATTGTATGGAGCCATGGGATTGGTAATTTTCAGGTTAGAAACAAAGTCTTGTTGGGAAAATGACTGTGGCATTTTCCTTTGGAAACTGATTCTTTATGGCATGCAGTGATTAAAAATAAATATGGTATCACAACTTTTGGTCGACGACTAATCCCGATATTCGTGTCTCTTTTCGCAATTCTTGGAAGTATATTTCTCTTTGTTTTTCATCTTTTCATATTTTTTGACATTTGGAGCTTCTTCACTGAAATTTTTAGTAGGGGAAAAAAGTCTATGAAGCAAAAGTTTATCCTTAGACTTGGTGTTTTGATTATTTTTAAGTTATCTAGTTTTATCGTAATATTATTATTTTCTAGAACAAAGAGCCCATTATCGATCTTTTGAATAGTTTTAGTTTCACTATTGCTAAGTGAGATTATGATTCTAAATTTTTTAAGAATTATCTTTTTAGTGTTGTTTTTTTTAATTAGAGAGAAATTTTTTTAAATTAAGTGTTTTTCTTTACATATTCTTCAGAAAGGGTATTCTCTCTCTCGTTTTGTAAATTCATTATTTTAATATATTTCATTTCTTATTAAAAAAAACAATTAACTTGGAGGGAGAAGCAATTGTGTGCTATCAACAGAAGGCAGAAGAAACTAATTTTTTTTATAAGAAACGAAATTTATTAAGAAAAGAAGATACAAAGAATCGAAAGGAAAAGAAATCCTCTTACAAAGATCCCCAAGAAATTAGTGAAACATAATTTCTCTCCAATTAGAAAGAATTACAATAAAATGATAACTTTTAAAATACTTAGAGCTACAAACTCATTTGACAGTAAGAAAATTAGCATTATCCCATAAATCAATTTTTGGAGATTTATCTTAAAAAATAATCTTATTGGGATGAATCTAGATAGCCCAACAAATAGCTAGAATGTCGATTCTTCAAATTATATTTTTTTTATATCTTCGATATATCATAGAAATATCAGTGATGGTGCTCCTAATATCAAAGTGAACTCCCATTGAGCAATTGAAATATGAAAAGAACCGCACCTATAACCATCTAACCACATAATAGATCATAATGTTGATGTTTACTCTTGGCCTTACAAAATATACAACAAGGTGGAGATAAGACTCTCGAAGGATTTCTCTTTTTGAATATAGTTGCTTGTATACAATTTTCCTTGCACCAAAATCCAAACAAAAACTTGAATCTTGGAGGGAATTTCTTTCTTCCATATGAACTTATAGCAAGGGAAACTAATAGAGGAAGTAGAAGTAGAAGTGCAATTAGAGAAAAATGATCGAGATGAGAAACTTACAGAGGACTCCAAAGTCCATCTACAAGAATCAAGGACATTCTCCCTTAGCGAGAAGGAACTAATAGCTGTCTGGAGAATGATTAGGTTGCATAACTCTATGCATGTCAAATCTCTACAAAAAGTCATCATCCAAAAGGACAAATGTGCAACTGAGTTGTGCTATAGATGGAAGGGATAGATTAATTTTTATCACGAGAAAGGCAATAAATATCTGGAATTTAACGCACAAGGACACATCTCCCATGACCCATCCATTTGTTGTCCCAAAAGCAGATCTAGGCTCCACCCTCCACTTTAAATCCAATGAAACCCTAAAAAAATGCGAAACAAAGAGAAATATGTTCCCAAAGATTACGAAAAGAGACATGATTAGCTGAATTTGTCACCCAACTGAAAGTCTGTGTACCATATTTGTTTTTTATCATTGTGTGCCATAAAGAATCACTCTCCATAGAAAATATTCAAAGTCATTTTTCCAATAACACCTTATTTCCAATTTCAAAGTTGGCAATATCAAAGCCTCCTGGGATTTTGGGGTAGTCACATATTCCTAACAAATAAGATGTGGTTTAGTGCTCTTGTCATTACCTTCCCAAAAGAAGTTTCGAACCAATTTATCTAACATACTAGCCATCTTGCAAGGAAATTTAAAAATGGATAACTAATATGTTGGGATACTATCAAGAACTGCATGGATTAGGGTGAGCTAACTCCCCTTGAGAAACATCCTTTCTTCCAACCATCTAATCTTTTTTCTAATTTTTTGAATCACTAGGTGCCAAAAGGAACAAGATAGAAGATTTCCCCCAAGTGAAAGACCCAAATATGTTAGTGGTCAACTACCTTTCTTGCACTTAGTCTTTGTAACAAAATTGCACATTCTACTCTCTTCGATAACTACGTCACTTTTATTGAGATTTAATTTGAGGTTAGATAATAAACCAAATATTGTATCTACATTAATCAATTTTGAACTTTAGTTTTCTCATCAAGAGAGAAAAAAAAAAATAGTGTCATTAGCAAACTAAAAATGAAAAAAATGGAGTCATCATGGCCGAGTTTGAATCCTTCAACTAAATTGATAGTTTTTGCTCTCTCTAACATCTTCCCAAGAACATTGCCAACAAGTAAGAATAGGAAATGAGAGAGCAGGTCTCCTTGTCTGAGCCCTCTAGTAAATTTAAATTTCCCTCTAGGACGACCATTAATAAGAATAGAAAATTTTGAGGTATGTATGCAACCCAAAATCCTCTTTCTCCATTGAACATCAAAACCTTTCATTCATAGGACGAAGTCTAGGAAGCCCCACTCAACATGATCATAGGCTTTCTAGATATCAACTTTGACAACAACCTTTTTCTTCTTCCTCAATCTATAATCCTCCACACTTTCATTAGCAATAAGGAAGAAGTCTAAAATGTCTCCACCCACAATAAAGGCTCCTTGCTCCTTCGAAAATGTGTCTTTAACAACATCCTTAATTCAAGAAGACAACACTTTTGCCAGTATTTTGTAGAGGCTGGTCAACAAGCTGATATGCATAAAGTCTTTCAAACTCTTTCAATTAGACTTCTTAGGAATCAAACATAAATAGGTTTCATTTGTCTTTGCATTAATAACCCCACTTTGATAAAATCCCTCAAAAACCTTAAGCAAATCTGCTTTAATTACCTCCCTAAGAGTTGGAAAAAAACCATGGTGAAACCATCCGGCCCGAGAGCTTTATCACGATCACCATCAAACAAGGCTTTTTTTGAATTTCGTCTTCGTCAAACATACGAAAGAGATGCTCAGCCATGTTAAGAAAAATGGTTTGCCAAGACCTGTGAGTTCTAATATAGGGCCTGGGTTTTTAGACTAAAGCTTTGTAGAGAAATTTGTGACTTCTCTAACAAGGTCTTCTTCTTCCACAATGATAGTCTCATGTATATTAATTTGTTCATGAATTTATCAATTTTCCTTGCGATTGCAATTCTATGAAAGATTTTAATATTGTTGTCACAGTCACTAACCCTTTTAATTCTAATATTTTGCCTCCACAATTGCGCTTCCAATCTGATGATTTCCTCCAAGCGAGTTTTACATGTGCTTCTCCCCATCATTTGAATGTCATCAAGGCCAGTGTACACATCCAACTTATCAAGAGATTTAATTCTACTTTGAATGTATATTTTCTCTAATTTAATATCACCAAATGTGGAAACATTCCACTGTAAAATTTCATCTTTAACATTATGGAGTTTTTGCATAAACTTAAATCCCTCCCAACCATTAAGACTGAAAATCTCCCATCAAATTTTGATATTTTGAGCACTGTTTTTGTGAGAGAGTCACATGCTTTCGAACCAGAAAGGGCTAGTACCCCATTTAAACATAGACGTGTCAAAAATAATAAGACAATGATCAGACACCAAACATTCTAAAGCTTCTTGCCTAGCTTGTTGAAAAAAAATTTTCCAATCCGTTGTGAGAAGGAAACGGTCATTCTAAGATTCAACCAAGTGAAAGTGGAGTTGCCCAAATAGATATCTAGCAATTGCGCATCATAAATAAAGCTATCAAACATCTTCATACTCCACGCTTATCTACCTCGAATGACTTTTTTCCGATGGAAATCTTACAACATTGAGATCACCTCTGATGCATCAATTTGGGGAACATGAACCAAAAAGATTAGCCAAATCAAACTAAAATTGTGAGAGTTAGAATCTTAATGTAATACACTTATTGTAGTGCACTTATTTTAAGTGTCTTTTAGAATTCCTAGATATTTATTTAACTATGTCTTTTAGTATTCTGCTTAAGTTTTTTATTTAAGGGGATAAGAGTAGCACGAAGAAATGGGGCATATTTTGGGAAAATAATCTAAAAGGAGAGCTAGCAGACATCTCGAGTCTCACTATTTTGTAATTTTGTTACATCGTTTAGTAATTTATATAAGATTTGAATTATATTAAGACTCTAACTTTATCATTACTCACCACCCAATGAGCACCTTGTCTTCAAAATACGTGATCTTATAATTGCTGGTGGAAAAAACTTTCCTAATAAAGTGTATCGTCGTCATATACAATTGTGATTTTTTTTTTTGAAGAAAACAAGAGTTTCCTTCCTCCAAAGTTGTCTTGTTGAATCGAAGAACACCTTCATTTGTGCTACCATACACCTGTATCTCGTCAAAAACCCAAACAAAATTCCAGCTGCCGCCAACTTTGCAGATTATGTCACCACGATCATCAGGTCCTTAGGCGGGGCTTGCATCTTCTTCGAAACTTCTTCCGGCAACGTCACTTCCTCCATCCTGGAACGGCTCCAGCCACCCCTCATTGAGCCGTCCACCATCCAGCCATCAAGGTTTAATAGATCGAATCCCGACCCGTTGGTTTTCCTATTGCTTAGCACTTCTTTGTCCTTCTCTATCAATTATTCTTTCCTTACAATCAAGGACGGCCGAACATGAAAAGGTTCAAGCGCTGCCATTTTTTCCTACGAGCTCAGCGTTCTTGCCGGTTCCGACACTGCCTCCTTTCCCAATGAGCTGAGACCTACTTCCTATTCGAACCCCTCCCCTTTGCCTACTTCTGGTTTCGATTCTCATTTCTTGATCTTTCGCTTACCCATACCCACAAAAATATGGATTTCTCCTCCTTGCTAAGACGCAGATAGAAAAGACAGTTGTTCTAAAATTGAAACCAAGCTTGCCTTCAACGTAGCCGTTTTGTGACAAATTTCATAACAGAAAGAATTCATTTTTCGATCGAAGCTCTTCGCAAAGCTGACCCAATCCGTACTCCTCTTAATATCTTTGCTCTAATACCATTGATACAAATCATAATTTTATTCAACGACCTAATAAAATTACAAAATAGCAAGACATTCAACAAATCTACTAGCTCTCCTTTTAGATTATTTTCCCAAAATATCCCCACTTCCCTCATGCTACTCTCATCCCCTCCTTTAAATAAAAAACTTAAACAGAATACTAAAAAACATAATCAAATAAATATCTAGGAATCTTAAAACACACTTTAAATAAGTACACTACAATAAATACGTTACATTGAGACTCTAACTCTATCAAATTGTTTGCGATTTCAAGGAGAACACGACCCATAAACCCCTGAAAACCACCAGTTATTTAATCCTCCATCAATTTGTATATAAATGGAAAAACAATCAAGCATCGCCTTAGTCACACTTAATACTCTTGAACATCCCACATCAACAAAATGCCTCACAATCGACCTTCAGCTAGTAGAACAACCCAGCTTTTAAATCGAAAACCCCACAATTGCAAATCCATTTCGTTATCAAAAGACCAATATTGTTTCTTGATAAATTATAATGTCAAGATTTTCTTTATTTATAATTTCTTTAATCACATGTCTCTTCAAATTAGAACCCAAGCTTCTAACATTCCAACTGATAATCTTCAAAGTTAAAAGATAATTCAATAGTATTTCAACAACATATTCTCAAAATCCATCTTCAAGACAAGATTAATGTTCAGATAGGAGTAATGTTAGAAAGGATAAGCAACAATTTATTTTAAATAGACTTGATTTTATTTGATTGTTGTTTTATTTTGTTTTGTGGTATTTAAGAATTAGATGACTAATAAGGTCAATTTTGAAAATAGCTGTAGTGTTCAAAGATTTGTTAGAATTAGATTGAAATAACCAGAGGTAAAGGACATGAGGGATATGGGAAATCTACTTCCAATTAGAGCTTTGCTCTTTGAGAGGGATTATGAATCTCAGGAACTTTTGTTAATTGAATAAAGATTTTTCTTTGATCGTCATCAATAAAGATTGTTATTTCGAGCATATTATACTGATAAAAATTCGGGTCATGAGCCTCAGGCTCCAAATATTTAAAACAGGTTGGTCCAACTCGACCTCCAATATAAAAAATTCCCAGAGATCTGCCTGTCTTCTATCCCCATTGATAGCTTAAAGCATCCATTTTGGTTATCATATTTAGTTTACTTTTTTCTTTTTTGGAAGCAAAAAAAAAAAAAACAATCTTGACCAGACAGATTTGATCTTCTCCACTAGTCAAAATATCCGTCACTATAAATAAACAAAATGGTAAACCTTTACCTTGACAACTGAACTACAGGATGGTTGTCTGGTTCAACATTAGAAAATTGAGTTTGTATGACAGTTGGGACCTGAATATAAATAAGCAAATTAAGTTCCAAAATTAATATTAACAACTTAGTTATGTAATATGAATGTCATAGCCACAAATACATCTATAGACAAGAATATCGAACATCTTCATAAATATTGAACATGACAAGGGAAGAGATTCACAACAATCCAACAACCTTGGATCTTTTGTTGATGAGAAGAAATAGTGACCAGTAAAAAAATACGAATTAGAAAAATTTAATAATCATTGAATTAGCATGTGTGCCTGGTCATCTATAATCAGCATTTTTGTTAGAGTTTTACTTTATCATCAGTAAGTTATATATTGCACACTTCTCGCATCTGCAATTTGCAGACAACACTATTTTAGTTTCTGTAGAGGATGCTTTTAAAATCCAAAATTTGATGATGTGATGAGAGTTATTGGATTACTATTTATTTTCAAGCTAAAACTTTATGAAAGTGACATTGTGGGAATCAATATTGATCAAAGCAATATTGATAGATTGACGACAATGATCAATTGCAAGAAAAGTTCTTTGGATCTTTCTCTTGGTGGAAAACACTCCACATATTGTTATTGAAAGACTGTTTTGGAAACAATTATGAAACTGTCTAAATGGTTGAAAAAAATGATTGTTTTCTAAAAGTAGAATGCTTCCATTAATTCATACAGTTCATGATTGTGTCCCAGCCTATTATCTTGTTTTTTTTTCCCAACACTTGGACAACCAAGATTCAAAATAAATTGTTAAGAGACTTTTTCTAGAAAGGAAATGAGAAAGAAACCAAACATCGCTTGATTCGATGGGATGTTGTTATCAATCCAAAATCACAAGAGGGCCTTAAGATCGACAACTGTCACATTAGGAATAAAACCTTGTTCGAGAAATGGCTTTAGAAATTCCTTTTGGAGACTAATTGCTTGTGGCATGTCGTGACCAAGAGTGAGTATGGTAGTACGAATTTTGGATAGGAAATAACTAATTGTGTTTCATTTTGCAATATTTGGAAGTATAGTTTTCTTTGTTTCACGTCTTTTCATGAATGCGTTACTTTTAAGGAGGGAAAAGAACCATTGGTTTGATTCTAGGAAGATAAGTAGATTGGAGATACTCCTTTGTATTGCCAATTTTCAAGACATTGATTGACGGTCGCATTATAAAAATTACTCAGCTTCAACATGGGACAAGCACATAACAATCATTGACATTTGACCCTCCGAAGAGAGATAAATAACTCAAAGTTAGTTGAGATTTCCAATGTACATGTTGCCATCTCTACTTTTTCTCCAAAAAATATTGTCAACACTAGAAGATGGTCATATGATCCTTCAAGAAACTTTTCTTCAAGATCTTTTTTTTTTTCTAACTCACTTTTAGCTCTTCCAAAAATTTCTCTTTTTTATAACTTTGTTTTAAAGAAAATGATCTCATCCAAGATTCAAATGTTTGCATATATCCTTATAAAGAAAAAATTGTAGATATGCAATCAAATCCAAAAAGAGAAACCTCTTCTAATCAGGGTTAGGAGAAAATTAACACTTGCATTATATTAATTGTAAGCTTATTATAGCATTTGACTGCACTTTTTTGTCTTCAATCAAATTGTGGCGTTTGCAACCAGACATTCAGAGCTTCACCATTGAAATTTTTATTAGGGAAGAACGATTCAAAAAATACAAATTAATTTTGAAATTAAGTGTTTTGGCAGTTTTTTGAGTTATTTGCTGCAAAGAAATATTATCTCTTCAAGGACAAAGAATCAAATATCGATCTCTAGAACAACATTAATTCCACTATTGTTATATGAATTTATAATTCTAAATTTTTTAGAAATTATTCATTTAATTTGATTCTCTCTAATTGGATGATATTGTTGTAAACTAATAGGTAAAAATATCAACTATGTATACCCTTTTGCACTTTTTCGAGCAAGTTTTTCTCTTCTCTTTTCTTATAATTTCTTTTTCTCAATACACGTTTTTTATAAAAAAAAAATTGTTTAAGGAAAGAAAAAATGTGTAAGGAAAGAAAAAACTGAGATCTTGACAAAGAAACAATTCAAAATAAACTAATTAGTTAGGAAAAAAAAATGTTTATATTTTAAATGAGGATTAATACTTTAGAGTTTTCTAATTTTATAGTATATCAAGTAATTAAGTAAAAGCACAAGTTAGTGATTAAGTCTCGATCTAGAATAGATTTAACCAACAAAGATGAAATTTTTCTAGTCCAAAAATATATATTTGTAGACCAGCTTTAATACCAATTCAGTATGATATTAAAGCTTCAGGAACTTTTCTGGCTTTGCTTTATCTGCTTTCTTCATTTTAAATTATTGAAACTTTGTCTACTCATTATCTCTTCTATCGCCGTATTGAACAAAATGTGGCTTTTGAATCTTCCAGCTGAACACTAGTCCTATCCCATCTAAAACTACTTCCAATTTCAATAATCCAACCCTACAAATTGCCACCGAGCAACTTAATGATACAATATTTAGAGTGGTCTTTGACATGACACTATTCCTTAACAGAAAACAATGAATATGGTGTGTCTAAGGGACAGTTAAAAAGCAAAAACAAGACTTTAAACTATGTAGTATGAGGAGCTGAGAATATGATGATCATGCCTTGTCTCCTCAATTCACTAACAAAATTGAAAAGTCTTCCATCCTATCTATGGCCAAAAAGAAGTATGGGACGCAATTTGTGTCACCGAATCAAAATAAGTAGATGGTGCCCACGCATGTGAATAGAAAATTTACAAAACCAAGCAGGGAAATGATTATGAAACTACAAACTACAACGACAATCTGGAAAGCTTGTGGAAAGAACTTGATATGCATGAACAGCTGATCAACTAGGCCAACTGACAAACCATTGAGTCTCTTGGGGGATTAAATTACTTGTATTATATGTCTGAAGCCATGTTATGGGTAAAAAGCCACAACATCTTTACAAGAGGCAGCACCGATCCAGTCGCATCTGACAGTTATGATGGAGATATTAAGACTCTGGAGAAAGAAATAGATGGAATATTTTTCCAATAGACCTATGCATACTTTAATGTACGCTGAATAGAAGAGTTTCTAAGGTAATGGAGTAAAGTATCCAAGAAATACAAGCCTCGCAAGCAGAATTTCATACTGTAAATCCTTTCAAACACAAATTCCCAATCCCTCAAATTTTACCCAGAAGAAGATTGATATTTTGCGCAAGATGTGATGAAAAAAGAACGAGCTGTACCAAAAGCCACAAGTTTGCTTTGCTCAATCCTGAATCCTGGGTAAGTCCTTCATATCTCAAACTTTTTTAAAATAAACTCTTGAATACTTGAATTAGGAGCTACTGATCAATTCCAATTGTTTTGTCACATATGAAAATAACAAGATTTTAAACAAAATTCTTGTTAAATCATTCTACAACCAGATCCCAAATCCGAGTTTCCCCTTTTAAGTCTCAAAAAAGGAAACCCAAAAAATTTTTGGATAAATCTAAAAACTTTACATGGAAGAGCTGTGGCAGAAGCATCAGGGATAACCTCAATGATGAAAGGTATGATCCAATTTTTTCTTAATTTACACTAAAGAATCTGATGTAGTACAAGCCTAAGCCCATAAGCCGTGATCTTTCAATATTATATTTTATTTATTATTTTAGTATTTGATTTTATTCGTTTTAACTTAGACTCTGTCTTTTAAATATTTTCTTAAAGATTTACTTATTTTATTAGAGATTCGATACGTTACCACCTCTATAAATTAAATTAGTGTCTTTTAGCATTTCTAAACAGTCTGTTCGTATTCCGTTACTGTTTCTTAGTATTCCGTTGTTGTTTTTATTTAAAGGAGTAGTTGTAGGTTAGGGGGTATCGGGAAAATTGGAAATTGTCTAGTAGAAGAGTTAGCACCTCTCGAACGTCTGCGCTATCGTGTAATTTTTCTGTTTTTATTTGATATCTAAGTTGGTTCTTAACATTGGTATCAGAGCATGGACGTTGATTAACAAAAGTAGCTACTGAGGAGTAGCAGCTGCCAAGGTTGATTAACAGAAACTTCGACGTTATAAGGAGACGTTGTTGACAGACAAGATTCATGGCCGAGAAGAGAGGTGAGGAAAAGGAGGTGGCTGGAGAAGGTAGAGTTGGTTGTGAAGAATTCATAAGGGAACTGGGCAATCTTAGCGATGAGTTTTCTCAAGGATTGGGCTCGTTGAAGGCGAACGTCTAGTCGCTTCAATCCTTGAAGGCTGATATGGCCTCGGTAATAGAGTCCCTAGCATCTCTGAAGATGGCACGTGACGAACCTAGGGCTGGAAATGTGTGCAACGCTGGGGAACCGCGCGATGAGCTGTCCGTTGCTCTACCGCGCAGCGAGCCGTGAGCGACAGAAGAAGGAACTCGTCCGGGAGCCAACACCAGAACGCTCTCGAGCTGATGCAGAAGCAGAGTGCTCTGGGGCTGCTAAAAAGTCTAGGGTTACTGAAGGAGAAAAGAACAGCGGCCAGAAAATGTGTTTTTAAAATTGGGCTGCACCAGAAGAAAAAAGTATGGGTTAGCAAATAATGTTTGAAAATAAGGTTGCCCACAATAGGGCTGCCCAAGACACACCAGGAGGGCTACCCACCTGGCAAGGGCCTGTTTGTCACAGGCCGAATTGCATGGACGGCGTCGTGGAAAATGATTCTATCTTTCGCCGTAGGTTGGAGGAGGTAATCAAAGTTTTAGCTGGAGACGGTCGAATTAAAAATTTGGAGATGTCAGTGTTCGATAATGGCGATCAGGATGATTGGGTATTTAAAGTTGAGTGTTTTTTCGCTGTACATCGATTTTTAGAAGTTGAAAAAATGGATGTCGTGGTTATACACTTCGAGGGAGAGACTCCTACTTGGTATCAATGGAAGGACGGACGACAACCCTTTCGGAGTTGGAGGGATATAAGGGATCGTCTAATAAATAGATTTCGCTCTTCACATGAAAGTTCTTTATTAGATCAACTTTTGGCATTGCGTCAAAAGGGAACTGTGAGAGAGTATATGTTGCAGTTCGAGAAATTGGCTGCTTCTTTTCGGGACATTCCTGATCACTTATTAGAGGCCCAATTTATGAATGGTTTGCAAACGGAAATTAAAGCAGAATAAATGGTATTTAGACCAACCAGGTTGAGACAAATCATGCAGACAACACAACGAATTGAAGACAAAATAGTCATGTATTTAAATGACGATGAACTCAAGGATTAAAGAGAAATGAGCACAAAAATCATGCACCTTGAGGATAAGGTGCATCTTTGGAAATGGAGTATTGATACGTTACCACATCTACAAATTAAATTGGTGTCTTTTAGGATTTCTAAACAGTCTATTCGTATTCCGTTACTGTCTCTTAGTATTCCGTTGTTGTTTTTATTTAAAGGAGTAGTTGTAAGGGGATGGGGGGTATCAGGAAAATTAGGAATTGTCTAGTGGGAGAGCTAACACACCTCAAGAACGTCTGTGCTTGTTTGATATCTAAGTTGGTTCTTAACAAAATTTTATATCATAACTCAAACTCTATTTAAAGAAGTTATGGTAAATACTAAATAGAGACTTTTGACGAGGAATCAATTTGTCCTTATTTTGAGAATTGATTCTCTACCATTATTTTACTTTTTTCGTTTCGATTTCAAAACAAATCTTTCATTGTATCAGAATGATTCAAAGCAAGGATTTCACCTTGATCTGATGGCCGAAGACGATTGTATTGCAAAAAGAGTGACCGGTAACGAACGAAAACTCAATGTCATTGAGCAACAACTTAACGGAAAACTCGATGTCGTTGACAAGAGAATCAATGCCTTTGAGCAACGACTTGATGGAATCAACAAAGCTCTTCATGACATCAAGCAGATTTTAGTAGTGATGAATATCAAAAAACAACATGAGCCTACGAGACCTAGATTTGAACATGAAGTTTTTGACAAAGACAGCGAGAAAGACGAACTTTGGAAAACAAATCACGAAAAAAGTATCGCACAAAACCCTAACACAATTGAAGACAACAACCGACTGTCTAGGGTTCAGCCAACCACTGGCCATGACTAGACTGGTCGATCACGGGGTCCAGAGACTGCATGAGACCACAGGCAACCCTTCCTCGAACTGGAACACAACATCACATAGGTAAATTGTGCACTCCCATCCGCGATTCACACGAACCCAATTTGTTCACACAAACCAGAGTGGCTCGCGATCTAGAGCTGTTTCGCACCGACCAACACCACCACAGGCGAGTTTCCAGCCGACCCAGCAAACCTGATCATTGGCGAGCCCCGTATCTGACAAATCTAACTCAGAGGGTGACTTTCTTGACGACGCAGCTAGGATATTGGGTGAAAGAGCTGAAATTTTCTCACCTATTCGAAATTATATTTATTTTCAATGTTAATGACGGAAAAATTTTCAACCACTATGATGATCATGAAGTCAAGAATTTTTTCGACAAAGTTTGTAATGTGATCATTGACAGTGGCAGCACTGAAAACATCGTTTCCAAGGCTTTGGTAAAGACCCTGAATTTGTGGTTAGAAAAGCCTCTTTTCCCATACAAAGTTGCATGGATTAAAAAAGGTCTTGAAGTTCAAGTACATGAAGTTTGCAAGATTCCAATGTCAATTAGGACGTATTACAAAGATGAAATCACATGTGATATGGTGGATATGGATGTTTGTCATATCTTACTCAAACGACCATAACTCTATGATGTTAAGGCAACTTATAAAGAACGAAATAATATCTTCTTATTTCAGTGATTCGATAAGAAAAAAATTTTGGTACCACATCTTCAAGTGTTGAAAGACAGTTTTTTCTCTTGAATGAGTTCTTCGTAACTACAAAACTCAAGGACAAATTTTCTTAAAGGAAAGGAGGTTGATGCAATATAGGCTCAATTCCATAAG
Organism: Begonia loranthoides; assembly: GCA_022433065.1. NCBI lineage: Eukaryota > Viridiplantae > Streptophyta > Magnoliopsida > Cucurbitales > Begoniaceae > Begonia > Begonia loranthoides. The sequence continues at coordinate 9,666,915 of CM039475.1, forward strand.
TCGTAATCTTTTAATATTTTATTTTATTTATTATTTTAGTATTTGATTTTATTCATTTTAACTTTTTAGATGGACTTTATTTTTTTAAATATTTTCTTAGAAACTTCAAATCATAATCCGAACTTTATTTAATGGGATTAATGTAATATTAGGGAGAGACTTTTGACGATTAGTCAAGTTACCCTTATTTTGAGAATTTATTCTCTACTATTATTTTACTTTTGCTAATTTAATTTTGAAATAAATCTTCCGTTACACCATAATCATTGCCAAAGCATCCAGGTTGGCTACATAATGAAAGGTCTTATGCATTACTTGCATTGTAGGCAAAACATCTTGAGCATCAATAATTCTATACTTCCCAAAATTCCAACGATTGACTTGAAATTTCTCAAGTGAAATCACCAAAATTAGATCTCTTAAGTTGTACCACATTAAAATAATTAATGACAAAAAAAAAATATACACAATAAAAATTAAGAGTGAAAATAAACCATGTAGTTACCAAGGGTGTCTCTCCCTCAACTTCATCGGCAAGCACATGCCCAATAATAAGTAGTAGTGAGTAAATTTCCTCCAAAATTCTGGTTTGATCAATGAAGCCGCTGCCCTACAAAACGAGTGCCTATATGAATTACAAACATATGAAAATAAAGACGGTCTAATTAAAAAACGGCAATGTCAAAAGAAATGCTACAAATGATTAAGAAATGCAACCAAAAGTAAAACCTCAAATGTTTGGGCTATTCTTCAATGGCTAATATAAACTTGTTAGACTTTATATAAAGGGCAACCAGATGTCAATGCTTGCCTTAACATGGCATGAATTATAAAAAGAAACCCATGAAATCCTCCAAATAGGAAAATACAAACATATCTGTTAAAAATAAAGACATTTTTGCTTCCTTATTATTCCTCTAAACACCACAACTCTAACAACTAAAAACAAAATCTCAAACCCATGATCTATGGGATATTAAATTAAAGTACACATATTTTAACTAGATAAACATAATCTTAAATAAACTAATATAACTAGATAAAATTAATTATTAAATTGTATCTCAACACTTTTCTTGAATCTAGTGAATATGTATTCTCCTCAACTTGGATATGATATTTCGAAATACCAAGCTTAGTCATTTAGGAAGCAAAACTTCTAATTGTTTGTATCAGACTGTCAATTTCAGTATGTTTTATTTGATCATGTTGCACTGTATTGTGAACTATGTTAATTATAGATTAATTATCACAATGGAGTCTTTTAGGACTATCCCACTTAATTTGCAAATCTTAGAATATAATCTCCCACCAAAGTAACTTATTTACACATTGAGCCATTGCTCGAAAATCCGCCTTTACACTAGATTAAGACACTTTGTCTAGTTTCTTACTCCACATACAAGATTTCCATCAAGAAATATAAAATAGTCTGCAGTTGTTCTTCTATCATCTAAAGAACTAACCTAGGCTGCATTTGTATGTGTCACAAGTAATAAACCTACACTTCACTTAAATAAGATACTTTTACCTATACACTCAATTAGCTGGCTGTATAAAAATCACTTTATTCTATGCATAAATAGACCAATTAGACTCACAGCAAATGTTATATGGCGTGTGAAATAAATAAATGAGTTTTCCTACCAACCATTGATATCTCTCTATTTACTTTGTTCTCATTTGTTGAACTACCAAATTTAAGATAATCAATTGGAGCACTTGTTGATTTATATGTTGTCTAGAAAGTTTTTTTTTTTAAATTAGTGACATATTTCTATTGCGAAATGAATATTCCTTATTTAGAGTGTGTCACTTCAATCCCTAGAAAATATTTCAATCTTCCCAAAACTTTAATCTGGATTTCCTTAGCTATTACACTGAATGAGAGACCCTTTTTCCTTCTCAACATTGCTTGTTACGAATATCATCCACATATACCAACAGAGTTGTAACTCCCTCTGAGCTGAATGTTTAATAAAAGTGTGATTTACTTGATTTTGTTTGTATTCTATGGCCAACATTACTTTTGTAAATCTCCAAGCCCATGTAAAAGGTGATTATTTGAGTCCTTATAATGCATTTTTTAACATGCACACTGCATTAGCATCTAAGCCATCTCCAAATGCAACAGAAACTTCCATGTAAATTTCCTCTTCTAAATCTCCATGCATATATTCATTTTTTACATCAAATTGCAATAAATCCCAACTATAATTTGTTGTTAAGAGTAGTAAAATCCTCACGACATTCATTTTAGTAATTGGAGTTATGAGATAGTAGACGTCATAAATTTGTGCATAACCTGTGGCCACTAGTCTTGCTTTGTACTTTTCTATTGATTAATCATTCTTATATTTTATTGTATACACCATGTTGATCTTTTCTTTGTTGGTTACCGCATCGACTCCCATGTTTTGTTTTTTTCTCAAAACATTCATCTTCAAATTCATAGCTTTTTTTCATTTGTCATTGGAGAAGTCCTGGATAAATTGGTGAGAATAGTAATGGTGCTTAGGCTAACAAAAAAAAGCTCTATGAGATGGGAAAAACTTTTGGAAGGATAACAAAATGTGATAAACGATATAAATGTTGTTTTGTGCATTCTCAAACCCTTTCCTAATGGCAATAGGAAGATCTTCATTATTTTTACTCAGTTGGTGTTCAATTTCATGTTGTGATGAAGGGTTAGAAGCTATTATCTCTTTTATAGGTTCGATTTAGAGTCTTGAATGTGTTTTTGATCAAGAGTGGTTGTCATCTTCTTCGAATATACATTGTCATATCATTTTCAAGAGTTGTTGTGGATATTGTTTCATGAAAGAGAGGCATGATTCAATAAGGCATTTAGAAAGCAATGATGATGATAAATCAAGTACAAAATCAGCATTATTATTTTTTGGTAGTGAATGCTCCCCTTGAAGATAAGAAGTAGAATAATAAAACTTTTTTCATTAGAAGTAACATCCAAGTAGGTAATGATCCAGCTAAATTCTATTTTTTTGGATGAAAATTGCTCAGACGCGTAGGATTGAAGTAACTTGTTCTTAATCTAATTGAATGTATATTGAAGTAGGAGAGACCATCCTGATTTCTAGCATGTCAAATCGTCCTCCCCAAATCCACTTCCTCAAAGACACAATAATTGTGATGAAAAATGACAGTACAATAGAAATCTTTTGAGAGTTTTGGAACTCAGATAAGATTCTTGGATACTTTAAGGACATGTAAAACATCCATTTAAGTTGGTAATAAATTTATTTACATTTCTTGTGCCTGCTACAGTAGTCACAGAACCATCGAGCATGATAATTTTCTTATTACTTGGGCATAAGAAATATGTGAAAAAATATTTAGTAACTGGATCATATAGTCAGTAACTTCTAAGTTGAAGACCCATGAGTTAGAGCACAAATTATCCAAGACACCATAGAATAAGTAACTTCCCTGAATATGTCAATGAACAAGTACTTGAATGTTGATCAAGGGCACCACAAAACCTCTTACTTTGTCAACTTCATTGTTATCGAGACTGCTTGAATCAGGAGGTGTGGTTTCAGTTTGTTGTACTTCCACATCATTGGCAACTCTATTGTCCCTTGATTGTTCTTCTTTATGTCGTCAATTCCTACTTGCAGGTTTCTTATGAAGCTTTTAGCATTTCGCAAGAGTGTGTCGTAACTTTTTATAATATGTGCACTATAGAGCATCTTTATAGTTTCAGCTTTACTCTTTGATTGGAATGGTTGAATATTGTCAAAAGGTCTGCATTTATGGATGAGTTATTGCCACCGAAGGTGACATCAGCAAAGCCTTCCAAATTCTGTGATTCCAACATCAAACTTCTTTTGCCTTCCTCGCTTCGGATTAAAGCCACGACTTCATTTAAGCACTAAACTTCTTGCTTCATTAGAATTTAGATCGTAGGTCAAATTTGGAGTTGCAACCAATAAGAAAGTCACATAGTCTATCTTAGAGAATTCCTTCAGAATAACAACATCCTCTGAGCTAGTCTTTATTACTCTGTAGCGATCAAGTTCTTGTTATATGGATTTTAACTAGTTTATATAATCAGTGAATATCTTATTCCCTTGTTTTGAGGCAAATGTCTTTTCTGTGACTTTGTACACTTGAACCACGAACAGTATGTCACCCAAAGTGCGTCCCATGTCTTTAGTTGTTGCCAAAAACATACAGGTGTCGCTGATTTCAAGAACTATGGAATCCACATCCATGTCATGGTCATGAATGACATCCTACTCATCCCATGTTTCAAAAGTTCGGGTCTCCAAGCTTCAGTCTTGTTCTTGAAAGGACTAATTTTTCCTTTTCCTTTTAGTATCATAAAAACAATTTGAGACCACTTCAGGTAAGTTTTTCATCCAACTTATATGTTGCTTATATATTCTGCAAATCCCAAGATTGGGAATAAGTAATCTTCTTCAATTGAATTTCATAGTTGTCTTGGTGTCCTTAGACATTATGCAGAGCTACTACTTACTCAAAATAGAAAACAAACGATCAGCAATCAAGGTTGGAATTTTTTTTAATCCTCAACAGAATCACAGATGAACAAGTGTTGTGATTACTTGAACCAAAAAACTCTAATAAAAGGCTGGACAAAGACAACGACTAACAATCCAAAAATTAAGATTGGATGAAGATGGACAGAGACTTCCAACAAATAAGGACCCCATCTCTGACTGGAAAAGGGCGCTCAAAGACCAATGTATTCAAACCAAAAATCTCCACCAATGAATGATGGGTGAAGACAATCAGGGACTGCAGAAGCTGGACGAAGATGGAGACAAACAATCCAGCAACAAACACCCAAGCGACTCCGAATCCAATCAGATTTGGACAGGAAACTGTTACGACATGCACTATACCAGGTGGGGACGAGGTCGTAAGCAGGGAACGATAGCTAGGAGATTGGCTTTGCAGGCTTGAGGGAAACGCCAATGTTTTAAGCTGACGTGGAAGTCAGTTGATAAACAAAAGGATATAAATAGAAGAGAAGGAAGAGAGAAAGGGTGTGCAAAGTGTGAATGTTCTTTCTGGTTTATTTTCCAAAATTCTTTTCGTCCCTGAACTCTCTATAAACGCAGGAGAACCTGCATCTTCAATGAAAATAATCTTCCACAATTGTCCTCATTGTTTCCTAATTTCATAACTCCATAACAAACTAGTATCAGAGTCAGCACAGTCAACAATAACGAAAACGCGATCCAAAGCTAACAAAGAAATATTGTGGCGATTAGAGGGAGACATGAAAGAGTTGAGCTTAACTCTGTCCTCACTGTTTTCTCGCTTGGAGACTACAGATCAAAAAGTACATCAAATAGCAGGGGCCCCTCGATCATTCCAAGGCACTTGGGGGGGCCAAACACGATGAAATCATGTCGGCTTTAAATAAGCTCCTGCCACCGAAGATAAATGCAAAGCAGAAGCAGGTTCTCCTCCCTAATCAAGGACAGCCTTCAACCCCACCAATAACATTACTTCTGCATCAACAGGAATGTGTCCGTCCGGATAGTCCATTTTTTCATCGATTGCCACATTTCGACTTCCCTATGTTTTCCAGCGAGGGACCACAGGAATGAATTCGTAAGGCTCAGAAATATTTTGTGCTTCATCAGATTCCGAATCACCTAATGGTGACAATAGCTGAGCTGCATTTATAAGAAGAAGCAGACATTTGGTCGATGGGTTCAATGCCAATTTTCCACAAGCTTCTTGGGAGCAATTTTTGACGGAGCTATTCCGACAATTTTCGGAAGTCACAACAGAGGATACGATAGAAACTTTTAGTAAGTTGGTCCAATCGGGCACAGTTAAGGAGTACATAAAACGATTTGAAACTCTTAAATCTCTGGTGCAGCCGTCTCTTCCTTCTATGTCCTAATTTTTTTTCATAGCACATTTTTTTAGTAGCATAAAAGATGAAATTAAAGCGATGGTTAAAATCACAAAACCACTACCCTTGTCCTATGCTTTCGAAATTGCACTATTACAAGAATCAGCCATGACCGCTATTCAGAAAGTTCCAAGACAAGCAAAACAATGTGTCCTCTAAATGGTTGAACAAAGCTATACAATCCACATCTCTGATTACAGACGTAGTAGCTGAAGTGGATAAACCAGTTCAACGGTTCCAGAAGATCTCAACCACGGATTTACAAATGAAAAGAAAACTTGGCCTCTATTTTAAGTGTGATGCGAAGTACTTCGCGGGGCACATAAGGAAGAACAACTCCGTTTTTTTATATTTTGGTGGATTCTCCGGACAAAGCAGTAATATGGTTGATTCAGTTGAAGGAGTTGTTCTAGCGGATTATGCTGCATTTATGGAAGTCTCATTAAATGCATTGGTGGGGCATCTGTCTCATTCCACATTCTGAATTCCGAATTTGTTCGAGGAGTTTTGATTTCAATCTTGGTCGACAGTGGCAGTACTCACAGTTTCATGGACGAATCATTGGCTAAAAGTCTACATTATTCTCTGGAAAGAGCAAATTGCTTCCAGGTTACAGTGACAAATGAAGCAAAACTATTGAGTGCAGATATCCGTAAGGCATTAACCAGGACAATGCACGACCATAGAATTCAATCCAATTTTCGTGCACTGCCACTTGGAGGAAGTGATATGATATTAGGAATAGATTAGATCAATTCTGAAAGTCCAGTAACATTTGATCTTCCACGTGGATTTTTACAAATTACAGTGTCTTCACTGCCGATCAATCTGCCTTTTGTTCATGCCACGACATTATTGGATATAGTCTCCCAACAATCTTTCTCTACATGGATTCAACAACAGGCTTACAATATTCTGGTCATTCAATCCTTAGATTGTGAAATGCCGGATAAATGCCAAAATATTCCTGCAGATTTGCAAATGTTGCTACAACAATACCAAGACATCTTTGCTCAATTAAAGGGACTTTCGCCCCAGCACATTCAAGACCATGAAATTCCCCTAGTGTAGTCAGCTAAGCTATTTCGCTTAGCACCCTACAAGTGTCCATATTTCCACAAATCGGAGATCGAAAGATTTGTCCAAGAGATGCTATAAGATGATATTATTGCTCCTAGTAACAGTCCTTGTGCATTGCCCGTATTGCTGATCAAGTAAAAGGGCGGCCATTGGCGCTTTTGTGTATACTATCGCCAACTAAACGCATTGACTATCAAAGATAAATTTCCCATGCCTTTGAATGATGAGTTGTTGGCTGAATTGCATGGTTCTTCAATATTTTCTAAGCTAAACTTGAGGGAGGGCTACCACCAATTCAGAATTAAGGACTCAGCTTGCCACAAAACCACGTTCAAAACACATCATGACCTATATGAATTCCAGGTCATACCCTTTGGACTAACAAATGCACCGACCACATTTTAGTCACTGATGAACGACGTATTCCAACCATTTTTAAGGAATTATGTCTTAGTTTTTTTTTTACGATATCTTGATTTACAGTAAAGACATAGCTTCTCATTCACTGCATTTAGCTGTTGTTTTCAAGTTATTGCGCCAACATTCCCTTTTTGTTAAGTTCAACAAGTGTGTTTTTGGCCAACTGCATGTAGTATATCTCAGTCATGTGATTTCTGCAGATGGTGTATTGGTCGATCTAGAAAAAATAGTGGCTATGATAAACTAGCCAAAACCATCTACCTTAATACAGGTGCAGGAATTTCTGGGGCTCACAGAGTACCATAGAAAGTTCATACGTGCCTATGGTAACATAGCACAACCACTTACGAACATGCTTAAAAAATATGGATTTTCTTGGTCGGATTCAGCTACAGTAGCTTTTGAGACTCTAAAACCCACAATGGCAAGCGCTCTGATGCTAACATTGCCCGACTTCACTCAACCGTTCATAATCGAAACTAATGCTTGTTACAATGGCATGGGAGTGGTGCTTATATAGAACAGGCATCCTTTGGCTTACTTGAGCAAACTATTCAACAAACGGAATTTAGGTTACTCCATCTATGCGAAGGAACTATTGACGTTGGTTACAGCAGTCCAAAAATGGCGGCATTATTTAGAAGGGTCTGAATTTGTTATCAAAACAGATCACAATTCACTTAAATTTCTTCTGGAACAGCGCATACTGACCCCACTGCAGCAAAAATGGTTGACAAAACTTCTGGGATCATGTTATACGATACAATGCAAATAGGGCCATTCGAATGTTGTAGCAAATGCCCTCTCATAGGTAACTCAAGAAAGCTCTTATCTTGATGTTTCAATTTTGCAGCCATTGTGGATGAGAGAAGTGATAGAAAGTTACGAAGAGGATGTGTGGGCCAGGGAGATAATCGCTTAGCTTCTTATTCATTGCCCCTCACCAAACATATTCACGTATGAAGAAGGGATTCTACGGTTTAAACAGAAGATGGTTATGGGGTCCATGAGTGATATACTGTTGAAACTGATAGCGAATTTACACGAGTTTGCAAATGGGGGCCACTCAGGCGTCTAGGCTTCCATTCACAATGCCAAGAAGCACTTCTATTGGCCAAGAATGTCAAAAGCGATCCGCCCACAAATCCTGCAATGTGATACATGCCAACAATGCAAGCATGAGCACACTCACCTCCCTAATCTCTTGCAACCCCTATCTCGGCAACATCAGTAGCGCATTTATTCTTGGATAACATCTTTTAGCTCCATGGTTTACCCCGACAAATTGTTTTGGATGGAACAAAATTTTCATCTCACGTTTTGGAAGTTTCTGTTTGGCGTCCCGAGTACCGATTTGGCTATGTCATCAGCTTACCATCCAAAAACAGATGGGCAAACGGAAAGATTAAACCAATTCTTAGAAATGTACTGCAGTGTATGATTCACACCCAACCATCACATTGGGGGAAATGGTTACTCTTGGCAGAATGGTGGTACAACACGAAGGTCCAAACCACCATAAAAATGTCTCCTTTCGAGGCCTTGTATGGTTTCTAGCCTCCTCTGTTAGCATTGGGTCCTTATCAACAAACAAACACAGAGGCAGTCGATCATCTCCTTCACGAGAGACATCGCATGGACCATCTGCTCAAAGAGAACATCGCCCAAGCTCAAGCCCACATGAAGTTGTATGCGGACCAAAAACATACTGAACGAACCATTGAAGTCGAAGATATAGTTTTCTTGAAGCTGCAACCTTATCAACAATTGTCACTGATTCACAAGTTGTCTCCTAAATATTTCGGACCATTTCCAATGGTAGAGCGTATTAGGGAGCTAGCTTACCGATTAAACCAACCAGCAACAGCCAAGATACATCTAGTGTTCCATGTGTCTCTCCTGAAGATGCAGATGAGTGACCATTTACATCTCCACACTTCCAACTGAGTTCACTACAGAGACCGATAAAACTCCCAAAACTGTTCCCCAAATGAGAGTGGTTAAGCAGGGCAATCCACCAATTACTCAATGGCTAATTTGGTGGAAGGATCAACTAGAAGTCAACACTACTTGGGTCAACTTTTGACTAATCACCGAGCGTTATCCATTGTTTCAACCTTGGAGACAAGGTTCTGTAAGAAGGGATGACTGTTACGACATGCACTATGCAAGGTGGGGACGACATCGTAAGTGGGGAACGAGAGCCAAGAGATTGGATTTGCAGGCTTGAGGAAACGTCAATGTTTTAAGCTGATGTGGAAGACAGTTGATAAATGGAAAGATATAAATAGAAGAGAAGGGCGAGAGAAAGGGTGTGCAAAGTATGAATGTTCTTTTTGTTTTATTTTCCAAAATTCCTTTCGTCCCTGAACTCTCTGTAAATGTATGAGAACCAGCATCTTGAATGAAAAAAAATATTCCACAACTGTCTTCACTGTTTCCCAATTTCATAATTCCATAACAGAAACACCGGCTTCAACTGGATTTGAACGCTCATAGACTAACTTAGATACACGCCCAAGCAAACCCGAATCCCATTCTTCCTACTCTAAATATTGGTAAAGATGAAAGAATCAACCTTTGATTTTAGCTACTGGGAACAACCAGCAATAAAGGCCGGAAATTGTCATACAGACCACTGTGGCAGTGTTGTAGGTAGAAGAAAGAAGATGTTGTAGAAGGTATATGCAGGCCCTCAAAACTCTGATACCATGTTAAAAGTTAAGAAGTAGGAATTATTCTACTAAACACTAGATATTTAACAACTAAAAACAAAATTTCAAACTCATGATCTATGGGATATTAAATTAAACTTAAAAAATGTAAGCCTAATCTATCTAGATAAAGATAACCTACTTATTCAAATAAACTAATTTAACCAATTAATTATTAGAGCATATCTCAATAATATCATGGAAGTATAATCTGATGAAAAAAAAAATAGATAACTTGCAATGCTTATTGACAGTGAACCATCTAGTGAAAAAAAATGTAATACTCCCACAAATTACCACAAGGAGAAAATCTAGGATAAAAAATCCTAGAGTATTTCTGTAAACAAAAACCACTGAAATATTGAGAAAACAAAATTCTCAACAGCATTAAATACTTTCGTTCATTCCTATCACACAACAGATCAAATTGAAAACTTGAGCACTGTTTGTGACATTCTAAAGAAAAAAATAACTGTTTGTGACATCAATCAGTCTATCAAATGCCAGGGAAGAGAAGTAAACCAAATCAGTCTACAACATTTATAATGTAAAAATAACTCATTTAGGTTCGTCATTTTAGATATTCTTTAGAGGGTATACCTTGTTTTATCGTAAAAGAATTTCTATGATAAAAGCAATCTCAAGTATCGGTATGACCATCCTAATTCAGATGAAGACCTTAGTTTCATTTGGCATGGTAGACTTCAGTAATGAGCTATAATTACAAGAACCTAAATTGTCAAAAAGTGTGAAGTAAAACAATGATCAGCAGACGTCATGCAAGAAAACATTTGAAGCAAGAAATAACCGAAGTCTGTGTTGTAGAAAATATGGTCAATACCATGGATATAGGGATTTAATTTTTATTTTCAATTAGCTAATCATCCTATGAGATTTATACTTAATTTAAATTACTAGAATCAAGAGATAAGGATTTAGCCATTAATTTTGTCCCACAAATTATGGGATTTAGATATTGGCTAAAATAGAGTTTTCTACTAGTATAAATATACATATAATTGAAGGACTAATGACTTTTGAATATTTATATGGTTTTTTGTGAATGAAGGGCATTGCCCTTCCACAATCCGATTCCCTATTTTTCTGGTTGTTGAAGTCTGTATATCAATTTTTTTATGCCAAAAGAAGAGATCAAAAACATAAGAGTAGCATTGTCAAATTTCATTAACATGCAAAGTTTAACTCCTTCAACTTCATGAACTTACTGAAATAACTAGCTAATCAAACTGAGATCTAAAGGAACTATAACACCTCATGAAAAGTTATTTTCATGGAAGGAAATTGTTTTTCAGTAAGTAGAGCTCCCCCATTTTTCTCGTATTCTTTCTTTATTAATGCAAATCATTTATTATCAAAAAAATACCTCGCAAAAAGTTATTATCAGTTCAGGTTTTAGCAAAAACAATTCTAAAAAATTTTCATCAATTAAAACAGTACCACATATTAATTGCTTTTCCAGAAAAAAATGCAATAGTATGGAACTCATTGACTTATATACTAAGGAGCATAACCTTCATGAATGAAACTAATTAGCACCTGACTAAGCTGAGACAGGCGTTCAGAAAACAGCCTAGTGAGCAAGGGTACAGTGATAGTAATTGCTGCTCTTGCAATAAGAGCATATGAGCTTAGTCTTTCATCCATGGCTGAGGGGAAAAAAACAAATGAAATAGATTTTAAAAAAATACAAAGTAATAGTTGCCAGCAGCTTATACTTTCTAAGAAACCTCTAACTATTCTAAATATTTAAACAAGGGAGAAAAATTAGTACACTTGGGTGCTAACAATGCATACCAGAAGTAGAAGCTTGAAGAAAGTCAGATTCTGTGTCACTATCCAATGCTGATGCAGAGGCAACTAAATCACAAACAATATAATATGATAACTACAACTGCACATATTGAAAGGAAAATATGCTAGTTTAAAGAGAACATTATACATAACAATCACCTTTTAACTCATATTGCACAATCAATAGGAATAGATTCGCTGCAGCATCCATCCCTTCAGAGGGAATTAGAATATTCCGACCAGTTTTATCCATTTGCTGAAAAATGATAGCTAAAGTTCTAATGTCAAACAAGCATCACTGAACAAGTTTGAACATAAGGCTATACCCTTAAAAATTAGTAGCTGTGAATAACGTCCATCTCAATGGCACCCACTAGGAATTTGTACCTATTTATAGTAAATAAATGCATTGTGCTCTAATCTCAAAACTATCATGTATAGCAGTCATTTTTTTTTTCCTAACCTACACTACATTAAGTACTAATCAGGTCCTCGATTTTAGAATTTTCCTTTTTTGCAATTACCGTCAAAAAACATTAAAGTAAAGATCATTGTTCTATACAAATGAAGTGAAATGGCACATTCGAGAGAACAATTTGATATTATAGCTAATAAATATACCATGAGAAGAGCTGTCCAGGTATCCAGTAGTATATCACGAGCTTCCCAGCTCCATGTCTCCTCGTCAATGTTAGAAGCCATTAGGATCTTAAACACATCACCCATTAAGGTGGACAGCATCGTAAGAGTGCCAAAGGGCCTAATAATTAAAAGACATTATTAAAGTGAAATTAAAACTGGATAGATTTAGGACACAAAAAAAAAACAATTCATGCAAATTATGAAACAAAAAATAGTTAGACAAGAAAATAGACATAGTGTTTTACTTCGTCATACCGAATTGATTTTAGAAGTCCGTCAAACACAAGGGGTGTTGTAACGTTCGCTATGGACAATAATACCCGGCAACCATCAACCATCTCACTGAAATAAGCCACAACATTATCAGTGAAAAAATTTTGGAGGCCAGTTACACAATTTTAAACAAAAAGTTACTTAAACTAAAAGAAATACAAAAAAGAATAACATCTATTGCCTACAATTAGCACCAGGAAAATCTCTATCGTATCTGCCCTTTCCTACTTAACCTCATCATACATATTTCCTTTACAACCAGCTGGAAAAAAGTTTCTGCCCTTTCCTACTTAACCTCACCATACATATTTCTTTTACCACCTGCTGGAAAAGGATTCTATCAGCCCCTTGAATTTTTGTTTCAACAAAGAAAAATGACAAGAAAAGGCCAAAACTTTCTTGTTAAGTGAGCAATAAACTTCAATCGGTGATCAAGAATATTGAATCATATTTTCAAATAATCAAGGCTCATATTGCAGTTTCTTTGATTGTGGAAAGGCTGGAAATGCACCAGAATTAGTAAAAGATAAACCTTTTTCCTAGAAATTATACAACAGCTCAAGTTGCTTTTTGGTGAAAGCAGTGCTAGTACAACTTGGCCAGTATCAATGAGTTTGGTTGATGAGGAAGTCCCCAAATAAATCTCCGGTTTAAAACCTTGCTACCTTTGGAACTTTCCCAGCATTTATTCCCTTATTGTTCAGACCTTCATTGCAAAATTGAAATTTTTACTGCATTTATTCCCCTGCTATCTATGAAATTTTATTGGCTCAGTTCAGCTGGCAATCCTTCAAAACATATTTCTCTTTATTTTTCATCCTTTTAGGAATGCATTGCTTTTAAAGTGGTGAATAGAACCTTAGTTTGATTCTGGGAAGACAGGTAAAGTGGGGACGTTTCACTATGTGCCCAGTTTCCACGCATCTATCTACCTTCACGTAATAAAACTTACCATATTTCATCACTCTTCAATATGGGACAAGCACACAACATTCCTTGGCAAGTCCCTTTCTGAAAAGCTATGAATAACTCAAAATGAGTGTTGCCGACATCAAAAGATAGTTAGCATAATCCTTCAAACTTTTCCTCAAGATTCTTCTTCTCGCGGCTTTCATCTACCTTTTACATGCATTGCTCTTTTTGTAACCTTAGATTCAAGTTTTAACGTGGATGCTTTCAAAGAAAAGTTGTATATGAGCAATCAAATCCAAAGAAGAAACTACATTATGACCCTTTTCTCACATTGCTATCTCTTCTGCAAGACCTCGAAAGAACTAAGACTACCATTATGATTCATTGTGAGTGCATCATATGCATATTGCGTTTTCTCTCCCTCTTCAACAGAAATGTGGGGGCGTACAAAACATTCAGAGTTTTCTTCTTGAAGTTTCACTAAGAAGAAAAGCCTGTGCAGTGGAAGTTAATCCTAAGATTGAGTGATTTTGACATTTCTTGGTTACTTGGCTTCATTGAAGTGTCATATTTTTTAAGGAAAAAATGTCAAATAACAATCTTTAAGAAAACATCAATTTTATTATTGCTAAATGGGCATATAGTTGCAATTAATTATCCATTTAATATGATTTTTTCTAATTGAATTCCTCAATCATAGAGCAATAGTCATGTTTTAGAAGATACAATTTTCCCGAGTTTACAATAGTATTTTTCCAAAATTGATGAGAAGTGATTCTGACTTGCTTAAAGTGATTCAGGAATTTCATGGAAGTGGAGTTATCAATGCAAAAACTAACTAGACTTGTGTTTCATCCCTAAAAAAAAAGGAATTCAGAAAAATTGAAAGATTGTAGGCCTCTTAGCTTGGTGTCGAGCCACTACAAAATTGTGGCTAAGGTTTCGTCTCTCTGCCTAAAAGATATTATTGTAAGACAATCTCTAAGGAATAAGGAACTTTTATTGCAGGTCAGAATATTATAGATCTTTCCTTAATTGCAAATGAGAATATTGATGACTATAAACGAAAGAAAAAGAAAGGAGTGGTCATTTCGAGAAGACTTATGATCATGTTGATTGGGGTTTCCTAGATTTTGTTCTAAGAATGAAAGATAGGTGAATTGGGGATGCTCTCATTTGCACTTCTTTTCCAAGCATTTATCGCTTGTCTTGTAATAACATTGCTCTATTGCCTCTCCTTTCAAGACAAATGAAAGCACACAATCATTGGCATCTTTCATTTTGAAGAAAGATGAATACCTATAAGCTATTGAGTTTTTTTATCTTCATGTGGTCATCTCTTCTTTCTCTCGAAGAACAAGTATTGTTGATAACAGAAGTTGGCTTTATGATCATTTACCAAACTTTTCCTACAGATCTTTCTTCTCGCAGTTCACTTCTACTTCTACTAGAAATTTCTCCTTTCATGACTTTGTTTGGAAGAAAGGAGCCTAATCCAAAATCCAAATTTTTTCTTGGGTTCTTATATATGAAAAGTTTCATACTTATGATCAAATCCAAAAGAGAAATCATTTTCTGACCCTTTACCCTCATTGTTGTCCCTTTTTCCAAAAAGAAATGAGGAAAGTGACACTTAGATAATGATTAATTGAGTTTACTAAAGGCATTTAGAAGCAATTTTTATCTCATTTCAATCCGTCTAAAAGAATCCATCTTGACATTCAAAGTTTCCTTATTGAGATTTTTATCAGAGAAAAAAAATTTAAAAAGTGAATGTTAATCTTAAGAATAGCATTATGGTTATTTTTTGGTCTATCTAGATGCATCACAATGTTGCTATTTTCCACAATAAAGAGTCAAATACAAATTTTTAGGACAATATTAATTTCATTAAAGCCAAGTAGACCTATTGCTGCGAGTTTTTTAAGATCTATTCTTTTAGTATAATACTCTCTAATTGGAAAGAAATTGTTTTAATTTGAGTGTTTTCCTTTTGAGAAGGGTTCTTTCCTTTTTTTATTTGTATCTTCTTTCTTTTTAATATAATTCGATTCTTATTAAAAAATTCTCTCTAGCCTTTCTTTCGATTTATTTCTTTAACTATAGTTGAACTATACATTTAAACTAACTGCTTATCTAATCTAAAAGCTAGCTTAAAAACTACAAATGAAATCTATCATACCATCCCTATCAAAAATACATGTCATCCTCAAGGTACCAAAAAAGAGTAATGAGTTTTTTCTTCATATCCTTGTAAGTATTTAGAGTGATTTGGAATCAAGAACTTTCATCTCTAGTGCAGCACTATAAGCACATTTGTTAGAAATTTCCTCAAGAACATTATGTACTTATCGATTAGAGTTGATTAGCTCAACACCAATTTTTTTTTCTTTTATCTAGATGGGCCCTTAATCTCCTTCGACCAATAGTAGTTAGGATTTCTCCTTTTCTTTCTTTCCTTACGACTTCTTTATGTGGACGGGACCTTAGTGCCCGTGGCCAACATCCTATTTGGGGCTTCTTCCATTTGGTATTTTTCTTTTTCCTCATTCATTAGATTTTCCTCTTATCTGGATGGGCCATTAATGCATGATGTGTCAAAAGACCTCTAGCCCATCCTAAGCAAGGAGACTCAAACTATCATAGTTCACTTTATTTTGCAAGTCAAGAAGCTCTAGGAGCTACCAAGGAGGTACCTAGCTTTGAAGACAAAAAGAAGCCAAAGCAATGATCAATTGGTACATCAAAGAGAATGTGAAAGATGAACCAAAATGTGACGCTGAAGGAGACATTGCTTGAGGAGTCGAGATCAACTAATTACCAATCAAGAAGATGAAGACAAGTTGACAAAGTGGTAAAAGGCTGAATGCATGTTGATTAGTTTGAGTTACTTTTACCATTCTTATTAATAAGTGTTATATTATGCTTTATATTAAATAGGCTAGTACGGGTCTTTGGAGGAAAACTTTGCAAGTCCTCTTTTAATTTTGTAAGATGGTATTTAAATCATCTAGGGTTGTAATGGTAGTCACTTTGGAACTTGTTTAGAGCTTACTTGCAAGTTCTCTCAAGGTAGAGGGTTCTTTCATCGACTAGTACATTGAAAGGTTTATTCTTCCATGTTCTTGTTGATCATTTTCCTTATAAGATGGTATTTAAGTCATCTAGGGTTGTAATGGTAGTCACTTTGGAACTTGTTTAGAACTTACTTGCAAGTTCTCTCAAGCTAGAGGGTTCTTTCATCAACTAGTACATTGAAAGGTTTATTGTTCTATGTTCTTGCTCATCATTTTCCTTATCCCTCTTTTCTTGTGAGATTGAGTTTGGCAGATATTGAAACTTTTACCTTCCTTTCCTAAGCTTCATCTATAGCAAAGCTTCATCATTTCATAACTAAGTACATTTGGAGTTCCAAGATTGGAGGGTTGCAAATACTAACACCTACTCAAGCCAGAAACTACTTGGCCAACTTCTTCCTTTATTTCCAAGCACACCACCACCACCACACACCCCCCCC